>JACGCM010001902.1:0-678198 GCA_014058105.1 Kingdonia uniflora
TTTTCCTTTGGCTTTGAGATATTTTATTTTTGGTCTTTCATGTTTGACCGACTTCACTCCTTTTGGGATTTAGAAAGAAAAAATCTCTACCCTCTCTCTTACTTTTTATCTCTCTCTAAAAAGGTACCCACTTAACTTATTATTAAAAGTTTAATCTCTCTCTATTATTCAATGTTCACTTCCTAACAAAACCATATATCAACCCAACTACCCCAAACAAATACACCTTGATCTCCTATTCTTATTTACAATTTATTGGTCAAAGCCAATTAATTAGGTTAATGCAAAATTGCTGATAGACGAGCGGGTTTTTATTTGCTACCTCGAGTTCATTGATCATTAATCTCAAATCTCTTCTACAGGTTTTGATCCCCTTCTCTTATATAATTAATGTCAATAAATTTAATTATTAAGATATCATGCTAGAATTTTTTGATAGCACTAAATTTTGAGTAATTTGGGGATAAAATTCGAAGTGAACAAATAGGCATATTCTTAATTTATGCAATTTTATATGATTGTGAAAATCTCAAATTAATAACTAATCTCGATTATCAATTGTATATTCGTATGCCTAGTTTTTTAAGTTAATATAATAATTCTACTTTCCACACCACCAAGCTTAAAACATGACTTATCTTTGCTATCTCAGTCATGTTAAGGTTTTTCGAAGCAAAAAGAAAAGAATGTGTTGGTGCAACTCTTCCTACTGAAGAAATCCATATTGGTGAACAATCATACCCTGCTCTAAAAGGACAAAAACGAAACCATTTAGAGGTTGATTTGGAAAATCTCCTGGCAGATCCAGCATTACGGTCTCGAATTACTGAATATAGTACAAACGATAAAGACTCGATTCAGAGAGCTTATCTACTAACTGGTCCTTGTCAACCTCGTAATCACAACTTCCCCCAAAAACTGATTAGCAGCGCTTTAAGATGTTTCAATGTGAAATGGTTTGACGAGTTTTCAAGTTGGTTGGAATATAGTAAAACAGACAATGCCGCATTTTGCTTATATTATTACCTTTTAAAACCGAATGTAGGAGATCAAGGAGGCGGTGAATCTTTTGTAGTCAAGAGATGGGATTCATGGAACAAGAAGGAAAGTCTTCGGAAGCATGTTGGAAGTGTAGATAGTGCTCATAATCTAGCATATCAAAAATGCCAAAATTTGTTGAATCAAAATCAAAGCATCGAAACTCTTACTTCAAAGATAACAAACCAAGATGAGAGTAACTATCGAGTACATCTAACGGCAACAACACATAGCATACATTTTCTTCTAGGGTAGGAATTGGATTTTCGAGGTCACGACGAGTTAGAGGATTTAGTAAATCGAGGAAATTTTTTAGAACTATTAAAGTAAACTGCTGATCATAATGGTACTATTGACAAAGTCGCTCTTAAAAATGCTCCCAAAAATGAGAAGTTGACTTCCCCTGACATTCAAAAAGATGTAGTAAATGCGGCTGCAGCTGCCACGACCGCTGTTATCATAAAGGAGCTTGGAGATTCAAAGTTTTCAGTTTTAATTGATAAATCACGTGATAACTCTACAAAAGAGCAAATGGTTGTCATTCTGCGATTTGTGAGTGGCAAAGGATCGGTTGTTGAACGTGTTCTAGTTGTTGAACATGTTAATGATACAACATCGATGTCTCTCAAGACATCAATTGATCAGATATTTGCGAAGAACAATCTGAGTTTATCATAATTACGTGGGCAAGGGTACGACCGAGCTAGTAATATGCAAGGTGAACTTAAAGGCCTCAAGACACTAATCCTAAATGAGAACAAATCCGTTTATTATGCTCACTGTTTTGCGCACCAACTTCAGCTAGCACTTGTTGCTGTGGTTAAAAAGCATACTCAAGTAACGTGTTTCTTTAGCACAGTTTCTAATGCTTCGAATGTTGTTGGAGCCTCATGCAAGCGTAAAGATATTCTTCGTGGCATTCAAGTAGCTAAAGTCATTGAAAATTTGGAAAATAAAGAATGTACGAGTGGGCGGGGTTTGAATCAAGAGACGAGTTTTAGTAGGCTGGAGATACACGTTGGGGATCACACTATAATACACTTTTGAGCATAATTGAAATGTATCCATCCATAATTGAAGTGCTTGATGTTGTCGTTGTTCATAGCTCAAACTTGGATCAAAAAGGCGAAGCAACTAGAATTTTAACTTCCATGCAATCTTTTGAGTTCATGCTGATCTTCTATCTTATGAAAAAAAATTGGCCATCACTAATGAACTATCAAAGGCGTTACAAAGGAAGGATCACGATATTGTAAATGTTATGACCTTAGTTAAAGTGGCCAAGGAACGACTCTAATTGATGAGAAATGACGGTTGGGGTTCTCTTCTCCAAGAAGTTCATGAACATTGTCACAAGTATGATATCCCATTCCTAATATGGACAACAACTATGTACCTGAAGGTCGATCACGACGTAATGCAGTAGTAAGCACAAACAGGCAACATTATCATTCCGTATTATTCATCAACTGCCTGGATTTACAACTTATGGAATTGAACGAGCGGTTCAATGAGGTAAACACCGAGTTGCTCCTTTGCATGGCATGCTTGAACCCATCAAATTTATTTGAAAGCTTCAGTAATAAAAAATTAACTCGTTATGCGGAGTTTTATGAAGTGGATTTTACTCTTGTTGAGCTTTTGGCGCTTCCTGATGAGCTAGAGAATTACATTACAGATTTGTGATCATACACTAACTTCTCTGATTTAATAGTAATTAACGAACTTTCTCAGAAGATGGTTGCTACGGGAAAAGATAAAGTGTATCCGTTAGTATATCTGCTAATAGAGCTCGCTTTAATTTTACTAGTTGCCACAGCTATCGTTGAAAGAGCATTTTCAACCATGAATATTATAAAGAACCGTTTACAGAGCCGAATGGGAGATGAATGGTTGAATTCTTGTATAGTTACCTATATTGAGAAAGATATTTTTAAGAAGATAACTGATGAGACGATCATGCAACGCTTTCAACAAATGATAACCCATCGAGAAAATTTGAAAAATATTTAGAGGTTTTTTTTTTTTTTTTTTTTTCTTGTGATACAATCTTTTTTATTCATGGAGTTATGGTTCTAGATGCTCTATAAAGCTCTCTTCTTTTTTTATGTCTTTCTATGATGTTATTTGAATTTAATTGGTTAGTTGCTCTTGAAAAATTTGTTATACATTATTTATTTAGCATGTACAATTTTGAACCCCCTAGATTGAAATCCTAGCTCCGCCCCTGACCCTACTTGTATTAGAACTGTCATCTCGAAACTAAATGACAATGAGAGGAGTAGCCCCAGGATCTTATACTTTGAGGTGCAAGGCCTAATATGTCTACTGTTCAATTTCTCTCATTCAAAAGAACGTGTAGTCTTCTACCTTATGAAGACTCTAAATATTCAAAAATACAATGAAAATGGTTTAATGTTAAGACTAATTGTTTGCATGATCAACAACACGGCCATTCATCGAAAAACAAATCCTCAATAGTTGGATTTAAGCTCTAAAGTTAGGTTATCATACGGTTAAAATTAACAGTTTGCCTCAGTGTATAAGATGTAATGTTCCTGTATTTCAACAACAACACATTATTTAAAATTAAAAGAATAAATGGCATGATATCAATACATCTGAGCTGCGGCAGATGCCTTGTCGACATATTTTAAATATGTGTACAACAGTACACTTCTATGACTTTATTCTAAGAAGGGAATACATGGTGTAATTGCGGTGTCGAATGTACTAAATGGGCCCCCAAGTATAATTTGTAGCGCCTGTCTATAACTGTAGTACTAAATGGGCCCCAAGTACAAATTGTAGGGCCTATCTATAACTGTACTAAATGGTAGGGCCTGTCTATAGCTGTAAGCATCAAATGTTCATTTATGGGCCCGTATGATACCTTTCGGACACGTGCCTATAAAAATCCAGCCCACTGCTAGAAACAGTATATGATCAGGCAAATTGAGCTTAAGTTGAGCCCAAGTCTCAATTACAAGTTGAGCCCAATTGATGGAATAAAATCCGCTCCAACATTTCTGAAATTCTCTTCTGTGGTGGTGCAAGATGGCAGCTCTTAGACGGCTCGGCAGAACGACACTCTGGCTTAGCCTCTTTTGGTTGCGTCTAACCACCAGATGTACTATTCCTGTTGAGCCCCCCCCCCCCCCCCCCCCCCCCCCAGTTTTCTTATGTAAGGCTAACGACTATAGACATTACCACTACGAAATCTTTAGCTGCCAGCGCAAAACCCCATTTTAACTGGTGCATGTTTTCCCCTTCCTCGGGCACACGACATTATTGTAGAATGTATATCTAGTTCCGTGGACACTCGCTTTTGAGACACTATCTATATAGATAAATGCGGGTCATTTAATATGATTTGAGAAACTCCCCCAAAATCCTCAAATATCGCCCAAAACATCATCTAAAAAAAAAAAAATGTCAAACAGAGATGAGAGATACTAAAAAAGCTCCAACTGTTGCGTGAGAGCAGCTCATAACATAGGTTCAAAAGTTAGTCCTGATTGGTTCAGAAAGAGAGATCTTCTCTCCGCAAGTACCTTTAACAGTCTCCTTTACGCAATGGGGTCTCCCTCTCATTATGACTCCAACAAAGCAAAACAGATAATATTTAAAGCTCTTTCTCCTCTGTTTTCTTGCTGGTTTACCTCAAAAGTTTGACTCTTTTAAATCATCTGTTTTAATACCCCAGATTCTCACTACTTATTTACTTGATTTGCTTCTCTGGGTATCAAAGTTTGTTTGAAATCTCCCTCTACAAATGGAGAAAAACTCTCTTCTTCTCCCTCTGTTTTGTGCTCTGTTTTTGACTCCTTTCTTTCATGGAGGACTCTTTGCTTCAGCTTTTGGTGTTAAAGATGGATCAGAACAATGGGGCTACATTAGAGTTCGACCCAGTAAGCCAATCTCTCCGAACAACATCATTTTGGTTTATTTTAGTGTTATTTTGTTGATATTTTGTGTGTTTTTGGTTGTGATTTGTAGAAGCACATATGTTTTGGTGGCTTTATAAGAGCCCAAACAGAGTTAATGATCCCTCCAAACCTTGGCCAATTGTTCTTTGGTTGCAAGGTGGACCTGTGAGTATAATTTGTCTCGAAAAATATGAGTATTTATGCAAAACAACATGTACTCTGTATTTGATTTAATGGGGTTTGTGTGAATTTTTACAGGGCGCTTCAGGTGTTGGGATCGGAAACTTCGAAGAAGTTGGACCTTTGGATACTTTTTTAAATCCTAGAAACTCAACTTGGTTGCAAAAAACCGATCTTTTATTCGTCGTAAGTAGGTCTAACTTTGCTTGATCTAATATTACGAAATTTTGGAGTTGTAAGGCTTTGGGTGTCGCGGTTATAGTGCATTTGATTGATGATGTTTTAGACTAATTTGTGATTGTTTCGGGTGATTTAGGATAACCCCGTCGGGACAGGGTATAGTTTTGTGGAGGATGAGTCGGCATTGGTGAAAACCGATGATGAGGCTGCGCTTGATTTAACTACATTGTTAATGAAGATTTTCAATAGAAATAAGAGTCTTCAAAATCGTGTACTTTACATTGTCGCAGAGTCTTACGGGGGTAAATATGCGGTTACTACTGCACTAACCGCGCTAAAAGCGATTGAATCCGGGATGTTGAAGCTCAAACTTGGAGGTAATCAAACAAAAAGATAACTTTTCTTGCACTGTTTTATTTCTTTCAAATACCCGTTAGTCCGTTACCCAAACATTAGCTAGGAACTTGTTTTTGGTTAATTTAAGTGGTTCCTATCAGGTTTTAGAAAATGAGAGAATTGGGGTTGCAGGAAACATTGTATTTTAATCGCTTCTTTATAAATCACTTCTGCAGTTGGAGTAATTTTGTTTCGTGTTATATTGTGAAATGCAGGAGTTGCTTTGGGAGATAGTTGGATTTCCCCTGAAGATTTTGTGGTACGTTGTAGTGTTGTGATTTGTTTGGTTATTTCTCTAGGTAATCCATAATCAATATATAAAATACCGTACTATTTCGACAATGCAGCTCTCATGGGGGCCTTTGCTTAAAGATGTATCACGGCTCGACAACAATGGTTTAGCCAAATCGAACAGGTGAACATATAGTTTACTTTTTCACTAATTCGAAGATAGATATATAAGAGATTAAATGAGTACGTCAGATTTGTTTACGAGATTCTTGTTTTGACAAAAACAGGCTAGCTCGATTGATAAAGCAGCAACTTGCGGATGGTCAGTTTGTAGAGGCAACGAATTCTTGGGGTCAGCTTGAACAAGTGATTTCCGATAACAGTAACAACGTGGTACCAATCACTCTTTCTCTCATTCATCAATATCTGAATATTTTGGCATCTTCTAAATTGCAGTGTTTCTGTGTGATGCTTCCAAAAGTATTGGTTTGAGCAATGTGCATTGTTTTGCCATTTCAGGACTTCTACAATTTCCTTCTTGACAACGGAATGGATCCCATTTCCACGGTGTCAGCTTTGCAATCGACTAAAGGAATATCATTGAATAGGTACTCGAGATACCTAAACTCCAGGAAATTTTCTCCAGGCGGTGATGGTGACCTTGATACATTGATGAATGACGTTATTAGAAGAAAGCTAAGGATCATCCCCGCTAACGTAACGTAAGTTATTCGACATATAGATATCCTTTCGTTATTTATCGCACTAGGAAAATTGTCTCACTCTTTTTTATGTCGTATGCTAAAGATGGGGAAGTCAGTCTTCTCAAGTCTTCTCAAGTCTTGAAGGCGATTTTATGAAGCCAAGGATCCACGAGGTAAATTTGATTTGCAATGAGAGCCTAAAAATTTGAATGAAAATTAAAATTTCTTGTCATTTCTTCTTAGCTCGGGTTAACGAGAAAATGGTATATAAGAGATGTTTTTATTTATTTATTTTGTGTACAGGTCGATGAGCTCTTAGCGAAAGGCGTGAATGTGACAGTATATAATGGGCAGGTAGGACTTATTATCATTATTTTCCCCGTATAAGATAAGGCGATAAGCCATTAGCAAAAGTGGGTTGTTGGACCACCCACTTGTAATCCAAGTTTGGAATTTTTCGTTGTGTGATTAATACGGCATGATTCTGTCAAAGAAAATTTAATCGCCGAAGAATAATGTAGATATCTATACCTATAATACTATTTGACAGATTATTATAAACCGTACTTCTTGATTACCCTTTAATCTATCTCTTTGTTTAGAGAAATTATGTGTGGGAAATAGTTCCATATCGGTTTTTCTAAAAAGATCAAGTCACCCGTTTTATAAATATAATAAGAACATGTTTTCGTTGTCGTTATTGAGGTGCCGTGAGCTGTTTTTTAGGGACATCAACCATGTTCAAACATCTTAATTAGGCCCCTACTTGAAAACGATTTAAGAAATTATGTGTCCATTCAAATCAAGCAAACGGTGTTTTATTATAGCTTAAGTGAGTTCTAATCAAACACCAAGTACGTAGAAATATCCGATCTTATCTACATTTTGACTAGTATCGATATTCTAGAGTTAACGTTTGTTTGGTTATTGTAGATTGATCTCATTTGCTCGACAAAGGGAACCGAAGCATGGATTCAGAAACTCAAGTAAATTTTCTCCATGTTTTTCTTATTTATCTGTAGTTTTTACATCCCTTGTGGGATAGAACTTAGCAACTATTCGTAATTATTTACGATCTTGGTAATAATTCAGGTGGCATGGTTTGAAGGAATTCTTGAGCTTAGATAGAACTCCTCTTTATTGTGGGAACGACACGAGAACAAGAGGCTTCACCAAATCCCACAAAAATCTACATTTCTATTGGATTCTTGGCGCTGGACATTTTGTAAGTTAAACCAACACCATTCTTTCTACATTTAAGTGTATTTCTAACTAAAATGCCCCTGTGGTATAATTTTATTAAGGTCACAAGACAAACAAAAAATGGTATTTTTGTCACATTATATTTTCGTTACTGTCATATTCGCGCTTGAAAATACAATATATAGATTTTTAACTTGAGATTAGATTACTGGCTCCTAAATTGGTCGTAACCTGGGAATCAGACATCAGCGTAGTAGTACTGGACTCTGAAAGTACATATTTCAGTCACCAGGTAAAGAATCCAGAGGGTATTTTTGTCACCGTCATCTTCACACCTGGAAAAATGCATAGATAAGGTCCGATTAATGGGCCAAATTGGTTGTCACCGGGAACCGGACATTAGTATGGTCGTACCGGTGAACAAAAATATCAAGGTAATAAATATCGGTACGCCTAATAACACAAATATCAAGAAAACTTACTGCACAAGTTTTAGTACTACTGGAATCTGCCTGAAAGTACATATTTCAGTCACGTGCACAAATTATATCTTCTGTACTACTAGCACGTGAGACCAATCTGTATTTTAGCTTTTAAAAGAGTACTTGTTCTTCTCTGTTTCTAGTGATTTGATTTGACAGATGATAATGGTTGTTGGTTATTATGTGGGTATAGGTACCAGTGGATCAACCCTGCATAGCATTAAATATGTTAACTCACATCACAAATTCTCCTTCTCTCTCTTCATCAACATAAAGCACAAAGTAAATAAAGCAAACTGTTGGAGATGATGATCAAAGAGCCGACGTTAACCTGTAAAAATAAAGGCGTAAGGCGTAAGCTGCCGAAGACACCGTGGATACAGTCTCCAAATAGCTATAGCAAATTATTTGCTGAAGTCGAAAAAGAAATTTAAATTGTTGAAAGCATAGTTTCTTCAATTTTTCATTTGTAATATTGTTGTTATGTAGTTAGAGAGATATATATAAATGAAGCATTGGGTCGTGAAATATAGCGAAAATTACTTGCTCTAAATATTTGTTCTTGTAGTGGGGTGGGGTGTAAATTTAACATTTCTGGCAGGCAAAAATAGTATTAGAATTGAAGGTTCCATCTCAAAATTAATTGACTTAGGAGTAGTGCCATATATTATTATATATAAGGTGCAAGGCTTGATTTGCCCATACCTCATGGTCCCGTACTATTTTGGGCCTTTTGGCAATTCATTGTGTACTCAAAGCAATGGCTAAGAAATGCTTTCTCGATTTTTTTTAATGTTAGAAGATTACATAATAATGATCCATGATTTGGTCATGGAATATTTGCAAATAAGTTTCCACATAGGCTGCCAAAGATCACCTAGACTGTGATTTTTTTTCAAGTTGAACTGCCAAAGATCATCTTTCATGGACATCTAGCCTCTACATTTGGAGCCGTAGACAGGCGAGAAGAGTAGGGATATGTTGAAGTTCGACCAAGTGGTGATTTTGATCTTAGTTAACCATTATTTTTTCGTAGTTTTGGAATTACTCCACTATGAAATTCTATGTGCTTGTATTTAATGTATTTCGATAGATTATGTCAGAGTTATTCCTATCAATCAATGATCTAGGATTGAACAGAAACAATCAAAAGTAAAGACAAAAAATTAAAAGACACAAGCAATTGTTCACCCTGTGGAACTCCTTACATAGTAGAAAAACCACAGGTCGTTGTCGATGAAATCAACAACTAAAAATCCACTAATAAAAAAATTTAATCTGAATTACACCTATAGACTTGATAACCTAGTCTCAAGATTATCTCTCTTATGACCAAAGCTTTACGCCAAGAATCGCTCTTCTGTTCTCGCAACAACCTTTCTTGATCTCATACCAAATCTTCTTATGTTCTCTCAATAGCCTTTCTTGATCTGCCACCAAGAACCTTCTTCAACGATATGTAGGAAGTATTGTCAAACTAATTCAACATCAATCTCTGGATTAGAAGATGATTGATTGATATTGAATTCACTCTCTGATAAAGGAGTTTTAGCCTTCTGAAAAATAAATTGGTTTTTGAAACAAAAAGACCGGGAGAGAAAAGGAAAACAAGGTTTGTAACCCTATTTCTCCCGAGAGTCGTTCGAACAACAATAAGTATCGTTCGAACGAAATATTGGCTATGGGCCAAAAACCAGGGGATATATCAACTCGTTTGAACGAAAATTGGCTATGGGCCAAATTTCCAGGAGACATGACAAGTCGTTCGAAGGACTTGAAAACTCGTTCGAACGACAATTAAATAGAAAGTTTATTCAATTATCATTGAGTTCTACTTACCTTCGGTCCAGAGATCTCTATTTTGTCAGACTGAAACAACCACGAGACTTCACAGACACGAAATAGAACAAATAAAACCTTTCACACTAAATAGTAACTCCAACGTGGTTAAATTATGCCAAAAATCTTACTTAACCAAGTTTAAGTATGTTTTGAAGTTAATTAAACGTTGGTTCGCATTTTTAGAGTTTTCTTTTTCTGCAGAAGCTCATATGTTTTGGTGGCAATGTAAAAGCTCATATAGAGTTGATAATTCTTCAAACCTTGGCGAGTTGGCCTATACTCTTATGGCCTCAAGCTAGATATATAAGTGCTGTAAGCCTTTAACACATGAGATGGTGGCGCGTAACTTATTCTTATACATGGCCGTGCTCTCTTTATACGTTTATTCATGTATATGTTTAAACTCATCTGTGTGTATTATAATTGATAATTTTTTGAATAAGTTTGAAGCTCATGTTTTTTTCGATAATCAAGATACTCCAGTTGGGACATGATATAGTTATGCCGAGGATGCAAGCTTGACAGTTAAAACTGATGAAAAAGCAGCAACTGATATAACTACATAGTCTACATTGTCAATGGAGCTCTTCAATGGAACAAGACCCCGCAAGAAAGCACCCTCTATATCGTAGTTGAGTCTTACGGAGGAAGATTTTGTGTTACTCTCGCATTATATATTAGCTTTAAAGACCATCGAAGATGGCACCTAGGAGGTATTCTCATGTCTGCAAATTAGAATTTACGTACAAAGAACCTAAAGGCCGGTTGTTCTAAACTCATCTGGTATTTATAAACTGTATGTTATTGAATCTGATTCAAGATCAATCTCATATGTGCCACCAATGGAACAAAAACATGCGTTGAAAAACTCAGGTACCAAAACCCGTTCTTCTCTTTCTTTCTTTCACTTAGTTCTTTACTCTGATCAACATATAATGGCTCAACAATTGTCAAAATTCAGGTAAGGTGAGCTAAATAAGTTCTTAAGCTTGAACAGAACCCCAATCACCAAATTAATACGTTTATAGCAGACACCATGCATGGAAAAAATGGCAGTAAACGAAGGTTCAGGAATCATATTTGCACTATCGCAGATGTATAAGAAAGTAGCCGTAATTAATATGCACTTTTATAGTTACGAAAATGTTCGAGTACGGTTTAAGTTTCACACCATTGTAAACAAGTTATCTTGTCGTGTAATTTGTCCCTATAAGGCTTCTAAAGTTTTTTTTAGATATGTTTCTTTCTCAGCACGATATCAATTGAGCCATAAGTTCTGACTGTGCATGCCCTTCGAGGATCTGAATGCATGGTCCTGAACCATTTCAGGCCTTTCAGCAAATCATTATGTACTTAATAGCAATGGCTAAGAATCACTTTTCACCTTTTCTTTTATAATAGAAGATTATGTATTAATGATCCATGATTTGGTCATGAAATTGCAAATAAATTTCTACATGGTCTGCCAAAGATCACCCTCCCTTTCCTTGTTTCTATCAGTTGTAGTAATTAATTAAATTTGTTTAGAGATATACTTTGCATCTCTATATCTTGGTTTTGTCATCTAATGTTGATCTTTGTTCTTGTTTCGTTCTTCCAATATTTTGTGTTAGAAGAGACACTAGCTAGTATTGGAGCTTCCTATGCAAAGACCATATATAAATGTTTAATATTTCTTTCTCTCAATCTAATCTTTGTTGAAATGGAGAAAATCGATTTCCTTTTTCTTTCTCTAGTAGTTATCCTTCCCTTCTTTCAGGGACATTTAGCCTCTGCGTTTGGGACCGCAGACGGGTCAGAAGAGTGGGGATACGTTGAAGTTCGACCGAGTGAGTTGATAGATTGTTTTTATTATTATGATCTCACTTCACTATTGTTTTTCGAAGTTTATTTTGGTACAATATAGTGGATGTTCTTCTTAAATGTTTATGTAATTTTTGAAACAGAAGCTCATATGTTTTGGTGGCACTATAAAAGTCCGTATAGAGTTGATGATCCTTCAAAACCTTGGCCTATAATATTGTGGCTCCAAGGTGGACCTGTAAGTGCTTTAACACATGCGCCGCCTCGCCTCATACAAATGTGTCATAGCACATGAACGTGTTCTTTTTACATGGTCATGTTATTTTTATTACGTCTTTTTTTACGTAGCAATTGTAAGAAAAGTGCTAATATGACAATAGGGAGCGTCTGGAGTTGGAATTGGGAATTTTCTCGAAATAGGACCACTGGATCGGGATTTGAAGCCACGTAACTCGACTTGGCTCCAAAAGGCCGATCTATTGTTCATTGTATATCTCTAAACTTATCTGTATTTTGTAAGTAACTTAATTAGTAATTTTTGGATGAAGTTTGAAGCTTAATTGCTTTGTTTTCGTCATTCAGGATAGTCCAGTCGGGACAGGATATAGTTACGTTGAGGATGTAAACTTGGCAGTTAAAACTGATGAAGATGCAGCAACTGATGTAACTACGTTGTTGAAGGAGCTCTTCAATGGAAACAAGACCCTGCAAGAAAGCCCCCTCTATATCGTAGCTGAGTCTTACGGAGGAAAATTTGCAGTTACCCTTGGATTATCAGCTTTAAAGGCCATCGAAGATGGCACATTGAAACTTAAATTTGGAGGTACTCTCATTTGATAATTTCAAAACAAAACACACGCTAGTCCCGTTGACGTGTTCCCTAAACGGGTTACACTCTTATATGCTTGTGTGATAGTACCCTTGTGCTGAACATGGCGTTATGTCTAATACTAATTTTATTTTATTTTTAATCTTGTGATCGGAAACACAGGAGTTGCTTTGGGAGATAGTTGGATTTCTCCGGAAGACTACGTGGTATGTAAATTTTTCTTGAGCAATATCCACATAGATGATCATATCCTTTTTGCATTATATCTCGATTATGTCCTTTAGATTTCGCCTTATAAATACAGGAATCATGGGGTCCTCTGCTTAAAACTGTATCTCGAATTAACAACGGCGCTCTAACAACATCGAACAGGTACATTTTTTATTTTATTTTCTAGATGTATAAGTACTAATACGTAAAAATGCAATCTCACAAGTCCTGTGCGAAAAACAGTCTAGTCCAAGAAATTCGGCAGCAAATTTCTGGAGGCCTCTTTGAAGAAGCAACAGAAACATGGGGGGAACTCGAAAATGTGATTAGCAATGGCAGTAACGATGTGGTAAACTATCTTTGCAAAGCATCCCACCCATAATCTGTTTTTGCTTCTTAAATTGCGTATCTCTGATTTAAAATTAAACTTATTGGTGTTACAGGACTTCTATAATTTCATGTTGGACTCAGATAGTGACCCTGTAAGTGTTGTCAGCGCACTGCCAACAAGAATGTCGACTGATATAAGCTACTCAAGCTATCTTGATTACAGAAAATCCTTATCAGCATCATCTAGTGCTGGCCTCCCTGCTTTGATGAATGGGGTTATTCGTGACAAGCTAAAGATCATTCCTGCAAAAGTTTCGTGAGTATTTTTAACATCTTTGATCGAATATGTACTCATACTCTTCTATTTATACGTTATTTAATTTTCTCCGATTTAAGAACGATTTTATTTGTTCTGGTTATGTTGTAGATGGGGTGGGCAGGATGGCATTGTTTTCCCAGCTATGGCAGGTGATTTCATGAAACCAAGAATCGACGAGGTAAATTTCTACGTAAATAATTTCATTTACGTACACAATAGATATTTCTGCCAAAATATATTTCCAGGCTTGAGGTTTCACCGTTTCAGTCAGATCAAAAACATGAAACATCTTCACTTGTAAATTTACTCAGGTAGACGAGCTCTTAGCTATAGGCGTGAACGTCACTGTATACAACGGGCAGGTAAGAACTCCCCATCTCTGTGAATAAAACATTACGAAATACCTTATACTTGGAGGTTTTCGAGGTAGGTACGTACGATTACCTGATACTAATAAGTTACTTAGTATGAACCTAATACTAGGTTGATCTCATATGCGCCACCCCGGGAACAGAAGCATGGATTGAAAAACTCAAGTGGGGAGATCTAAATAAGTTCTTGAGCATGGACCGAACCCCTCTATACTGCGATGTCAGTGGCGGGGAACACGTTACCAAAGCATTTACAAAATCATACATGAATTTTCATTTCTATTGGATACTCGGGGCAGGACACTTTGTAAGTCCATCACCATTATTCTCTTCACCGTGATGTGAATACTTATTTAGTTATTTTCAAGAATGTGCTTGTACTAAAACATTGTGAGCTAGCCCTTAATATTCAAATTATGTGCAGGTACCAGTGGATCAGCCATGCATGTCTCTGAAAATGATTGGTAGCATTACCCAGTCACCAAATTAACACATTTCTGTTAAAATTAATGCACTTGAGTTACAAGTTAAGGAGATGAAGAGCCTTTAATTAATGTGTGAGTGATGTGTTTAAGTTAAGAATATGAATAGTGTTTATTTAATGTGTAAGTTAAATTGTGTGTTAAGTTTGTAACCAAAAAGGGATATGAAGAGGCCTCTCAAACACCTATAAATACCCACAAGTGTGATGTCTTTTTCAACTCAAATCAATCAAAGAAAACCTCACTTGAGTTTATATCCCCCCCTCTACCATCTTTTCCTTTGTTTTGTAATTCACTCCAACAAATTTTGGTATCAAGGCGATGACCCTACAAGCCATATTCGATGGCAAATTTAAATACGTCAACAACATTTAACTACATTCAAAATGTCATACCCACTTTTGATGGAGAAAGTTATGACTATTGGAGTCTTCAAATGAAGTCCCTCTTTAACTTTCAAGACATTTAGGAGCTTGTAGAAGATGGTTACGAGGAGCCGGTGCTCGCAACGGTGCTCGCAACATGGAGTGAAGCAAAACAAAAGGAGTTCAAAGAAAATAGGAAAATGGATGCTAGAGCCTTGCCTTTCATCCAACAAGAAGTTGGCAAAAAAATTGTTTACGAGAATTTTTTGTGGGGTATAAGACTTGTTCATTCGAACAGGCCTCATAGTCATTCGAACAGGCCTCATAGCCGCTCGAACGACAATTAATTGTTTGCCTAAAAATTGTCCCAGTTACAAAGGAGAACTTAGAGGTGCATAGTCGTTCGAACGAGCCTCATAGCCGTTCGAACGACGATTAATATTTTGCTTAAAATGTGATCTAATAACAACCTTCGTTTGGTATGCTTGAATATGTTCGAACAAGACTTATAGTCGTTCGAACGACAATGCGGAAGTTTGTTTTGAGAGGTCGTTTAAACCATTGGTTTTGCCTCATGATCCGTATTGATGTAATAAGTCTATTGTTGAGAATTGAGGTAGCTACTCTTTCTTCCCATCGAAGAACGGACGCGGAAATCTCCAACACAAGAAGTAAATCAAACAAAGAACAATAAAGGACACAAATATTTTTTTCCAGAGGAGGGAAGTGGAAAACCCTTGCGGATGAAAAACCACTCCCCACGAACAATTCACTATGATATCAAATAGGTTACAACGATATCTCAAGCTTCTCAAGCTTTAATGGAGTCTCTTCAAACCCTAGCCTCTCTAAGGTTAAACTCACAACAAGATTATGCTAACAACAAACCCCAGACACCCTTATAAATATGGGAAGTCATTACATAAGAATATGTTCAAAGTACGGATCACGAGACAGACCAACGTCCCTAAAAAATACCTTCTAAAACTGACTTAACGAAGTCTATTCGAATAGACTCTAGATCTATTCGAATAAGATTTGTTCTGAATGTTTCTATTCGAATAGACAAGAGTCTATTCGAACAAACTATCAACTGTCTCCTTTTATTCGAACAAACAGAACTTCTATTCAAATACACTTATAACTGTCTCCTTCTGCTCGAACAGACAAGAGTCTATTCGAACATGACTTTGAAAAAGCCCTTCTTCAAACTGTCTTCGATCCTCGATCGTCCCACGAGCTCCGATGAACTTCCTCTAACACGATTCGAGTTCATATCATAATAATCTCCCACTTGAAATCGAATCCCGTAACCCATCTCCAGATCTCCCAATGAATTGCTCGCACTACCCGGACCTTCAATCTTGAAGACCCACAGAAGTAGTACATGTCGTCAACTTTTGAAAAGTCACCACCTTCGTAAACATATCGGCCGGATTCATATCAGTGTGGATCTTCATGAGCTTCGACACACCATCCTTGAGGAGCAAGCGAATATAGTGATACTGAATATCAATGTGTTTGGTCCTAGAGTGAAAAACCAAATTCTTCGCTAAGTGTATAGCACTTTGACTATCACTATACAACTTAGGAGAGAATTGTTCTCTACCAAGCTCTTTCATCAACCCTTTGAGCCAAACCATATCTTTGCACGTTTCTGTAGCTGCAACATATTCCGCCTCCGTCGTAGACAAAGCTACAATCTTCTGTAGCCTAAAAACCCATGTAACTGCACCGCTTTCCAATGTAAAAATGAAACTACTAGTACTCTTCCGCCTATCCATGTCTCCCACCATATCAGAATCAACAAAATTCTGTAAGCATATCTGAGAATCCCCATAACATAATGCCACATCTTGAGTCCCCTTTAGATACCTTAGTATCCATTTCACAGCTCTCCAATGCTCCTGGCCTGGATTGCTCATATACCTACTAACAACTCCCGATGCTTGGGCAATGTCTGGTCTCGTACAAATCATAGCGTACATTAGGCTACCAACCGCAAATTGATAAAGAACTTTCTGCATCTCATCGCGATCCTCATGCGCCTTCGGACAACAATCATTTGATAATTTGAAGTGACCTCCCAATGGTGTACTAACAACTTTAGAACCATCTATATTGAACTGCTTCAGTACTTTGCCAATGTACTCAGCTTGAGACAACTTCAATTCTCATCGCTTTTTGCCCCTTGTAACACGCATACCAAGAACTTGTTTCGCCGCACCCAAGTCCTTCATAGAAAACTCCTTGAATAATAGTTCCTTCAACTTAACTATCTCTCACATGTCGGCACTTGTAACCAACATATCATCTACATACAAAAGTAGAATAATATACGAGTTCCCCGTATTCTTAATAAAACAACAGTGATCCGCATTGTTCTTCAAATAGCCATTTCTGGACATGAACTGTTTGAACTTCAAATACCACTGTCTTGGCGCTTGTTTCAAACCGTATAAACTCTTCGTGAGCCTACACACAAGATCTTCTTTCCCTTTAACCGAATACCTTTCTGGCTGCTTCATATAAATTTTTTCATCAAGGTTACCGTGAAGAAATACAGTCTTGACATCAAGTTGTTCAAGATGAAAGTCTTCAACAACAACTATATTTATCGTAACCCAAATAGTAGACATCTTCACAACATGAGCAAACATCTCACCGAAATCAACGCCCTCTTTCTGCTGAAAGCCCTTCACCACAAATCTAGCCTTGAATCTCCTTGAACCATCAGATTCCTGCTTTAGTCTGTATACCCACTTGTTGTGCAATGCTCTCTTCCCCTTTGGTAACCGAACTAAATCCCAAGTTCAATTAACTGACAATGATTGCACCTCATCATCCATAGCAAGCTCCCACTTGCTCTTGGCTTCCACATCTAAAGCCTAATTATAACTTTCAGGTTCACCACCATCTGTAAGTAGCAAGTGATTTAAAGAATTTACGTACCTTGGCGGAGTTCTTGCAACTCTCGGCTCCTTTCGAAGTGTTATTGGAATGTCTAGATCATTAGGTTCCTCGTTCTGATCCAGTGCATCGGACTCAGCAATGACTTCTACATCATCCTCTCGAGAGGTTCATCATCTTCAATGTCGACACTTTCTGCTACTTCACCTCTAATCCTTTCCACAGGTACTTTGAAATCTTTGTATAAGACTTCCTCAATGAATGTAACATAACGGCTCCAGATAACTTTTCAATTTTTCGCTTCCCAAAACCGGTATCTAAACTCATCACCACTGTATCCAATGAAAATGCACTTTATCGACTTTGCATCTAACTTGGTTCTTGTATCTGAAATATCAAGCACATATGAGAAACAACCAAAAATACGCAAGTGATTAAGGTTTACCTCTTTACTGATCCATGCTTCTTCAGGAAGTCCAAAGTCCAAAGCCATCGAAGGCTCTCTGTTAATCAAGTACGCCGTCGTACTAACCGCATCCGCCCAAAAATACTTTGGCAATCCAGCGTTGAGTCCCATACTCCTCGTTCTCTCGTTTATTATTCGGTTCATGCGTTCTGCAACACTATTTTGTTGCGGTGTTATGGGAATAGTCTTCTGTCTCCTAATCCTATTTAATGCGCAAAAGTCTTCATACTCGTTACTGCAGTATTCGCCCCCGTTATCCGACTTGAGACACTTTAGTTTCAAACCGGTTTCATTTTCAACTAGAGCCTTCCACCTCTTAAATTTATCAAACACATCTGACTTGCTCTTCACGAAGTAGACCCACAGTTTACGAGTAGCATTATCGATAAAAGTAACATAGTAATAAGAACCACCAAGAGAAGATACCTTGGTTGGCCCCCAAATATCTGTGTGTACAAGATCCAGCTTTCCGGGTTTCCTTGATCTTCCAGATAATTTAAAAATGACATTCTTCTGCTTCGCAAGAACACACTCTTCACAAAACTTAAGATCAACCTCAGCAAGACCCTCTAGTTTTTCCTTTGTTACCATTATCTTTATCCCCTTCTCACTCATGTGACCGAGCCGTTTGTTCCATGTACTTGTATCAATCCCCGGGGTAGCCACACAAATAGTAGAAATTGTATTTTACGTTGTATACAATGTTCTTTGTCCCAAGCCTCGAGCTACTAACATAGCTCTCTTTGTAACCTTCCAGAAGGTTACGCCAAAGGTACACTCATATCCGGCATCATCCGCCAATTTGCTAACCTATATAAGGTTACGTCCTAGTTTAGGTACAAGTCGTTCATTCTGTAAAACCAATGTTCCCCCTGAAAGCAACAACAACCTAGCATTTCCCTTTCCAGTAATATTGCGTACACTCTTATCTGTAAGAAAGACCGTACCGAAGTCGTCTTTAGCAATATTAGTAAGAAAACCTACGTTCGCAGTAGAATGGAAGGAAGCGCCCGAATCAACAATCCAAGATTCGTTAACATCGTCACATGATAGTAGTAGAGCCTCGTCAGAACTAACCTCCTCAGTAAGGTTCATTGTATTTTTCTCTTCATCATCAATCTTTTTAGACGAAGAAGAGTTACAATCTCGCCTAAAGTGACCCTTCTTTCTACAAGTCTAAAACGCACCTGGCGGCTTAGACTTCCCTCTTGACTGCGATCGACCCCTTCCAAATTTTGGCCCTTTTCTGTAAGACCTCCCTCTTTCCTCGACGTTCAACATACTGCCGTTTGAACTTGAAGAAGGTTCATATGTTTTACGCCTATTCTCTTCACTCATAATCAACGAGACAATAGTGTCAAATTTGATGTCTTCCTTCCCCGATGAGTTTCTCACAGCTATAATGAATCCTTTCCAGCTTTTTGGCATCTGCCCTAGAAGAGCTCACGCTTTCACCTCCTCTGTAAAAGTGATTTTAACAGATTCCAACTGAGCATGTATGGTATTGAACTCACTGATATGAGCTTGCACACTGCCATTCTCCTTCATCTTCAAAGTAAACAAGCACCGTAAAAGATGAACCTTATTTTCCCCGGATGGTTCCCAGTACATAGCGGACAACGTCTCCATCAATCCCTTCGTTGTCGTAACTTTGGAGATCATGTGTAGAATTAAAGATGACAGTGTTAACCTAACGGTTCTAAGCACTTTGTGATCCAATCGCGCCCACTTAGCATCATCAAAATCTATTGGCTTCATCTCAGTTCTACCCAGTGGTAGATCAAGATCCTTTTGATAAAGGTAATCTTCTATCTGCATCTTCCACACTCCAAAATTCGACCCATTGAACTTTGTGATCTTCAACTTCTCCTGATCCACACTCCAAAATTTGACCCATTGAACTTTGTGATCTTCAACTTCTCCTGATCAGCCATCGTTCTTCATCACACAAGCCCTAACACTGTCTCTGATACCAATTGTTAAGAATTGAGGTAGGTACTCTTTCTTCCCTTCTAAGAACGAACGCAGAAATTGCCAACACAAGAAGTAAATCAAACAAAGAACAATAAAGAATGCAAAGATTTTTCCCAGAGGAAGGAAGTGGAAACCCTTTGCGGATGAAAAACTACTCCCCACGAACAATTCACTATGATATCAAATAGGCTACAACGATCTCTCAAGCTTCTCAAGCTTTAATGGAGTCTCTTCAAACCCTAACCTCTCTAAGGTTAAACTCACAACAAGATTAGGCTAACAACTAACCTTATACACCCTTATTAACATGGGAAGTCATTACATAAGAATATGCTCGAAGTATGGATCACGAGACAGACCAACATCCAAAAAAAAAACACCTTCTAAAACTGACTTAACGATGTCTATTCGAATAGACTCTGGATCAATTCGAATAAGATGTGTTTTGAACGTTTCTATTCGAATAGACAAGAGTATATTCGAGCAGACTATCAACTGTCTCATTTTATTCAAACAGGCAGAACTTCTATTCGAATACACTTATAACTGTCTCCTTCTGTTCGAACAGACAAGAGTCTATTCGAACATGACTTTGAAAAAACCTTTTTTTAAACCGTCTTCGATCCTCGTTCGTCCCACGAGCTCTGATGAACTTCCTCTAACACGATTCAAGTTCATATCATAACATCGCTCAAATATATAAGGGAGACTGAAAGTATTTGGTAGCCACCCTTAGAAGGGAATCCTTTGGAGAGTTTTTTTTTAAGGAAAACCTAAAGAGACCTTAAGTTGTTGGCAAGTGATTATAACCTCGAATCATCTAATAAAAATCTCTTCTTCTTCTTTTTTTTTTTTTTTTTTCTCTCTCTCTCTTTCTCTCTCTCTCCCTCTCTCTCTATCTATCTCTCTCTCTTGGTGTGGATGTAGGCAATTTGCTGAACCAAGGTAAATTGTATGTTATTGTTTGATTGTGTTTATTCTTTTAGTTTGTTCGTCGCTAATCGGATTGAATCGTTGTTTGGTTCAGTGTTTGGTTTTCATTGTGTGGCTCAACAATTAGTATTAGAGTGAGGTTGTATCCTCGTAGTTCTCAAAATTTAAGGTAGCAGCTTATCTTGAATTCACTTTGTTTTCAATTTAATTAGTGTATAAAAATTGGATAAACAGTAGTAGAAGATGATTTAAGTTCCTCAATGGCACCTAAACAAAATAACACAACGGCTATGTTGAGAAATTTAAGACATAAATAACTTTGCCATGTGGAGATGCAACATTATTGATGCGGTTAGTCAACAAGATTTGGATGAGGTGTTAGAAGACAAGCCCGAGGAGGTTGAAGAGAGTGTTTGGAAGAAGATGAAGAAACGGGCATATGGTCAAATTAGGTCATGCCTAGCTCAAGACATATAAAGTACCTTATGATGAATGAAACCTTGGCAAAATAGATTTGGAGAACTCTTGAGGAGAAGTATTTGGTGAAGAGCATCCAAAATCGATTCCTTTTGAAGATGAAGCTTTACCGCTTCACTATGAGATAATAGGTTTTTATGTCATAGCATTTGAATAATTTCACCAAGTTACTAGCCGACTTGGCAAATCTAGAAAAGGTTGTTAGTAATGAGAACAAAGCTCTATTATTCTTGAACTTACTTCCTGAAGAGTACTAATACTTTATAATGACGATTACCTATGGGAAGAGTTCTTTGAAATATTCGGATGTGACGATGGCGGTAGTGAATCATAAGTACAGAAAGAAGAATCAACGTAAGTCCGTCAAGTTAACGTTTGAAGTGTTGATGGCAAGAGGGAGGTCTACGGATAAAAAGAAGACTAGTGGTAATAACTTTCGATCGAAGTCGAGAGGTCGCGGTGGTAATCGTAATATAATTTGGGTAAAAATGAATGCACGTTCTATCGTGAGATAGGACATTAAGAGAATGAGTGTCCTGTACTTCTAAAGAAGATGAAAGGTGGGAAAGTTGGCTCTTTAGTTAATGTTGCTCAAGACCGTGGGGTAAATGATGGTAATGATTCTGACTTTTCTTTAACTATATCATATAGTGCATGTATTGTTGATTCCAAAGAATAAATTATGGATTTGGGTGCTACCTATGATATTTATCCCGAAAGGGGCAATTTTTTTAGTTTTAGGAAGCTAGAAGGTGGAACTGTGTTAATAGCAAATGATGATTCATATCGCATAATGGGGATAGGTACCATTCGTCATAAGTTGCACAATGGTTTGGCTCATAAAATTGAAGAGGTTCGGTATATTTTGATTATGAAGAAGAATATTATCTCAACTGGTTAACTTGAAGCGAAAGGCTACAAGGTTGTGTTTAAAAATGAAGTTAAGAAAGTTCTTAAGGGAGCGATGGTGGTTTCAGTCAAAGAAGAAGCAACAACTTGTATTATTTAGACAATACAACCTTTTTTGGAGAGGTTGCTACTGCAGGAAGTACGGATACCACTACTTTTAGAGGTTACTATATGCGTTTAGTGCATACAGGTGAGAAGAAGTCCTTGAGAGTTCTTGAGAATCAAGGCCTATTTAAAGGTGTTAAGGCATGCAAGTTGGATTTTTGTGAGCATTGTATTCTAGGCAAGCAGAGAATGGCTCCTTGACTATGTTAATTCAGATGTATGGGGGCCCTCTAGGAATGCATCACTTAGAGGTAAACATTATTTTATGTCGTTTGTTGATGATTTCTCTAGGTGTGTGTGGGTATATACCATGAGAAGGAATGACGAAGTCCTAAAAATATTTATGAGGTGGAACAAGTTTATAGAAACTTAAACTGGCAGAAGGATCATATGCTCCGTTCAGATAATATTGGGGAGTATACAAGTGCTCCATTTTTGCAAGTATGTCAGGATGAGGAAATTGTTCGACATTTCATTGTTAGGGTGACACCACAACAAAATGGGGTAGCGAAGCGCATGAATTATACTTTACTAGAGAAGGTATGATGTATGTTGTCTAATTTTGGGTTGGGCAAAGCGTTTTGGGTTGAGACTTTGACATATGAATGCTACCTCGTTAATAGGTTGCATTTAGCTGCAGTTGAAGGTAAAACACCAATAGAAGCTTGGTCGGGAGAATCTACTACAGATTATGATACTATTCATATTTTTGGGTATTCGACATACTATCATGTCAAAGAAGGTAAGTTGGATCCTCGAGAAAGGAAAGCCATTATTCTAGGTAAGAAGGAAGGGGTGAAAGATTATAAGTTATGGGATATAAAAGACTCGAAGATTATTCTTAGCAGGGATGCCACTTTTGATGAGACTTCTATGATGAAGTCACATGTCTCTGAGCACAAAGAGAAGAGGACAACAGAGATTTTACAGCAGGTGGAGATTGATGCATCTTTACATGATCCTGATAGTTTTGTACCAAAGGGGGTATCATCTACTGGTGTGACAATGGTTGTTATGCTACTAGTTTATGTTCTAGATGATGAAGAGACAGACGAAAGGGGAGCATTTGGTAGTACAAATGAAGAGACTCCGGTTGTGGAGTCAATTACAATTAGTAAACCACAAAGGAATGCAAGTAAACCAGAATAGCTTATAAAGGATATTGTACTTCCAAAGGCGAAGGCCATGGTAGCCTACGCACTACTGGACGTTGAAGAAGATGTTTCTTCCACTTATATAGGAGTTATTTACAGTTCCGAAGCTAACAAATGGGAGGGAGCGATGAAGAAAGAGATGTATTCTCTTTTTAAAAATGAAACTTGGGAACTTTCGAAGTTACCTAAGGGAAAGAAGGCGATTGGTTGTAAGTGGGTCTATATAAAGAAATAAGGATATCAAAATGATGATATACTCTTCAAGGCAAGACTCATAGATAAAGGCTATGCTCAAATGGGGGGATTGATTATAATTAAGTTTTTTCTCCAGTGGTGAAGTACTCCTCCATTCGTATTCTTTAGGCCTTGGTGGCACAATTTAATTTGAAGTTACAACAACTCGATATTAAGATAGCTATCTTACATGGGAATTTGAAAGAAGAGGTCTATATGACTCAGCTGAGTGGGTTTAAAGTTGCTGGAAAGGAAAAGTATGTGTAAACTGAAGAGATCGTTGTACTATTTGAAGAAGTCTCCAAGACAATGGTACAAACAGTTTGATCAGCTTATAATTGAGCAGAAGAAAAAATAGAGTCATTATGACTACTGTGTCTACTTACACAAGCTACATGACGGGTCCTTTATTTATTTGCTTTTGTATGTGGACTGTATGCTTATTACGTATAAGCATAAAAACGAGATTGACAATGAAGAAACAAATGAGTCAAGAATTTGAAATTAAAGATCAAGGTGACGCGAAGAAGATTCTTTGTATGGAGATTCATAGAGATAGAAAGAAGGGAACGGTGAGTCTTTCTCAAATAATGTACATGAGGAAGGTACTTCAGAGATTCGGTATTAATGGGAACACAAAACCTGTAAGTACGCCACTTGCTCTTTATTTTAACCTTAAAGCTACAATGTTTCTAAAAACCGATGAGGAACGTGATTATATGAGTCAAGTTCCTTATGCTAACGCAGTTGGTAGCTTGATGTATGCAATGGTATGTACTCAGCCAGATATTTCACAAGCAATTGGTATAGTTAACATATGCATGATCCAGGAAGAGATCATTGACGAGCTGTAAAATGGATTTTACAATATATTAAAGGTACTGTGGATATTGGTTTAGAATTTCGTAAACAGGATTCGATTGATCAGTTTTGTGTAGGTTTTATGGATTCTTACTATATGGGTGATTTGAATAAATGACGGCCTACTACAGGGTATGTTTTTACATTGGGTGAAAGACCGGTTAGTTAAAGATCTACGCTACAGTCAACGGTGGCCTTATCTACTACAAAAGCAGAGTATATAGTGGTTACTGAAGCGATTAAAAAGTTTATTTGGATAAAGGGTGCATGATTTGAGAATTAAGATGGAGCATCTTGATGTATTTTGTGATAGTTAAGAGTGTTATTTTTTTGGCAAAAGATCAAGTTCATCATCAACGCATGAAGCACATTGATGTGCGTTACCATTTTGTCATAGAGATACTTGAAGAAGGTGAGATTCTATTGAAGAAGATTCACACGAATGATAGCCCGACTGATATGTTTACAAAAGTTATTTCTTGGATTAAGTTCAATCATTGTTTAGACTTGGTCGAAATCCTTCATATGGATTGATTTGGCCCCTAATGGGGATATTGGGAACTACGGGCGACTTAATCCACGGTACGTAAGCAACCATTATTTTTGTGCAGTCGATTCGGGTGAAAGAGGGTTTGATTTGTTTGGTTGGCAAAGTTCGGCTCATATTTGAATAAATTATCACCGAGGTGGAGAATTATGAGGTATAAGACTTGTGCATAGTCGTTCGAATGAGCCTCATAGCCATTCGAACAACGATTTGGAGGTTTGTTTAAGAGGTCTTTTAGACCATTGGTTTTGCCTCGTGATCCATGTTAATGTAAACCTAGAGAGACCTTAATTTGTTGGTGAGTGATTGTAACCTCGAATCATCTAATAAAACTCATTTTCTCTATTAGTGTAGACGTAGGCAATTTGCTAAACCACAGTAAATTATGTGTTCTCATTTGATTGTATTTATTCCTTTAGTTTGTTCGTCGCTAATCGAATTGAATCGATGTTTGGTTTCTGCTGTAGCACAACATTTTATTGTCCTTAAAACCAAAGGAGGCATAGGACATCTTGAAAGTCGCATATCAAGGCTCGGAGAAGGTTATCTCCATCAAGCTTCAATCATTGTGGCCCGACTTTGACAATCTTCTTATGAAGGAGAATAAATCGATTCAAAGCTTCTTTTATAGAGTTTTCAAAATCGTAAACCAAGTTAGAAGTTATGGAGATTCAATTGATGATAAAAAGATCGTGGAAAAGGCATTAAAATCTCGACCCACAAAATTCTACCATGTCGTAGCCATAATAGAAGAATCAAAACATCTTTCTACACTTGTTAAACAAATTAATTGGTTTGTTGGAAGGGCATGAGAAACGGAGGGAAAGGAGTTCCGAAAAGTTGATGGAACAAACTTTTCAATCAAAAGTAAATTTATTTGATAAAATCTCATTGAACGAAGAATATCAAAAAGGAGGAGAATATCAAATCCCACATGAAAGAAACACGAATCGGGGTCGTGGACGCGGTAGAGGAATGAGTAGTTTTAATTATCGAAGTACAACAAAAATGGACTCTAAATGTTTTGTTTGCAAAAAGCAAGGACAATTGTGTAAAGATTGTTATTACAAATGCACTTGATGCAAAATACCAAATCACTCTCAACGTGATTGTTGGTTCTAAAAAAAGGCGATAACAAAGAAAGTTTTGCGGAGAATAATTCCGCTCAATTATTCTACTCATGTCTAAATCCTCATCAAGATGCAAATGATGTGTGGTACGTCAAAAATAAATGTAACAAGCATATGATGGAAAATGAAAGGCATTTCATCTAAGGCTGTCAATGGTAAGGACTAAGGTGGTATTTCTTTTACTGCTGAATTTTTTTCAGCAGCTAAAAAAAATCAGCAGCGGGTTTGGTGTTCTTTTTGCTGCTGAAAAAAATTTAGACTTACAAATTCAGCACTTGTGAGAAAAAAAAAATTTCAGCAGCTGATAAAGCTCTCTTATGCCGAGATTGCCCTTCTTCCTAAACAGACCTAAAATTTCTCACTCATCAGGTGTTCACTATGTCAAGGGTTTTTTTTTCTCTCTTTGCTTTCGAAACTGACTAAAAGTTATACATTTTCTATGTCTCTACCACTCTTCTTTACTTGTATCATGATTCGTCTCTAAAATTATGTTTGAATTGCTTTGCAATATTTTCATCCTCATTCCCCATAGCCTGAATTTGAATTTTTGATTTTTTTTTAGTGAATTATGATATTTATTTAGGACTAAATTGTTGATGGTAAATAAATTTGAGCTCTGTATATGGTACATAATAATGGATTGAGTATTATAATGTCTTATTCTGCAATCTGCTCTTAATTGATTTCCTTATCTTTGAAATATCAAGTATTTAATTTTCATGGTGTAGTTTTGGTTTCAACTTTGTCCCCTGCAATCTACAGTTAATTGATTTGTTGTTTAATGTCTTCTTCTGTAATTTGTACTTAATTGATTTGCTCGTCTTTGAAATATCAAGTATTTTATTTTCTTGGTGTAGTTTTTCTTTCAACTTTGTCCCCTTCAATTTGAGAACTATCATTAGTTTGCCTTTCTAACTAATTAGGGTAAAAAATGTGTGTGCTTAAATTGGGGTTTTTGAAGTACTTAGAGGCCGATTTGCGGGATCTAGAAGGAATGAACTTTGGGTTGATTAGGATGTAAATTTAGCACTACCACAGTTTGAGGCGTCGGGTTGTATTAATTTTCAGACTGCTTGATTTTTTATGAAAATTCGTGAAAGAGGAATATCATACTGCATATCTTTCGGGTCATGTTTCATCATCGAGAGAGATGAACTATGCAAGGTCTGGAAGATAACTGAATGATGTGTAGAATCTTAATAATAATAATAAATACTGGAGAAGATGAAGGTTTGTGCGAGGTTGCCCATATTTTAGAGAAAGTTATGAGGAATGAGGATGTCCACACAATTCTTGTTTGAACCTCTAAAATATCCTCCTCCCAGATCTACGAAGCTTAGGCCTCTCTAAAATGTTTGAACCTCTCTGTTGTGATGGCTTTATTGAAGATGTCCGCACAATTCTTTTTTATTGTTGTTTTATTTTGGGGTATTGGGTTTGATAATGAACATTGTCTTTGATATAGGATATAAAAAATTGCTAAAGGTGCACGGGGGAAAGTGTATGATGTGCTTGTTGGGCGGCATCCTGGTATTTACCAAACATGGGCAGAGTGTGGATAAGAGGTTTTGAGATATCCATGTGCTTTATATCAGTGTATGGATACAATATGTTTGATAATGATACATTTTGCATGTCCATTTTGTGCAATGCTGTCATTTTGTATGTCCATTTTGTCCATTTTCAAGTTGTGAATATCCATCTATGGTACCATAGTATTTTATAGTGGAGAGGTGCTGCCAATTTTTAGGTGATGCTCCAAGATGTGCTTTTTTATAACAAGGGCATTTCAGATATTTACCACTTTTTAGCACTTCTTAGAAGAAAAAAATACCATAACTTATTCAGCACTTCATTTTTCAGCATTCAATACTTCAAAACATTCAGTATTCAACACTTGAATTTTTTTTTAGCATTCAGCACTTGAAAAACAAACACCACCTAAATCCGTAACCCGGTCCGATCTGACCTGTTAGTAAATGTTTAAAACCAATTTTTTAGATCATTTAGGAAACCCAGTCCATTAAGATCTGGTCCTATAAGCTATCGGATTGGATAAGGATCCACCTCAATTTGATATACTAATGATCATAACCATTAAGAATACATATTATGGGTGCCAATATTATAATTATCTTCTAATAAAGAAGGTTAATTTTGAAACATCCATATTTGAAGTTTATTTCATTTCGTGTCTAGAATAGGTGTCAGAGCACTACCTCATGGTTATTCGTCGTTAGAGAGTATACGTGGAGCGACTACAGCTGTACTGACACTGAACATGTACGTAGGTTTGTACCTCTTTGCTCAAAAAACTCAAGTCGTTAGTATTTTACAAAAGGTCAAAAAGAAATTATGTTTTTTTTGAAGAAAATAGGTTTATGTTCGAACAGGCTTTGTTATGTTCGAATAGACTATGTTTGAACGGACTATTTTCTCTGTTCCAACAGACTTCAGGTTTTCAATCTTTTAATAAAAGACATTCTTACTTTTTATTCTTTACCCTTTTCCAAACCAATTTTAAGGCTTGAGAATTTTTTAGATAAAGGAGAATTCATCGAAAGATTCAACGAGAATTAACCATTAAGTTGAATCAATCGAGAATTACAAAAACCTAAATCTAATTTCAAATTTTATGAGTTTGAGCGATTCAAGCTTTGAAACTTTGGTGCGTTATCCGAAGCGAAACATTGCAAGAATGAGGAATTTATTACGAGGAGTTTAATTAGAAGAGATGTAACCACAGGATGTGCTTATCGAGTCTGTAAGTATTTGAATTCTTGTAATTTTGTCTCAATAGTAGAATTTTAGCTGTCGGGCGATTCAACAGCGAACTGCGGGTTTTTCTCCTGAGAAAGATTTCCTATATGGTTAATGTAAGGGGATTATTCCGTATTTTGGACTCAATCCCCATCTTCGACTATCATACGACCACTCGACCTCGTCAACATACACGTGGTACATTACGGAGCAGTTACAAGGACAAATGAGTTACTCAAGCCGTTAAACAATCATTATGAAGACTCATCAAAACCATATATTGTAACGTTCGTCATTAAAATAGATAACGGTCATATTATAAGAGCATCTCCAACAGAGTGGTATGCTATTTCGGTTTACCATAGCGGTATTCCAGAATCACATATTATTTTGGTCCAGCAACAAATTACATTTTTTTTCTTGGGCGCTTAACGGTTTAGCACCTAACACCAAAAAGCCAAATGATATATATTTTTTCTTGGGCGCTAAACCGTTTAGCGCCTAGCATCTATTAATCATTCATTTTCCCCTTGAATAGCTATATTAAAAAAAATGTTGGGCGCTGAACAGTTCAGCGCCTAGACAGTTGTATTAAAAAAGTTGTTGGGAGCTGAACGGTTCAGCGCCTAGGCGGTATGCACATACTCCTCACCAAATTTAGGTTTCGCATTAGAGGAATATGGAGGTGAGTATGTTGAACATCATACCCCTATTGAATGGGTTTTTGCAAGACTATGGGAAAACCTTAACAGTATACCACTCTGTTAGAGATACTTTAAGACCTATAAATAGGTCCATAAAACTACAGTAAAAAGACAGACTTTTCCTATCAAGAAAGTCTCTACAGAACATCTTGTAATAACTAGTATTCTCAATAACATCACTCTCTTTCTAAAATCCTCATGAGAGGTCGTGGCTTTTAACCGATTCAAAGGTTTTCCACGCTAAACTTTTGTGTTAGTTATTATTAATGTTCTGATTATATCTGGTGTAAAGGCTAAGTCTGATCTCGGAATTAGGCTACTACATTTGGCGCCGTATGTGGGAACTGAGGTTCTCAAACCCATTGTCTTAGAAACTGCTAATTATCTCTCTACAAAATACCGATTCTCTATTTCTTTCTCTCTTTCTCGACCTGGATTTTATTTTCTTGGTTGATCCACTTCTCTGTACTTCACCCTAGAAATCATGGGGAAGATATTTTCCCTAAAGCAATTTGCTCAATTTGCTTTCCCTCTCTCCAACACCTACTTTCTCATGTGGCTATCCTTATATTGCTCAACGAAATACATATACTGGGCTTCATTCCACGCTCTCCCTGAGCCATCGAGATCCAGATCTCTCTCTCTTTCTCTCTACTCTCAACTCTTGTTAGGAGATCTCCTTGTTGTAGCATATTCCCTAGATTCGACAAGAGTAACCCAGCAAAGCGTAGTCGAAGACGGCCATACATGATCGAAGATTGATAGCATTCGAGAAGATACCTCAGGTCCTTGACCTACTAAAAATAGCCATTGTGTCTGGTCAAGAAAGAGTTGTTAGAGATCCGCGAAGTTCGCCCACTCCCTCCTGAATAGGAGACTGTTTCTTTCTTTTTTGTAAACTGCCTGTATCTACTATAAATACAAACAGAGAATAGATTGTTCAAGGACCGAAATCCATAACGTTACTATCCTTACTTCCTAATCCCTACTATCACTCCCAAAAACTTATAATAATTAATAATATACTGGATTTTACATCAAAATCCTCCCCGAGGTCGTGATTTTTCTCATCTTTTACTGAGTTTTCCACGTAAAATCTTGTTCATTTAACTTTTCATTGCATTCTTCTTACGAATAAGTATTGGTAAAGATTCTCCTTCCAAAAAATATGTCACTACAATTGGCGCCGTCTATGAGAAATACCACACTTTTCTTTACCACCACTGATCTAAAAACCTTCCGATGACAAACATAAACCTTATAAGCCATTCCAGCACCGTGAAAGACCAAGAAATTAATCTGATACCAGGAACTGTCGACCTGCATGGTGTAGTAATCGAGCTTCAAAAATAAATGGTTGCAGAAAAAACCCAAAGATTGGAGGATCAGCATGTCTACGCTCAAGCTCTTCAAATGGAGAGAGACAAACGAAGGAAAGCATTATATCAACTGAGTTAAACATATCAGAAAGAAATAGAGAGATTGAGGAAGATACAAGATTGACTCACTGGCTGCCAGACGAGACCTCCACTTGCCCGAAGCGATCATAAGTCAAGAACAATTCAACGCGATGATCAACCAAGAGAATACGAGTTACGAATTTCTCCATCCAGATCTAGGAATCCAAACAGGGCTTCTCAGTATTTTGGTTTAACATCCTCAGCATCGACAACTCAAGGAAGTTGACGCACGCGTTATAAGAATCCCCCACCACCCAAAAGAAGACCAATCAGGGATCAATTGGGACCAGAAGGACTGGGAGATTTTGTTCTCCAAGTCGCAGCCTTACCATTTCCCCCGTAATAGTTCGTCACCTTGAATGATCTAAACAACAGGATCTAGGCCATAAACTCTGATATCCTAGGCTAAAGATCCACGCTTGACAAGATCGAGACAAACCCCATCTCCCCCCATCTCAAAGTCATGCCCATACCAGAGAATTTTCATATGCCGAAGTTTATTCAATATGCAGGATTCACTGACCCACTCACCCATGTCCGACACTTCAAAGCCTTAGTTGGATTATATTTCAAACTTGGCCACATGTTATACAGGCTATTCAACATAAGCCCAAAGGAAGAATAACTCTGATGGTTCCACACCATCTAAGAGGCCTCCATCACCACGTTCAGCCAGTTACAGCATCTTTCGAATCTAATTATGCTCATGCTAAAGAGCGGGAGATCATTGTCGATTCCTTGTTCTTCTTCGAGCAGGGCGCAAAAGAGACATTGGCAAATTTTTACAAGTATTTTTTATAGGAAACAAGGAAGATTAGAAACTCAGACCCAAAAATTGTCGTTCTAGCATTCACCTCCGCCCTGCACATTGACTTTAAGGTTTGAGAAAAGCTTACTCTGCACAAGCCGAGAATAGTCACAGAAATGATTGATGTAGTTAATAATTACATCGAATCAGAAAGGTCAAAGAAAGATAAGATGAAGAGCTCATCTGCCATCAATTCTCGAGAAACAACTTCGACCCCACCCCAAATATTGACAACTACTGAAGCACCCAAGAAACGCTGCAGAAACGCTGACAACAATAGAAGAAGAGAGGGTAGACCCGACAGACTAGTCCCAGTTTTGCCACCAATAACAACAACTCTCTCTGCTATCTTACCAACGATAAAGGGAGATGAGTATTATCGCGCACCATAAACCATTCCAGATGTCCCCTACAAACCTCTATGTTAATATCATAATGTGCACAACCACGAAACTGACAACTGCTACTCTCTCATATAAATCTTTCATCGCATCTTATTAGCTGGAAGGCTTCATAATTATGTCATCGACGTCCAAAAGTTTATCGAAGATGAAGCAAAAAACAAAGATATTAAACAAAATCAGGTATAGGGGCAAGCTCGCCACCTGTATATAATCGAGATTGAAAAAGGGAAGAAAAGAAAACAAGACAATCAGATTACATCCTGTTGTAAAATGACCTCCTCAGATAAATTAACAAAACTTCTTCCAAGCTCAAGCAAATCGAAGCGTCCTTACCATATTACCTTCGGGGACTCTGACACCAGCTACGTGAAGTACCCTCATGATGACCCTCTCGTCATTATGCTCAAAGTAGGACAGACTACCTACATACGCTTCTCATTGATACAGGAAGAACAACATATGTATTGTTCAGAAGAGCAATTGAAGTCCTAGGCCTCAAATACTTGGTAAAATCTTCGACAACAATAATCATCGGCTTCAACGGTTCAAAAGAATCAGCTACTGGAGAAATCATTCTGCCAGTTCAGGCAGGATTAGAAACAACATTCATAAAATTCCTTGTCATCGATGCTGAATCCAAATATTTGGGAATTTTGGGACATAGTTGGTTACATTCGATCAAAGCAGTACCTTCTACTTATCATCTAGCATTGTGATTTCTAACAGATCACAAAATCTACAAAATCAAAGGTAGCCAAGAAGTTGTACGTATGTGCAAAAATACCACAACCAACTCTCATATAGTAAAACTTCTCAAAGCATAGTAACTACAGCAAGAGACACCCCCCACATTCGAATAGCATAACACCAAGATGGTCGAATCCATTAAACTCGATGGTCTAAGGTGTCACACATTCATCGGCTCAAAACTAACCACCGATGAAAAAGAAGCCATGATCTAGCTACTTAAGAAAAATGTTGACATCTTTGCCTGGACTTTCCAAGAAATGTCTGGCATCGATCCATCAATCGCGTACCACAGACTTAACCTCCTTCCGGATAGCAAAGCTATCATTCAGAAATGACGGAACTTAGCACCCCGTCTCCGCGATGCAGTGAATGAAGAAATTGATAAACTCCTTCGGGTAGGATTTATTCGGAAAGCTAAGTATCCGAAGTGGGTTTATAACATCGTAGCAGTACCGAAGAAAAATAGAAAGATCAGGGTTTGTGTTAACTTCATAAAATCCAACAAGTTTACACCCAAGAAGAGTTTTCCACTACCACTGATTCCATAACTTCTCGACTCCGTCGCAGGGCACGAACTTCTTTCTATGATGGATGCAGCCTTCGGCTACAACCAAGTTCCACTCGCCGAAGACAATCAGGAAAAGACAACCATCATTACCAAAAGTGGTCTCTAATATTATACAGTGATGCCTTTTGGGTTAAAGAATGCATGAGCTACGTACTAAAGGCTTGCGACTAAAATATTCAAAGATCATTTCGGCACAATTATGGAAGTCTACATCGACGATATGATCTATAAAATCTTGAAACGGGAAGATCACTCCAGCAACCTTCAAACAATCTTCGATATCCTTCGTAAATGCCAAATAAAACTCATTCCATAGAAATGCCAATTTGGAGTCGCATCTGGTAAATTCCTGGGACACCTGGTCAGCAAAAGAGGAATAAAAATTGATCCTACGCAAATCAAAGCGCTCATCGCGATGCCATCTCCACGAACAATGAAAGATGTTTTAAAATTTGTAGGCAAGATCGTCGCTCTTCAGAGATTCATCTCAAAGTTATCAGATCGATGCAAACTTTTTTACCTTCTTCTTTATGGTAATCTCACTCCTCTTTCAAACAAATAGCAGAAGGAATTTATTTGGACTCCTGGCTCTGAGTTAGCCTTCTAAGATCTTAAACGATACTTGCGGCGTCTTCCTATCATGAGTACTTTAGTTAATGGCAAAACACTGACAATGTACTTATTCATGACTGAAGACTCAATTAGTTTTGTCCTTATTCGAGAAGATAAAGGAGTATAAAAATCGATCTACTTCATCAGTAAAACACTCATGCATGTTGAAAAAAGATACACAATGACAAAAAAATAGCTACTCGCCTTGGTCTGCAGTTCTCAAAAGCTTTGTCCTTACTTTCAAGCTCATCCCATTAAAATTATCACCAAGTATCCCCTCAAACTAGTACTATCCAAAGAAGAAAAATCATAAAGAATCTAGAAATGGTCTGTTTTCCTTAGCGAATACGACATCTCCTTCGAACCTCAGATATCAGTCAAGGGACAAGCAGATGCTGACTTTTTGGCAGACTTTCCGGCCGAAGACCCCTATTGGGAAGAACTCGAAGAAATCTTCACAGATGACTCAATAGCAGAACCAGACGCATGGTCCAAAAGCTCGGGTTGGCAACTTTTTACAGACAGATCAGCTGGACTATAAGGATCAGGGATTGACATCGTCCTCGTTACACCTTCTAATCATCGCATCAAGAAAGCTTTCAAACTAAAATTCTATGCCACCAATAATGAGACCGAATATGAAGGAATCATATACGGTCTAGATCTCGCACTCACACTCAGAGCGGAAGAATTGGTAGTCTACGTCAATTCTCTACTCGTGGCAAATCATTACAACAAGACATTCCGCACAACATGAAAAATGGTTGATTATGCTGCCCTGGTCAAAGAAAAAATGAACAAATTCAAACACGCAATAATCTCTTACTTACCTCGACAAGAAAATCGGCATGCCGATGCATTAGCTTACATCGCTGCCATGCTGGGAGACAGTGAAAAAAGATCTTTAGAAATCAAAATCATCGAGCATTCCAGTCTCGATATACTGTCAATACTGTAGATCACCATTATTGAAGACAAAGACCCTGAAGACTGGAGAAGACCATTCTATGAATACCTCAACTCAAACGTCCTCCCTAGTAACAAAGAAGAAGCCCGATCACTTTTTGCCAAGTGCCCTAGATTTACAGTCCAAGATAACATCTTATATCGCATCACAGGAGGGGGACCACTTATCGAATGCATCTCTCTAAAACAAACTCAGATCAAAATTAAAGAACTTCACAAAGGTATTTGTGGCGTACACACATTTTAGAAAGATTATTAGCCCAGCACGCATTCACGCAAGGACTATACTGGCCCAAGATAAGACAAGATTGCAAAGAATTTGTGCGTAAATGCTAAAAATGCCAAATCCACGCTCAAGACATCAAAAGTTCAGCCCTCGACTTGCATATTAGCAATGTCCTCTGGCCATTCAAACGATGGGGGATCGACATCATTGGACCTTTCCATCCAGCATCGAGAAACTGATGATTCGTCCTAGTCACCACTAATTACATCACAAAATGGGTTGAAGCAGTTCCTCTATGTTATACCGATGAAAATAAGGTCATCAAGTTCCTTTGGGAGCACATAATCACCAGTTTTGGCTACATACAAATGATGCACTCCGATAACAGCAAGCAATTCATCAGTGCAAAAGTACTTGCTTTCCTCCAAAAATACAAAATCCAGCTATCAACATCCACACCATACTATCCTCAAGGCAACGGACAAGCCGAAGCCATTAACAAAAGCATCAAATTAGGTTTACACTAACGTCTCGACGACAAGAAGGAAAGGTAGGTCGACGAACTACTCAGTGTTCCCTAGGCCTACCAAACTACTCCTTAGTTTCAACAGGCTGCACTCCGTTCATGATGGCCTTCGGTACAGAAGCAGTCATACCTTCAGACCTTGATCTACCAAGTACCCGAAGAAAAATCCCAGATGAAGACAATGAACTCGGTCTCCTCCGCAACCTCAACTGGATCGAAGAGACCTGAGACAAAGCCATCACGAACTTAGGACAATATCATGACACATTAAAAAAGGCATACAACAAAAAAGTTTGAAAATGGAAATTTGGTATTGGAGACCTTGTCCATCGACGGATCCAAGATAGTACTCTGCCTAAGAATTCATAAAAGTTATCAAAACACTGGGAGGGGTTATACATTGTCAATGACAAGACAGATAGTGGAACTTACTGGCTGATGACTGAAGATGAAATCCAGCTCGAATATCCGTAGAATACTGCCCAACTAAAATTGTTTTACAGATAAAACACTATAACCATTTTTATCGATTCAAATAAAAAAACTTCACTGTCAGTTTAATCGTTACTGTTTTAACTTGATCTCGATCTAGACTTAACAAGAATGCATCAGACAATCAATTGTCCTTACTATTTTGACTTGATCTCGATCCATACTTGACAAATATGCATCAAACAATCAATCATCCTTACTATTTTTACTTGATCTCGATCCATACTTAACAAGTATGCATCAGACAATCAATCATTACTATTTTGACTTAATTTTGATCCATACTTAATCAGTATGCATCAGATAATCAATCATCATTACTATCTTGAGTTGATCTCGACCCATACTCTATACGTATGCCTCAAACAATCAATCTTTACTATCTTAACTTGCCCTCGGTCCATACTTAATACGTATGCATCAGAATATCAACCGTTCGTACAATCTTAGAATGATCTCGATCCATACTTTATAAGTATGCATCCAAACTATCATTCAATTTACGCGAACACTGTATGAATACATGATATTCTACTTCGCATTCCTTACTTATCGAACAAACAATAAGCAGATCTTGTTCTTCTCGAATCTAAATCTAGATACCCATCTAAGGATACACATCTGGTATTCATTCACATTACTTGACATTTCATGACCATCGGGTACTTATCACACCAACAAGCATTGCTTCCTTATCTAATATGATCTACAATCACATTCGACAATATCACTTTGCCGAATTTGCTACTTAGCATAATTTACATAATATATACAGCAAAGTTTTCAAAATAAAATTTCTCCAAAAATCAAATATCCATCATTCAACATACCACATGCATAAAATTGTTTTAGTCCCACTGACCATTTTTACATACTTCCAAACATATAATACTACTTACACAAAAAATTTATACTACAGGAGAAGATATTACTTTATGCACATTCAAAAAACCTTTGGGTACATGAACATCTGTTAGCTCCCTAGAACGCGAGATATCAGCTTCCATCATCACCACATCCTCGATGACTTCCATCTCACCGTGAACTTTGGGAGTCTCCGACACTTTGTCTTCTGAACTTGAATCATCGAAGACAACACCACCAGACTTCACCAACCCCTTATAAAAGTTTTTCCTTACCTTCAACTCCGCATACTGCCCTGCAAAATGGGTCATTACTTCCTTACATCTCTCCAACTTCTCTGCATTCAACTGAGCCCTAACCTCGTCAAGAACCTTGCCCTGCTCCAGCTTCATCGCCTTTCACGCATCGGCAACCTGTTCCCTTACATCCTTCTCAAAGTTTGCTCTCTGCAATGCCAAAGCCTCCAATTTTTCTTTTTCTGAAATTTTCTTCACTTCACGAAGCACAGAATCCCTCGCCTTTTTTGCTTCCAGCTTGTATGTATTCAACTTTGCATTCAGCCCATCCTTCTCCTCGATCAAATCTTTCTATCTATTTTTATACGCCAGAACTTGATTTGTCATATCACTGCAAGCAACAATGCGATATTTGGCTTATGTTAGCAACTTCTTAATCTACATTACATTCATAAATTGAGTATTCGAATGACTTACCAGTTTCTTTAATCGAAGCAAAGCAATAAAATTTCTCACCTTCGACATATTTTGTTGGCCCTTGCCAAGAAACATAATAAAGCTCTAAGTCCTCATCCCAAACATATACGAGTCTATTATCCTCTGAACTTCAGCCTCAGACTCTTCGACGAATTTATTCTTCGACGTCTCACCACTCCCTCTCTTCTTTGGGAGCATACTCCCCGCACCCCGTGGAGGACGCCCATCTACCACAGTAACTAGATTCATGGTACCAGCTACCTCTTCCATTGTCGACTGTCGAGTAGTTCTCTTGTAAGGAAGCAACGGGAGGAACAGCTTGGTTCGCCACCCTTTTCTTCTTACTATTTCCCAGAGATTCTCAAAACACGACATGTATTTCCCTATCAGTATTGCACTCAGCCAGGGAACAATTTTCGAAAGGCAAACTAGCCTCTGCAGCCCTCTTGTTCTTCACCGACATCTTATCGTCGATGACAGAAACTTCAGCACCTTTGGTCCTCGACCTCTTTAATCTGACCTCTTGGAATAAGGTGCTCACTCAATCTTGGTCGATAACCAGATTATTGATCCTACCAAAGAATACTTTTCTGATCTTGTATAACTCTTTTTTAACTTCAGAGTTCCTATCAACCTCCTTCAAAGCTGTACATACATAACAATATAGTTACAATAAATTCACACACAATCACCACTTACAACATTGACAATTCGGATTGAACTGACCAGGTGCTACATCGAAAAAGTTCATCAACTTTTTCTGGTCAGCTCGAAGGGGAAGCTTCAACCCTTCCTTAATTTGTTGTCGATGAACCAAAATCCAATCCAAGGGTATTTCCTAGTCAATCATATCATACTGATACTCCTCTAGCCTAATATCTCCAGGAATAACGTATTTTTTCTTGAACCTCAAAATTTCTTTCATCTCCGGACCCTCTCCGTAATAGGCCTCCTCACCTTCCTCCACATTTTCCTCCCCACCCCCACTACCTTCCCGATCACTCACCTGTGGCTCGTGATCCATGCCTATTTCAGTGGCCTCCTCGTCAGACACCTCGACAACCCAGATACCACCTAAATTGGCTGACACCAGCTAAACTGGTACAACTTGAACCCACCCTATATCTACTTCCCAACTGTTGTGCATAGATAGACACATCAATCATCATAGGCTCTACGTTTTGGAGATTCTCATATATCTCTTTATCATCAATTTGATTTGTTTCAGCCATTTTTATGAACTTGTAAATCAAATTCCAAATTTTTACCACAGTTAGTATCTATCATATCTGATACATATATATATATGTTCATAGGTTCATATGTTCATATTCATAAACATTGTCGAGATTACTTTCCAACACATCATTCTCATATAAATAAATTTGATCTGCTATTGTTAGTTACAGTTACATCTTACTACGTTCAGTTCTCGATGAAATTTCATTTATTTCTTTACTAAGTAATATACATCGATTATTATTTTAATTACAATTTTTGGTCAAGTTACAGGAATATCTCTAGTTCTCGAAGATACTACACCTATTTCTCGCCAAAACACTCTCATTCAAAATACGAATATTATTTTCTCTGGCATAAATTACGGCCATATCCAAACTACTTCAGTGAAAAACTCCCCAACAATCTCGCCGAAACCCAACAATTCTCCTACAGTTGTACCATCCTCACCGTGTCAATAACCATACTCTCTCCACCCCTTACCACCAATTACTCAGATCTCTCGCACCCCAATCTCTTTATTAGCTATTATGACTCCATTGCCACCAACAAATCAACCAACAGCGATCACCATCACGATTTCTAAATAAAACCTTAACACAGTTATATTTTCCCTACCAACCAATCCATCTACTTTCCTTCAAATTCAATCTACAAATTCCTTAACAATACCTAATTCTACAGAGTTAAGTAAACATTCAATCACAGAACAACACAAAACATCAAAACTACTGACCTTGTTTACGCGCTATTTCCGTATCCCTCTCTTTAGCCCACTTTGCTCTTTCGATCAACACGGCAATCTCCACCTTCCCAATTGTTGGCAATGATCCAAGTGACGAGCACAGTGAATTCGCACTGGACAATTTTTTTCAGAGTTTGTAAAATATGAATTGCCGGCCACCTCTGAACTATTTATAGACCCCACGCGACTGTTCACCATCCTACTTCACGACCGTTCTAGTAATCGATCATAACGTCTTACACGTCTCTTCTCGAAGTCTTTGACTCTTTACCTTCTCAACACCAATAAACACCTACAGTGTACCTCCAAACCTTCCATATCTCGAAGAACATCCTCTGAGACATCCGCACTCAATAATGCACACCCTATTTTATCGCAAAGATACTGCACATCATTTTCTTTATACTTTAAAATTTTACCCAAAAGAACACACCTTGCCATAATTAATTACTCTCATCTCCTCCCCCAATTTCTATTTAATCTACAAACCCCTATATCTAGGGCACACGTTCGTCAAAATCTTAAATTTAAATTTCAGTCAACATTACAATTATAATACTAGTCATTCTTACATTCCAGAATTTACCAACTCCAAAATTCATTCGACAAAAACTTCTACAACAAAACATCGACAACATCATTATAGCAACAAATTTAAATCTCATTTCATTTTAAACTACAAATTTGACCATTACATCTTCTACTTACAAATTAAAATTACAAATCCCTAGCTGCAGCATCATCTTCTTTCTTAATCAGCTTCTTCGCACGAGTTCACATGTAACTCACACATTCAGGCAGACTCAAATATTGTAATTGGCACCGAAAATGAAAGTCCTCCTCAGTATCATTGGCTTCTGCCTTGCTCATTCCATTGTAGTTAGGCTCCACAGGATCTTCCAAGTAGATATTCTTATTCTGAAAGCCGATGTACCGATCATATATTTCCCAATACTTTGTTTGAACATGACTATATACCTCATTACGCACCTGAAATCTCATCTTCACCATTTCTTCAAACCAAAACAACTCTTACTTTAAACACCAAAGGATACTTATAGTCCTTCACATTCAAAGTTAACACAGCACATTTATTTCGCCTTGAAACTATATATTTTCAACAGTCAAATCAATCAACATTGAAATCTGTTCCTGGACCCACTCAATCAACTATACTTCAAGTTGTTTAGACAATCCAGTACTCACATTACTCATATTTTACATTGAGAAAAATTAAATATACATAGTCGATAAAAATTAAATATACATATTCGACAAAAATACATATAAACATGAACAGAAGTCGAAGAAAATATCTTTATTTAATAGACAAACTATTACATATTACATTCAATAAATTGTATCATTCGATTACATTACATCAAACTACACTGATATCTTTACATTCGACTTGAAGGACTAATTACTATGTTCTTCTTTTCACCAGGATCTAACATTATTACATCTTTTAACCAGAATCTGTCATTATTTCTGGCACCAGGAGCAACGATATCCTAAGAAACTCAATGAATCTAAAGTCACTGAACTTCTAAGAGCTGCCCCAGTAGATGTAAGGCAGCAATAAATTGTAGGAACCCTCCTTCATTCGGCAAGATCCCTGGATGCCCACCAGCCAATACATCCTTGCCTTCACTGCGAACAATAACCCATTTTCCCCCAATTTGATACCCTTCCTTACCTTCAACATTGCATAATGACCCCAATGGAACCCGCGCATGCATACATTCACTGACTTTAACTCCTCCCATCCTCCACACCATAACAAGATCAATTGAAGAATTACTAAGAACCGGTTTGGGATAGAGCTTTCTTCATGTTGTTCACCGTCTTCATCCTCGGACGGCGCGTTATGCTACACTTGGGGCGGCACCCTTTTAATCCACCACCGTAACACCCTCCTTGAGACTGTTTATTTATACCCAACTTAAATCTGCCAGGTCTAATGTACCGCATTAATTGCTCCTCGGGAAAAAGATGACCAGATACAGTTCATCTTGACCTCAGAAATGATAATCTGACGACTAGTGATAAAATTTGGCAACCTCTTCAGCTTCCAATTTCTTCTTGACAGAACCACAAGTACTTATGTCGAGAATGAGGTGATTGTAGTAGCATATTCCCCAGATTCGATAAGAGTAAGCCAGCAAAGTGTAGTCGAAAATAGCCATACATGATCGAAGACAGATAGCATTCGAGAAGATACCTCAAGTTCTCGGCCTACTAAAAGTAATCGTTGTGCCTGGTCAAGAAAGAGCTATTAGAGATCCACGAAGTTCGCTCACTCCCCCCGGAATAGGAGACTGTTTATTTCTTTTTTATAAACTGCATGTATCTACTATAAATACAAACAGAGAATATATTGTTCAAGGACTGGAATTTATAACTTTACTATCCTTACTTCATAATCCCTACTATCACTCCTAAAAACTTGTAATAACTAGTAATATATTATATTTTACATCAAAATCCTCCCCGAGGTCATGGTTTTTCTCAGCTTTTACTGAGTTTTCCACGTAAGATCTTGTTTGTTTAGCTTTTTATTGCATTCTCCTTACGAATAAGTATTGGCGAAGATTCTCCTTCCAAAAAATACGCCACTACACTCCTTTTTAGGGCAAAGTTCGTTGTGAATTTCATCTTTTTCAAGCTTAACAACGATCTCCAGGCAAAATGAAGGAAATCCTTCACATTCAGGATGGACAACACGGGAACCAGATTGATTCAAAGTTTTGAGGTTTTAGCTTCATTTGCAAATTATGGCTTTGTAACTGCAAAGACTCTTCTCTCTACTCTATTTTTGATCTCAAAACCCAATTTGTTGTATTTGTCCAAACCAACTTCTATCTTTGGTGTGAAGCATGAGCTTTTTGAAAAAGTAAACAATTTAGAAAATGAAGTTTATACTGCTCAGGAGAGGATTAAATCAACCATAGATGAATTGGATAAGGTCAAACTTGATTTAGTTTTATCTGAACAGAAACTTCAAATGTCTCTCATGGAACGATAAACATTAATAAAATGTTAAGTATGGGCAAATCTAAAAGTGACAAAAGGGGGCTTGGATATGAAAATGTTGATTCAAATAAAAGATCCCCTTAGGTTACAAATTTTTTTAAAGCCACAGTGTTGCCCAAACCAAGTATAGTGTCAAATACTTACACTCGAGCTAGTAAGCCACACTATCCAAAAGTAATTTATTGTCATGCTTGTGGTAGAAGGGGACATTATGCTTCATATTGTAGATTTGTTTCATATAATAGACAGGTTGATTAGCTCCCTCTCAAGGAAAAGAAGATGATGATCAAGAAATCTCCAATGCTCACTCAAAAAGCTCAATATCAAAAGTCTATCAGAGTTATTTGGGTGCGTAAGGATGAGTTGACACCTTAAGTAAGATGCAATATTCCACTGGCAGTTATCTAGTCTATTTGGGTACGAAAAGATGATTTATCACCATAAATAAGGTACAATGTTTCTTTGATAGGTAATGAATCTAAACTGAGAAGAGCTATCAGTGTATGCTCTATTGATTAGGTACATTTTTTACCCTTTGTTATGTTATGTTACTCTCTTTATCTTTTTATGACAGTAGGGTATAACTTTGATTTTATTTGTACATTGCACTTTAGGAGCTTTTGTATGTGGAATATTCTTACTAGACTTGGACTGTGTTTTTGTGTTATATTCATTCATGAAATAATTATTTGGTAAAATTACTATTCATAATAGTCATTGACCCCCTAGTTTAAACTAAAAGCTCATCGTGATTAGAACCAAGTGAGGAAAGTTCATCGTGATTAGAAACACGTAAGTATTTTGGGCCTATTTAGGAGTCATGCAGCCAACACTAGGGTTCTCGTGAGGATTACACTATTCAAAATAGGTACTTATTTAAGGGTACCGCCCTTTGTGTCCCGAGTTCTTCTCTGCGGGAATGACTGATTGTAGATATCTATACTGGGGGTCTTGGGGGACATTTCAGAGTAATCAAGACCATGGCCCTTATGTGAGAGCGGTACTTCTGGAACACTATGTGCAAGGATGTTAATATTTTTATCCGGCGATGTTATTCTTGTACAACGACTAAAGAGAGAGAGCAAAACATTGGCCTTTACACACCTTTATTGATTCCTTCTAGCCCTTTGTGAGATGTTTCAATGGACTTTGTCATAGGGTTGCCAAAAACACGCGGTTTCAACTCTATCTTTGTGATTGTTGGTCGATTCTCAAAAATTGTGCATTTTATACTCTGCACTAAGACGAAAGATGCGGCTCACGTGGCTCGACTATTCTTCAATGAGGTAGTACATTTACATGGAGTTCCACAGTCAATTACTTCCGATAAGGATCGACGGTTTACGAGGCATTTCTAGAAGACATTATGTAGACTTTTACGCTGTAAGCTTCATTTTTCCACAACTTTTCACCCTCAGACAGACAGATAGACAGAGGTGGTTAACCAGAGTTTAAGTGATTTACTACGGTGTATTACATGGGATAAACCTACAGAGTGGGATTTTGTACTTTTATGGGCCGATTTTGTCTTCAATAGTTATGTCAACATTTGACGGGATTATCTCCTTTTAAGATTGTGATAGGTTACTCCCCAGATCTTGCGTTGGATTTAACACCTATTCCTCAGCTAGTACCTACTTCTGATAGTACGGCAGAGTTTGCTAAGTCCATTCGGGAGATATAAGAGGAGGTCTGACAATATTTAGCAGATGTTTACGCAGGAGTAAAGGGGAGGGTGGATCGGCATAAGCGAGAGATTATCTTCTCCCCTAGAGACCTAGTTATGCTTTATATAGAGAAGGGACGGGAGTGGAGTCAAAGCTTTGTGGAGAATTCATACAGTTATTATGATCAATAATAGGATATGGAAAACATATTATACTAACTTTTTTTTCCTGCTCTCTGGAAAATCACCTGTTCTTGAGTGGAGTCCTCCCTTGGATTGGCTGCAGACCTCAATGGGATGGTTTTCTGTTTTACAGCCTCCAAGAGGGACTTCCTCTCTATTTAATCTGATAGGGCTATAGTAGTCTTCCCATTATACCCTCAAACCCTAATAAAGAGTAACACTAGGTCACACCTACCTTAACTTGGTATAACAATTGGGCATAGCCAATAACACTTATACAACCTATTAACATGTGCGCTCGTAAATAAGAAGAGTAGTGCCAACATAGATGGAAAATCCAACAATTTCCTACCCGGCGCTAACTCGATTTTAAGAAAAATATTTTTAGCCTGATTTACGATTTTTCATGAAAAGCGAATGGCCATCATTTGTTTTATAAAACCACACATGATAATTTGTTAAAGGCATTACATCAAACTTGACTGTCACTCTACGACTACAAAAATGACTAACACGGTTCACGGAAATTTTTTGGTCAAGCCTTTAAGCACATGCCTAATTCATATCGTGGACATCAGGCTAGCAACCTCAATAGCTTTTAAGTATAATTTCTTTACTGCTGAAGTTTAGCATATAAATAGCAAATGCACACCTTAATGATGTGCTGGTACATTTCTATTAGTATCCTGCAACATATGTTTACCAGATACATGTCATTTCAATACTTAGATAAACTGTCATGCGAGGACCATCGCTCATACTAAAATGAAGGCCAAAGGATGTGGAGCCTACCCATATCCTGCCCAAGCAAACTTGAGAAGCCTTTCAGTATTCTCTATAGGTACTTGATACTTAGACAACTGTCATGTGATGAAATCACTCGTATCTAAAACTTTATTGCAATTACATAATTTAAACTTAATATGTGCATATATAATAACAGATCCAAATATAATAACAGCTAAATAATCAAAATCAAAACTGAATGTCGACAAAATAATAACCGGGAATAACTCACACATGGATAAAGAATCCTAATGCAGTAACAGTAAATAAATGAACAACTATTCCCACACAAAAGAACGATCCTCAAAGAGACTCTAATAATCCCATACGCGTAACATGCCCCTTGAAGGCTAATATCGGAAGTTCCTTAGTAAGCGGATCAGCAATCATCTCTAATGTGGACAAATGAGGAATCTCGATAATCTGTTATTGTACTTTATCAAAGACAACATGATACTTAATCTCATTAAACCTGTTATCCATAGTTACATTATCATTCTTAACATACTTGACGACTGCCTAATTGTCGTAAAATACTCGCAATGGTTTAGAAATTATCTCGTACGGCATCGTCTTCCTGAAGATATCTCCTTTCACAACAGGAATTTCACCTGCTTTGCAATTCTACATACCATATCTCTTCAAAATTTTATCGATGTACGCACTCTGAGATATGCCTAGTATCCCTCTGGTCCTGTCTCGCTCAATCTTGATTCCAAGAACATAACTAACATCTCCCATATCCTTCATATCAAAATGCTGAGATAAGAAGGCTTCCATCTCCTGAATAAATCGGACGTCACTGCAAGCAAGTAAAATATCGTCGACATACAAAACTATAAATATAAAATGCCTCCCATTCTGTTTGACTTATATACAATGATACATTTTACACTTGACAAAACTGTAGTTTGAAACCACTTCATGAAACTGTATGTACCACTGCCTAGATGCCTGCTTAAGACCGTAGATAGAGCGATTAAGTTTACAAAATAGTTGAACCTTCTATTCGGTCTCAAAACCTTCGGGTTAGTGCATATGATTTTCCTCGTTGAGACGTCCATTAAGAAAAGCCGTCTTGACGTCCGTCTGATGAAGTTACAAATCAAAATGCGTCGCAAGAGCCAAAATAATCCGTAATGAGTCCTTCTTCGAAACTGGCGAGAAAGTCTCATCAAATCAATTCCTGGACGCTGCTTAAAACCCTTCGTAACAAGTCTTTCTTTGAAATGCTCAACCTTCCCTTCAGAATCACGTTTGGCCTTAAAAATTCATTTGCATTCAATTGCCTTAGATCCTTTAGGTAAAGGTGTTAACTCCCACACAGAGTTGAGAGACATAGAGTCCATCTCCTCTGTCATGGCATTACGCCACTAATCTAAAAAACTACTAGCCATAGCCATATTGAAAGATATTAGATCCTCGAAATTAAATAAATCCCCTTCAACTGAGTAAAGATGGTAATCAAAATAAATAATTGAACGCCTTTCTCTAGAGGATCTCCGAGTAGAAGCAAGAGGCTAAATTGGAGGTGGAACAACAAGAAGTTGAACGGGAGCGGGTGGAGGAAAAAATTGATTGAGGACCGGTGCTATGACGGGGTCTGGAACTGTACTCATTACAATGTCAATATCAGATAAACGCGAAAGCATAACAGCACTGATCGGAATAGCAGTTGGACTCCGAGTTTTTGAACCCTCCTCAAAAATAATCTCTCTATGAATAGTACTGGAAAGTGATCTCCCTCCTCTATGAAATGAGCCCGAACACACTCAACAAAAACTAATAAAATGGTCACTAATGTTTACCATCTTGATCGATCTTACAATAATACTCACATACTCGATCTGTCCGGACAATCTTAATCTCTAATATCGTCCTAGAAATATGTCATAGTCGTTTGTGCCATAACATCAAAGATAGCTCAGAACACTAGAGCATTTAGAAGTAGATAAAAAATTAGCCTCAATAGATAAACATAATAGAGATGTCTCAAATGAATGATCAAGAGATAGACGATATAACCCATCAACTAGTAGACCATAACCAATAATGGAATCAAGATGAATAATGTCAAAGCCACCATGACTAAAATGGAAGAAATAATTGAAAAAATGCAACCGAAAACTGAAACTAGAGATCGTCTCATCGAAGGAACATAAAAGGTGTCTGTCAAATTTAAAGTAATACCCGTATCTAAACCAAGCGAAAAGTGCCAACAAACTCAATAAGAAGGCGTCTAGCATCTCTCGAGAAAACCTGCTCCTCAGCCCTTGTCGACCGCCTGGTGATGAACCCATATGGAGAATTCGAAATGTGAACAGTTGCCCCAGAATTTAACCACCAAGAGTTGGTGGGAACATCAACCAAATTGGATTCAAAACAAACATAAATGTGCGAGCACATATTTCCACTGCCGTCTAACTTTAGTGATAAAAGCTTAGATAAGTTACTGTACTGCCTTCCCTTGATGGAACCCTCGAACTATTCCTTAAAGACATCTAACAGTTCCTGGGAGTAGTTAGAGTCCGTCAAGGTCTCAATATTAGTCAGTTGATTCTAGATCATAGGGTCCATAGCTGCAAGAACCAAAGACTTATTTTAGGACGTGCAAAAATTTAATTTTATGCACGTTTAACTTGATCTGTAAAAGATCTATAACTTGATGTCATTAATCTCGATCCTACCTGGGGTTAAGATGGTCAATTCAGAGTGTATATAATATTTATTGTATTGATTATTCACTTTGCGGGTACAGCAATGTAATATCTAATCCCTCATTTGGGTGGTGATTTTATATATATTGCCCCCGAGTTGGTGATCAGTCACGCTCAAGACTAGGCTGGCCACTTACAGTTTGACTCGAAATACTTCCTCACCTTTGGGCTGTGGGTTATCCTCATCTCCCCATATAGTGTAGCCTATCTTGACCCACTAATTAATTAGAAGTTTCTTAGCCTCATTTGGGTGGTCTAATTATTTCAAGTTTAATTAGTGCAAAATAGTTCTAATGAGACTTTACGAGAAAGTCTTAACAATAGGAGAAACGTTCAACACTATGGACAAAACTCCTTTGGGTGTATTTGCCCATTTTATATTTTGTCTTCCTAACGACTACTTGATCTTACTTAAACCCTATTGGAGATCATTGTTCATTAAAAGACCCTGTAGCTTTAATGATATATTTAGCTAAAGCTAGAAATTATTATCCAATTAATAATTAACATGAATGATAAATCACTAAGTAATTATTGTAATCCCTTAACAGGGTCGACATATAATTTTTACATTCCGTGACAACCGCATAGTCCTGGAAAACAAACAAGAAAAAAAAAACCACAGATATATAATGCAAAGTAGTCTCGCTTCTCGTTGAGTTGAACACCGACAGACCAGTAATCAACATACAAAATCCCTAAAATACCTTGCTATTACTCCCACTCAGAGCGAGAAATAAGCTTCCACCCTCTCTCTACACACGGACCATGCCAACCTAAATTTCATAAAATCTACGCAAACCTACACGAATAGAATCGAAGCAGAAACACAAGAGTTTACCCAAATCGCAGCCAACACCTCCTTAACTCCTGAAATCTTCGGCCAACGTGAAACCCCTTTCAATGGGAAACAAGATCGCCAACAAATTAGCATCGAATAGAGGGGGTTTTCTTCTCCAATTCACCAATTAAACCCTAGAATAAAAGATAACTGAATTTGGGGAAGAACACCCATAAAACCCTAGAGAAGAGTAATCATCTAACAACAAATCATTTGCGGCAACAAACAACAACAGAGGTTTAAAGAAAAAATGTGAATCGGACGCCATCAATGTCTCACAATCGCAATATAACCAGATTTATGAGATATTGGGGAAGAACAGCCAAAGCACATCTCTTCATCGCCAAATTACGAGATGTCTCTCTTACACATCTCTTCATCGCCAAATCACAGCGTATAGAGTGTGCAAAGCTAATTATAGATCTGAATATGAAACTTGAATCATCTAATTTGGTGCAATGGAGAGGGAGAAAACACCCTCTTGAAAAAATTTGGTCGAGTGATAGAGAGAGAGACTCGGTAAACAGAAAAAAATATGTTTTTGTGTTTAAGACCCTCTTCGTTGGGAACATAACCAACAATAAGGTAAAACCAGATAAAACAACCTCTTAAACAATGTTGTTGTTAAGAATTAATCATAATAACACGTATCCTAGCGATTGATACCAATTATAAAGAATTCATACAATTATTATGATCAATAATAGGATATGAAAAACATATTATACTAACATCTTTTCCTGTTCTCTGGAAAATTACTTGTTCTTTAGTGGAGTCTTCCCTTGGGTTGGCTGTAGACCTCAATGAGATGGTTTTCATTGTTGTAGCCTCCAATAGGGACTTTCTCTCTATTTAACCTAATAGGGTTAGAGTGGTCTTCCCATTATACCCTCAAACCCTAATAAATAGTAACACTAGGTCCCACCTACCTTAACTTGGTGTAACAATTGGGCACAGCCAATAACACTTATACAACCTATTAACATGTGTGCTCGTGAACTAGAAGAGTAATGTCGATATAAATGGAAAATCCAACAAATTTCTCTTGCTCAAATCAGGGCCTTATCGCATCATTCGGCACTATGGGGAAAATGCTTATGAACTTGACATTCCTGAAGCTCGATCTTATGTTGTCAACGTCAAACTTTTGACTCAGTTCTATGGGAACATTCCAGCACAACCAGTGACATCTGCACCTGACTTTGTAATGACTAATAAGATTGATGAGATATTGGATAGCCGTTTAAACGCCGCAGGTTATGTTTAGTTTTTGGTGCGATGGATTGATCATACAGAGGAGGAGGATTCATGGATTTTGGGGGAATCTTTCGCACAGATAGATCCGACATTTTACGGTGATTATATGCGGCTACAAAATTTACAGTCGAATTCTTCTTAAGAAGGGAGAGTTGATAGATCGTGCCTCGTGGGTCGTCTACTCACGAGGCCACGTACTTTCTACTTTAGCTATATAGTGATGTTAGAAGCCTTGCTAGATTTTCACTTCTCTTGTTTTTGAGTTGAGAAGAAAACTTTAAGAAACCCTAAAATTACAATAAGAGATAATTAGTTGCTTACGCAGTCGTAGTAATTAACAGAAAATATAAGATTTCTAGAGTTATAGAGGTCATTACTGCAGATATGTGCTATGTTCATGAATAGACTAGTAACGGTGATATATCTAGAGTGGTATTGCTAGAAAAGTGCATTTCGTGCAAGTAGACTCGCAAAGTTATCAATTTGTAAATGCGTGGCTTCAGAAATGAGAAATCTGATATAAAAAAAAGGTGCACGACTCCACATTTGTAATAAGAGCTAGGTAACTTTTTGAGCTTAGACCAAGCCCTCTTGCCGCGGTAAGAGAAACTGATTGATAGTCTGATGCAACAGTAATTCCATCGCCATTATTGTCTACAACTCTACGCCATTGTTATACGCAAGCATTAACATTCAAAAAATGTAGTTTTGTAGAGCTTGCGTGAAGAAGCTAAAAAAGCACTACCAAACTTTCGCACTAAATAGTTTTATCTTGCATCGAATTATACACATCCAACATATTTTTCTTTCACAATATTTTTTTTTTTTTTTTTCTTCCAAAAATCAACGAGGCGTGCCATAGTGCACACCGGAGGTAATAATAGTGAACATGCACCCCAAGGATTATACGAGTTTCTCCAGCGCCGCATCAACACAAGAATTAAAAAGAAAGAGAAAAAAAAACAAAAAACATCGTTCTCGAAGCATAGATTAGATCAATCGGACGCCGACGTTCACAAAATAATCAAAAGCGCACCGGCTTAATTTCTACGGTGCCGTCACCACCGACCCTATTTAAGCATGTTCTACAATTCATACTGCTGGAGCAAAAGGTTCTCTCTTTCTTCTCTGATGGAGATGGTTTAACACGTATTTGACATTTTGATTAAACAAACACATTTGATTTCGATTTCTCAATCGAGAGATTGAAATTGAACCAATTTGCAGATTTCGTCGACCCCCTTTGCGATTCTAACAAGTTTATAGGGTTCCATCGAAGATTTCACGATGTTTAAATCATTCTGGTATATCTCTAATCTCTTCTTTTGTTTGATTTATATGTTTTCTGCAGTTGTTTAATTGGGATTGTTTCAATCCAAGTTTGATTTGTAGTTGTATTAGGCTAAGTTTTGTTAATCGGGGTATGTTTAGGTTAGATTAGACTGATGTTTAAGCTGCTACAATTTGATTCTAGTTGGACTTGGTTAGGTAATCTTAGAGTTACCAGGGTTTATTATGTGATTAATGGGGGAAACCCCATTTGATCAGATTTAGTAATGAGGATTTTAGATTAGAGATAGAAAGAGCTTGTATTTAGTTATTAGATAGATGGGTCATTGGTGATAGTGCTGAAAAAGAGGTAACCTGAATGTTGAACTAAGCATCAAATTAGGAATTGCAACTTTTATAGGTTAGCGGGGTTTGTGTGTGCATGAGGGACTAAATGATTTCTAGATTCTCTTGAAAATTGATTAATAGTTAGCATTCTTGAGGCTTAAGTAAAAAAACTGGAGTTCAAGATGTTGATATATTTACTAATTGGGGTTCTTATCTATATAGATTTATAATAGGGGTTCTTCTAAAGGCCAGTTCTTATGCCATATTCATCTAAGCCCATTATGTAATTTCGATTGTCATCGGAACCTGCTAACCAAGTAAATGTAAGTTTAAACATGATGAAGCTCAAGAAGAAAGTATTAATACATTTCTTAGAGGAAGAATCTAGGGTTAGTGTCAATTATTAAGTTATTCCAATTTCGTAATTTTCTAAAAATCCGTTTATTAAGGGGTACACATTAACTTTAGAAATTACATCTTGTTTTTTAAGTTAACTAACAAAAGTGAGTTAAAGATCAATGCTAGAAAACCCCCCAAAAAAAGTTCTCCTTTTTCTACGTGGCTTAGCTAGGTTCTTTTTCCTCTCTAGTTTTGGGACAATTTATCCCTGTTTGTAAAATGAATAGTTGTAGACTCATAATTTAACGCTTTTTAATGGGGGTTTTGTTGATCAATCAGTGTAATGTATCTCCTATAATCAGTTTGTAAAGTAGTATTTGATAATAAAGATGGCATTACTCTATGCTTAGTAGTATGAAAGCGATGCCGATGGCTTAGTATAAATTATGTCTCTCTCTTGAATGTCATTATTATTACTACAAAACTGTGTTGAATTAATATGTTTAAATGCAATTTAGTATAGATTACCTACGGTTTATATTTTTGTATGTGATGTTTTCCCTTAAACTAGTTAATAAACCTTTTGATGCAAGTAGCTGTCCTCTAACTAAGATTTGTTTTAATCTATAGGGGTTCTCAAGAGAACAACTCCCCTAGTTCATCTCGTCCTTCTACACCAGGCAGCAACTCTTCCACTGGCCTTAATGTCCAACGACCTTCAGATCTATCTCAATTTTCGTCACATGGCCAAGTTTCACCTTCTGAGGCTGCGGGTATAATTTCAATGTTGAAGGACAAAAGGTAAGGTTCTTGAGACATAAACCTCTTGTGATTTTATTTTTGGTCCATCTATAATGCTTTCCACTTCCAGAAAGTTATTTGCGAACCTTGTGCATGTTGAATGATTTTATCAGGCTTTCCAAAAAAAAATGGTTATTTGTGATGCTTAACTAAATTCTATTGAGATACTTCGTCAGATGTATTGATACATCTGCTGATGTTTTTGACCCTATTTTGCTATTGCTTTGGCCTGCAACATTTTTCATAAAAGGATTAAGCTGATCCCATCACATATGAGATGAATAGACACTTTTTGAGCGTTTGTTGAATTTGAACAACTCGCAAATAAGGTGTTTAGTGAATGGACAGCCGGCTCTTTTACCTAAGATATCTATATCTTTGGCATGCCAAACCACTAACGTATTTTGAATAATTTCTGATGCTACTCTAACCTCTCAGGGCAGGCATCTGTCGGTGTGAGTTAGAACTAAATGTGATCTCAATGTAGAAAAACAGTATGGGTTAGAGATTTAGAGTGCACAGGAGTGACATTTTCTCCCCTTCCCCTTCCCCCTCCCTCATTCTTGGTAAAGAAATGGGTCATATTGTCTCCACATTAGTGTGTCAATATGGTTATAAAAGGATATGCATAGCACACAGACACTCATCATGAATAAGTGATGTGATCATGTGAAGTGCTATGCTATGTTTATCTCATAGGTAGTGTTGTCATAAGCTACTACTTTTAGGTTGAAAGAGGGACAACAATCGTGTGAAACAATTAATTGCTTAAGCAGGGTGTCTGGACATTAGTTCATTAGTCCTGCTGACCATGCTTTGATTGTATTTTCATGTTGTCTTTAGGAGTGCGAGAATTTTATTTAAACCTTTTTAGTGTTGTATAAACAGATGATCTATAATGTTTAATATACTAGTTGTATTGCTCTGATACAAGTCTCTGACTGCCGTGTAGTGTGGATGAGCTGCGAAAACTTCTGTCTGACAAAGATGCATACAATCAGCTCCTTTTTTCGCTCGATCAAGTTAAGATTCAAGATAATGTAAGTTCCAGCACTTGCCTAGATGTTTATTTCTAGACCACTTTAGCAGTCTTTAATCTCTTCGTGGATTACCAATGAACTGTGACACTTTGGTTAGGGTCCAAAGGATGATTTTGTATCCAAATGTAGAGACTGGTCTCAGTCCATGTTCTATATAATTCAAAGTAACATTATTCTATTAAGAAGGGTAAAAGTTAACAAAATCGTTAAAAAGAAAAACTGGTAAGAATGTTTTGCGTTTAAAATTACGGGCTGTGGATTTTGCAGTTGGCCTGCTATGTAGTCAATAATTTCTAATATTTTCATGTTTGCATCTGTTTTTAGGTTCGAGACGAACTTAGGAAGGAAACTTTACAGCTAGCAAGTGTGTATCTTCTCAATTACAGAATTAAAGTTCAGAAGTTCAGTCAGCTGGTTTACCCTGCATTTCTAAATAGTTCTAATTTATATCTGATGAAACAGGGGAGAACCTTGACCAGGAGCCACGCATCTTGGAGCTAAGAAACCAGGTTAGCTTTAATTCCTTAACTTTCACAGTGTCTTGGTAAAACATAGAGGGGCAACTCAAAAGTAACTCTCACTTCTATATTTGAAATTACAGTGCAGAATAATACGAACTACAGAGCTCGCTGCTGCTCAAGAGAAACTCGACGAACTTCAGAGAAAGAAAGAAGAGATTTTAAGATTTTATTCTCCTGCGATGCTGTTACAGAGGTTACAAGGTATTGTTGGATGCTAATCTCTGACTTTAATTCAAACATTTTCTGTCCCTTGTATCTATGCTTTGCGTAGAATTGATAACTTGAATAATGTATACAAACTCTTCTGCTGCTTTAAGTGAGTGAACTGAAATTTATGATGATTTGGATTTGCAGATGAAATGAACAAGACAGATGAAGAATCTGAATCACTTCAAAGGCAGCTGCTCGAGAAGGAGATTGACTTGAGTACGTTTGTGCCGAAATACAAGAAGCTTCGCGTGACCTATCACAGACAGGCATTAACTCATCTCGCAGCTAAAGCGTCTTCTGTTTAACACAGCATGATGTTCAAGTACATATAATGATGTTTGCATACAGCTCCCCATAATATTGTACAATTTGTTCAAATGAAACTCTTTACTTTTTTCCCGGCTCTACTTCCTGTTCACAGTTTCTCTGATTTGTGAAATAGTATAAATGTTTCATTAAGGCATTTTCTTCTGTACTGTTAATATGTGATTCTGTATCTCAATACAGTGTTTAAAAAAGTAGCTTGATTCAAACATGGAGTCTTATTGTAGCATCTCAATTCAGTCCATACCAACAAACAGTTCTCTGAGACCCTAAATAGTTGTCGTGATATAGAGTTCTCATTTATGATAGCGCTCATTGCCTTCTTTCTTTCTTTCTTTCTTTTTTGCCTTGGCAAACGATATCACTAAAAACATCTTACATTACCTAACTGTCATAAAATGTGGTGACAATGGTAGCTGCTTCGCCAGCCGCAAAAGCTACCGCTTCCAACCCAGTAAAACTTGTTTCACTCAGTCCCTGTAATTGCAATATGAAAAAATGGCTAGAAGTGGTACTCAAAGTTACAACTAAAAAAGTGGCCGGGAGTATTCATATGGGAAATGGTAGTTTATGCGGCTGGTAACAACAGCTTCCTATATGAATTCAGATGTTCTGTGTTTCTGAAAAATGAACTTATAATTTGACACCAGAAAACAGAGACCGAAACGTCAAAACAAAAAGGGAGAATGATTTTCAACAGTGCATATATCAACCATATAAATGACTAACAAAAATGTAAAAAAACTCTTCATTTACTGAACTATGGAGATGTATAATAATTGCAACGATTTTCCAGTTCTCTCATACATGTTTAGGTAGATGAAAGACATGACAGCACAACTTTATTCGTGACTAAAATGAATTCTATATAATATGGGGGATCGAGATATCCACAATTTACATCGCCCGTATAAAAGAAAAGAAAAAGGAAACCAAAACAACACAATAGAAAAGCACTTTCGACTATATACGCAGAGGAAATACACAAGTAATAAACTACACATTCAATTCAATCTTGTCGAGCACTTCCAACCTCGTCTTTTTTTTCCAACCTTTCATTGTGGCAACAAGGTTGATCAACCCTGCAATTTGAGCCCTGCTATATTCCTGCAAAAGAATGTTAGAACATTTATTTATGAACTCGGAAAATATTGTTATAAAGGAAGATAGAAAAGCTAATTTCCAGCTTCTTACAGGATGAGCGCGTGCCCAGTGGACATATTCAGTTTCAGGAAGATAGTAAGCCTGTTATAGAACATAAGACATAAACGATGATTGTTAAAATCCACTAAGTGGTTCAAACAAAGACATTAAACCAAATGCACAACTTTAGTTCAATACTCCATTTCCGACAATGCACCACAATATGATATTCTAAAGGTAGGGTAAAAGCGTACTCATAATTTAATCAAGAAAATATCATCGATTATTCTGTGATAATCTGTAGAGTCAATGCTGTCTTTATCCTATACATGTATGACAGGAATTCTAGTTGGCTTATGGAGATGACCAACATTAACAACTACAAGTATGTTTGGACTTCCTAGACTAATGTAAAGCACAATGCCAATATCTCGGTTACTGACGCAGTTGCTTGGATCCAGGTTGGAACACCAATTGCAACTTCACAGCTTGCCACTGTGACTGTTCCAATGGCAAAAAAGGTGTGCCCTAGATCATGATAAAAGAAGAGAAACGTCTGCAAAGATTCATAAGGGTGTTGATGGCTGTTATAAAACAACGGTTAAAGCCGATTTGAGCAGCTAAAACTTTTTGCAAGTGCAAGAATAACCGAAAAATAATGATTTAGGGGAGTCTAAACAGTTCAGTATACTGTACATCAATATTTATGGTATTTAAGAAAAGAGAGAATTTAATTTCAGCCAATTAGAGACTGATTACCGCTTTTTCCCACAATTGTCAACTGTGTTCAAATTTCACAGTTTCTGAGTCAATAGTGTCTTGCCATTAGATAAGACTACTTCCATAAATCTCATTTTACACATCTTATTTGGGGAGTACTTTCATACATTATTGTATGTGTGGGGGTAAATTCAAATTTCTAATACTGCACTGGCTGCATCTCTGATATTTGGGCTGGGAGGGTGGAAATAGTCTAAAATGTCACTGAAACCGTGAAAAAAAACGTTAAATACAAAAATATGGAGAGCATGCACTAATCATTCTTTTTAAGTGGGAGACAATATCAATTTACTATGCAATAAGTTACGGATGCAAAGAACTAAATCTTCAAAAGAAAGATCACCATCAGAACAATAATACTTTATGTCTACCTTGATAAAAGTTTCCACAGTTTGTAACTTGGGCTTTACATTTATGGAGACAAAATGTTGCAGTCCATTGATCAGAACCTGAAGAAAAAAAAAGGCCTCATTTTCTAAAACCTATAGCCGAAATACTGGTTACATAAGTAAGAAGCAAAGTTTTGAAGAAAACCTGATGGTCTAATGACATCAATGCCCGTCCTTCGTCGGTACACTTCTTTATTCGTGATAAGCCCTCAATAAGTATTTCGGCAACATTTTCAAGTCCATATTGTAAGAGAAGATCCTGGACCTGGTCGGAAAAAAAAAACCGCTTGCTCTTTTAACTAGTAGAGATATGGAAAACGTATCGTGAGAGATCAAATCCCAAATCTCTGCACCTCTGTTACAAACATTACAAAACCACATGACATTGAATGGCAACAAGATGCAAGAGATTTGAGCTTTGATCTCTCATGAGAGAACCAAACTTTCTCCCTAACAATACTAACCACATGCTATATAATTTTAAAATTAACTGTGTATAGACACATATCCAATTTAACAGTGTATTGAAGACAAACATATATGCGGATAAATACATTCAGCTAATATGGACAATCAAACATGTTGATATGAAGGATCAATGTTCTGAGAAAATAGTGAAAAGAGTGTGATGATAGAAATAACTGATTCGACTAAATGAAACTGTTGATGGTTGCAGGTTGTGGTTTAGCCCCGCATCGCTTAAGATCATGTTGGGTATAAGGTCCTTAAGTTAGGATCTCACTCTACTTGAAACTGAGGTCCTTTAAGATAAAACCTCACACCTCTACTGGGGGTGATTAAGTGAGGATATTAAGTGGGATAATATCGGTAGGGTGTTTTCTGGGGTCGTGGCAGAATGGTATCGAAGTCCTGTGACCTTATGAGGTAAAACCTCACACCTCTTCGGGGATGGTTAAGTGGAGACAATATCGGTGTGTGGAGTGGGGTTGTGTTAAAATGGCATTAGAGCAGAGAACTGCTCGATCTTAATTGTATGTGTGTGGGTGGGGGGGCGGGGTTACCCCACCCGAAGCGGGTATACTTGAGAGGCGCCTAACCAGTAGAGGTGATGGTTTGCAGCAGTGATTTAGTCCCAAATCGCTTACAATATGAAAGGTGTAAGAGTTAGAATCTCACTCTACTTCACACCGAGGCCTTTTGAGGTAAAACACTAAAGCATTACACCTTTTAGGGGTGGTTAAGAGGGAAAATACATGTCCATGGAGTACAGTCGTGACAGAAATAATTGATATTTCTAGAAGATTCTTAATGACATATCGTATATAGACTTGAACTTTTGTTCCTATATGACCTAATCGACTATTCAACTGATTACAAACAAACAATTGCCCATTTTAATATGATTCTAGGCCACGATGTCTTCAAGACTGAAATGGAATGGGAACATGACACGTTAAAATTGAAGGAATTTGTTCTAAAATATCATCTATTCTTTTCTTTTATATCATTGTACCCTGTTTTGGGTTCAGATGAACATTAGTGACTTCTGAAGAAGCGTTTTATGTTGGTGTGAGGTGGTGCCCATTTGTGCACATACATGAAAAAAAAAAATTGTTTTTTGTGTCTGCAAGGTAAAATTTCAGTGAGAGCATTACCTCCTTTGAAATTCCCCCATGAGCCAATCTTGTTTTATAATGCTTGAATTCTCCCAACAACAAGTCAACGTATCTATCAACATATCAAGTGGTTTGAATGTTAGTCATGTTGTAATAATCAATAGTTTCAAAGAAACATAGAAAAGAGGATTATAGATCCCAAGTATGCATCAAACTAGAACAAACAAATAAAATACTACTGCATGCATGAGAAAATCGTGAGCTTGAAGTTCACATTTTTACAAGTGAAGACTAATGAACTTCGAAATTATTACTTAAATGATAGTCAGTATTCTACAGAAGTACATAGGAGCTAAATCTAGAAATTTCAAGATAAATATGAACTTTACAGATTAGAACAAATCTTTCATTTTAGAAATGCATAACACAAATTGTCAAGAATGTTTATACAGGAGCAACAAAGGTCAAAGATAGAACGTGGATTCCAAAACCAGACACATCAGCTCTAATCTAATCCTAATCAAGACGCCCATAACATAATGAAAAGGTGTAACTACGACAATGTATTTATATTGGCATTACACCAAATTTTATAGCATTACCGTCATTAACTTGTTTTTAGAATAGAACATCAGAGAAGATTGTCTAACTCTCCATACAGGATAGAAACTCTCAAGTACTAAGTACCACTTAAAGTTGCCACACTATAGTTGTTGATACGTCACATAGCACTTTATATCGAAAATCTGAAGTATGACACAACATCACGGATATATCAAATGGATATTTTGCTCAAAATCATGAACATTTATGATATCTATGCAATGTATTATTTCAAAACTTGAGAGTTAAAAAACAATCAAGTAAAATATATTAGATACACAATAGAATTCATCAGAACAGATTATTATTTCCCCCTATAATTGTGGATATACAGATATATCTCCTGATAAACTCCTTTTTTTAAACACTGACATATGGGACTAGTAAGATACTTCAAAGTCCTGCATGAAATTTTTAAAAACAAATCATCATTCCCAATAAAAACTAAGTTTACAAGGAAACTAGGGTTAGGCAAACCATCACCAGGTTTTATCTACATGAGAAACAATTTACATCCTAGGGTACTTAGTGCCATTTGCATCAGCTATACACAAATCTACAAGTGATTGGGGAAAGCTACATGGGAAGATCAAATCTTCACTGAATACGTCAAGCGAGGAAGTGATATAACCTGCAAGCTTATTTCCGGACCTTTGTTTGTAAAGAATGCCTAAGCTTTTCATTTCTGCTATTGCTTCTCTTGACTCTACCATGGCAGCCCATGGAGGATCACACTCACCCTGGATGATTTGAACTACATATGCTAAATAAGACACAATACAAAAGCTCTTGAAGACAATTTTACTTGCTATACTTAGATCTTCACAAACTGATTTTAGTTCAAGTACCCCAATCCCAACAGGTTGCTGACAGATTATATTGAAGGCAGTTATTGGAAACTCATTTGAAAGTCTAAAAACTCGACCATTGCTTCTACATTGGCTTGACACTGGTACAAGTGTTGCGTCCAAGTCTTAGTCAGATTAGGTTAAACCCAAAAGTAGAATTCATGAAAATGATGCTGCTCATAGATTCTGTTGAAGGCATTTATCAAAAACCCATTTGGAAGTCTAAGAACGCCACCATTGCTCCTATATTGACTCACTGGTATAAGTGTTGGGTTCAACTCTTACTCAGATTCGGCCAAACCCAAAAGTAGAATTCATGACGTTATGAGTAAATGACTTATCCTATTTATAACATGGCTAATACGATTAGTTATCTTATAGTGCATATCAATATTTACAGATAAATAATATGTACATCTAACCTTTTAATTAGTTCATATAGTCGGTGATACTGTAGTTAATTACCATGATGATGTTTTGTTTTGTAAGGAATTTGAGAAAGACTTTCTGAAGGTCAAAACAAATCCAATGCAAAGTACTTTCCATCTAAGATTTCATATTTTTGGTGGAGTGAGGTGGCCACATATATTCTTCTTGATTCATTTATGTAAAGCAAAGTGGGACTGTTCGTGGAGATACTTAAAGATTGCTTGTTCCTGGTCTTAATTATTTTCAAGTTAATTAACCTTTGGTGTGCTCATACCTTTTTTTGTTTCTTTTGTTAGTCTATATCATCAACGTCAAGACGGAAACCACAATTTGATACATTTAATGAGTTAATAGGACTTGGATGCGCAACCATAAGCCTAGCTTTACAAAAGCAAAAACTGGCAAAGATAATTTCAAGAATACTCACCCGTTGTGCTCCAGTCCAAGTTCCTTTAGCTCCCATTTGGCATTAGCAATTCGATCCACGTACCTAGAAATTAGAATAGTCTCAAATCGTCAAAAACTATGAACTACACAAATGAAAGTATTATTATAGTACTTCCAATAATTACTAAAATATGAGAATATAAAGGAAATGAATGAAAACTTTGGATCTTGTTAAACAGGTTTATCAAATTTTCTAAGAAGAAATTTCTACTATTTCATTCTATTGGCTTGCTAACTGGTAGCATACTTATATGTGATTGTTTTTGGAAACAAAGAGCCTGTAAGTTCCAGTTGATCTCTCAGCTTCCTCGTGAATGTGGATTTCCTCATAGATGTGGGCACCCTTGTATCCCCCAATCAACAAAAGCAAAGTTTTTCATCAAAATTTGCGTACACAATTTGTCTCTTTCCCATTTCGGTTATGGTTTCTAGTTACATTCTTATGTATTTATGTAAAGAAGAAGCTAAATTTCATATTCCTCACGTTGATTGGCCAGCAGGATCCCCATTAGATAGGATGGAAAAATCTAATCAAGTGGAAAAATATGAAACAAAATTAGTAGCAGATGGTGTGCAAAGTACCTAAAGATGCCCACACCACACCTGAATTAGCTTGGATCGGCAACTTGTAGAGTGATAAAGGTTGTTATTCATAGTGTCATATCTGCTAGTTTTCATATTTATTGAATCCGGTATTTCATGAAAAAATGAAGCAAGAGAGAAAGATGTTCTGCAATAAATCAGTCCCCTTTGGGGCATCCACAGCAGCTAAGACTCGTTGGATTGCCATGCCACGTATGCACGGAAGCTCATTTGTAAATAAACAGCAGAAGAGTTTTTCAGCTATAACGTATGCACAAAGATCTTTCATCGAATCACAAGATCTTCAACCTCAAGCTCCCCTCATATGTATGGATAATGATGACCAATACTATCTATGGATGATGATGACCAATGCTTAATTGACACTATGTAAACCTACAACTAAAAACATATCAAGGAAAAAACGTCTTATAAGAATGATCATTGTAATTTACCCATTGATGTGGAGAAGCAATCTTGCGGTTGTCCTATGAACATGCTCTATAAGATCTGGCACAGAGCCCACCTGAAAAAAAGTAAAAAACGACTTCAATTTTTCTTTCAACCTTATATAGAAACTAAAAAGATATTTTAAAACAAAACATGGTCCCTATCTAAAGCACTCCAAGGGAAAAGTAGTGGTACAGATACTTTCTGAACATTAGGTGTATTCTTTCCTTGAGAAATTGGAGGAGCGGGCAAGTTTAAAATAATGACACAAATAGAACAATTCATATAATTTACTCTACTTAGTAACTGAAAAACACACCAGGTTTGTATAGAAATCTTCTACTGCAGCTGCATTATTTTGCAAAAGCATTGACTGAAGATGAGATTTAGATTTATGCAACACTTGTGCAACAAGAGACATGGTCTCAGCTCCTGCACATCTTTCCTGTTACAAAAAAAGGTATATTATACAACTTACTCCAGATATAATATCCAGTGCAACATAAAGATAATAGGTTCAAACATTCTAATGTCAAAAGTTAACCATTTGATCATACAATAAGCACATGAGTACATAATATCGCAGTACATAATATCGCAGTACCGCTGTCTACCCCCATGGTTGCTTTAATATCATACATTAAGCATTCAAATAAATCATGCTCCGGCATTTTATATTGGAGTATGAAGTTACCCCGATCTGAGTATGGTAGTATAAACTTCAAGTAGGAAAAAAAGAAAAGAAAAAAAAAGAGGTTTGTATTGAACGTATTCATAATTTTACCCCTTGAATTGCACTAAAGAACCATGGTTGAACACGCTAAATAGTCAAAAGAACAGATTGAGAAAGAGAGAGAGAGAGAGAGAGAGAGAGAGCTATGAATGTTATATGCGCGGATAGTGGTTACAGTTATTCCATAAATCCCATCTAGTTTCACGCTCAAAAATAATTAGGAAGTTTAGAAAATTGTTCCGTAAAAAGTTTGCATTTCTACACGAAGATACTATAGTATACACGTAACTATCATATTGGTCCTCTTAATTTCTTCATACAACTCTTTGAAGCATTAAGAAAAGTTTCCCCAAAACGTGTTATATTAAATAATAAATACTAACTGCACAATAATAACTGCTGAAACGGATAGAAGACAAGGAAGAAACAATTATGAAGAACAATATCATCTCAACAAGGAAATATAAATAAATTAAAGGAATTACAGCAACAAAGAAGAACAGAATAATTATAACTTGAATAGGAATACGGATGTTGAGTAAAATAATAATACCTTGAGCCCAAATGAAATACTTGGTGCATTCCCAGAGTTTGAGCTGAAAGGACTAGTAGGTGTAACATCAGATGTGGGTGAAGAGGAGGAAAATTGTGCCAATTGTGGTTTTATCCACTGATCACATTCTTGCACTATCCTAGATAACGCTGTCTTCAGCTGGTCTGGATATGAACGGAAAAATTCATCTTTAAGTTTTAGGAATTTAGAAAATTAACCATCGCGTTTTAGTTAATAAGAGGATATTTTGACCCCTGCCACGCTTTCTAAACCCCAAGTTTGCAATCTTTGAGTTACCTCGTACTGGCATTTCTCAATCAAACTTTTAGGGGTCTAAGCTAGTCTTCATCTTTTTTTATGAAAAAGACTAGTCTTAATCATAAACTGGGGTCCAAAGGCAAAGTATCTCCAACATGTTGACCCCAAGTGCCAGAATGTGGATACGTCACAAGATTCAGACTTGGGCTGCCAAATTTTGATTTAGCTAAGTGCTCAAAAACAAAATTATCCTTAATGAAAAGGCTCTTACGATTTAAGGAGTCATTTAAGCCTTTTCCAGTAAAATATAAATCCCGCTGACCAAACGTTTCAAATATATGATGGAAGAAAATTTCAAACAACTGGCGAATCCCCTGCAAGTATGACAGAAAAATAGAGTGAGAGATTAAGAGAGAAAATGAGATTTGAGTCATAATGAGAACTACAATGAAGAAAAATCATATTGAAAGATTACCTTGAAGAACTCAATATTTACAATTTCTAATTTTTGCATGAGCCTCGCATATTTGTCCATCAACCTGATTGGTACATATGGATAGAGCTTAAAATATATACAGATATAATGAGTCAAGTCATAAAAATTATTGATCTTTACAAAATAGTTAAAAATGGTCAATTTACACAAGCTCATTGGCAAAAAGATAGGTGATTTTAGTGGTTTGACAGTTTTCAATATGATTCTAACCATATGTAAGAAAGAAAACTTCTCACTATTAAAACTGGAGGTTCCATCTCAAAACCAATTGGCAATGAGAGGAATAGCCCAGGATCTTACATTTTGAGGTGCAAGGCTCTATGTGTCCGATGTGGGACTATATATCCCAACACGCCCCCTCACGTGTGGCGTAATTTTTGAGCTCAACACGTGGATGAATATTTGGGTGACGCGACTCGACACGTGGAAGAAAGGCCGCTCTGATACCATATTAGAACTGGAGGTTCCATCTCAAAACCAATATTGGCTATGAAAGGAGTAGCCCCAGGATCTTATATTTGAGGTGCAAGGATCTTATATTTTGAGGTGCAAGGCCCTATGTGTCTGATATGGGACTATATATCTCAACACTCACCTTAGAAGACAAAGTGAAGATCCTGTTTGTGCAGTAATATCTTCTTCATTCCATTGTGAAGAGTGATTTCTCGAATGACTGGGTTTTGAGATCCGACTTGGAAGTTGACTATCTTCATCAATAAAGTCAGCAAGAAGATCTTCATTTTCATCTTCTGAAAGAGAACTTTTCCCATTTGTACGATTCACGTCACTGTTTCTTGGCGACATAATATTATTGAGTCTTTCATCAGTTGCTCCAGAAGCCGTTGGGGAGGAATTCAGAAACTCCTTAGATCCATATGTCAGTTTCAACATAAATGGGTTTCCGGTTTTGACCCACTGGGCAAACCCATTCTTTTGATTGCCGCTTTCAACTGGGTCCGGTGGCTTCCTGGAATGAAATACCCGGTTCTTGGTGGAGTTACCATCAGATGGGACCAGTATAGGTGCCCCGTCACCAACAAGGCCTGCAAAACTAATTACTTGTATGGTGTCTGATGACATTTTCAGCCAACTTTCCTTCTCCAGAACCATCCTTAGTGCCTGAAAAATACAAAAATCTAAGTCACATTTCCAACTTATTGTTCAAAATATAAGATCTGTACATCAATACATCGAATTTAGGAGGTTGATAGATTGTTGAAAAGTTTTAAAGATATACCAGAACGAAAGGTTAAATCTCAACATTTATGTAAGCAATACTGTAACATCATACTATGTCATCGAATAATCTACTTTGTTATTTTTCGTACTCTTCTTTTTTAGAATGAAATTTTATTAGTTTTTTTTTAAAAAATTTATTAGTTGATTATCTCAAGAACTTTCTGAGTTGGAAAGAAAACAGCCTCAAGAGAAAAACAAAAAACCACATAAATGCAGATCAAGTAACATAGGACACCATTACATCGAATCTAAGAGAATCATCTAGCTGCGACACCTAACTGCCCCTCATTGCTTTGGAGATGGAAGACCAATTCAAAATTGTTGAGATATATAATCGCACATTGGGCACATAGAGCCTTGCACCTCAAAATATAAGATCTTGGGGCTACTCCTCTCATGGTCAATTGGCTTTGAGATGGAACCTCCAGCTCTAATATGGTATCAGAGCGGGCCTTTACCCCACGTGTCAAGCCCAATGCCCACGTGTCACTCCGCGTCACCCAAATATTCGTCCACATGTTGAGCTCAAAAATTATACCACACGTGAGGGGGCGTGTTGAGATATATAGTCCCACATCGGGTATTCAAGCCTTGCATGCCAATAATAGAAGATGGGCTACTCCTCTCATTGCCAATTGGTTTTGAGATGGAACCTCCAGTTCTAATATGCCCTATGTGGGACTATATATCTCAACAAAAATCACTGCATAGACATCCAAAATGACGACTTCCCTAATCTTGACCTTTCCTTTGAAATGCTCTGCTTTTTTCTCTCTATCCATACACCCACTAAATAGCATATGGGGTAAGGTTCAAAGAACTTTCCCGTCCTTGTATCTAAAACCTTCGCACTATCACACCTTTAGATAGCTTATAAAACCCTCCTTTGAAAACCTCCAGATACCAAAAAAAGCTATTAACAGTAAACTCTGTTCAACCAAACAAGAACCACTCAACCGGACTCCTCACAACACCGTCTCCAATACTATCTTAAAAACACGACTTTTCTCCTAGTCATAGGAGCTGATTATTCTGATCATAAACATATGGTTTCTTTTCCAGTTCTCAAAAATCTGTTTCATCATATGTAGAATGTGAATCAGCGACCGGTGACTCATGATTCCGTAGGTTTTCCAACCGGATTCTACAGTAAAAACTAACACCTGCCAACAAGTTTTTTTCATTTTTTTTCCAACGTCATGTTGAATCGGCTGAATTTAGTAAAAACTTGCCGTTCTTTAGCTTTGGAAGGTAAAATTTAGTTGTAGTATCCTCAAGTTTGTTGTTCATGAAGATACTAATATTACAATTACTATGAAGAATTTCTAACTGTATTTTGTTCATCTATATGGAGTAAGGAAAATGTCAATATGAGTGATCGCACGAATATTCTTTACTACAATAACAGGCCATAATTTTTCAGGACTAAGATCATGTGCCCTTCAGCTTATAGATTTCAATATTTTCAGGTATCAGTTTCAGTATATCCATGTTTTTCTCCTTACATTGAATCTAATTTAGTATTAAAATATGCAAATACAGAATATCTATAGGTCTATTGTGAATGTAGACTATTTATTTGTTATCGTTCAGATTTTTGGGTGGTAAAAACAATAGTTATAACTTATAATATGTTACTTCATTTTTGTTCACCCAAAACATGCATATTTGGGTCTTATGCCAATTTGACTACCAAAATTTTCTTTAAAGGCAGGTTAAGGAGAAAACAGAAGAATTGAGTTGACATACTTACGTAAATATTTTGTCGATGAAAAGTTGCAAAATAATTCTCACAAACAGTCTTTAATCTCTGCCTGAACTCGACTGCTTCAACCCCACAGAAAGTTTCTCCAGCCAAAATAAATACATTCAGATCTTCATAGTTCTTCAAAAATTGGTGCACGCTTGTTGAGCAAACTGCAGAACAACAAAGCAATACTGATATACGACTAGTTGTAAGTTGCCAAAGGTTCTTTCGTCCTCTCCGTAAAGTTTGTGAGACAAAAGCTATAGCGTCTTCTCTCAGCTGGTCCCACGATGAGCCACTAGCTGACGCCGTGTTAGAATCATTTCTTGCCTCAGAAGCCCGTCTATGAGGATCTGGAGAGTCACTCAAAGCTAAAGTACTCGATGCAGAAGAGATGTTCTCTGGTTGGCAATCACTTTTAAATTGAGATACTGAATCAACATTTAGAACCCCTTCTGAACACTCAGATATGTCATTTTGTTTCTCCTTATTTGGGGTTTGACATTCTGAATCCTGAAATAAAAATGTAGACATTTTCAATGAAGATATAAAAGCACAAGAAATTAAAGAATGATAATGACCGATGTGATATATACTCGATACCAAATAAATATAAGAAAGTTAAAAAAAAAAAATTGTATGTCCAACAACAACCTACAAAAAGCAAAATATAGCATCTTCAAAACAATCTTCACAAAAGGCGATAACTAAAAATTGGTGAGACTTCTAGAGAGAGAGAGTCCGGATTTTAAGTAGTTTAAGAGAGGGTAACTTAGAGAGAGAAACTCAAAGAAAGAGAGAAGTTTGTCCGAGGAAAGTAGATCTGAGCTTTTTAGCTATGGTTTTGATCACAGCGATTGTTTCGTCCATCCAATCCCCCTATATTTAACCATATCACGGATCCATAAACGGCATCTCATCAGTAACCTTGGTGTCGCGGTGGTTTGATCATGAGGATGATTATCCGTATTACTCGTTTTGTTTTGGTTTTTATCCTGTGTTCTTTGATTTCATTGCAGTGTGGGGTGTGGATCTGATCTGACGATACACTCACATCAGGACTCCGTTTGATTCACCGGGACTCACTTGTTTTTCCATTTCCTTTGTTTAGATCTGACCTGCTGGGTTTTTCTCTTTCTGATCGGTTTTTGTTTTTCTCTGTTTGTTTGTGTGTAATTTCAGGTGCGGCGGCGGCGATCTCGGTTGTGGGGGATCTGCAGGAATGGTAAGAAGATGCATCGATTGAAGAATCAACGATCTTGAAGTTTTTGTGGATTATCTGTGTTTCTCATTGCAAACAGAGGCAGTGAGGGTTTCTGGGGCAGTTTGGGAATTAAAAAAAAAAAAAAAAGTTTGTCAGGCAGCTGGGCTTTGAGTTGGGCTTCTCTGTTGTGGACTCGGCCCTGGAAAATATTCTTGAGCAGGTTTCTGTTTCAGTTGGGTGCAGTGGGCCTAGTGCTTCCTTTTCCTCTCTTTTTTTATTGTCTGGCGACAGACTGGCGAACACTATTACAACCACTTTGACTGTCGCCATCACAGTAATTAATGCGTGGTAGATATTTTCTACCAGCTGTAAATAGCTAAGACTGATGTTACGTGATGTGTTGCTGTTGTTTATACTTCTTTCCCTCTAATCTCTTCTCTACAACACTTTGCTCTTGACGAAGGATTGCTCAGGGAGTCTTAATATGTTGCTCTACACTATGATGTGTGTATGCTGATGTTCCGGGCCTTATTTGTTCTATTCATCATGAACTCAAAAGCAGTAATACAAGATTTCGTGAATATTATGGGGAAGTTAACAGTAAAAAAACGCTAAGGCGTTATTATGGCGACGGTCCGTCCGGAGATTGTACAAGAAGAGGAGGATCAATGGAAATATGCACTCATAGGAACGATGGCCTTTGACACAGGCAGAAGTTTCTCACGAATCGTGGCAGCACTCAAAAGTTTCTGGTCTACGGAGACCTCAGAGAATATCCAAATCTTCGAGAGGATCGTCAATGGTAAACCTTATTTTTTGTTCAAATTTAGGTCTGCGTCCGACCAAAATTTTGTACTATGCAACCAACCATGGAATCCTTTTGGTCACTCTATGATCTTTCTGATGTAGGAAGCAAGAACCCCCATTGAACCTCTTATATTTAAATTTGTTCCATTCTGGGTAAAATTTGATATACTTGACCCCTTCTATGGGACCCCTGCGTTCCTATTTGAATTTGGCCAAAACTTAGGTCAGGTATTAACAACGGAACCAAACAGAGAAAAATGTCGAGTTACAAAAAAAGGATATAGGGCCAGAATCGTTATGGATATTTATGGCTTATTTCCACCTGCGATTTGGGCTGACATTAATAATTACCAAATTTCGATTGACATTCAGTACGAGGATATACCTGTTTACTTTTGTACTACCTGTTTTCAAATGGGGCATAGGGAAGAGAGATGTGTGGTGATATCTGAGGAAGAAGAAGAAAATCGGAGGATTGTAAATGTTACTTTGCCTCAGACGGAATTACACAGTCAGGGTGTTGGTCTGGTGGGAGCGGAATCAGATCATGTATTAGCTAGATCATGTTCTCGTCAGGGGCAATACTCTGGGGGTCAGGATATTAATCCAAATGAGATATCCTCAGGACAAAGAAGACATGGAAAAGGGAAAGGGCTGATTACCGGAGGAGTTCTTTATCAGCAGCATCAGGCGTCTCTAAGAGGAGAGACCATGCAAGTTGAGTCTGCTTCTGATGCTGAGGAGGACCCGTCGGAAGGTACACTTATTCGGGAGGTCGACGGATTTTCTGGGTGTGCCGACCTACCTGGTCTGGGAGCTCTTGGGGTTACAGGGGATCAGAGGATGGGTTGGGAAGCACCGCCTGCTGATAATACATTGGAATACTTTATAAGAGGACAAACATCAAATTGTGTTAGAATGGAAGAGGAACGAATCACGGTTCAGTTAGGGGGGGAAACGTCGGTTAATATGGGTGGAAATTTCGATAATGGGGAACAGGGTTGGGGAACGGAAGTGATTAGAGAGAGAGCGGAGGAAACTGGGAGGGGTGGTTTTCTGACTGGTCATGATGCTGTAGGTATGGATCTTGTGTTTGGTAGAGCACTGGCAGAGGTTCCTTTAGCCGATCCATGGATTCCACCGACCATCCAGCCTCAAGGTAGTTCGATTGGGACAGTGGGCTCCTCTACTCGGGATCCAGAGAGTCAGTTTGTCCGTCGGATCTGACAGGACCAGGGTTCTCCGCTTGATTATCCCCCGTCGACCTCTCGGGTGATACGGCATCACGTTCGTACTGATGTTCAGTTTGATGCCCCTATTTTACCATTCCAGCTCCCTCCGACCGGTTCTCGCCGTCTGTCTTACTCACAGGTGCACACTCCTTTTGTGACTTTTTCACGTATTCGTCGTACTTATTATCGTCTTGACCATTTCTCTGGGGTTCGGGTGGCTCTGTGGAGGCCACCCGGGCCATTATGATCATAATATCATGGAATTGCCGAGGTTTGGGTCGACCTGAGGCAATTCGGCATCTAAAGGAACTGATCCGGTCCTCTAACGGGGCCATTATATTTTTATCTGAAACTAAACGTTCGTCTGTCGGAATGCATGATTTAGTCCGTAGTCTTAAATACCCAAACTGGGTTGATGTACCAGCCTCTGGCGTCCATGGATGCTCTGGAGGCATATGTATTATGTGGAAAAACAATATTTCATTGGAGGTAATATTTTGTAATAAATATATTATTAATGTTATGATCACCTCGGAACCATCGGGCTCTCCTTGGATGACTTCGTTCTTTTATGGAATCCCCTATCAAAGGGATAGGAATGAAAGCTGGCGCCTGGTTGAAACAACGGCAAATGAGCATTATGGGCCTTGGCTGATAGTAGGAGATTTCAATACTATCTTCGAGAGCTCGGATAAAGTGGGGGGTAAACCTTTCCGCGCTGCGACTAGTGCTTTTGCCAGAGAAGTTACACAACAAGCTGGCCTCATCGACCTTGGGTTTTCGGGTCACCCTTTCACCTGGAACAACAAACGCCGAGGCAGAGACAACATTAAAGAGCGTTTAGATCGGAGCCTGGCAAATGCGGATTGGATGTCTATTTTTCCAACAGCGAAGGTTTTCCATTTACCTGTTTTGGGTTTGGATCACTCCCCTCTTTGCCTTGATACTTATCCTAAACTGAATTCATTAGGTAAATGTTTTCGCTTTCAATCCATGTGGATTCGGGAGCAATGTTTCCCTCATTTGATAAAAGATCTTTGGCAAATGACAGGCTCTGGTTCCCCTGCCCAACTGGTGAAAGAAAAACTCTCTTTTACAAAAATCGGCCTTAGATCATGGAACAAAAAAAAAATGGTCATGTCCCCAGTAGATTTTTGCGCTAAAAAAACAAATCTCCCTTACTCAAGCCCTCTTCCTTATACTGATGTAAATGCATGTCGGGAGCGGGATTTGATGATGGAACTTGACGAAATCCAGCTTAGAGAGGAGATGTTCTGGCGACAAAAGTCTCGGGTGAATTGGTTAATCGAGGGCGATCGCAATACAAAATTTTTCCATATGCAAACCCTTTCTCAACGGAAGAAAAACTCGATCGATTGGCTTCGAGACGAATCCGGTGATTGGACAGGTGATTCTTCCGAAATTGGCCAAATCTTTCTCCGTGATATGGCCCAGAATTTCCGAACTTCAAATTCTGTCGTCGTCCCCAAGTTTATTCAACACTTTGGCCCGTGCATCACGGAAGAAGATAATCTTGATCTTACTCGTACGGTTACAACGGAGGAAATCAAAGCGGCTCTGGACAGCATTGGCCCCTATAAAGCTCCGGGCCCGGATGGCTTCCCTGCACTCTTCTTTCAACACCCTTGGGAGGTGGTTGGCCCTGATATTTGTCGTTTGATCTCTACTTTTTTTGAGTCAGGTTTCATGCCCTCTCATATCAATATGACTCATGTTGTTATGATCCCCAAGAATGGGATCAAGGCATACCCTTGTGACTTTCGGCCTATCAGTCTCTGTAATGTTATCTATAAAATTATTTCCAAAATTCTCTCCTCCCGGCTTAAGCCTCTTCTGGAAAAGCTTATCTCCCCTTTTCAAGGTGCCTTTGTTAGTGGGCGGCAAATCTCGGACAATGTGGTGGCCCACGAACTTATCCATACTATGAAACGGAAAAAAGGCAGAGCAGGCCTTATGGGTGTCAAGCTAGATATGTCTAAAGCGTACGATAGGATCGAATGGAGTACCCTGATGAATACCTTAGAAAAACTCGGGTTTAGTCCAACCTGGCGCCAGTGGATCTTTCAATGTATATCAACGGTGCGATACTCGGTTCTCCTCAATGGCTCAGCCCATGGGCTCCTTACTCCTACCAGGAGTCTTCGACAAGGTGATCCCCTTTCCCCCTTTCTTTTTATCATTTTGATGGATGGTCTATCTCATGGTGTTAAAGCATCAAGACGAGCCCCTCCGGTCTCCCATCTATTATTCGCGGACGACTGTCTCCTGTTTTGACGTGCTGACATTACTGAAGCGCTAGAACTGAAGAAAACTCTTGATTCCTTTTGCGGGGCTACGGGTCAGGAACTGAACTTGGCTAAATCGGGGGTGTTTTTCAATAAGAACTTGCCTCATCGCCATTGTCGTTTCATTAGTCGCCTTTTGAAGATTAGTATCATGCCTACCGAGGAACGATACTTGGGTACGAATCTGTTCTTCCATCGGTCGAAAGCCCAAACATTCCATCGCATCGAGGAGCACATTTCCTCCCGTTTACAAACGTGGCATGGGAAATTGTTTTCGCAGGCAGGTCGAACGATCCTCATTCAATCGGTGACTTTATCTATTCCTACGTACCAAATGTCCTGTTTCGCACTCCCTCAATCCACTTGTAAAAATATTAACCGTCTCCAGCGTGACTTCTGGTGGGGAAAAGGGAAAGACGCTCGGAAACCTCTCTACCTGAAAAAATAGAAGGAAGCCTGTCGGCCAAAACGTGAGGGTGGTCTGGGTATTCGGGAAGCGGGAGCCACTAATAAAGCTCACCTTTCGAAATTAGTGTGGCGACTTCAACAAAATCCGAACGAGCGGTGGGGTCGAGTGCTGAAAGCTAAATACTTTCCTACTTGCGATATCTTGCATGCTCCAAAGAAAGCGGATTCTTCTTGGACTTGGCGTAGTGTCCAATCTTCGATTGCGACCATCACTGATCATTCTATGTGGCAAGTCCGACTGGAGAATTAGGTTAGATTCTGGACGGACCCTTGGATCCCTCCGGACGGGAGTAAGAAACCTACCCCCCGCCTTAATATTCCTATGGAAGATCGTCCGATATGGGTGAGCCACTTTATTGACCCGATTAGGCGATCATGGCGACGCGAAGAACTTCTACTCTGGTGTGATGAAACCTTTGTGTCCCTTATTTCCCAGATTTATATTCCCCGCGAAGGAGTTTTAGACGAACTGAAATGGAACCCATCGAAAGATGGGAAGTTTTCCATTAAGTCTACCTACCGGGCTCTCATGAATGATTCTCACATGGAGTCGGTTTTGGGTACCCCATCTCTTCTCCTTCGTTTTTGGAAGAACAAGGCATCTCCCCGTGCCCAGATGTTTGCGTGGAAATGTTTTCGAGACATGATTCCCTGTCGGGCAAAAATTGCGGCCCGCTTAGCATTAACCGATACGTCTTGCCCTCTGTGTCTTGCCCCTGTGGAGACTTTCCATCATTTCCTCCTGAAATGTGCTTTCACCCGTGTAGTCTGGTTTGGTACATCCCTTGGCGGGTTACTTCACCAGGCTGAACACCTGTCCGTACATGAATGGATTGAGATGTAGCTTTTGCCCCCAACGGAGTGGCCGATTGATCGATCTACCTGGACTGCTATCACCTTCTCTCTTTACTGGTTATCTTGGAAGGCACGCTGTGCCTGGACTTTTCAAAATACTAATCCGGATCCCCTCCGGATCTCAAGAACCATTAATAAAATTATTGATAGTAACCCAGTTTTTCTAAATAAACGGATATCCATCAAGGTTCCCTGGGGTATACCGGCACCTGACTGGGAAAAATAAATGTTGATGCCTCCTTCTGCAAAAATAAATGTGTTAATTGCATTGGCCTGGTTATCCGGGACACTAACAATGTATTTGGTGCAGCCCGGGTTTCTTCCCGTAGATTTGCCTCTGCGGAAGAGGGGGAAGCACTACCAGTCCTAGCAGGTATCTAGTGGGCACGAGAACGAGGATGGACAAAGACTATCATTGAGACAGATGCGGAAGCCATCGTCTCTTTTTGTAAAACTGGAGCAGCAAACATCTCGTAGACGACGAAGGCTATCTTGCAAGATTGTATTATTTTGTTGAACATCTCTCCTTATATTTGTATTAACTTTGCGCCACGCAGCGCCAATATTGTTGCACATATGTTAGCGAGTCGACGACTCGACTAGCTGGACTTGGTACAATTCTCCCCCACAATGGTTATATCCAGTTCTAGAGGAGGATGGTACTACTTTTGTAACCTTTTATGCTTATTAATATATGGTTTACCAATAATAATAAAATATAAAAACAACCTAGAAAACAAAATTAAAAGTAATTGCGTTTACTAAAACCTAATTCATAATGGATGAGACCTATTGACAAGAACTTAAAGTTAAGAGTTAAGACAGACCATGCTACGTGATAATAGTATTAACAGTGAAACATAACAGGCTACAAGCTGGCCAAATGCTGGAAAAATGAGCGATGGCATACATATGGTTATTAATATATGAGCGATGGTACTACTTTTGTAACCTTTTATGCTTATTAATATATGGTTTACCAATAATAAAAAAATAAAAAAACAACCTAGAAAACAAAATTAAAAGTAATTGCGTTAACTAAAACCTAATTCATAATGGACGAGACCTATTGACAAGAACTTAAAGTTAAGAGTTAAGACAGACCATGCTACGTGATAATAGTATTAACAGTGAAACATAACAGGCTACAAGCTGGCCAAATGTTGGAAAAATGAGCGATGGCATACATAATTGAAATGCTTACAAGGACGATGTGATATTTCTGTATCAAATTAACAAGGGCTAGCTAAGTAAATAATTAAATATTGTAATGACAAGAAATGATGGTGGCATGGGCGGTATCAAGATACAATCAAAGATTTGTGTACCTGAACAAGAAATGGGAACAAGAAGTAATTGGACTAGTACATTGGTGACTAGCAGGTTCTAAGCTCAAGCTGGTGGCGGTAGCAGCGAAAACAGAAGCAACAGTGTTGAGAGAGGAAGAGGGGGCCGGATCTTTCATCCAAGTGCGTTGGGTACTACAGCTGCTGGACGAAGTCGGGGGCTGGAGAGAGGGGGAGTTGGAGAGGAGGAAGTATTCCTTTGTTTTTAAGGGTAGAAACGTTTAGACAGATGGAATCATCGATTTGCTTCAATCCTGAAATGGCAGAGGGCCTTCGATCCGATGAGGGAAATTATTATATGTATTGTGAGTTGGTAAAGAAATAAACTCGATAAGATGAACTCCTAAGGATCATAAATTGGGAAACGTGATAAAAGGAATAATTTTATTTCGTAATAATATATACAATAAGATTTATATACAAGAATACTATGAGAGGCAATAAGCATTACTTGATGCAGAACAGGAAAAAAGACACAAGTAAACAATAAGTAAGGTGTACTAACCTTTTCATCAAGTTGAAAGCTCATAATTGAATGATATGAGCACACCAATTTAAACAAGACACCCAGCGTTCTTAACAAACACTCTCTAAACTTGGATTCAGGTATCTGAAGGCAGAGATCGCTGTAGGTAAGTCTGGAAAAGAATATGTAAGTCAATCAAGTAACATTGAATATTAATATGATCATTAGACATCACAAATGCATAGAGTATGTTCTCAAGTACATCTTATCTTATGTGAGTCACATCTTAGTGCGTTCTCGAGGAGTCTCTTAAGACGGCGGCTTATATTTATTTATATTCTAATTCATTTTTATGTATTTGTTTTAAGTTCTAATTATTGAATATAGTGGCTTAGTAGGAATCCCATAAATTTAGAAGTGGGAGATGGTTTTAGAAATCAACTAAAAGCTTAGTAGTAATTGTCTTCAAATCATGGTTCAAAGTCTCGGATTGGAACTGGTGATCCCAATCCAATCCAGGCGATCCTGATTCGGATAAGACGATCCGGACTCGAGTTGCCTATCTGGATTGCAAGCTGCTGATGTCATAAAATGAGAGATTCAAAATAGGGAAACTAAAACTTAACTTGTTCAAGATCTAAAGGTTCACCGAGCAGATTACGCTTAGAACGAAATTCATATCAAGAAGATAAAGGAGGAGATCTGAAGTAGACAAAACAAGCTCATGTGCACACACAAAATTGTCTTTCTATCTCTCCACATGAAAAAATTAATCGGAAGTACAGACCTCTCTCTCTAGAAGAATTTTCATGTTTGCTCAAAATTGGCCCAGCTCGTCCATCTCAAGCCGACTCGCAGAAACTCGGGTAATCCAAGTGAGTTTTTCTGATAATCAGACCAGATTTTGAGATTTTACATGTCCTTTCGAGATTTTACAAATAATCAGACCAGATTTTGAACAGTGCTTTAAACAGGGCACAACCTCCATAGTTGCAGATGATATGTTTTGTTTGTGAGTTTACGCAAGAGGGATTCACGTTGAACCGTAGATTAAGGTTTACATTGTGAAATTGGAACCCGAAGCTTCCACCGCATACAACTCATCATTATCAGGCCCTAAAATAGAAGTGTGCATTCCTTTTGCACAACTCAATATACACCACTCACAAATAGTATCGGCTAAATTCCTATATTAGGTAAGTGTTAAACTATAACTATAAGAAAACAAGAAGGCATAGATTACACATAACTATATAAAAAAAATTATCAGACATTTAACTGATTTCTTTGTCAAAATTTTGTTTATTTTCTGACTTCTCTATTTCAGGTTAAGCCATAAAGAGACTTGTTTATCGCAAGTTTTTTACTAAATCAATACACAAAACATCAGAAGTTTCAATTTTTGCTAAATCATTGTATGAAACACCACAATTCAAGAACGAAAGGTTTGCCCATCATAATAGTAGTAAGACCAAAGTGCTCCCATGCAATGTTTTCACTTGGGTTCTCCTGAGCCTTAAAATTATGTTAAATACTGTACATACGTTTTGCTCTTCACAAAACAGATTTCCAAATAATTTGATAACTTATGTGAATCGTAAAAAATCAAAGGTTTTGCAGTTGAATAGACATACCTACTCTTTTGCATATTAGGTAATCCTTTAGCCTGCAAAAGTAAATTATTATCTGAGAAAATAGCCTTCGTTAACTGAAAAATTAAGTGTGAAATAAAAAGGGAGGTATATGAGTAAAAATTATGTGTGCGAAATAAAAAGGGAGGTATATGAGTAAAAATTAAGTGTGCGAAATAAAACAGGAGATATATGAATAATTAAGAAGAATAGGACCCAGAAGGATGGAATTAGGGAACAAAAGATTTGAATACGGTGACAATCTAATGAAGGAATGTCGAGGTTAGGCTTTGACAATGATGGAAAATTTAACTGAGGCAAAAAATATTGTCCAGATTTACTAGGGTTGATAACACAAATATCCTTATGCACATACCTCTTGGACAATAATCTTCAACACAGAGTGAGTTTCCGAAAGAACTTCTTGCATAAAGAAGCTTTGTATCTTCTCAGCAAGACCAACAATGTCCCCAATCAACGCATAAGCGTCAACCACCTGCAAGAGATACAAATCGCATGCCACATTTAACCATCTAATGCATATACAACATAAAAAATTTAATAAAATACTTTGAACTTCTTATTTGTATGTCGTATAATGGAACATCTCCCCACCCGTATTTATTTTTCAAATAGTTGCCAAATTTAGAAGATATTTTGCTTTGTTTTATTTGCAGGAATATGGAGAAGATACTCTTTTTTCTTTTTTTAGAAATTTTATTTAAATTTTAAGTGACTTGTATGGAATAAGGAAAGATCCTTTTTTTGGTAAGGAGTAAAGTTTCCACTTTTGTCGGACTATTTAAGCTATAAAAGGGCGTCCCTAGATTAGGGTTTAATTTGGTTGGTTTGAGAAGAATTATTTTACATTGTGGTAGGATTTTATGACATTAAATGAAGGATTTTTTAGGGTCTATTCAATTTTGGGGTGATATTATTGACTAGGGTTTATCAAAGCGTTGCTTATGCGGCTTGACCACATCGGTATGCTCAAGAATAATTGAAATGTTCTTAATAAGCATGTGGACTATTTATTCACAGTCATATATACTACATGTAAGCACTATGGACCGCACTACTCCCTGGTGATATCACTTATGGTCTTCATCTTCTTCCTCGTTCACTGTCCATCTTATCTTTATCTTCTTCTCCCCATTATTGTACAACGTGAAGGCCAGGCAGAGAAGATGAAAGAGTAGACATAAAGACCAATTAAGTCCAGAAATGGTATAAGGCATATTATCTCTATACTTCTAACGAACATTATACGATGATGTTAATTTTCTGAGAGCTGTTGGGATTCTTTAAGGCATAATGACAAAGAAAGGGGCCTTTTGCAAAAAAGGAAAGAAAAAGAATAGATGGACATACTTACAGTTAAATAATTCTCCTCTTTAAACTCCTGGCATACACCTAGTAAGAGTGAGTCTAGCTTTTGAAGTGTATTTGCAAGCCAAACCTACAAAAGCAAAACAATATACATGTAATCAAGATATAATAATTAGGTAAGATGACCAAAGAAAAAAGCACGACAGAAGAATACATATGTTTCTAAAAACTGAGTGGGCCCCAATTAGGGGACTTTCACACCTCTACACCACGGCTCATTTCTTGTACTGCTGAAAGCTCTGACAAACTATCCAAAACCTGCAAGTACTCTGAAAGAACTTGAAATGCCTGCAATAAGATACATAAGAACATTTTAAAAGAGAAATAGGGAAAAGATAACTGCCAAGAAAAGAACATAAAATAAAGAAGAAAAAGATCAGAATCCCACCTTAAAATAATTACCCTCCTCCACGTGAGATTCAAGTGAAACTTGCATGTCCATTGCATGACGAAGTTCTGTTAGAATTGGAAGTATGTCCTGCACAAATCCCATAACCCATCTTACGGTCTATTTAAGTATGCTCATAAAATATTATAATCACATTTTCACGACAAAAAGCTAACAAAAAGGCAAAATAATTTACAAGTGGTCATTAGATCGGACATCACAACACATCACTTTTGGAACTACGCCAGGTGGCCCTTGATGCCTACGTAGCAAAGGCTTTTAGGGTATGGTTTTATTTAGCCATTCATAACCTATCGATTATTCCCCATAAAAATTTGACACTTCTATTAGTTCTTTCGGTTTAAATTGTTCTAAAGAATAATAATAGTAATAAAAATTTAGAAGGTAAGAATATTTTATTATCTCAAGACAAACTTTCTGAGGTGGAAAGAGTACAACCCGAAGGCAAAGAAAGAAGATAGAACAAAACATAAGACATGTGTCATCAAGTTAGATCCACTATAACTAATTCTTTCTAGCGCATCGCAAGATCTTCAAGCCTCACTCATTTCATTTGTATGGATGGTGATGACCAAAACAAAATTGTTCCGAAAATCTCAAAGATAATCGCTTCCACGGTCTTAGTCTTCTTTTCGAAGTGCCTATCATTTTTTCCTTCCACAAAACTCATCTAATCACGTATAAAGTAAGATCCCACAAAACTTTATCAATCTTTCTTCTAATTGCCTTAAACCACCACGCTTTCAGATATGTGATAAAACCCCGATTCAAACCCACGAGACACCAAAAAGGTTAAAAAAGTGATTTCAAATCTCCATCGCAACCGGGCAATGTAAAAATAAGTGGTCAATGGACTCATCCCCTAAACCACAAAGTAAGCACATGAGATCTACTCCATACCTCTTCTTACAAGTTCATCTCTCAAGTCGTAAGAGTGTTGGTAGGATCGAATCTTTTTAATAGCAACATTGATCATGTCATTATCCACATACATGCCTAAAAATAAGGACCGCAAGAGTTTTGTCAGGTGGAATAATCAAGTGGTCACCTTCCATAATTTTCGCCCATCTCTACCCTTTCCGCCCCGGCGATCACCCTATACTGAGAGAATATGCTTAGCATAAACATTAGACATGTTGTTATTGGTTATGAATTGTGATATAATTTCCATAACAACCTCAATATATATAAGGTTTATTTTCAACTTTACTGATTACCAAAAATCATTTTTTGCAAAAATCATTAGCTTTTACTACATAAATATTCCTTCATATTGAGGTCCAAAAGATATATTTTAAGGGAATAGAAACCTATAAACTTTAGTTCTTCAAGTGGACCAATTCACATATGACAACGGTCAACAAAGACAATACAATTAAGACAGATGCATGCATGTTTATTCAGAAATCAAATATGATTCATGAAAACTAAACCATCATTAACATACTAAGATGATAAATATCAAGAGATGTAGGAGATAATGGTCAACAAAGTGAATAATGTTAATGCACATACAGATATGTGATTCAATGATCAAACATTAGTCACGACAAAGAAACCTATCATAATGAGCATACAACGAAGATAAACAACTAGGGAGAGGTAAATACCAGAAGAGCTTGCTTCTTTTTTGCCTTTGAATTCACAACGAGATCCCGTGATACTTCGTTCATTGAAGAAGTTAGGTGCCTTCGCCCATTCTATAAGTTAAAAAGAATATAACAAGATTAAATTAGTTAAAACATCAGAATTTATTATTTTCAAGAAGAATCATTTCATGGAAAGCTCGTGCTATGCTTACCATGCAAATAACATTTGCAACCTTTAAATCTTGTTCCAGTTCCCTCACCAGATGCATCCCCTTCACTGACCAAAAATAAGTATCAAACATCTCACTTAAGAGTTGAGACTGCAAACAAAGAAACTGACTTGGCCAAAATGTGCATCATATTTCAAATTTGTATGGCTACAGAAACTGTCATGCATATGAAACTATTTTGCGGCTCAAAAAATATGACTCGCATTTAAAAAGGCCATAATTCATAAAAGACAAGCTTTTAAGAAAGATAGAGATAACATAAGAAAAACGTGTACAAACAAACTTTTGGGAGATGCTTGCACATATGAAACTTACCCATTTCTTCATGGTGCTCCATTACGTGGCGTGATAGACGTTCCGTTATCCTGTCTAGTTGCGCTAATCTAAGAGTGGCCTGCAGAAGGGCACAATACAAACTGATATAGAATCATAAATCACACACATGTCCTCAAAAAACCCACTAATTGAATCTCGAAATCATATTTCTAGAAGAAAAAACAAGCTACTACAGAATTACAAACGGCACCTAATTGCTGAGCTCGAAAGTACTGCCCTTACAATTTACCAAAACATAATAAAATTTGCAAGGTTGCAGAAGAGACATTACAATCTTCTGAAACTAGTAAGAAAAAAATGATAGAATTTACAGAGAAAGAAATCCCGAGCATTACCTTTTCATCGAAATATGTCTGATCATTTTCTCTGGAGAAGGGAATATGTTCTAGAACATGCCCAACCGGATCGAAATCCTGCATAGCAAGATTTACAACAGATTGCCATCAATACCCAATACATGGACTTCACTGCAGGATAGCACAATATCAAAACACAATTTCAACTCAATACAAAACTTCACTTGTGTTTTGAGGCCAGTAGCAAAACTAAAAGGGAAACTAACATAAAGATTGAGATAAGCAAATAAATAAGAATTGAGGAATGTACAAACCAAAACAAAAGTTAAAAACCTCAACTAAACATCTGCCGTAATACAGTAAAAAAAGAATGAATGTAGAAAAGGTAGTAAACTTACGATTTCCGACGAACACATCTTCATGGAATAAATAAATGAAGAATATATACATATATACCCACATCCTCAAACGAAAGTCTCATATACTTCTCTAAGTGAAATGTGCGTATTTAAGATTGAATCTCAAACCTTCTTATATGAATAAAATGGCCTCTAAATGGATTCACTCTAATAAATAAGATTTTTTTAGCTCAAGAGTTTGATGTCGGAAAAACAAAATCATTGACCCTTTCCCCCATCCCAAAATCGGCTGATATCACAAGTTACCCTCAGGTACCATGAAATTTCCCGTCAGCCATAAACTTATGTTCCCGTGAACCCCAACAAGATATGAGAAAAAGTTCGGTCCTAAGCGCTTCTTCATCAAACAGGTGTCCTCTTTTGACCCAACTTCTTAACCCAAGTTAATTAGCTCTTCAATAGCTGTCATTGAAATCCTTTATACTTCAACTAAGGAGAGAATATAATTACCAGAATTCATTGAAATAGAGTTTCTGTTTTTAGGACTTAGTTTCTAATAATGGTGGGTGTTGGTGCCCAACAGAGATCTTAAAATTTAATCTTTCCCCATTCCAAAAAAATATATCTCCTAAAATTGAAGAGCAAATGACTTAAGCAAACTTAATTTTCACAATATCGTTCGTAGTGTCTCCATTATCGTTGAGTTATTCTACATACACATTTACTAAGAACAAAATATTGTGAATCAATATTTAGTCGTTAAATTACTCGATATATTAGATACAACTAATCCTCAAGAATCAAAATCAGATACTTGTCTCACATTAGTTGGGAGAAAGACACTATATTTTTGTTTCATAAACCTTGCAACAATTTTTTCTCTGCTTAACATTAATTTGTGTTGCCTAATGTATAATGGACGCACGAATTGTTCAAGTGCAAAGTTTTTTAATGTTTTCATGATTTACCCAGCATTAGAAAGTAAAAAAATTCCGAAAAGGAGAAGTGTATTTCAATCTTAAGGATACCTAATTAAAAGAGCTACTTAACTAGGGTCAAAGAGGATGCGTGTTTGATAGAAAGGCGCTTCGGACCATTCTCGGTCCTAAGCACTCAGAACCCAACTTTTTTTTTTTACCATGAGACTGGTAGATAAAAATGTAGAAATGCTTGTTGCAATGGATCGAAAAAGGCACTCAGTTCCTTTAAGGCCACTACCTCTCGAATCCAAAATGGCATTTGAGCTCCATAGGGCTACTGCAGGCCTGCTAGGGGGCCAAAACCAGTTTGCATTAAATAAGGGGTGCACTAGTCCAGGTCCCGTTATTAAAATGATGGGAAAACAAGAAAGGGGTATAAAGTTCACTTTTACTATATCCATTATTTTTTTAGACTATTGTATTTATCTGTTTAAAGTAGAATGCAGAAGGATGAGGAAATCATTTTCGACTTGGTATCAAAGCAATCTTGAAGATCAACAAAATAAAATCAGAGTTAGGGTCACACTTAGAGGATTTCTATCCAAGTGCTAATCCCTGGGGTCTCTATCCCGGACGCAAGGTTCATAATTGTGTACCTCTTTAAGTCCGAGAGGGTACCGACCATCTTCCAATATCTGTTCTAACACATATAAGAGTCTGTATAGTTCGTGTCAACATTATTGAAGACTCAAAGACATTAAGCAATCAAAAGGACTGAGTGAATTTATAAGCAAATCTCTAACAAATAGTATGATATTTACATAGAAGTATATCAAATACATAAAGTTACAGGAGGTATAACCTTTTCATAAAATTCCTCCTCCAACTCGTCAACTATTTGACCACGAGGTCTACTTCCATATATCGAAACCAATTCTTCAGAACTTGATGGAAGAGAAAGCCTTTGATGAGGTGGGAGTCCTGCAAGAGCCCGAGCCACAGCCGCCGCAGCAGCTGCCCTAGCTGGAACCTGTAAAAATGAGGAACCTAATCAGCTCAACTAGAACATAAATTTTATAAAAGAGCCCAATAATTGTCAGGTAAGTAGTTGAACCTAAATATAGTATTTACAACAATATATCAACTACTCCGTCCAATTTATAGTAGATCAAAAAATGTTTCCTTCTAGGCTTCTATACATTACTATCACTTTTAACCCTGTACATACTACCTGTTTACACAATCTTTTAACCAAACTATGGATACCAAATCCGAATGTGATGTATCCCGTCAACACCAAAACCTCTTGAGGCTTTAGTGAGCATGCATTTTAAAGTCTTGCATCTACCACGATTCAAATGCCCGGTCTCCCGTTAAGTCTTACAACCGTGTATCCCATACTACACAATCCCCGGGTCTTCCCCCCACATCCTACATTACATAACCCCCTAACATTGGGGTTTAGACACCCACTAAACCCCGACTATACGATGATGTAACCCCAGCATAACCATACCCAGCTGTGAAGACTCGAACTCAGTGACGCACTGATACCAAAAGATACGAACCCTCACACCAAACCCCATGGTCACAACTGCCGCACATTAGCGTATTAAAAGAATGCAACTCGTACTTTCCCATGTGCTATCTTAACTTCTTAACTATGAGCGCTAATTTGCAGCTCGACACATTAATTAACTAAGTGAAGTTGTTTCCAAATTACACAATGCTTATAATTTGAGCTACTACTAATTCAACCCAAATCACTTAAATTTCATCAAACAAACATAAACGCAAACTAATGATTCAATCAAAAATTACGAATTGGACTTACTTCAGGTCGATCTGGAGTTGGGGGAAGAAGAGCAAGAGATCTAGCAGATCGAACTGAGCTAAGAATCTTCTCTCCAACTTTAGAAAAATCCATTTCTCCTCTTTGAGTCAACAACAATGAGAGAAAGAGCAAAGTCCTAGTTGTTGTTGGTGGGTTTTCGATCAATTGAACATTGGAGTGCATTTCATCTCTTCAAATCACAGTGATTCGATCTCAATTTTAGGGCTTCGAACACAATTTGAAGTGAAATTGGGGAAGATTTGGTTGTAATTTTCTATATTTGGTTCTGGTTAGTTTATGACAGTTTTTTTTTTCTTTCGGTTGTGAGATTTTACTGTTGTGTCGCTCATCACTGTGACGTGGTTTATGAAGTGAAGAAAGACTGATGGAGTGTGTTGTTTTCTCTAAACGACAGATATTAGGCGGTGCCGGTGAATAAAATGGCAACGTGTCATTTTGTGAAATGTCATTCTTTGGGTGATACTAGAAGACCATGGATGTCGGTCTTTGTGCAACAACTTGTTTGTTAGGAGTTGGATCCAGCCCAAAGGAGGGAACCCAAGTGGGTTGGGGTGTCTCTACTGGACTCCTAATAGGCTCATATAACTAGGGTGTTAGGAAATCAAGGGGGTAGAATGCAACGCGCACTACAAGAAAATAGGGTAGTTGCCACGGAAGTCTTTTAGTTTTTGCCACAACTTTTTCAGTCTCAAAATTACCACAGTTAACACCATGGCTAATAGATTAAAACAGTGGCTAAAGCTTTTTTTCAAAAAAAACAAAACGACTGATTGTGTGAAGAAATTGTGCCAAAAACAAGTTTGGAAATTATTCTAGCTCCCGCCTTGTTTTCCCGCACTCAATTTGAGCATCGAATTGCAAGAGAAATCCATTTATTCTCTCATATCTCTGCTCGGTTCATCAATTCGTTGTTCTAATTCACAGGTACCTCTCTCTATCTCTCTTCTCCTTCTCTTTTGATCTCACTCCTCTCAATTACAAACACTACATCTTCAATTTTGTTAGGAACCTAACAAATTTATTTGTTTCTCTCTCTGTGATCTCTCTCCAATGGCGAATTTGAGGGTTTGATTCGCAGAGCTTTAGGGTTTGATATCGTCTTTGGTAATCTCTTTCCCCAAATCTCTTATTTTTGATTTATTGTTCTTATCTATGGTTTACCATCTTCTTAGTTTCCCCCTAATTTGATATATATTTTGGGGTTTTTTGAACTTTTATATTGGAGGCATTGACCTTTTCCTTTTATGAATGATGCATTAAAGATGTCTGTTAGACAATGGGCTTCACTAAACTTTGATCTTTACAGTGATATATTATCTTCCAATGTTACTTAACATCCACTTTATGGTGATTTATGATAACTTCGGTTCATCATGTTTAGTTAACTACTTTTGCTTGTTATTTGGTAGTATTGGATGTTAAGTGATTATTAGTCTTTAAGGGGCAAACTTTTTTGTGATATGAATTAAAGTTTATTCCTTAATTGGATCACTGCGGGTACTTAATATAATGTATGTGATTTGGTTATATGTATACTTGTTTATTGAAGATTGAGTTCATACTGTTTGTTTTCAATCACAAAAATAGTTACTTTTTATTCATACTATTTTGATATATTATACTTCTAAACCAGAGAGACCACTGCTTAGATTCCAGGCAGCTAAAAAAAAAAAATTGGTTGGCTTTGGTAGTCCTAAATAATGTCTATATTTTAGTCTCTTATTGAAGTTTTAAGTTAGGAGTAGGTAATATGGAACCAGTTAAGGCAATGCAAGGTATCGATCACATTTAACTTTGGCTTGAGATCAAGAGATACCAAAATCATCGTCAATGGAGCTTTGTTTCATGGGGGAACCTAGTTGTTATTTCTTCTCCAATCATCTCCCTTTCATCATGTGATGAGATTGATTTCCAGGCTTTTTTTAAAACTCAAAAGCTCACACTAGAGAGTATAGAGTCTAGGCACACTTACACCAACTCTGGGGTCGTCTTGGTTTGCATAGTTTGTCTGTCCTCATAATCACTCACACACACCAGCAGTAGTACCATATCTGACACCACCACCATTATATTAATCCACAATTATTGAGCTTTAAACCCTCTCTGATACGATTCCTTTGCTTCAATTTTTTTATCAAAGTGGTAAAATAAATTAGAAGCAAAGTTGTTTGCTTTGGTTTTGGTAAGTAAATGCATATAGGTTTTGTTGCTCTTTCTAATGGGGAAGAAGGAAGGAGGAGGAACATCTTGGTTGACTGCTGTTAAGAGGGCTTATAGATCTCCTACAAAGAAGAGTGGTAAGAGCTCTAATAATAGTAGGAGAGAAGAACATGAGGAAGAACAAGAAGAAGAGGAAAAGAAAAGAGAGAAACGTAGATGGATCTTTCGAATACCTTCGAATCAGGACACATTAACACAACAAAAACTACAATGTGGAGCAAAGATGAGTTCCGTGGCAATCACAGCACCATCAACTGTTGATCAAAGCCATGCCATTGCGGTGGCAACAACAACAACCGCAGAGACAGTTGTTGCGACAGCTTAAGCGGCCATGGAAGTAGTCAGGCTCACCCGTCCTTCAAATACCATTAGTGAGAATTACTCTGCCATTGTGATTCAAACTGCTTTCAGAAGATATCTAGAGAGTTTAGAAAATGTAGACAATATTACAGGCATTAGAATAGTATACTTCCATAATTTCTCACGATTCGATGGTATTCTAATATTGAAGTACTATACTTCCAATGGGGGTATCTACACCATCAAACTTCTCATGAGGAATTTGAGGATTTAAGAGCTAGTGGTATTTAGGGACAATAAAAAGATTTTGATCTTTTGGGATTTTCTTACCCTTCTTCCAGGAAGTCTAGCTGAACTAGCTAAGAACCTATGTCCTCACTTAGGTGTCAAAGGATCGATCCAACATGATAAACTGAGGGTATCGATGCTTCAGAATCAAAGAGATCAATTACTTGACTATATGAGGTAGGATATACGTCTTTTAGCAGGGGTTGTGATGAAGGCTCAAGAGATATATTGGACTAAATACAACATAGACATTACTTTGTGCTTAACCCTGTCTTCGCTAGCTATGAAGATCTTTAGATCTAGGCATTACAATAACAAGGAATTCCCGATCCATATTCCAAACAGGAACGAAGATGAGTTCTTTCGAAGTGGTTACTATGGCGAGCATGCAGACATGTATAAACCTTACGGAAAAAGTATTTACTACTATGATGTGAACTCATTATATCCATTCGTCATGAAAACCTATCCTATGTCTTGTGGTACACCAGTCTGGAACGGGAATATACGAGGTATTGATCTATCTGAAATCTTTGGCATCGTTCAAGCTTATATCATTACCCCTAAGAACATCGACAAGCCTTTCTTGCCCATAAGAGACAAGAATGGTACTTTACTCTTTCCAAAAGGGAAGTTCGTTGGCGTGTATTTAAGCGAAGAGTTGATATATGTACAGAAGCTAAGGTATAAAATATTTATGCTAAAGGGTTATACTTTTGAGAAGAAACCGAGTCTTTTCAAGAACTTTATTTCTAAAGTCTACGAGAGCCGACTCAAATCTAAGAAAAGCGGTGATGATGCTATGTCATATGGATATAAGATTCTAATAAACTCTCTTTACGGGAGATTCGGTATCAATCCTGAAAGCACTATCACAGAAATTTGCAAGAGGAAAAGATACGACGAATTAACACAGAGGGAGCAAATCATAATGGGGGATAAACTAAGCGATGATTACTACATCGTCAGTTATATAGGCAATGCAGGATATATAAGATTCTGACTGGAAACCTCCAAAGAACTCCACTGTTCAAATAGCCGCTGCCATCACTGCTTATGCCCGCATTTATGTGTACCAATTTACGTCGAGAGACAACTGTTATTACACCGATATAGATTCAGCTATTCTAGGAAAACCCCTTCTTGAAGAACTAGTATCATCCACTGTATTAGGTTTGTTAAAGCTAGAGTATTTTGTAAAGGAAGGTATATTCTTAACACTAAAGTGTTATAAATTGGTAATAGAAGATGATAAAAAAAGTTATGAAACATAAGGGTCCTTCAAAGAACTATGTTAATGCTGATTGGTTTCAGTCGCAATACAAAAAACCATCTACCACTCAAAACATCAGCATTGAATCTAACTTCATAATAGATTGGCATACCCTAAACATAGCAAATAATGTAACTCAACTCAGCCTGAGACTCCAAATGGGTAATAAAAGGGATCCAGTATATGATGAGAACAACTTATGGATAGACACGGTACCTAAGGAAGTCCTAGATTTAGCGGGTGAAGATACTAGTGTTCTTAAAATAGATTTGCGGATGGTTGAGGATGAGCTAGATAATAAAAATAAAGAACTAGCTATCAAAAATCTAAAGATTACGGATAAAGATCAAGAATACTCTAAGAGTAAGGCTAGTATGGAGTAAGAAGTAGTAACACTGTGTCAAAGGATTTAATTGCTAAAGGATGCAACTCTTCCCGATGATCAAGTTATGAGCTCTCACCAGAACAAGAATAAAGATTCTAAGAAGGAGAAGAAAAAGCTTCAATTTTAAGAAGGAGAATAAAAAGGCTTCGAATCCTAAAGGGTGGCAACCAGCACCAACACCTCCTACCTCTTCCACCCCTGGGTGTGTCAGTACTTTGCCAAAACATTACTTCATGTAGCTATTTCCTTATCCTTCCCCTTCATATTCCTCCTTAGCATGCTTTGATATAACGCTATAGGAGGAAGAGATTCTCGCATCAGGAATAGGTCATTTCAATGAAGTATGGAAGGTGGTAGCTAACAAGCTTGGGGGCCCCCAAGTTTGTCCTAGTTCGCGTAGCTGACCTTGGATTCCTGGTTCTTAGATTCCCTGGTTCCCAGGAACACAGGTTCCTAGATTTTTAGCTCAACCATGCTTCTAAACTAGTTAAAGTTGCTACGCAACTCCTTTTTTATCTTCTAGCATAGCAACCATCAGGCTTTAAAGGCTTTATAACTCTTGCTATACATTCAACTCCTTACTCACATATCGGCCTTGCTCCGGTAGCTTTAGCAACCCTTTCGGCTTCAACTCCTTCTTTACGCCTCTCTTTAAAGGTGCCTACCACACACTAGGATCCTCGCCTCCTTTTTAAAACCCTCTAGCAACCTAACTTTTTAATACCCCATCTCTTTCTTGTGGTAGCCTAAGATTTATGTTTCGTGGTATCCATTTTATAAATGTTTATGATATTTTGTAGTTCTTAATACAATACTTAGACGTATGGCTCATTACAATCCTTTTGATAACTTGCAATCACCTAGTGATGACTCAAATACTGTATATACAGGTTAGATTTATTATTTCTTATCATTTTAAAATCAATTCATATTTCATTAATAATATTACTCATTGTTGAAATTTATTTTATTTTTTAGGAAATAATTCTTCATCTAATGCATCTTCCAAAAAGAAAAGAGGATTAACACGAGGTTCAAAACCCCTACCAAATGGAAAGAAGAAAAAGATTGACATAAATTCATGGGGTCAACCAAATCAAGCAAATTCGGAAGCGAATACCTATACTTCAGATATAGGATTCCAAGTTCGCATGCACCTCCCTATTATTTATGAAAGCTTTAAGGATGTCCATAATGATCGTATTGCATTAGTAGTAAAGGGGCTGGAGGTAAATTTTTATAATTTCAATGTTATAATTTTCTAAATGGTTACCAAGATCTTCACTTTTTAGTTAATTTGATTGTTTGTTTTTCTTGTATTTGTAGGAATGTTACGATATCTCTCATGTTGCCTGGTTTGATTTAAAAGAAAAAATTAAAGATGTTTGGAGAACGTATAAGTATCGTTTAAATACCACATTGATCGTAGGAAATAATCTAGGAGATGTAAAAGCTTCTCCGGCCCCTGAATTTGTTCCAAGGGAGGATTGGGTGAAGTTTGTTGATTACTGCAATTCGGAGAAGTTTCTGGTATATGTTTATGTTATACGTATTTATCCTTGCATAAAAGTTTTTTTTTCTTTTTCATTTGAGCGATTATCGTGATATTTATACTTCAGTTATATTTTACTAATTTCAGGCTAAAAGTAAAAGGAACAAAGAAAATCGGGCAAAACTAATAGCGTCGTGCACTCTTGGTAGAACTAGTATGCCAATTACTCGTCATAAATTGGTAATACACACATGTTTATGTATCTACCTTTCCTACTCTTTTTTTAAAGTAATAATTAAATACGTTTTAAATGGATAGGCTGAGGAAAGAGGTGTTACAAATGAGGAGATTGGTAGCTTTGAAGTGTACATACCAGCCCATACCAAAAAAGATAAGACCATTTAATGCCCTGATGCTATTGTAAGTATATCTCTTTTAACTCTTAAATACTCTTAAAAAATAGCTTAGAAATGCATGTATTGTTAAATTTGTTATTATTTAACGAACGAAAACATTTGTAGGCGGAACTGCAAAATACTATGCGGAAAGACCCTAAAAGCATTCGAATGGGACCCAATGATGCTATTGCTCAGGTTTTTAATGTGATTGAATTAATTATAGAAATATACTACTAATTGTCAATTTATAGTTATATTCATATCTACGCAAAAATTTGGCAAAAAGATGAAAGGTAGAACTTGGGGTATGGGTGCGGCGGGCATGAGCATATCCTTGGTGGAAAAAGTTGGTCACATTGTCAATGAGAATGAAGAGCTCCGATCTAATAACAATGAATTAAAGTTTGCCACTGAGAAGTTAAGAAAAGATTTAGATGCACTGACCAAATATATTGGAAACATCCCAGTAAGGCATTTAATTGGGTTTTATGTTGCAAATGCAATTTATTCTTTATGTTATTGTTACATGTTAATAAGTGAGTAAAAATTATATGTGAGCAAAGAAAATGGCATCGATATTCATTTTAAAGTAGTGTACATGTGGCTTAATCCATCTGACTACTTTAATTGATTTGTATCTAACTGCCTTTTTTGCAATTCTGAGAATCTGGAGAGATAAACTATCTGAGAAGTCGCATTGCTTAAAACATTTAAGTTTAGGCATAAGATATTGAAGAGAACCAACAACTCTGTGAATAATATTCTCAGCAACCATTTGGCAGTTATCAAACCTAGCTGCACAACAAGCTTTCCATATTTCCCAGCTAATGATAGAAGGAAGCATAACGGTAATGATTCCCATTTGTGATCTATGTGAGGCCTTAGAGAGCCACATACCCTGCCTTGCAAATAAATTTTGATTAGAGACACATCTAACTCCACAAGCTTTGCCAAAGTACTCCCAAACATGTGTGGCTGTATCACTATGAACCAACAAGTGATCTAAATCCTCGATGCATCCTGTTGAACAACAGCTGCACTTTGAAACAAAACTGATAGGTCTGAATCAAACTATCCACTGTAACCACTCCTTTCCATACCTTCTAATTAAATACTTGTACTTTCTTTGGTAATGCATTGAACCATAACCACTTCATTCTATCAATCTTAGCATTAGAGATTCTCCAGAAGTTCTATGCTATTTTTATAGAAAAATTCCCATCATCAGAGAGAGCCTATGTAGCTTGATCATCTGCAATCCTCAATTTATATGTATTTTAGAATGTTTTTCCAAGTCTCAGGTATTTTCTCATGTAGTTTATCTCAATACCAGTCCCCATCATTATTACTGACCTCTTTCACTTGTATTTGTTGGTGCACCTCAACATTAAGAATGTCAGCTAATGTGCCCTCCCCAGACCAGTCAGTGTTCCAAAAATCAATTTCACCTTTGCAAATTGCCCAATTGGTATTAGCAAATATTGTATCAATGAGATCAAACATATTTCTCAAGAGCTTTGATATTCCAATACCTTCACAAGACAGTGCCCCATTTTTGGTATATTTACTATGCATGAACTTACTCCAAAGATTCTTCTTGTGCAACAGGTTCAGCACTTCTTCAGGAGGAAGCTATATCTCAAGTCACTAAGATCACTTAATAGTATGCTACTTAATACTAACTTTCTAATATTTTTGTACTCAGGTTATATCACCGGCGGATAACATTCATTCTCAACAAGCAACTTCATCATCGCAACGTGAACAAGTATTAAATTAGTTTTAGTTGATATATAACATTAGTAATTTGGGACTTAAAGCTCATCTATAAAACTTTTAAATTGTAGGAAAAACACCAACATATTGACAAAGAATGTATGTTGGTGGGTTGCCCTTGGAGGATAGTTGCTCATGGTGTCATCGTTGGTGTTGATTCAACTGACATGTGTCATTCAGTTGCCTTGGGCGACGACTTTTATAAAGTTGTAATCCATGATATTGTTGATGGTAATGCTTTGTTGTTCAGGCCCAGCAGTAATATTAAGCTACTCTTAGATGTGGGCATCAGAAGCTTTGTTGCATGGCCCAAAAACATGATTACCTTTTAGAATATAAACTTTTTTAGTTAATTAGATCTTGTTAGTTTTCTTTTTTGTAAACATGAGACAGTGTTAGTTACTTTTGCATAGACGTAACTAGCTTTTGATAGTTATTATCACGTTTCTTAGTTTCTTTTCTATTGAAAGATATGAATGTCAAGTATTTACATGTATAAAATTACTTATTTTACGCAATTAGGTAAACCTTTTTTAACTCCGCCTATGCAAAGTAGGTTCCAAGCCCGGGTAAAGGAGGAGGGAAAGAGGTGAGCTTATATACTTGTGACTGGCTTATATGTAAATTGCTTATTCATATTGATTACTATGTGTTTTAATATATGTGCTCACTTTCTGATGGTCATTATAATTATGAAGGTTGGAAATAAAGCAAACATCAGAGGGAAAGGAAGCCCCTGGTCTAGTCGAAGCTCGAGTTTATAGCATAGATGAAGTATGGGAGCAACTCATAGGAAGCCAAAAAAGAGCAGTTGGATCAACCAATGCTAATGAGCTCAGCAGCCGCAATGATGATTGACGAGGCAGACAACAAAATGGCAGATCGATAGAGATATTTGGTGGCAGGTCAGTGGTGTTGATTTGATGTATGATCTGCTATAATTTAGGAATTAATACTTTATCTGCACTTAATAACGCTTGGTCCTATATGTCTATAATCATCTGCATATAATAAAGTCAATCTGATATCGAGAAAACATTTACAAGCAATATCGCAGGGGACATAGTTTCTAAGGACTTCTATCCTCAAGATTTTGGCAGGTATAAAGATGATCAAGATGTTAGGTCTGCATCAGATATGGTTTTCCGGAGTGAAGGACTATTACATGTTTCTAAGCTAAAATGCCATGTAAGTGCAACAATATCTTTAATTTGATTTGTAGAAATTGCAGGATTATGGCCAATGAAGCTACATGAGCAATTATTTCATTTGTAGATTCATAGTTCATTAGTATGTTGATATCCTTAAGGTCCTACCTTTTCACAATGTGAATGCAAGTTGTAGGAGCATACTTTGAAAAAACTGGATCAAAAGCTTTTACAGTTTATTCAATTGTTATGACAAATGCTGAAAACAAAACTTGGTTTGTGAAAAGAAGGTATTTTTTATTCATTCGTTTTTCTTAAAGTTAAGTACAAGCAAAAGTTACTTCCTCAAAGACTTTCCATTGTCCTTGCCTTGTATCTCATGGCGGTTGTTGTGCTTATATGACTTACAAAAGCAACATGCTCTGAGAATGCCTATATAAGCATCTTTAACTGTTTTGTAAAAGTGTTTAGTTGCATCTTTAACTGCTTTGATAGTGCATGGAGAGCTTGATTCAAAAAAGAATGTCATTGTATTTAAGGTGGCTGCCCCAACCATTTTCTGAACAAATTTGTGTTGGTAGGCAGCTGTTTTGTTTCTTCCTTTTGCTCAATTTTTGTTGAGGTTCTGAACATGCTTTTGTAATTTTGTTGTAGCTTGAAGCTCTGCTATAAGAGGCACGGATCAGTTGGGCAGTAACTTTAGAGTTTTCCCTATCTATTTTCTGAACAAAGATAAGCGCTTGAGATAATTGCCTCTGCATTCTTTTCCGTCCATTTTCTGGATAGCTCGAATCTGCTGGTGTAAGTCTGTTGCTTTCTTCTGCTCCATTTTTTATGAGGTTCTCAAAATCTTTTATGTGCATCTTTATGTGAGTTGTTGTTGTTACTGTAAGCATCTTTATGTGGCTGTCTCCAGATGATTGTAGCTCTATCTACAGTTTACAGTTATTCACTAATCATTTGTACTTACAAATTACAGATACATAAATTTTGAGAGATTGCACCAGCATCTTAAAGATATACCCAACTATACACTGCATTTGCCACCCAAAAGATTTCTCTCATCGAGTATTAATGATATTTTTGTTCATCAGCGTTGCATTCAACTTGATCGATACTTACAAGTATGATTTCACGGTTTAACCTTTCCTTAGTCAAGTGTGTATTGCTCTTTATAGCACACTCATATTCTATTTTTCTTACAGTGGACGCCACCAAATGTTAGTGTGCCTCTGTTGAATTTAGTGGATAAGATATTCGAGCTAAATAGACGAGGTTGGTTAAGGTGAGCAAGTTAATACATTATGTTCTTAATGTATATTTTTTTTACGATATGTTACCCATTTATCATTTGAATCAACGACATGTAGTCATCTTGTTAGTAACAAGCGCAATATTTTATGACTTATTGGTAGAGTTGAGACATCATCTTGTAGCTTCTAAGGAGCTTCATCCTGCATTGTTATCTCCTTGAGTCTGAGTACAAGGTCTGAGTGGTAAATTCTTTTACTTTTTGCCATCTGTTTTAATATATGTCTCAGTGCTTATAGCTCTTCTTGGTTGTTCAGGTTCTTCAACGGCTAATGAGTGGAGTATTGGCAGTAGTACTAAGACCGCGAGAAGCTTAATGCCCCCTGGTTAGATCCATTGGAAGAGAGTTTTTAACTTGTTTGGAGAATTCATCGGCGTTTGTTATATGGATTTATCGTATATTTTTTATCGGAGAAACATGTTTATAATTTATCTCATTTTCTGTATATTTTTTAAATGAAATATATTTTTTTGAAATATATTTTTTTTATTATATTTATTTATGTTTTAGCCACAGATTATGTTGTGGTGAAAGTAGGCTTTTGCCACAGATTTTGCAATAGCAAAAAATTAATCATTTACCACGGATTATGTTGTGGTAATAATAGTCTTTTGCCACAGATTCTAAAATATAACACGATAAATACCGTGGTAAATAAGAATTTTGGCCACAACAATAGCCAAGTAGCCACCGTAAAAGTTGTGGCAATTGAGACACTTTTTACCACGGTAATAACTGTGCCAAAGCTTTAGCCACCCCATCTACGGGCACGACGCCTGCCCGGTATATGCCGTGGCAAAAACTTTTTTGCCACCGAATTTTTCGTGGCTAATACCCTTTATTCTTGTAGTGGCAGATCACAATATGATTGAGCAAGAACTGAAGAAACTAACTCTAACCAATAGAGAACTCAACCAAAATAATAAACACATACACAAGGTTTAAATTTAGGTGGAAACCCCAAATGATCAAAACCACCTCCGACAAGTACGATAAATCTATTATCAATTAAGGTTACAAGAAGTTCCAGATATCCCTCAATCTCACCTCTACCTTTACAGATAATCCCCAGCAAGAACCCTAGAAAGAAAACCCAAGAAATATCTCCAGAGTAAAACCCTAGATTTATCCCTTTTTTATCTCTAACTATTTTCTCATAGTACGAAGACTTTGAACTCACACTCTATATTTATACTCTCTAATAGGTCATCAGCGAAGTACGCATCACGAGAAAAACCATCGCCTTGGAATATATCCCCTTCAAAACAAACAACGCAATTTTTGCTCGAACGACCTAAGTCTCGTTCGAACGACTTTATGTATCGTTGGAATGACTTCCTCTATTTTGAGTTGTAACCCAACATAGGGTTTATGGGGAGAGTTTACAGAGAGTTATATATATCCCAATAGGTTTAATATTGTAACTTACAAAAAACCTCAGGGTTACTTTGGTGAGACGATATTCCTATTATTAGGGGGAGATATGACAGTCAATGCTCAAGATGTTTCCAATATTAGTTAGAAAACACCATCGTTGTCTCATCTAGATCCATTTACATAAGTTAAGTGACAATAAGGTAATAAGGTTCATTAGATTCCAAACTTGCAATAGGTAGCAAATGAATTGTTAGACACATTCATAGACGTTATTGAAATATCGTAGGTGTATGTACCTATAAGTAATACACCTATACAACGAAACACTGTTGAAAAAAAGTATTCTAAGTCAGGGAGCGGCAGAATAAGGGACAAATATGACGAATGGTGTAGTCGGTTCATCGGGGATGGAACCTCCCATCAACAAGGCAATAGTAGCTGCGCAACCAGTTAATGCATTACGAGACAAGCCCGGGGTGGCACATACATATAATAATAAGGAGATCTCAATCTATTAAAAGTCTGTAATGGCGCAACGAAGGATGGTTTAATAATCATTTGTCGACAAAGTATTCATATTCATTGTTGTACTCGCCATCAAGGATCAGGATTCAGAACCACTTATTGTAAATAATAAATAATTGTATGTTGCTGTACATTGGTCAAAGTGGGTGTCTAGAATCCAAGCAAAAGTCAGCTTGTTAGCATAATACGAAATGATACCATTGAGCATGTCGGTTACAAATGGGAATGGTACGAAAACATAATCAACTTGGAAAGATCATTAGGTACGCAAGACTAGTTGCCCAAGAATCATCTCAGAGACCTAGTATCGTTTAAGATAAGACTTAATCTCCGGTTATGGATGTTATAACGTTCCGGTACTTGATCAGTCTGTCAGTTGTCGAGGGCAAGCTAGACATACATTTTATGTGGTTACCGCATATTTATATAGGAAACTAAACTCGAATATCTATGTGCATTAAGTTACCCGAGGGGTATATAAGCTTCTAGAAGTAATTAAGCCTGACACACGGGGTGCGTACGTAATAAAAATGGATATGTTAGCAATTAGGGTTCATGCGACACAGTAAGCTGACTGATATTTGAAGATTAAGGACTTTGCAAATAGTCTTACTTGTCCATGCGTTCTCATTAAGAACACATATATTAGTTTTAGTCATCATAACAGTGTACTAAATGATTTGAATATCATCAGAAATCCAGGGGAGATCGTAAGAACTGCCAAATACCTTGGGAAAGAATTCGAAATGAAAGACCTTGGAGAAACCAAGTATTGTGGCGATTTGTAAATCAAACATCTTGGCAGTGTCATACTCCTACACCAAACAATATATACTAAAGAGTTATTTAACACTTCAGTATAGATGCAACATACAGTGCAATAAGTCATTTATGGCTGCCATCACTTAGATGTGGACAAGGACATCTTCCACCATCCTAATGAGGGGAGAAACTTCTAGGGCCAAGGTGTCATATATAGGGGTATTTTGCTATGCTTAGTTGGGTATACTAAACCCGATGACTCATTTGTAATGAACTATTTGGCTTGTCATAGTTTTGCTCCTACCCAAAGGCACTGGAATGGGATCAAGCACATTATGAGGTATCTGATCGACATGAAAGCCGGGGTTTGTTCTACCCAAAAAATGGTAAACGTAAAATTATAAGGTATACCGATGCAGGACACTTATCAGACCCACATAGAGGCAGTTGCCATATGGACTATGTGTTTATATACGGGGATACAACAAATTCTTGGAGATCGATGAAATAGATGGTGTTTATTACATCTTCAAACCACGAAGAAATTATTACACTTCATGAAGCTGGCAAATAATGATGGTTGTGCTCCAAGATACATTACATCAACTTAAGTTGTGGCATATTCTATCCAAGATAAAACATCGGCTTTGTATGAAGATAACTTGGCTTGCATCATTCAAGTCAATGATGATTTTATCGATCAGATGCAACATAATAAAGCACATTCCATCAAAGACCTTCCATACAATAAATTACCGAAGGCGAATGAGATTGACGTTGTTCAAGACATTTCAGAAGATAATTTTACAAACCTATTCACGAAGTCTCTTGCACCACTTACGTTCAAGCAGTTGGTATACGAAATTGGTATGCAAAAGTTTGTATTCATCATTATCTCAGGGAGATACATCTCGGGGAGATCAATGTCAGGAGTAGTAGTCTCGTCCTAACATGGACACATGCGTGTTGTACTATTTTTCCTGATAGTGCAACATGTTCCCAAGGGGTTTTACTGACTAAAGGTTTCGATGAGGCAACGTATACCCATCTACAATTCATACATGACATAAGATTGTACTTTTTCCTTGCATAACTTTTTGCCCAATGGGGTTTTGTTAGGCCGAGGTTTTAATGAGGCAAGTCGTCCTGGTATGGACACCCCAAGGGGGAGTGCTAGGAGTTGGGTCTGGCCCAAAGGAAAGAACCCAACTGGGTTGGGATGTCTCTACTAGACTCCTAATAGGCCCATATAACTAGGGTTTATGGAGAGAGTTTGGAGAAAGTTTAGGGAGTTAAATATTGGAACCTACAAAAAACCTCAAAGTTAGTATCAATATCAAGCTCTCTATTTTCTCTCATATTTATGTGCATGTGTATGATTACTTAATAGATTAGCTTGGTATCCAACATTGTTCAAGTTATTGAATATGAACCAAAATTTTCTTAGATGCCGATATGAGGTTTTGAATAGTGTAAACATCTTATTTAATTATCTGATATCAAAAAACTTGTGATCTTATCTATTTTAAAGAACATAGGTCGTGTATAATACATAAAAAAACATGTTGCTTACAATTCTGGTCATCATCAAGAATATAAATGGTTCGGAAGAGACTCTCCTACTTTCATATATTTTGAGACTTATAAATCAAAAAGACTTACATGCTACGTTAGTCTGATTTTACAATAAAATCGTGCAATGCGGTCATAAACATGCACCTGACGATGAGTGCAGAAAAAATATTTCCCGATTACGTGTTATCTCAAGACTTTGAAAATGTGCACCGTAAATGAAAAAAATACAAATATGAGAAGAAAAGAAAAGAAAAACATAAACTGAGAGGGAAAAAGTTGAGGTTAAGGTGGAAAGGATGATGGCCCATGCTGAGGAGAAGTAGGTGAACACGGTAGTATCGACAAGAAACAAAGCTGAGGAAAAGTGGGCAAAAACAAAAGCTGAGAGAAACGGTTAAGTTGCTAGAATTGGCAACAAGTAGAGTATGTACGGGGAACTGGATGCATCCCTTCGTCATTTTCCCGATGTTTCTTATTTCTTTTGGCCAACTGGTATTCCTGAACCCCAATGGGGCAGGCACTCAAACATTAAACATTTTATTTTTTTATTTTGTATGCATATCATATGCATATAACATTTGATTCAAGAGTCCATAATTAAACTTTTATTTAACCATTCCTTGTTTATTATACTTTAACAAGATATAGTAAAACCCTATAAAATAATATTATTGGGACCAAGATAAATAATTGTCTTAGCGGGGTTATTTATTTATCAATAAATTAATAATTTATTACTTTATCGATAAAATAATATTCATTGGTTTAGAGAGAGAGAAAATCATGTTTATAGAAACCTAGGAGACTCCAAAAAAAGAAGAAATTTAATATTCAAAACTTAATGCCTTAGAAGAAAAGGCTGCAAACTTTAGATGTATATGAAATAACTTAGTCGCCTGAGACTAACCAATTTTGATCGTTTTAGGTATAAATCGATAGGTCATAATTCCTTTGAATAAATGGTCAATGCTTAACCTTAATCAAGTAGATACGATTATCTAATGTCAAACAAGCAATGGGAGATTAAAGACAAGGCCAAACAAATTTTAACCATGTGAAAAACCTTTTTCAGGAGAAAAACCCACAGGTCGCTGTCGAATCATCCGACAGCTAAACAATCCACTATTGAAATCAAATTATAAGAGTTTAACTACTTACAGACTCGATAAACACATCCCGTGGTTACCTCTCTTCTAATCAAGCTCCTAGCAACCGATTCTTTGTTCTCGCAATGTCTCGCCATGGATAACGCACCAAAGCTTCAAAACTTGAATCGCTTAAACTTTACAAATCAATTATTAGGTTTTCTAAACTTCTCTGATTGATTCAATTTGAGATTTACTTTACGTTGAATCGATCGTTAAAATCTATCATCTCTCTAAAAATCAAACTCTGGAAAATAGATTTTGGAAAAGGTGAGTTTGAAAAAATATAAGTATGTCTTAAGTAGGAAAACATAAAACACGGGCTCTGTTCGAATATAAATTAATCTATTCGAACAGAAATCTATCTGTTGAAAGTTATTCGAACAACAATCAATCTATTCGAATATAAATGTATCTGTTGAAAGTTATTCGAACAACAATCAATCTATTTGAATAGAAATGCATCTGCTAAAAGTTATTCGAACACAAGTAATTCTATTCGAATACAATTTTATATGTTGTAACATATTCAAACAACATTAAAGGTTATTCGAATAGAACTTCTGTTCTCTTTAAGGAGACATTCCTATTACTTTTTCATACTCTATAAAATACATAGGGTTTGATATTATAGACCAAGAAGTTAGAAACCTACTTACCTATTCAGTGCCAGTCCAGCAGTAGTCGCTTCATGTGCATCTCTGACGTCAAGTAACCACGAGATTGTGCTGACATCTAAACTATACACGGAATGAAACAAACTCCAAACATGGATGTTTCAGTATATTTTACCAAAGAGTTTAATTGAGAAAATAGAAGTTATCAAATAAAAAATGCTCAATATTATGAATTTATCTATGTTATTTTTTTATATACTTCATCAATTATTAATTTATATTTTGTTGGGCCTTCAAGAATTTCTAAAAAAAGTATTATCTTATGCATTTAGTGAGGTTATTAATTTAGTACACTGACCCGAGTTGGGACCATAAGATTTTATTATTTAAGCGAGGTTATTAATTTATCGAACATTCACTTATCAAAGTTTTATTGTAATGAACAAAGCACTACCTCTAATACAAGAATTTTGAAATTATCTAAGGGGTTCCAAACACAAATCAACTTATTCAGATTAATGTGTCAACATTTGCTTTTTGAATAGTTAATCATAATTTCCTTAGACAAAAGATGCATGGAGAAGAGTTTTGGAATGACATTTTGATTATAACAACATTCTCAAATTTGTTTATAAACTCAAGCACCGACTTAGGGGTGAAGTAGATTTAGAAACATCATACATGTAACAATAGTCTTGTAACTTTTAAGTTTGTAAGCTATATAATTGCTATAAACTTACATATTAGCTACGAAGATTTTACAAATGAGATACTAATAAACAACTCAAATTTGGTAGGGAATGTAAAGGATCCACCTAGGTATCTAACTCTTCCCTTGAATGAAATTCTTTACCGTGAAGGGAAAAACATCACCGTTGTTGTTAAGTACGTGAAATCCTTGCCAAGTAACTCTTTGGGACGTACTCAAACCGGGCCCTCTATTTCTGTACTCGACGTAAAATAATGTTATCTCGAAACCGTTCCACTCGTGTCATCTACTGGGGTCTCTAAAGTCGTCGATATAACTTTGCATAACAACTGTGGTTGCATATTTCTTTCAAGGGCGGTCTAAAAAAGATTTTACCGATCCTTCAAGACCTTCACTTGTAATGATACAGTTATGGAGTACTGTCCCGGTGACGCGATCCAGTTGATCTCTCCTGTTCGCTGTTATTATGTTAAATTGACCAGAAAGTGGTGTCCTATCATAAATTCTACAACCCTGCAACATCGTTTGTCCTCCTCTAAATATAAAGTCTACAGTACCGTATACATCACATCCATAATAGAACTGTCTATACTTATGCGTGTAGAGTATGTCTTGGTAGCCCTCAAAACTACACTAATAGAACAGTGACATGTCTGACTGACTCCTTAACGCAACTGCTTATCGTGCCAATGGTCCAACATAATTAACAATGGTGATGCCTAGAGCTCAAAACCCATCTCCAATAACAGCTGCACTTTAGAAGGAAAAAAAAGATAATGTTACGCTTATTAGGTAGAGAAATTTTTTCACAAATTGATAATGTTCCTAAATGTTCACTAAAACTTTCAAATATAGAAATAAAAATATACAATTAATAGCTAGAAATTAAAGTTATCATACCTACGGTTGCGGTGTTAGAAGTTTTATATATGGTCGGATTACTTCGGTTCGATGTAATAACAGTACGACCTTTTTCGTATATTTCGAACGTAACATTCCACTTCGAGGCATTAACAAAAATGTTTTCTTCGTATACACCCGCTTTGATTTTAATCCAAGTTTGACGCATGATGTACTGATCGACTGCATTATTTCGGTTCGATGCAATAACAGTACGACCTTTCCCATATCTTTCGAACGTAATATTCCACTTCGAGGCATTAACACAAATGTTTTATTCGTATACACCCGCTTTGATTTTAATCAAAGTTTGACGCATGATGTACTGATCGACTACATCTACAGCTTCCGATGCTGCTTTATATTTGTCAGTTCCATCCATATTCACCAATGAGACTTGTTATGCCAAAACATACAAAAAGTAAGATATTTTGTATCATTACTAAACAATTATGCAATACTCTTACTTAAACTAGTTTAACACTTTAACGATTACTTATGTTTTGGGAGAAAAAAAAGTTACATGTTATTGGTCTCTTTTCTCTTTTGGTTTATTTTCTCATCATCTTTTTTACACAAAACCTTCTACTTCTCAACCAATATCTTATTCGAAGAGAAGGTGGGCACACAAAAATTTGATTTATTAATTGAATTTCTAACAATGTCTTTAATGCCAGACTTTCAATTAACAACAATGTTATGAGATTCGGTTTGGATAGATTGTTCCATTAACAATAATTTTGGGAGATCTGCTCACGCTTGCTCAGGGGCAATAAAGGCATAAATAAAAAGTTTTTCACCATAAAGTAGGGCCTACTCTCACTTTATCTTCTCTCGTTCTTTATCAGAGTCTCACTTTAATAAAAACATTATGACCTCTTTTAAGGGAGATTCAACAAGTTTCCCTTGGCCTATTCTTTGAAACACATTGAGACGTCGTACGTATAAGTTTCCATCGGCATTGAGTTGTTGATTCTCCATTAATGGTTTCCCAACTCATTAGGATGCAAGCAACATTCTCTTCGTAAAGCATCATCAATTACAGTGGATAGAAAGTAAACCACAACTTTTGTTTATGTGATTTACCATAAATCGTAACGACAAACATCTGTCGGTTCTGTAAAGTAAAAGGAATTAGGTGTGACTATAGGAAGTAGCAACCATTTGATGTTTCATTGATCTCCATAAAATCGTTGTATCCGCACACATAAACACATAACATTTGTAAGAATGAGCTCTATGTGGGTTTGACCATTATTTTGTATCGGCGTACCCTACAAATTTTTGTTTGCCATCTTTAGGGTAGAATATACTTATGTTTTTCATACTAATCAAATACCTCTGAATGTGTTTGATCAAATTCTAACACCTCAGTGTAGGGGCTGAACTATGGCGAGTCAAACAGTTCACTGCGAATGAGATATCAAGTCTAGTACACCTTGTTACGTAAAACAAATCACAAATTGTTCATAGATAAGGCACATACAGCATTAGGAGTCTAACCCCCCCTCATCATGAGGGTGGAATATGATATTTCTCCATGTCAAAGCTATGAGTTGCATCTATATCAAAGCATACAATATTTAACTATATAGATATACGTTGCGTGATGTACGAGTATGCCACTACCAAGGTGCATGATCTTCAAACCGGGACAAAACTTAGTTTCCCCAAAGTATTTCATTCGAATTTGTTTTCAAGGTATCCAACGACTCTCGTGATCTCCATAGGAGTTCTAATGATATTCAAATCGTTCATGTGCACATTTTCTTAATAAAAATGCATCGACATATATTATTTGCAAAGCCATCGGTCTTCAAATACTCTGTCACCTATTATGCCACATGAAGCCCAATTGCTTCAATCTATATAGTGAGTTATCCAATTTTATTACGTAAGCACACTTGGTGGTGGGCTTGATTGTTTCCGAAAGCGTATACCCCTCAGACAACTTCATGTAGATATTTTAATCTAGTTTTATGTATAAATGTAGTAACCACATCTATAAGACACGTATGTCAAACTTTGATAAACTGATCAAGTACCAGAAGGTTGTGGCGTTCGTGACCATAGAGTAGGTTTCATCGTAATCGATACTAACTAGGTATCTGTGAGAATCCTTGGTATGTTATGTTAGTTAAAATTGGATAATCCAATAGTTAGTAATTACCCAATTTTTCCGAAGTAAATGTTGTTGAGATAGCAAGAAAAACTATAGTAACACAATTTAAAAGTTCAGGCTAGACCATCTCCAACAATTTTGCAAAACTTAAGCCTCCGACTTGAACCTCAAGCTCAAAACTTGAGCTTGCAAATAGATAAATAAGTTTTATACGTCTATAATTTTTTTTATGATTTTTTCTTTAGAATATATCAGATGTCTAAGACTTTGGCGCATGTTTTTGGTTTTAAAAGCAACCATCATAAAAACTTGAGTTGATTTTGTTGAAAAACTTGAGGACCATTAGTTGGAAAAAATGATTACGAGTTCAATACCGAATATCAGGGATATCCGCCAGGATTTATCCTGACTTAAAATGGAGTGTGTGGCTTGCGGAGGTAGCATGTGTTTGGTAGAATGGTGAAAAATGATGAACTTGTAGGAGATGTAACCAAAATGAATAGAGGGAAAAACAAAAAAAAACATTTAGAATATCTACCGTTTGATATTCCTCGAGATACTTAAACGACCTTAAAATTAAAAAAACATTCCCTCCGCCTCCTCCTCCTCAAATAATTAGTCACTCATCAGGTGCTCACTGTGTCAAGGGTCTCTCTCTCTCTCTCTCTGTCTATGCTTTCGAAACGGACTAAAAGGTACACATTTCCTCCGTCTCTACTACTCTTCTTTACTTGTATCATTGTTCATTTCTAAATTATGTTTGAATTGCTTTGCAATCTGTTAATCCTCATTCCCCAGAGCTCAAATTTGAATTTTTGATTTTTTTTTGGTGAATTATGATATTTATTTAGGACTAAATTGTTGATGGTAGATGAATTTGAGCTCTGTGTGGTACATAACAATGGATTGAGTATTAGTTTGCCTTTCTAACTAATGGGGGTCAAAAATGTTTGTGCTTGAACTGGGGTTTTTCAATTACCTAGAAGGAATGTACTTTGGGTTGATTAGGATCTAAAATTAGCACTACAAATTGTATTGATTCACGAGTATTGAGATACAAATTGTAGTGACGGATTTCAGTTACAATGGTTGAGCTAACTCTTAACGTTAGTCTGGTTGAGAACAAAGAGTAGGAAGCTGTGAGTCTTATTTTTTGACGCACATTCATGAAGTCGCAAGGCCAATAAAGCTTCAGGTGGATAGTCAATCGTATGCCTAAATCAAATGCACCAAAATAAGCATTTTGGCTCCTTCAAGTTCACTATGTAGGAGGTTAGTACAGAGCAAAAACATTTTGGCCCCTTGATGTTCACTATGTTGGAGGTTAGTACAGAGCAAAACCCCTTATAGGGGAAAAAGAAATGCAAAATCTAGAATACCAGGAACCTGATTGGCGTTCTTATAGGTATAAGTCGAGGTTCAAAGTAGATTGTAAGAAAAAAATGTAAGTAGTCGAAATATAGGAGTTCAAAGATAATGGAATTTAGGAGATAGAAATAGGATCCAGGCTCTTTAGAATATTTACCATGATTTGATATTGTAAATATATGATGGTGTTTCCCTTGACAGTTACCTATTGTTGTAACCTACTGGTCAATTGACTGTGCATGTTACAAGCACAGTAGCTCATGACTATGAAACTAATTTTGATTGTGATCTGTTTAGGTTTGAAGTCTGAAGTGGAGTGAACTTGTAGCATGATGCATAGTGCAAAGGTTGGATTGGTTGGCCGAACATTTGCCCTTGCAAAATCCAATGATTCTGGTGGGAAGAAGCCTCGGATTCGACGGTCAAAGGAAGAAAGGAAAGCAATGACTGAATCTTTTGTTAAGATGTAAGTTGTATATTCATTCTTGCTGTTTTGATGTTAAGAGTACCGCCAATGGTGTTTCCAAAACTATAGTCCAAAACCCCGACCACAGTCATTCACACCTCAAAAAAGAAAAGAAGAAGAAACCATGGCACCACAGAATCCATCTAAACTACTTTGAGAGTTGATGACACGATCATTGACATTCTGTTGGACCAATTCTAAGGGAACAACCATCAAAAAATACAATTTCAAACGGTGTCAGCAAGGGTCGTCCTCCTAACGAAACCCACCCATATGCTACCAGAAATTCAGCCTAGTCCTTTCACTGAACACCATATCCCCAAACCTGATATTGTCTAAAAGTCCAGAAGATTGCGTCCACTGGGAGAAATAGTTTAGATCGGCGCACACAACAATTGGGAATCTGAACAGGTAAAAGCTAATCCAATTTATGGCAATGACACGGGCGACACTGAGAAAGTAACCAGTTTATCCAACATCATAAAAATGGTGTTAGAATCCTCTCGTCCCCGTACTTGCTAACTCTCGAGTGTCTACCTTTCGATTTTAAGGGACTCAATTTGTATTTCCCCTAGATTTGAATGCTTATTCACTTAGTTGACCTCTGCTTATGAGTAGCATACATCATGGGGTGCTCTTGGCATAACTAAAAATACATTATATGCCCCCCTAGAGTTAATACGATATGTATAGGGAATAATATATATTTATGGATGGAATCAAATATGAAGTATTTACAGAAAAAAAATCCAAAGTGCAAGTTGAATACGAGCAATCTAACCTGTATTCCACTTTGTAGATCACCACATCCATTGATGTCTGTCTCAGTAGCCATCTCAGTGGTTTGAAGGTTGGCTTGATTTGGATTGTTGTGTTAATTTGGGGAGCATCCTATCACTAACCTTGTAAATTGAACAATTACCGACCAATATTCTTTTCATATCGTAAGTTCTTAGCTTAGCTAGATTCTTATCCGAGAAAATAAGGCAGTTTTGGGAGGAAGAACTTAATCCAAATAACTAAAGTCAGCAGTTGGTGAAGCATGATCTAAAAACTGATGGAAAGAATAACACTATGTTCATTCCTCAAACAAGTTTAAAGTCTAGTATACTCCATCGAAAGTTCCAAACCTAGACAGATTGAATATATCTTATCTAGAATGGGCCTTGCCTAGGGGCATTTAAATGGTTCTAGTTAGTTTTTTTTTTGTGAGGTTTTGACTGCTTACATTGGCGGTGGAGTTTTTTTTTCATATGTCATCACCTTAGGAATTTGGTCGCAGAAGGAAAATAGGAGGTCGCAAGGGCCTACAGAATAGGGAGCATTTGACAAGCATTTTACTTTTCTCTTAAATGCATTATGTGCCTAATTTACAATGTTGTTGCAACTACTTGTAAATTAACAATTTTCTGTATACCACCAAATGTTTGGGGTGTTTACTTTTTATGAGTGCAGATTTCTTTCTAATTTTTTGTCCATTCAATGTTTTGAACTTTGTGACCTTCCATATATTTGAAACCCATTTGAGTACTTATTCACATGTTATCACGTTTTGAGTACATATATATATATATATATATATATATATATATATATTAACATTTTGATTACTTACTTAGGGTTTTGGATATTATTTTTCTTTCAGGTACCAGAACTCAAATGATGGGAAATTTCCTTCACTCAGTCTCACACACAAAGAAGTTGGTGGGTCTTTCTACACAATCCGGGAAATTGTTCGTGAAATAATTCAGGAAAATAGGGTCCTCGGTCCTTCTAAGTTGAATATTGATGAAGGGAATATGGACAAATACTTTGAACAATATCCTGGGGGGCCAATTTCCGTTGAACCTCAAGATTGTTTGTCATTCTCTTCAAATGAACCTAGTTTTCCATTTAATGGCCAACGGAGTACCAGTGAAGAACTGGATAATGCATCAAATGAGCAATTAATCGATCACCAACAACAAATATTGAGTAATGATGGATGTAGTAATGGGGTTTTGGTGAATCAAGAATATTGGGAAACTAGCGCAATGAAATCTTCTGGGTGTGCCAACGTAGATATTCCATTTACATATCTGTCAAGTTTTCAAGAGTTGAATGAAACATTGGTGGGATTAGAAAATAGTGTAGAAAAACAATGTAGTGATGATTTGGTTATCAAAAAATTGGACGAAAATTTGGAGGAAGGGGAAAATACTGTGAACATACCATTTAGCGATGCGTTGATTAATGTAAAGGTGAAGGAAAACTTGGAGAAAGTGGAGAATAACGTGGAAAAGCCATGTGATGATGTATTGTCTAGCAACAAATTAGAGGAAAATTTGGAGGGGTTGGAATATATTGTAGACATACATGCTTTTAAGATAACTTCTATATTACCAAATGCTATAGTGGAAACATTTCCACCGAAAAAAATTTCTAAGGTATCTCGAGGCACAATTGGACGGTCAGGAAATACTGAGAACTCAACTGAAACTATTGAAGAAGATGAAACCAAGAAAGGGGAAGCTCATGTTACAAGTAACCTTCTGGAGAGTGCAGACCTTCAAGTTGATGACGACGACGAAACCGAGATAGTGGAAGCTCATGTTACAAGTAACCTTATGGAGAGTGCAAACGTTCAAGTTGATTTGAGCTTTAAGATATCTGATCAAATCCAAATGGTTGGAGGAACTAAGGTGAGGCATTACAAAAACTTTTTATATTCACTTTTTTTTTTGGGGTAAATTATATGGATACATTGGAATGTTTTTTTGCATTCTGCATTAGCCGTGATGCAAATGTATGATAATAACCTTGAACACCATTATTGACACCTCATTGTCCTCTTTATAATGAATATTTCTATATATAGGAAACCTGTGTCTCTTACCACATCAAAGCCACATTTTATGCTTCATGGAGCCTTACTGTCTACCTAGTTTACAAGTTAGGTACTGTACTTAATCGGTGCAGAAGGTAAAAGTGGAATTTTTGTAAAATATTAACCTTTCCCAATAATTTAGGAATTGTTCGAATTTAAAACGTGTATTATTCTGATATGAAACTTATCCCCAGTCTCTGGCAGATTTTTTGAGTGTTACGACGTATTGAAACATTCCTCCCCTCTTTCTGAACTTTCTACTGTGGTTTGCACTAGCTTATTGTCTAGGATGATGTATGAATCAGCGACCTATTATCAATCAACCATTAACTGGTAGAAGCATAGGCCATGCTATCGATTTGATTTCACAAACTTATGACTTTAGCTGTTTTCTGGGCTGTGCTTCCGAAAGCTGGCTCACCAACTCTCAATTTTTGATACGGGGAACTTTGATTCCCCTTCTCTCCATTTTTCCTTTATCTATTAGCTTTAAAATTGTTTTTATGTGCCTTTTGCAGCCTAAATACGCTCCACCAAATTGTGTGGAGACAAAAAATAGCAGCACTAAAGATCAGTCAATTTCAACAAAGGCCACCATGATCGAAAGCAAAGCTGATGTTCAAAGTACGTGCCACAGCGAGGAAGGAAGGAACTCCACTCTAAACCGACTTAAACTGTAAGGGTTTGTTATTTTCCTTAAAAGAGAAGTAGGGTTAAGGAAATGCGAAGAAGCAAATGACTATCATCTAAACTGAGGATCAAAGTATTGATTCATATGACATACCAGTGCAAACAGGAGATCATGTATTGGTTCTGGGTGCAGCTCATATGACATAACATTGCATACAGGATACCATGTATTGGTGCTGAGTACGTAAATATAATAACAGTTTTGTAATTATCTTATTTTGCTAATTTGAAAGACCGTAATGATAGAACAACTTAAAATCCTGATATATAATAAATATCAGTGGATGTTGCGGTATAAAACTGATATATCACAATATACGATATAGTACTCCATAGATCAGTATCTTTTCTTGACATATTTTGAAATAAACTAGTCGTGATATTATTCTATTAGTAGTTTTAAAGCTGTTGTTTTTAGAGTATAAAGTATAAACATACATGTAGCCTGTAGAGATCTACGTGAACCTTCATTAGCATTGAAATACATTTCTATTCTGGTATCACAAACTATTTGCTCAGACTTTGATATGTTGTTTTGTTTTTTGTTTCTCTGTGTAGAAAATCATGGGAAGGGACATCCATGAAACCTTCAGAGGTGGATGATATTCCAGTTTGGTCAGCCTTTAAAGCGTTTGTCACTGCATTTGTGAAATTCTGGACCGATTGAAGTCCTCTTGGTCTCATTTCTTAGAATTCAGGAATACTTGGGAATGGGCTAGCGAGTTTGTTCTCCTTACAGGGGTTGTATGTTTTTTTTTTGTTATCTCAAATAGTTTAGAACAGGCGCCATTTCAATAAAATCTCCCCTCTTCCATAATCTTATTCTCTAAAATTGTATTTTCTAATTGTGGATGTGATTCGTAATAATGTCACCTTGGGAATTTATAAATTATTTACAAGTAATGAGCCATTGACGCTTGAATTAGATTTTAGATTTTCGGTTTTACCCCTATATATTCCACCATTGCTCATTTACTTGATTTATGTCCATTTCATGAACTTGGGATTAGTATTTATGTTGTGTGTTCTCTTTCTTTGTCTTAGTATATTATTTTTATCCTTTCTACCCTTGGTATCCTTATAGGCTTTACTCTAGAGTGAAATTAGGATCTTTTCCAAGGGAATTCAATGTGCAGATTGGCAGCGGAAACTATGTTTTGTGGATCACCTGCAATTTCTGCAATGGATGCCCGAATCGAGCGAACTCGAAGTAATTTGCAGTTTCTCTTCTCATTGTCTTCCTTCAGTATCATTAGAATTTTATTTGGTTATATAAAAGGAAAGAGTTGATGAACAGATAAATCTTGTGTGGTTTTCACAAAACAGGTACAGCTGGAGTTTTTCGACCCTGATAGCTCTTCAATAGCTTCTCATGTTTCGTGTTTAGACCAAGCATGTGATGTGGCAGTTCAGACCACTGAAGCTAGTTGCTCTTTTCGCAACAGGCAATACAGTTATTTGTTTGAGTATGAAGATGGAAGTGGGACGTCAGGTTATTTTGTGTCGGACATGTTGTTCTTTGACGCAGTTACTAGAATATCCTCGACATCAAGCTCTTCGGCGTCGTTGTTTTCGGGTGAGGTGAATTTTCATGATTTTGTCTTAGATGAAATTGTTGTTTTTCTTCTTCTTCAAATAATACCACTTTATGTGTTTGACACAATTGTAGTAACTATCAGTTGGGAGGCCTGACCAATTCAAGAAGAGCAATTGATGAGTTTTTGGGTGCGGTCAACACGGTTTGTCCATCATCTCACAGCTATCCTTGCAAGGACTAGTTCCAAAAGTATTTTCTCATTGCTTGAGGGGTGAAGGCAAGGGTGGTGGTATATTAGTTCTTGGTGAGATCTTGGAACCGAGTATTGTATATAGTCCACTCGTTTCATCACAATAAACCTCTTCTTCCATACTTAAAACTGTTAGTATGAGGATTTATTTGGTAATGTACAAAGACCTCCCAAATCTAATTCTGTTATTACCGAAGATCTGACTTTGATGCAAAGAGTTTCGGAATGTTGTTTTCGTCGAAAAATAGAAAACCACATTTCAAATATTGTGTAGACAATTGTCGTATATCTGTAAATTAAAGACGTAATTGAGAACGGGAAGCTGAAAAAAAGCGGCATTTCAATATTGAGATGTTAGATTATTTTCCAATGATAGAATTAGCCCTAGTTTTCATTTTAAATATTATCTTTATGACTTTCTCGTCTCTCTTCTTATCTATTCCCAAATTTCTTTGTGAAAACATGGATACCATGATTGATTAAGTTTCATTTGGTACATCTATAATCTTTTTATGCTTTAATTATTGCTATTACTAGAGTCACATTTATACATGCAAAATAAAGTATTTTCTCCACACACATTTTCACTAAATAAGGTATAATAAGGCCCTGTTCATTCATTCCCACTTCACCAAATCGTTCTTACATTCTCTGTAAAAGCATCTGAACAGAATCTGTTTCAAAACTAATACCATCATGTATGAAAATTATCCACTTAGCTTTAGCTTCCACCTTTTCTGCTTTTGTTTTATATAGTAAAATTAAGAGAAGAACAATAAAAAAATTGAACTTAATGTCACATTAATTAAGGCTCCACTTGATTTCTCGGTTATGTTTACATTGGGAAAAAGCTTGTAACTGCTAACCATTGGATTATCCAAGATGAGCTTTCATTATAGGATCTAAGGGTTGGCAACAGCTGAAAAAAAGAAGGAAATAACTGGAAAACTAGATTTGTTGAGCATCTTCCGGGAAACTAAGCGGAGCCCAAGTTTACTTAGGTATTAAAATAGCCTTTTGTGAGTGACCGGTATTTATCATTCTGGTCTGGTATTGCCCATACGTGCATGCCGATCTCATCAGTGTATGAACCATCAATTTTCAAGCAATGTGTTATATGTTCTCCATGTTCATAAACTTATGTGGAAGAAATGTCTTGTTCTTTGAAGACTGTCAATGCTTATATTTCTTTAAAATGTGGCTTTAAATTCTGTCCTTGAAAATTTCAGGTCTCATTATAATTTGAAACTGCAAAGCATTCCTGTCCATGGGCAAGCTGTACCTATTAATCCTGGAGTTCTCTCAACATCAAGAAATAGAGGAACCATAGTCGATTCTGGAACAACTTGGTGTACCTTGCAGAAGAAGCTTACGGTCCCCTTCATCAATTCTGTAAAGTTAGAATAGTAACGTGTCTTGAATTATCTTACCAATCACCTTGTTCCCCTCTCCCGTAATGTTTTAAAGTACTTCACTGCTTCATTAGCTGTGATAGTATGATCAGTAACTTTATTGTTATGCTCCTCCCTTGAGAAGATTATTGAGTTGGCAAACATTCTTGCCCTGATAAAATGGTGAAAATAAGAGGTGTTTGTGTCTCCTAGGGCAAGCCAACTCATCCTTGACTTTTGCCTAAGGACATATATCGCCTTGTAAACAGCCTCAGCCTCAGCCTCAGCCTCATTCTGCTTGAGATATAGTCACTTGGCAACTGCTGTAAAGCTTCCTGAATATCATCCAGCTCTTTGTTAGCATTATTAACTGCATTGTGCACATTACCAACTTTATTCCTCTTCAAGGGTCTAATGAGCTCCTTGGCTTTCCTAAGTTTCGTCACCAACTTATACAAGGCATTACCCCATATCTCCTCATCCCAAGCTTGTTGAATACTTTCTTCGAAGTCTTCTTCCTTGGTCCAGAAGTAGGATACTTGAAAGCTTTCCTGCCTGTTCTTAATTCCTTTATAAGAGTCGCCATCATGGAGGAATGATTAGAGACTCATGGATTAAGAAATTTGGCTTCAGTATTCTCAAAGAGGGCGTCCCATTTATTGTTGACTTGCCCCCTAGCTCCTGCACATTAGTTAGAGCAATTAAAAACCTTCCCCTTGGTCTTAAGGTCAAACAAATTATTCTTTTGTTGAAGACTCTGATAGAAGGTAAAAATTCCAGCATTAAAAAAGGGAGAGTTGAAGTCACCCGAAATCAGCCAACAGTGAAAGATTAGAATTCATTTGACTCAGATCATTCCAAAGTTCAATCCTGTCTTTACTACTATTAGAACCATACACCACTGTAATAACAAACTTTTTCTCATCCATTTCCCCCACACAATGCTTTTCTTAGTCAGTTTTGCCCACCACCGTGACCACCATTCTCTAGGATCCCAACAAATAATGATCCTACCCTTCCTGTTGTGCTCCAAATTTCTAACATAATCCCAGTGAGGGTAGATTCTTCTCATGATAGCAATTCCATTTTCTTTTCTGACTTTGGTCTCTGAAAGACCTCATTAAAGACAAACTGTTATTGAAAATAAGCTTCTTCACCTCTCCTTGGTTAAAGGGGGTTAGTCATTCAGTCCCCTGGTGTTCCAAGCAGCACAGCTAAAAAAATTCAGGGGGGGGGGGGGGGGGGGGGGTTGGTGTTCTTTGCCTGATCACTCAGGTACTAGTTGGTGTTGCACTATCTCTAACATCTCTCATTGTTTATTCGTCAAGAGTTGCTTGTTTGAAAATTTTCTTTGCTCTTTTACCTTTTTTCTTTGCTGTTTTGCGTTACTCGCCATTGTTTTTCTGAACTCACTATTGTTTTTCTCTTCGTTCCAATTAAGGAAACACAGAAAAATACTACCACTGCAATTTCCTCGTATTGATCATTAGCTTCTTCTTCCTCAGTGCTCACTTCATCTTCGCTGGAATCCGAGGTACTCTGTTGTGGCCCACTACAATTTTCTGTAGCTGTTTCATAGATATTGAGATTATCTTTCCCATGTACAGTACCTTTTTGTTTTGAAACTCCATAATTATCCAGCTCAGCAAGATGGTTAATATGGATCTGGTCAGCAATGCTTTTGGAGGCTTCCTTTGTTCTATTGCGACAAGTATCCCTGGTCATATGTAGTTTGTTCTTTTTGCAACTCTATTTTGTTGTCGTCTTTGGAACCTGAATTCCTTTCAATACTTCCTCTTTGGAACTTTTGTGCAATTGGCTCTGCTATGCCTAAAGATTTCACATTCTGAGCATGTTGGAGGATCTCAGGAGTATTATGTGTTGGCAGTGAAAATACCCTTGCATTATTTTAATAACTGGGAGGGTCTCAAGAACCCTCTTCGTCTCTCTTCACCGTGTACAAAAATTGCTTAGGTATAACTGTCAAATGTGTTAAGCACAACTTAGAGCACAAAGCACATGCGCCTTACGTTTGAGATTTAAGAAAGTGAATCTGAAAACTAATTACCAAGATACAAGAGCTTGTATTTTCCGCTCCTGTTTATGTTTCAGTTAAGTTAAGAATCATGTCTTAGCATTCCTCATATACTTTTTTTTTTTTGCAAGGTTTCCCTGTATACTTAAGTCTTTGCTTGAATATTTGTAGGTTCACGGTCTGTAAATGTCTCTTTTAACTTTGGGTAGAGATGAATACATTTACACGAGGCAGCTAGACAAAGGGAGATTGGATATATGGATGCTTAAGGATTATACAAATCATATACGGGTAAGGGAATACTGCATCGACTTTGACTTCAAATCTCACTTCAACAGTAACCTAGGGCTTTTTACGATGGACATTCTCGACGCAGATCTTTTATTTTTGAGTTCCGAGGACAAACTATACAGCTACTACTTGCAGAGCAAAAAACTCTTTAGAGGTCATATTATGCGTAGCAGTAAAAGCTTGAGTACCATGTTGAAAGCTTAGTCCCCAGTTCACGGTGTACGTAGATTCCACCCATTACTGAAAATCCACAACTGTATATGATATAACTTATGAGATCTCGGGTAGATTATGCTTTAGACGTTTCTGATTTATGATACTGTTTCATGGATATATATCTGAACATAAGATGGTCAATGAAGTTTTTTTTGTGTGTGAAAACCCAGATAGATTAAACAAAAACCACCAAATTTACAAAGAGTCTTAAGATCAGTGAGCCATACAGGCATCACTGATCCACCCCACAAAAAGTTGCAACATATTCCCAGGTTAGCAAGCTCGCGGGCTAAAAAGTTAAAAACTGTCTAATAAAAGAGAAAGACAGACTGAAAAAGAGTAGAATTACTGTCCAAAATAGCATAAAAAGTAGCAACACCAGCCCATGGGGATTCTTCGGTTTTCCTGTTCAAAATCTTCATCGTTAATTGGCATTCAGATACCACAATTTTTTTCCCTTGTTCCATTGCTTCAGTTGTTGGATCCCCCCAGAAGAGCCCTTTGATGTCTGCTTCTTCTGCAGAGCCTGCAACCTCCTTTCGACCTCCTGCAAGTGAAGGCATGAACTTGATACTTGATAATCATGGGGTTTGAAAGTGGTGTATCATAAGGGACGTGATGTATACTAAGCCTTTTCTTTTGCTGATATAACATTCTGCTTACTTAGCAAATAAAATTACACAAGTTACAATGAAAACTTGGACCTAAAGTGAATTAAACATAAATTTCAATGGATCAGAAAAGATGCGAATCAGTTAATCATAGACTTTGAAACTACTATTGGTAGACTTCTCTACGTGTGAATTAACACCATTTATCAAGTGCATGCTTGCATACACACAACAAATGTAATCCGAATCCCAGTCCCTTGATATCCCCAATATTTCAATGAATATTGTCAAACTATAGAGGACGATAAAGACCCGATGTTAGGATATAAATTGGGGTTCCCAGTCCCTTGATATATATTTCAAATGTAATCCGAATCCCAGTCCCTTGATAACCCTAATTTCATTGAAATATATTATCAGTTTCAGTTTTGAGGACGAGAAATTTGGGTCTTTATCGTTCCCACAATCTAGTATCTGCAAGACCAGAGAGGAGATGTATTTTGACAATGCTGATGCTTGGGAGGAGTTACGTAAAAGTAGTAATACATTGGGATTACATGTGTTTTGCGGTTGTTTATGCATTAGTGATCAGATGGACTAAGGGAGAATTGATTTCTGAATGCTTAAGGACTATGCAAATCACATATGGGTAAGGGAATACCGCATTGAATTTGACTTCAAATCCCACTTCAACAGTAGCCTAAAGCACCACAGACACTTTCGATGACGAATTTTTATTTTTGAGTTCTGAGGATAAACAATACAGCTAAGACTTGCGGACCAGAAAGCTCTCTCTGGATGAAATTTTGTGTGGCTGCAAGAGCTTGAGGTACCACGTCGAAAGCTTAATCTCAGTTCACGGTGTACGTAGATTCCACAAAATCATCGGAAATCCCAAACTTTATATGAAGTATCTGATGAGATTTTAGATAGATTATGTTTCCATTTTCTTAACAAACGATTTATTGATGATTTTACCATTAGTTCTGATGTTTTATATATTTCCATATACATTTAGTAACAATACCTGCAGAGAGAAGAACGATAGATTATGTATACGAGTATTATTCCATATTAAATTTGATTGCAAGCAAGTAGTAAGTGGCTGTAAGTATGGGAATGCATGTTATCATCGTTATAGAGGAAATCGTATCCAAAATAAAAAATTTGGGATAAGTCTGTCAGACAACCGAGCAACCACCTCAGCCTGCCGAAGCAGAGCTGAGAACGATCCTCTACAGCTGAGATATTCCATCAGATGGATGAACTAGCCGTTAATCACGCTCTGATCGCACGGTGAGAATTCATCCACCAGCCTTTGGGTTCCATATTAAATTTGATTGCAAGCAAGTAGTAAGTGGCTGTAAGTATGGGAATGCATGTTATCATCGTTATAGAGGAAATCGTATCCAAAATAAAAAATTTGGGATAAGTCTGTCAGACAACCGAGCAACCACCTCAGCCTGCCGAAGCAGAGCTGAGATATTCCATCAGATGGAGAACTAGCCGTTAATCACGCTCTGATCGCACGGTGAGAATTCATCCACCAGCCTTTGGGTTTCCTGTCTCCTTAGATCTCAAGGATACAGAGGTACGAGCCTATAGAACAGATCCTGTTCAAGTAAGGTCGTGACTAACATTGTCTTCCTCCCATATAAGAAAGTTAAGAATAGAAGTCATTTTAACAATGTGGGACAAAATATTTGTAAAATTCTACATTGTCCATACTTGTACATAAATTACTCAAACGACAACAATCTCACCCATATAACTATGTACAAATGTATAATTAAACGAAGACGGCAATCGATATAATTAAGGACATACCTATATCTAAACACATAGTGTTAAGTAGTCCTTATAAGTGTGTACGTTACCAACATTTTACAAGCAAACTTGAGTTGTTGAGAAATGGTTTCAAGGTTATCATTTCATCTGTTTTCATGTTTCTTTGCCATCTTCGTTACGAGATGTCTAGCATCAACACATAGGCAGGTTCCGAGGCTTGGCATTTTATCGAGTTCTAGAGATAGTATATCTACAGAGACGTACCTTCCACCGGACTTTGAAGTAAATTATTACACGCAAACACTGGATCATTTCAATTATAGACCAGAGAGTTACACCACGTTTCAACAGAGGTACATTGTGAACTCTAGATATTGGGGTGGAGCAAATACTAGCTCTCCAATTTTCGTTTATACGGGAGATGAGGGTGATATAATAAGGCTCCCACAAATTGTTGGATTCATGACCGAGAATGCTCCTCAGTTTAACGCTCTTCTAGTGTACATAGAGGTAGGCCGATTTGTGTCTTACATGAAAACATTCTTATTTTTTATCATAACTTTATTTTGATCGTTTAACTACAGAATTGAGAATTTCAAACAAGGCCTAGTATCAAGCAATGTTTTTTGTTTTTTGTTTTTTTTTTCTTTTCTCTTCTCATATTTGAGATGGTTTGTTACAGCATCGTTATTATGGAGACTCAATTCCTTTCGGATCAATTGAAGCAGCATTTCAGAACACTAGTACACTTGGGTATTTAAGCTCCACACAAGCGCTCGCAGATTATGCAGAGCTAATCACATACCTTAAGATAAATTGGTCGGCTGAGAGTTGCCCCGTGATTGCTATCGGAGGATCTTACGGGGGAAGTATGTGACTGATTACCAACTTTATATTTTGTCAAGTTTCAAAATGAACAATTGTACTGATCGTGGTCTTGTTTTAGTGCTTGCGTCATGGTTCCGTTTGAAGTACCCACATATTGTGATTGGTGCATTGGCGTCATCAGCTCCTATTCTCTACTTTGATGACATTACACCGCAAAATGGGTATTTTTCCGTGGTCACCAAAGATTATAAGGTAAGCAATATTTATCTTCTATGTTACGGGAAATTTTAATTTTTTTTTACCCTCTAACTTTGCGATTGGTCCCACGATTTATTGATTTCTAGGACTTCAAGTGTACGCCCGTAACTTGTTGTGTTTATGTACAATGCAGGAAGCTAATGAGAGTTGCTATATGACCATACGACAATCTTGGTCAGAAATAGATAAAATTGCCGCACTCCCGAATGGTTTAATAACACTAAGCAAAAAATTCAAGACCTGCGAGTAATTAAATTGGACTTGTTTTTCACGATACGTTCTTTCAAATTCCGAACCTAAGAAATATTTTGATTTTTCTTTTGTGAAGGCCACTTAGCTCGAGTGAAGAACTCAAGGGCACCTTGGAAATCATGTTTGTCATAGCAGCCCAGTACGACCATCCTCCTAATTATCCCGTTAATAAGTATTGCGATGCCATTGATGGATTGCCCAACGGGTCAGATGTTCTTAGTAGGATATATGCAGCTTTTGATGCCGGTTTTCCTAGTGGTTCATGCCATCAGATGTACAAGTTGGGACAGCCGAACACAAGTGCATGGGAGTGGCAGGTAAACCATATTAGTATGTGTATCTTATTTACCCACAATTATTATGACCGTAGACAAATAAATAAAATTCGATTTAACGTTTCTATGGTTATCAAGACGTGTACGGAGATGGTTTTTCCCATTGGAATTGATAACACTACGATGTTCCAATCTTCGCCATTTGATTTGAAGGCCTATACGAATAATTGTGAAGCTGTGTTTCATGTCACCCCAAGACCTCATTGGGTAACAACTGAATTCGGCGGTCATGTAAGTTTTTGAAAAAACGCTCACGATTATATTTTCATTCTGCCAAATTTTTGATTCTATGCTAATTGTGATGAAATTGCAGAATATAAAATCGGTACTCAAAAAGTTTGCAAGCAATATCATATTCTCCAATGGACTCCGTGACCCTTACAGTATTGGAGGGTAAATGTATACTTACGCATATTTCTAGCAGCATTGGTATCAAGATTAACGCGTAATTTTTGTGTAATTGCAGAGTATTGCAGAACATATCTGATAGTGTTGTAGCTATTTCCACAGCTCAAGGTACGTTTTTTGAGCCGTGGGTTTTAAATTTTTTGAGGCGCGGGACTAAAGCTAAACTTGCAAGTAGTCCCTGTTAACTGATGTAGTATATTGATCATGGGTTTGTTTTACAGGTTCCCATTGTTTGGATATACTAAATACATTGCCGAGCGACCCAGAGTGGTTGATCGCGCAAAGGAATAGTGAGATTAAAATCGTCCAAGGATGGATTGCAGACTACAATGTAATGCTCCGTTAATGAGAGATAGAAATGTGTACACAAAACATAGTAATGTTTTGTTCTTCAATAATGAAATTTTAAGACTTCAATCGTAACAGAGGATCTTGTATTAGTAGTGCATAATCCGAGCAACCACCTCAGCCTACCGAGGCAGAGCTGAGAACGATCCTCTTCAGCTGAGATACTCCCATATGGAGAACTAGCCGTTAATCACGCTCTGATCGCACGGTGAGAAATCATCCACCAGACTTTGTTTTCCTGTCTCCTTAGATCTCAAGGATACAGAGGTACGAGCCTATAGAACAGATCCTGTTCAAGTAAGGTCGTGGCCATTGTTCTGATCTCGCCATATAAAAATGAACTAAATATTTCACTTTCCACCAATGTGGGACTAAAAGAACTCAAATGGAAATATTTTAGAACTCTTGAAAGGTTAGAAGTTGTGGAGGAAAGAATCTCATCACATATTTTTTCTCTCTAGATCATTGTACTTTTACATCAAAGATTACCACCATCTAAGACGATATAAGCGTGTGTAAGCGGTAAACAAACGGAAATTTGAGATTAGATGCAATGTAGATCTAGGACAAAAGATTAACACTATTTCGTTCTCCTTCTTAAGTAAGTCTAAAGTATCTTGAGGTGCCCTTCTTACATGCGATGCGGCATGAGAGTATTTATTTGAGAATGTGTGGCATCGGAAATACGTTAAGAAATCAAGATATTTTGACCCTAATATTAGAGAGTGGTCATGAGTTCGAAACCCAACACCGGGGTCATTCGCTAAGATATTCATCTTGACTTAAAATGGAGTGTGAGGCTTTCAGAGGTACTGTACTATCCTCGGGAGACGAGTTAGGAGAATTTTTGAAAAATGATGAACCCGACAAACTTGCGGATTTCAAAAATATATAGGCACAACACTCTAATGTCTCTTAACCGGATGAAGATAAAAAATTGTATTTCTATTCGTAACTATATCTTCATTTTTATTTATTTATTTATTTGTAGAGTAGAGCACCGATGTGAAACATCACGAATTTTCAAGTGCATGCCTATCTACATACATGCCATATATTTATGTCCTAACAGAATAAAGGAGGTGGCTCAGGTGGGAGATGAAGTCCTCCATTTCCCCATCTAAAATCCCTCTGGGCAGCCTTCACTTCTCTTAAAACGGTTGCTCTACCGGAGAAAAGGGGGCTCAAGGGATAAAATGAGGGTCATAATTTATCACTATTTGCTCGACAAAATCCTGGGGCACATGAGAACCTCACCGATCCGCATGCCAGGTTAGTCAGGATAATTACTGGCTTACGGGGGGACTGGCTACTGTGGGGAGTTGGTGCAATTTCATGTCATTGTTCTATATAGGTAAGAAGTATACCTTTTTCTCTTTTTATTTTAGATGTTCCAAGTATTGGTTAACCTAATTTTGTATAACAGTGGAGAAACTATGGTTGAATTCAGGAATGTTATTCCCATACTCTCCCCCCGTGCACCTTGTGTCTCCATTATTTCACCAAACGCTAATATGCTGAATGATGGTCAAAGCTGATCAAATTGGCCCGGTCTGGGCTCTCCTAATATGAGGGGCAAACACTAAAACAGCTTTAAATAAAAATGTGTATAATTCGTCAACTATGGAAGAAAAAGAGATCTAAGCAAAACTTCTTGTCAATACAGTTGGCCCAAAACCTCATTAAGAGCATCTTCTAAAGTATCTCACTCACTTAGTTTTTGAGGTACCACATGTAATTTTCTCAATCCAATCGTACCTTACTCACTTGGTTTTCATCCTCAAAAAACAATCAATTGCTTTCATCAATTACAAAGCAACACATGATAAGTTCTTTGACTTTAATTCATTCATTTTTAAAAAAACCAAATGAGGTAGTGTTGGATAAAATTGGACCTCACTCAGTTGGATTTTGTTCTTTTTCAACCAAGTGAGTGAGGTACTTTAGGAGATGTTCTAAGGCGCTCACGCGGATCAGTAGGCAACAACGACAACATTGTCGATATATTGAAATGTTTGTATTGTTTAGGCAAGGGTTAGTGTTCCTGGCCTAGTTTTAGAAACCTCTACATAGATTAGATTTCTTAATTGTATCTAATGAAAAAAAAATATCTTGGTATCAATTAAAAAATCAAGAGCTTAAATTAAAATAAAATAGTAAAGATTCTTTTGACTAATGAGGTAACAGATTTCCCTTTAAACAGAAATTTACCTAATAAAGATAGTTACCAAATATTCTTGAAATCTTCATTCAACCTATTTTTGGAAGTTAATATATGGACATCCTCTTATCTATACTACTAAAGGAATATCAATGCCATGAGAATCAATCTCGACTGTTGATCACACTACCCTACACATGTTGAGAAAAATTGATGGTTTAGGTTATAACAATAAATATATGAAATTGTAACAGCTGTTAGATCGTAAGGGTTATTTCGTCTATTCATATAATTTATTTAATCCTAAAATACCCCTATTTTGTCTATACCAAATTCCTTAAAAAATAGGTATCTCAATCATAATTACTTTATGAAATGGGGGGTATAAATGAAAGTCTAACCCACAACTTTTCTCCTATACGAAATCAGGGGTATTTTAGGAAGTCCAACTCGAATTTTTGTCTAAATCATCATCACCTGTACGAAACCTTTTTTCCTTCCTCAACCATCTTCCAAACCCAAACAACTGCATCAGGGTTTTAATTTACATGAGGATACAAATGCGGAATACGTGGTGTTTGGGCTTGAATCGGGTCCAGCGTTGCCCTCTGTGTTTTTGTTTTTGTTGGATATTTGTGTGATTGAGGAGGAGTTACGACAGGTGATTGGGTTGTTACCGGAGAAGGCGTTTGTGGGTTTCATCTCTTTTGGTACTCAGGTTCATGAGCTTGGGTTTGCGGATCTGTCGAAAGTTTATATCTTTCGTGGTAATAAGGATATTATCAATGATAAGGTTTTGAATCAATTGGGTCTTAGGGTAGAGATGGACATATCAACAAGGGGCCAGTTTCAAATAATTTGGTAGCTGCTGGTATGTAGATGTTTTCAAGAAGTTTAATTTAATGTTGGAATTTTAGCCATTGGATGAACTACAAAATGACCAATGGCCAGTTCAAACTGGTAATCGGGATCTCCGGTGTCATAAGGGTCTATTAGGAGCTTGCTTACCTCGAACAGTTGCACGTAGCGCAGTCCGTGCACTGAAGGCCCGGAAACTGTAAGATTTCTTTTACCATCATGTACTTCCTTATTATGCTACATAACTATATGCAAATAGATGTGCTAAGATTGTATCTCTGATTCAAACATTTAGGAAGAATTAAACTTCAGGGATTTATTGGTGCAAATTAGGGCTCATGTCGATTCTTTTTGCTCATTAAGTTCCTTAGTGTTTGAAACATCTATATTTGTTTCTTCATTGCATTAGCATTACTTGAGTTTCTCATACTTGCAAATTCAGGAGACCATAACAGTTACTAAGTTACCCAATTTGGTCAAATCATGAATTTAACAAATTTAGTTCACCCATAATTGGAAAATGGCCTGTGATGTTTATGCAATTATTAGGGAATTCGGAGAATCAGAGATTAATTACAGGTTATTCGGCATTGTTCTATTTTAGCAACAAAAAAAAATGTTGGGATATATTATGAGAAGTCGGCAAAACATTGGGGAATTTTTTTTTTGTAAATATGTAAAATGTAAGTGAAAGAGAATTGATAGTATGAAATGTTTGTTACAAGTTCTAAGAACGAGTTCGGTTATGAAAGCGGGGGATATACTTAAGCAGACATTGAGTAAGCACACAAGTTCTATTCCTGAAAAAGCAAAGCGCTTGAGTTTAAGACCAATTCCAAACATTAATACTTTGCTACAAGAAATAAAATCGTCAGCTTTCAAACTCTTTGTTGGAGGTGTCTTCAATTTTTGATATTTTCTATGCCATGTATTTTGAAATTTATGATATCGTGCTATAGGTATGATATGGATATTCGTCATGAAATAAGCCATTATATAGTATAAATAAGATTTTTGTATTGTAGTTTTTGTTTGCTTGTACCACTATTACTTCTGCTTTCATCACTTCGTTTCCTGCAGTCTAACATTGTTTGTTTAGTCTACTTAGAATTAGGGATTGAATGAGGATTGGAATTGCTTCTAGAGACGGCGTTGTTAAGTATGAACTCGAAATTTTTGAAGTCGTTCGAACGAAAATGGATGTCGTTCGAACAAGAATGGATTTTGTTCGAACGAGTTGGTAGTTTTTATGCATTGGAAACTTGGACCGAAGAAGTCGTTCGAACAAGACTGGATGCCATTCGAACGAGTTGCATGTTTATAGGGCTGAAATCCTTATATCGTCGAAGTCGTTCGAACGAGATGTGTGTGGGCTGCTTTTACAAGTTCTTCTGGGACGTTGAGATTGCCTCGAGATCCATTCTATTTGTAATTAGTTCCCTAAGTATATAAGGGGGATTTAGGTTATTTGTTAGCCTATCTTTTTCTGTGAGTTTAATTTTAGAGAGCTAGGATTTGAGAGACTCCATTGCAAAGCTTGAGAAGCTTGAAGACGATCGTGTGTAACATGTTTGATTATAGTGGATTGTTTACGGGGAGTGGTTTTTCATTCGTAAGGGTTTTCCATTTCCCTCCTCCGGGTAAGTCGTTGTGTTTTGATTTCTTTTAGTTTCTCAATTGACATCTTCATTTATCGTTCTTGGGCGAGGGATTGGGATTAGCTACCCTAATTCCTAACAACTAGTATCAGAGCGAAGGTTAGGGCTTGTATGAATAGAGCGATGGCCGATATGGAGAAATTAAAAATCGATGAATTTAATGGATTGAACTTTGGGATTTGGAAGATGCAAGTAGATGATTTTCTATATGCACAGGATTGTGATTTTCTTTTATAAGGAAGGATTTTGACGAAACCAGCTGATATGGATCGTTTGGAGTGGGGGCTTCTAGATCAAGATGTTCTAAGTAAAGTTTGTTCAACACTCTCAAGTTTTATTTCTTCTAAATTAGCTAAAGTGAGTACTGTGTTAGAGATGATGGACAAGCTATCAAAGATGTTTGAATCAACTTTGAGTGATTTAATTTTTCAGAAGTGTGTTACGAGTATTTCAAATTCTCGTAAGCAGGTTACTTTCAGCGACGTAGTAGAAGTCTTTGGTGATGATTCTCGCGTAATACTTCTTGGAGCTTTGTTGTTAACATCAGTTAATTACTCAGATACTGAAGTTAGAGGAAAAAAAGTTTTACATATTAAAAATTGAAGCAAAAGGCACATAAAGGCATAAAATTGCAATCAGCAAGATATTTGTTGGAATTGTGGTAAACTTGGTCATAAGAAGGAAGATTACAGATCGATGAAGAAGAAAAGATTTGCAAAAAGGCGTTTGGTGACTTTCTCTGGGGAAGGTAAAAATTCCGATAGTGCCTCCAATCTTATTTTTAATAATTTATATAATATGACTTGAGATATTTGAGATAAACCATGTAATGTGATTCATGGTACTCAGGATAAGTTATGTTGGTTGTCTTATGGTGTTTGTAAAAGGTCGAGGTTAGACTTGGATTCTCCATTAGAAATTATGTCAGGTAAAAGCAAATTGTCTAGCTATAATGAGTGCTGTCACATAATAGATAATTGAGATGTTCAGATTGCATTAACGAATGATATATAATTCGTTAAATTCGGACACGATACAATATGTGTCTAGTATGGCTTGAAATATATTTTCGTGCCAACTATCGGACTTGGGTCTTTTGGCTACCTTCGGCGATGATATTTTTGCGATCATGAAGGATGCTATTATTTTAGCCTGGGACAAAAGACAAGATGCGTACTTAGGGACGTGTAACACTAATGATGAAATTATTGGAGTTGTTACTTCGATGGTGGACTCTAGAGAATGGCATGAATTAAACTTGGTCACGTAAGCATTTAGATGAAAACATTATTTTCGAGGAGAATACTTGACAAGTTAAAATTGAAAGATTTGCTCTTTTGTGAAGACGTTGTCTTGGTGAAACAAAAAAAGTTGGGTTTCCTAGAAAAAAAAGAAAATGGAATATGGGATCGAACCACTTATAGGATGATGTATGGGAACCGACTAGAGTTAGTTCCAACAGGAGATTTCATGGTTTTGTTGTTTTCATTGGTGATTCCACACGAGAACTTGGTGTACATTTCTTGAAGAATGAAACACATTGGTTTGATGTCTTCGTTAGATGGAAAGCTTGGGTTGAGATTGAGACGGGTTCAATGTTAAAGTGCCTTGAGTCTAACGGTGATGGTGATCAATTTTGTTGTGATGAGTTTGCTATAGATAAAACATCTATTGGGATTAAAAGGCTTGAGAAGATCCCATAATACTACAAGAGTTTGGTATGGCTGAAAGTACGGCTCGTGAGATTACTGAAAGGGCGCGAAGTATGAAATGTTTCATCGAGTTGCCAAAGCAGTTTTGGGCAGATTTGGTAGTTTTGGCAGTTGATATAGAGTTTTGGTATGCATTGGATCTTGAAGTATTAGAAGAGATCAATTGGACCAAAAATGTGGTAATCATTTATACTTCTTTTGTCTATTCTAGTAGTAGATCATTACTAGATAATATGTTTAGTTTGTGCAGTTCATTGGATATTCTTGTGATGATTTTGATGACCGATCTTGTGATGCGAAGAATCAGAAAATTATCCAACTTATTGATGTGATATCCAATGATGATGTCTTTTGCGAAAATATGGATAAGTATACTGAAAAAGTAGATTTATCGGGGTCATGTGAGTATGTCAAAATCTATGCAGAGATAGTGTTGGAACCATTGGTTGAAAAAGTCTAACAAAAATAGTATACTCCTCCGATTGTAATAAAAAGAACCAAGGTTTCGTGACTTGTAGCCTGCTATCATTACTCTCGACATTGTTTGTGTCTAGCTGGTATTGGTGATGATTACAATGTGGCTTTATAAGGTGAGGTCATGGGCAAGTGGGAGCTTGTCATGATTGATGATGAGATGGGATCTCAATCGTTATATTGGGTATAAGATATAATCCTATTACCGATGGTGAAACTCTTTACTTCACAAGTTGGTTTACAAGTTAAACGAGAACAAGTTTGTTCAAGCAGTTCAAGGTAAAACTTGTGGTAAAGTACTTTTAAGAAGAAATAGGTGTTTATGTCAAGATGTTTTGGTTCATCGGTTGTAAAGCTAGTTGTATTGTGGTGGCTTTGTTTTTTAGATTGAGTGATTCTTGATACGAAATAAAAAATTTTTCATGATTGATTTTATTGAAGATGGGTATGTAAGTCGGCTACATGGATTCATAGTTACTGGGTGAAGTTGCATTATGGAGGCTCATACATGAGAGCTTTATATGCATATTCAAGATATACATCGAAATGATGGGGCTCGATGTTAGATATGTTTATATCATTGGTGGATTTATGAAATTCTGCAGAGACCATATTTGATGCAATGAGTTTTTTTTAAGAACTCATGGATCATCCATTATCAGAGTATAGATGATATGCTAGTTGCGTATGCAAGTTCTAGCATGGGTGAGATTGAAGAGTCGTAGGAACGGTTATCTCAATAAATGGTTGGATCGATGGATTGGCTAATCCTTGACATATGAAATAGTATAACAGGAAGAACGTGAAGCAGAAGTTGTTATTGACATAGTACATTGAGACTGGTTGGAGTATTATTTGGTAGCGCACCATTTGTCGTTACTTCGAGCTTGAGACATGTGTTTGTTTGGCTATGGAATACGATATGAGTTAAGATCGAGGTATGTCTAACTCATTGATGATTTGTTTGCTAATGTATGCCATTGTTTATATGAGACCGGAGTTTTCTCATGAAGTGGGAGCTGTGAGACGTTGATAATAAATATTATGTATTCGAAGAAGACTCGGTTGTAGCTCATAGCTATGGAGTGATTCTTGTTTAGCTTGCAGGGTTTCGTTCACTTGTGATGGTGGAGTACGTTAGTGACATAGAAATGGCTGCAATTTTGTGGTGTTATATCGAAGATACTTGGGTATCGATATGACAATGGTTAATTGCATCATTGATTACAAATGCATAAGTACGGTGCAGCTTTGAAAGTTTCCAAGGGGATGTTCTTGATTTTTTTTTGGGTTTAAAATGTTCAAAAACATTATCACATGGTTTTGTGTGGTACGATAACTTTTGGTGGGAAGAATTCGGTTTGACACAGTTATAAATGTAGTTACTTTGAAGATGGGTGAAGTTACGGGAACCTCACATTTCAAATTTTAAGTAGAAATTTGTTGAAGATTGTAAAATTTCATCTGTGGGTCTTCATGAATGAATGTCCGGGTAGTGCGAGCAATTCATTTGGAGATCTGAAGATGAGTTTTGGGATTCAATTTCAAGTAGGAGATTATTAAGTGTGAACTCGAAATTGTCGAAGTCGTTCGAACAAGTTGGTAGTTTTTCTGCGTTGGAAACTTAGACCGAAGAATTCGTTCGAACGAGTTGCATGTTTCTAGGGCTGGAATCCTTATATCGTCGAAGTCGTTCAAATGAACTTAGAGTCGTTCGAACGAGATGTGTGTAGGCTGGTTTTAAAAGTTCTTCTGGGACGTTGAGTTTGCCTCGAGATCCGTTCTGTTTGTAATTAGTCTCCTAAGTATATAAGGGGGACTTAGGTTATTTGTTAGCCAATCTTTTTTTGTGAGTTTAATTCTAGAGAGCTAGGATTTGAGAGGCTCTATTGCAAAGCTTGAGAAGCTTGGAGAAGATCGCGTGTAACTTGTTTGATCATAGTGGATTCTTCGTGGGGAGTGGTTTTTTATCCGTAAAGGTTTTCCACTTCCCTTCTCCGGGTAAATTATTTTATTTTAATTTCATTTAGTTTTTCAATTTGCGTTTTAGTTTATCATTCTTGGGCGAGGGATTGGGATTAGTTACCCTAATTTCTAACAGGCACCACTCTCCACTCTAGGTTGCTATCCCCGCTTAGGTTTTCCAAGAGCTGCAGTAAGTAGAAGAGTTCTTGGATCCTTTTTACCGTTGCCTTTGAGTTCTATTTGTTGAACTCTAGGGCTAGGGTTGTTCCTTTTGGTAGAAAGTTACTTTTGCATCCTTTGTACTCCTTAGGGCAAGTTTTGCTAGGCACAACCTCAATATCAGGGTTCGCAAATAGCGTCCTTGCAGGTTATTTGGATCAGGTCTCATCTCGTAGGTGACAAACCTTGAGCAAAATCCTCCTAGCTTTAATCTAGGTGATGAGTATAATTTCCCTACGTTTCCAATATTTTACATAATATATTGTGTTCTTATTCTATATATAACTACCCTTAACTCCTTTGATTTAGTAGTATTTGTTCTTTTCTAAGGCATAACGGTCACTAGCGCGGGGCTTTTCCCCCTGATAATGTGGCAGATTGCTCTGTTGGGATTTTGATTGATGTGCTCAGGTGAGTATCGATCAAATTTATACTTCTTTGTGTGTGCCTGTTATGCTATTGGGTGATAAACCCCGTACTGTAATTAACACAATGATCAATAGATATAAATTTATCACCAAAGAAAAAGAAATAAACGAAAATAATAGAAGTAGTTCTTGATAGGTCAGAAAATTAATAACGCCAGTAGTCCTTGGTTGCCTGTGGTTTTTCTTGAAACATCCTTGGAAAACTTTTCGGCCATGCAATGGGTTTCAAGAAAGATGACTTGTATTTGGTCTCCTGTTTCTTCGTAATTTTTTGGTTTTATACAAAGCATCCATGAAAATTTTCTCGGTTACGCAAGGGGTTTCATGTATCCCTCAAAAAAAAAATCTTATGGTGTTACGTTTTTTTTTTTTTTAAACCTCGAGTATTTTCCAATAAAGGTGGATTTTTCTCGCTTCATGTTTCAAGTATAGTTCAAAGCAGCCATAATAAAATTACAAGCATTATGAGTCTGAAGATGGAGTTGATGGAGAAAACAAGATGTATTGAGAAATCAAAGAGCATAACATACCCCATTTCTTTCCAATGGGAAGAAAACTATTTGGTTGAGCAATCAACTTAAAGGTCCCTAATATCATATGAACATGCTCCAACTCCAAAGTTGATGGAGAAATCCCATTCATCAAAAAATATTGATAGGTGACAACCGAACGGAGGTTATGTAAGATGTAGTCTTGGTGTAGAAGAAACAAGACGGGGTAGTGGCTTGAAAGATGCTCGAGAATATTCCACTAACGCATATATCGGAAGCTGTGATGCCTTTGGAGAAGTTAGTTGCAGATGATGGAGTTACCGTATCTGCTTCATCATCTATTTATAGAAACTCGTCATCTCTTCCACCGCCACCACTTTTCAGGTCTGGAGCTGATAACAACTCTTCATTATTGGAATCATCCGATGACGACAATAATGAAAAGGCAGACCCAACAATCGTTGATGATTCTAATATGAGGAGAGGATAAGGAAATAATGTTTGGAGGGTTGTCCTAAACAGGGTCTTACCTATTCCAAATGGCTTTATTCCTTTTCTGCGCAGCCCACCTCTGGCGAGATTTTACCCAATGATGCAGCCGTTTTCTGCCCCACGTATGTTTGATGTATGGCCATTTGTGGAGCTAAACCTCATCGGTGTTCCTTACCACATTTCCTATGGTGATAGATTTTCTGGTCATGTTCTTCCATTCGGATGGCAAAATCTGGGGGATAAGCTCCACGGATGGGATGGGAACAACGATATGTCTGGGGACGAATCTCATATGCATTGAAGGCAAGACTGAGGTCATAACAAGCACATGATGAATGGTTCGGGTTGGGGGGAGGTATAGCCAGATATGTGGAAGGGGCGGAATGGAGTAAATACAAGGTGGTGCCTTCTGCACCCCAGAAAGTCGAAAGTCTAAAGCTCCTGCTGATGAACTTTAGTCTGGCCGTTCCGTTAAAAGGTTGCATGGTCAACCCACGAAGAAAGTAATGAGATAAACTTATCTGATGCTCTTCCAGCGAAGGATATAATATAAAATTCTTGTGCAATTCTTCCTGTGAGAAGTCACCTTAGCCTCCTAAAACACTGATTGACAATACTCATCTTTTGCTAGGTTTATCTTTCTAAGCTTTGACATCTCTGTAGATCTTTCAATCTATAGTTGTATGAGCATGAGCTTATTGGATATCGAAGGAAGTTTATATTAGATCTTAACAATCCGAGGAAATAAATATTTGGCGAGAAAACACGACAGAACTACATAGAAAAGATTGAATTGTTAAGAAAGATTTGGGTTCATTTATTTTAAATCTCTTAATTGTGTTTTGTTCCTGAAATTTTGTAATAGAAGATTTGATTTTTAGTATATTTATTTGCTTTTATTTATTAGTGGATTTACGTTGTTGGAATCGTATATGTAATGGTTAGTATGCATTAAGTTAGGGTAGAATGCATCTTTGAATTATGCGGAAAATCTCTTTGATGGGATTGAATTTATATAAGATTGTACGCAATATTGAAGGCAACAAAGACTTGCAACAAAATGATTGTACGCATAATACCAAATTTCAGTCTACCATAAATTGAAGTTAATTACTGTTGAAACTTGAACAAATGATCGATGCTTGAGATATCGGCTCTATTCTTAACCGAAATATTAAACTATTTGAGCACATAGGTCATCATTTTACAAATACTTGTAGGCACACGCGTGTGCCGACTGCTAGTATATATATATGTATACATATAACTTGAAGGTAGATAGATGTTGCAACAATCTCGCTGAAAGAAAAGGCGAAGCAATGGGTACACAACCAATGCTATGTACTCTTGTTTTCGTGGTTGGTCTTGCTGTTTCGTTTGGCATGGTTAACAGTGAGAAAAGTGAGAAGAAAGGTGTAGGTCTTATTGAAAAAGTTTGCAAACATACTGAGAAATCCCAGCTATGTGTCTCCTCATTCAAATCAGATCCTTGAAGTTTTAGTGCAAATCTCAAAGGCCTAGCAAGAATATCTATTGAGCTTGCTGCAAAGAATGCTACCAATATTTTAGCTGATATCGTCACAGCGATTTCTAAAGAAGATGGTGGTACTGAACATTCAATAGTGAAATCCATGGGAGTATGTAAAATGTTATACGAAGATGCAGTTTATCAATTTCAAATGGCTTTTCAGAAGTTTGATGGAAAAGATTATGGGGATGGGGGTGGGGCAATTATGTATGTTGGTGGTGCTGGTGGCATGGTAGACAATTTCGGCAGTGGTGAAGATCCTGAAGATACTCAAGACCTCCCACCGGAATTTAAACGTAAAAATGAAATCGAGTTGGATCTCATTTGGATTTCAACAGCGATACTTCATTATTATTTTCCGTAATTACCTTATTTTTGTCGTCTCGTCAATAAAAAAGGAGATTCTAGGTTGAGTCCTTAGTATCGCTATACAATAATGGGTTTCAATTTTCACGAGTTCTCAATTACAAAAACATTGTGGTTTAACATATGTTTGGATTCTCCATTACAGTATTATTAACATTTTTATGTTTTGCACCTTTTCATGGTTTATTACAAGGATCTATTGCAATTTTTGTTTGGGGGTAACAGGCACACTGGACTTAGCATACTGTACAAACTAGGCCTGTTCTCGGATCGGATCGGATCGGAAATAGAGGTGTTCGGAATTTTTCCGATTTTTTTCAGAACTAGAAAACCTGTTCCGATCCGATCCGATTTTTTTCGGAACTGCCAAAATAAATCCGAATCCGAAATTTTTCGGAATTTCGGAATTTCTGGAATTCGGAACAAAATTCGGAATTTTCGGAATAAATTTCGGATATTCCGAAAAACCCGAATAAATTTCAAATTTTCGGAGTAATTTTCGGAATAAATTATTTTGATATTTTGGATTCGGATATATTCGGAATATGTTATTCTGACTAAATCGGAATAATAGTATTCGGAAAAATCGGATCGGTTATTTTATGAAAAATCGGAATAATATTATTCGGAAAAATCGGATCGGTTATTTTCGGAAAAATCGGAATTTCGGAATTACAGAAGCCTATCCGATTCCGATTCGAATTTTTTCGGAAAAAATCGGAAATCGGATTTTCGGAAATCTGAACTGCAAAATTGGGTTCCAAAATCGGAAAAATCGGATCGAATTTCAGAAAAAATCGGAAGTTCGGACAAAAGTTGCAGCCCTAGTACAAGCATACATTCGTGCATGTAACATGTGCGAATGCGCGATAATCCCTTACACTAATTTGACCTCCTCATATTGTCACAATATGTGACTTATCTTAGCCTTGAATATTATTCCGGCCATCTGAAGCAGATAGAGATTGTTTTGCGGGTTGTTTTATCTCGACACAAAATCTAATGTTTAATATCTGATATCACTACACAAAATTCAGTTTCTTACCGTGGACTACTAATACTAAGCCCAAGGATTATGTCCATGGTAAAGATTGGGACCGCAATACAAGAATCCATGGCAATTTGTTTTTTCGATTTAGTCCCACATCGCCACGAGGCCGCCTAGCATAATCGCCCCCTTCCCCACAAAACCAATAACATTTTACAACTGCCTCCTCTTCTCTCTCTTTAGGAAATTAATATTGCCTCAAGAGGGACTTGAATTTTTTGTCGGCTGTGACAAGTATACCCTTTCTCAGGTACAGTCGCTGTTATTTCTATACTATTTTTGAAGTTTTAGAGATAATTACTAAACTAACGCATTTTTTAAAAACAACGTTAAAACATCCTTTAGATTTTCACCTGCACTTTTCACCTTCAGAGTTGTGAAATTAAAACTTTAGGATTATAACCACCATAATATTAGTACAAGCATTAATGATAAAGCTTAATGCAACCCCTCACCTATCTAATTACGCATAACCCATCATCATAGAATTCCGAGTCACAATTCCCTATCAAAAATCCTTCTGAAAACCTTTTATGCTTCAACCAATTTGTAAGAATCTGCGAAAACCCGGATATACGTAACATAATTTCTATAATATAACCGATCAAAAACGCGATAAGTATCATCTAAACATCCGCCAACTTTATAATACATGTCAACTAACGAACTCACTGTGAAGTCATCTATATCGAACCCTAAACCAATAATCGATCATCCCATGTATTTACATATCCAATCTTTCAAAAATTAGATTGGTACAAGCATGAACCATAGCTGATAGAGGGAACTGGTTCGACCCCTCATACCATTGAAGCTGTAATAGCCTAATTTCGGGATTCAGACTTAGCCTTTACACCAGATATAATCAGAATGATAGTAACAGCTAACACAGATGTTTAGCGTGGAAAACTTTTGAATAGGTTAAAAACCACGACCTCTCTTGAGGATTTTAGAAAGAGAAAAATGTTTATTCAGAGTACTAGCTATTACAAGGAGATGTTCTGTAGAGACTTTCTTGGTAGGAAAAGTCTGTCCCCTCTCTGTAGTTCTATGGACCTATTTATAGGTCTTATAATATGACCATTATTTGCTTTAATGACGAACGTTACAATATATAGTAATGAGTCTTCATAATGATTATGTAACGGCTTGAGTAACTCTTACTCCATAATGTGTCTTCCATAAATGTGTCACGCGTATGTTGACGAGGTCGAGTGGTCGTGTGATGGTCGAAGATGGAGCACGTGTATGTTGACGAGGTCGAGTGGTCGTATGATGGTCGAAGATGGAGCTTGAGTCCGAGATGCGAAATAAGCTCCTTACAGAAGTATTTGCTCAAACAGTTTAAGAGATTCTCAAAGAACCCATGATAAACATAAGAAGATATTATGGACGTCCAAGATCTAAAACCAGTTTTCCTTTGGCGACTCTCCATTGGAATATTATGTTTGTTGTGATACGTACCTTCTCTATCACACCCAATTGTTATGAATTTTTCTTTCTTTGAATCTCTAATAGAAGTCACATATCCGTGTGATGAAGCAAACTCAAAAACATATGAAAGCAACTCTTCTCGACTTGGGAATTTTTTTATCGGTGGTGGAAGCATTTGCCCGTTCTCGACAATCTCTTCACCTTCAGTAACCATGGATTGTGGTAGAGTAGTTTCTCCGAAGTTGCTTTCCATCTTGATTTAATTCTTGTACACAAGGAACCTGCAAGGCTATTAAACATAAGAAAACACATTACAAACTATTTTAATATGCATCGGTCACGAAATAATGTAAGGCAAATGATATGTGTAACCTAATCAAAGTGGGATTCGTTAATATAGATACATAACTCCAAGAGCTTACACAACTTAAATAATTTGAAACTCGGATATTTTATTTGAAATATCAATTTTTAGAATTTAAAATTGATTGTATGTTTTTTTTAGAATTCTCATTTTTTACCTCCATCCTCTCCATCCTTCTCTCTAACATACCCAATTGCAAAATTTTCACTAATGATCTTCGTCATGGTATTGTGTTCCACTTACGAATATCGATCGACAAATAGTGTGAAACAATACTTTACTAACTATTTAAATTTGCATTAATAGAGAATGAACAAAAACCTAAGAAATTTGGTTTATATTTAGAAGTGGAAGAGAAAAAGACAATATTGAAGAAGCTAATTAGGTTCAAGACGCACCCGAGTGATGATGATTAAATTTTGATGATAACGAGAGATGAACTTTAGGGTTTTTGGGTGAAGGGAAAAAACTCATTGACTTTACTACTGTGTATTGGTAACTCACGTAGCACACACAAAATAGGTAGCCCACACTATTGAAAGGGTATATTTGTCACAACATCCAAAAACAGTAGTACAAAAAAATAGAAATTGTTAGGAGTTGAGTCCAAGCCCAAGCTAGGAACCCAACAGGGTTGGGGTGTCATATACAGACTCTTAGCAAACCCATAGGCCCATTAGGGTTATGGGGAGAGTTAGAGTAGCATAAGGAATCCTTCTGGGTTGTCTATATATATCACTGTACTATGTACAGAGAACACGGTTATGATAATCAAAAAATTTCTCTCTATTTCTTTCTTGTTCATGCGTTAGTATTATTATGCTCTAGATTGATCATATCCCAACAGGTTATCAGCACGCAAGCTCTAGGAGCGAGGAGAACAAATCTTTCCGTCTAATAAGAGATTTCACGGAAACAAAGCGATCAGGAGAAGAGGTATTTTACATTTTTTTATACCTATATTCAAATCTATAATATATCATAGATCAACATGTTTCAAAAACCAATTTTTCCCTATTTTTTTCGGATTAAAAACTAAGGTTTTTAGTGTTTTTTACCCTTGATAAATGACTATTTTTGATCATGTATATCTTTCACTGTGGAGATCGGATTGAGACCAGACTACTTCAGTTGGATAGCTACTCCAAGAGCTTTCCAACGATATATGACACGTTTCTGGGAGATGCTCCAATCGTCGGGAATCTCTCGTTAAAACTAGACAGTTTCACTGCCAAAAACGGCATTTTTTTTTTGTCGCTCACGTCATCAATTTTTTTAATTTTTTTTTCTCTTTATGACGTCATCCTAATCCATAGTGACATCAGCCGTGGCACGCTGACATGGCACGTGTGGCATGCATGTCACGTGCGTGGCACGTGAGGCATGCCGTGACACGTATGACACGTGACAGTCACCGGAGGTGACACATGACAGTCGCTAGACTATCACCAGAGACCGGCCACAAGCCGAACGTTGTCAACCCGGTCCAGGCCTTGACCCAAACCGAGTAAGACCGGTTCAGAACCGGTCCAAACACTAAAACGGCTTTAAATCGCTCTATTTTTGGTCAAATTGAGTCCAATTTTTTTTGAAAAATTCCTATTGACTGGACCTACCCCGTAGAGGACCCATTTTGATTGTTTTATGCAAAATATTTTTAAATTTTTTAGGAAGATATGCCTCGTATAAGAGCATTGGCTCACTTATATGTGATATAAGTACATGGAGTAATACCTATTTAAGCATCTTTACGATAACTAATAAGATATTACTGGTATGTCCCTAGGAAACTAATTATCATGATCATGGATCACTGATAATACGAAACCAAGACTAATTTAGCATACGACTGTCAGTCATATTTAAATTATAGTTAATTGTCCAGGACAAATAACTAGAGCTCAATTGGGAATTGACTTAGTTTTATTTCTAAAAACTTGGTGTATGTGGAACCAATTTTTCTTATCTAGGTACAATTAGATGTTGCAAGCATAACATTTAGAGGTATATATGCATTAATAGCAACCTATAGTACTCTAGACTGTTAGTTCAAAGACAGGCTTCATCAACTATCTTGTGAACCCAGCTAACTTCGGGATAGAACCACTTGTCAGCTGAACATCTAATACCCCTCATATTCGTAGCAAATAGATCATTTGGTTAGAATATACCTACCTTTATAGAACTTGAGAGCTTAGAATACCCGAGTTCTTATAATAAGGACAACACACATTTAGTGGTTTTGACTAGCTGTCTTGGCTAAGACCCTATTAAAGCATAATTTAAAGGTTAAGATCACTATTTTATAGGGTATATTTATGATTTAACGCTTCATAGGATATGAACAGGGTTCACCTATAGATAATGATTGAGAATCACTGACTTCTATAATTTGAATTGTCTTTAGTAATGATTGGCGATCATGTACTTCCAAAGGATTTCATAAGGAACGCACACATCTGGTGGTTTTGAATAACAATCTTGGCTAAGATTCTATTAAGATGCACACCTAAGATTAAGATTCTCATTTTTATTGGGTAAAATTTGAGATTTAATTATTCGACAAGAATTTCATGAGTTTTAGGATATGAACAGGGTTTAACTATAAGATGATTAAAAATATATTTTTTTAGCTTTATTCTAAGTACTATGATTTTTCTTTCATGCAATTGATATATTTATCAAAGATTGTTTCTTATTACAATCATACTAGTAGTATGAAGCCCATGCTCGTACGGGCGGAACATGATTAAGATGAATATTACAGATTTGTTTTTTTGATAGCAGCATTATTTGTCTCCTTTGTTTTTGCCCAAATATTGCATGTCATTTTTTGTGTATTGACACTTATGTATACATTATGAAATAAACATGAATCATAGAAGTAGTAAATACATAGATAATGACAACTAACATTGTAGTAGGAATAAATCAATACATATTTTGACATTTGTTTTTCCAACGAATGTTATGTCCTTGAAGCAAGAATATGATTTGGTGCCTTTCTGCCAGTTGAAATTCTTTCGGTATGCTTTTGATTCTGAATTCGTTGATTGTATTCTGATGACAACATTTCTTTTTTATAACATCTTTTGGGTTTATATAGGCTTTGAAGAAGATAACTTGGAAAATCCTGCCTATTATTTTGAACTGATCTGAAACTTGAAGCCCATTTGTTACGTGTTTGTTTGTTTGGACCATGTGAAATTATAATGCAGATAGAGTACATGCTTCATTGTTAGTACTTGCTACTATATCTATATTACAGTTGGTGCATTTCATGTTTGAGAGAGAGATAATGATTGAGTATTTCTCTCTATTCTCTGTAGTGGGTAGTGATAGTAGGATAAACTGGATTGAGTGATCATCTGCTTATGAAAATCCCAAGTGATCATCTATTCTCTCTATTCCTCGCCACTGTAAGAATATAAATGTTGTTATTTATTAGCGTATTAGTATTACTATGTTTGAAATAATCTCCATTTACTAATTTTAGTAAATTTATATTGGTGTTCACTTGAATTCCCTTAGTCCAAGAATTGTTTCTAAAATAGAAAAAAATAAAATAATTACTACCGAAAGAAACAGGATGAATGCGCAATGGATCGTAATTATTCTCGTGTCGTATTTCTTACAATGATGGATTAAGAATAGGCCATGATCAATCTTGATGCTTTTAACAATGCACAGGAAAGAAGTTAATAAGTAAATAAAATTACTACCGAAAGAAACATGATGAATGGACAATGGATCATAATTGTTCTCATGTCGCATTTCTTGCAATGATGGACTAAGAATAGGCCATGATCAATCTTGATGCTTTTAACAACGTACATGATAGAAGTTAATAAGCATATAAGATAGTGCCACCCTAGGAAGTCTGTGTATTATGCATTCAGAGGGTGAGATAAGAATGGTCATTGAATGCATATCATGTTGATTTAATGGCCGAATACATTGCATATGTTTGACATGTACATGAAGACGATTTTTCTTTAAAAGAAATAGTTTTTTAAAACTATATAAAGCACAAATACATTTGATTAAATGCATAAAATTTTGTCCTAATAACATTGTTAACCTTTACCAAACTTAATTAACAAATAAAGAAACAATAACATTAATTGATGAGCTATGCTATACTTCAATGGAATGTGCATATCAGCAATTTTAATTGACAACCATAATCCTAAATGTTGCGACAAATCCTCTATCCTCTAATGACTCTATTAATGCATGGTAGTTATCATAATTGCATCATCCTCAATATTTTAAACAACAGCTACTCCCGCATAATCTCGGGCTTGCTATTTGAGTAGTTTATTGGATTGAGATTGGGCTATTTTAGTCTTTTAGCTTTGTTGGTCGATGCCCGCTTCATTTAACTGTATTTTGACAATACATGTCATGTTATAATCATTTGAAAAAGACTTTTGTGCGTAATTTATATGTCGGACATGCCCAATAAATTAGAGCACATACCAATATACTGTCTTTGCAGCCAAAATGGTAATTGATAAGAAAGTTTTAAATCACTTACTCTATTTTAATTGTTGTTAAACTAATAGCATAAATAGTAAATCATTGTACACTTTCGTCACTTTCATTTATTAAACATAATTTGTGCTTGTAGTCTAATTTTTATTCTCACTAAATACTTCATTTACTATGCACCTCGTTTCTCCTATTCATTGTTGCCCTGCATTGAAAAGAAAATACATTAGTTTGATATAATTAATTATACTTAGTTAGAGCGTTTTATAAAATAAATAGAAACTTACATCATATATGATTTTTCTGAGTTTTCGCTTTAGTTTATAATTTGGTGCTTCTTCTGATCCAATTGCATTAATTTGTTTAACTTTTTGAGTTAATGGTAGTTTGACTTGAATCATCCTTGTCCTGCATATTAGTAATTTAAACATGAAGGAACATTCATATGATTAAATTTTGTTTCTCTGACTTAGCATTGTGGGCATCTATATTCAAATATTATTGGATTAAAATTAATTAAGGCTGTATAAATTTCTAAAGGAACATAAAAAATTAATCATTAAGCAACATTAGATATGTTTATGTTAAAGACATTAATGTTAATATATTTTCAGAGTTATTTGCTACCTCAGTGAGCAAAGGCTGATTGAAACTCATCTCAAGCTCTTCATTAATTGGAAATACTCTTCCAATTGTATACGAACTATAAGAGTCGCTTGTGTTAGACCTTTTAATCTTTACTTGGAAAATCTATTTAGTTCCAATCATATTGTCTAAGATTGAGAAAGTTGTCATGTTCGTCTTCCTGTTTTAAGTGACAAACATATTGTTATATTTAAAGCTTTTTTTTTTCATGAATATAATGGAAAGTACTAAATGTTAGACATACTTGATTATACAGGTCGTACAAAGCTTTTGCTGGAGTTTTTGTCAAAGTTTCTGCTTTATTTTCAAAGGCAATGACATTTAAGTATCCTATAACGTCCTCGATCTTTAATCTCAAACAGTACCTGCATCATTAAAAAAAAATGTAAAAGATGTAGCATGAGTTATTATTATTAATTAACATTAGGTTATATGTTACATTGGGATAGGTATTGATATAGGTATATTGCATGACGGGCACCAGTAATTTGTTTCAGCATTAACAATTTTTTTCTTACATTGTTCACAACTCATGTTGAACCATGTAGTGTCATTGAGGACCTTCGTTATGGAAGCATTACAACTAAAATTCAATCCTGTATTACAAAGAGTTGTTTAAGATTTACCAAAATAAAAAAATAAATAAAAATATAATTATTAATTGTAGTATAAATTTTATTACCTTTTGTTCATGTGTCACATTTTCATCTTTTATTTCCAGAATTGTTTTTCTATTTTTGAACATTAACTCATCTTTTGAAAGAGAATTTGATGTAGCATTCGTAATACTAGTTACATGCTCTTCCATTGAACTGTATGTGACATTAGTAATTCTTAATTGTATACTACTTAATTTTTATTTAAAATAAATGGCTCTTTTATGAAGATATTTTAAAAAAATGATTATTACCAATCTTTGAAATTATCCACATCAGGAATTGGTAGATTGAAATATAGCTTTGTCGACATTGTCGACGATAAATGAAAAATTCCTGCGTAAACATTAGATGTGTAAATGTTAATAGTTAATGAGAAGATGTTTATTAACTTAAATAAAAAAATTATAGATGATTTAGGAAAACCTTGAAATTCTTTAACAATTGTTGAAGTAGCAATAACTATCACTTTTGCGTCTTTTTCTTCAAAAATATTTTGTGGAATTTGATCTACAATGCCATCCCATAAAGTAATTTTTATGATAAATCCACTATTTATAAGGCATGATCTAATTAAGAATAAATAACGAATTAAATATTTTTCATTCATAATGAAGATAAACAGTTAAACAAACCTTTCTTTTTTAATCATCATGTCTTTATGCCTAAAGCTCCTCCCGTAATCTTTATTGTAATTTTTTATTTATGAAATTGCATGTAGCTTTCCAATTACATCTGCAATTAGAAATATTCGTAGTAGTTACTATTTATATATATAACAATTTTCATCATTATAATGAGAATGTATATAATTATTAAATTAAAAATGTGAAATACCTGTTAGAAACATATTGATGTTATGCCTTGAAGGTATATCTCTGAAGTTTACAAATTGGCATTTGTATAAAGGTATTTGATCATGCATTCCTTCCATAAAAGTTACCTTGGTATCCCATTTGAAAGTAATCTTGTACTTATTATCGCAAGGACGATAGTTTCCTTGCTGATGTTCAACAGAAAATCTATCAATTAGGAAGACATTACCTTCTTGCAGAGTTTTTTCATTAGAAGAGACTAACTTCTTATAAATAATCGCATGTATTTGGTCTCCCTATAACAAAAATATTAAGAAATAATTAATTTCATATATTGGTATTCCTTATATCTAAGTTAATGGGAAAATAATTACCTTCTCATCGATTAATAACATATCAATGCGGTTAATATCTTTTTTGTCGATGAAATCATACATGTACCACATTCTTGAGATTCGCACTTTAATCTTCCATCGATCGATAGTATGATTGAATTTCTCAATTAAGTTGTAACTCTTTGTCGTCATATTTACTTTATCCTGTAGAATATTCTAGAAGTCATTCCATATATGATTGAATATTATACTCCTGTTTTATTTATCTATTATAATATGTAATTGTAGAATCATTAAATGTAATCTCTAATTATACAAACAAATTTTCTACAAATACTTTAAAATATTTTATGAGTACTAATGTATATATTTATATGATATTATTTAATATATTATTCTATTTTTTGTAATTTAGAAATAACAGTCTTATATATGAAATACTCATGTATGGTTGGAAATACTTTTTTCTTTCTCTGATATTCAATTATGTTAGGCATCACTTGACAAACACTGTAGTTGCTTGTATCCTGCAAATAATCATTTGAAGCATATATAAATAATATGTTGTGATGACAATATTAAGGGGTAAGTTTAATATTATGGGAAAATTAAAACTTCTTATCAAAGGCATATGTATGCATATAAAATTATTTATTTTTGAGTAGGAGTAATGCAACAACAGGATTATCCATTACTGGCTACCGTAAAACATAAGCAGGCCAAATCGCAACGAATAACAAAAAAAAAATAGAAGTACTGCAATACATGAATGTATTACAATCTTTCTTATAAATAACAGTATTTTATTCAAACACTATGTTGACATCAGTCGTCCGTCCTTTTTTGAAGATTTAACGGATATCTTTTGGGATTTACAAATAGGATTTTTCCGAAATAGGAAACACTAATTATGATGTATGGCAGAACATGGAAAAGGTTAAAGAGTAGCAGAGCATATGAGAACTTCTCTTTCCTAGATGATGAATTGTAAATTCTCAACAAATTTCTAGAAAACAACCCTCAAATTCTAATAATAAAGAAATTGAAGACATCCGAGGTTGAAAGAGTGAATTATGGACTGTAAAAGAAGTGATGAAGTACAAAATCCATAAAATTCAAATGTAATTTGAGTGAAAGTCTAATTCCTCCAAAATATAATTATAAAGTAAACATTCAATGGCCTAAAATGTAGTCTATAATGTATTTGTGTGTGTGTGTGTGAGTAAGATAGAGATGGTGACAGAGAAAAATGATTAAACCTCAACTGAGCTGTAATAGTAGAGAATATGAAGCTTTGCAGATTTTTTTCTTGGAAGAAATAGTTTTATAGAGAAACTTTAATATGAGAGGATACAGATGTTTGTGAAGTGGTTATACATTTGTAGTTATATTTATAGAGGATGAAAAGAGGTGATTGTTGAATTAATAAGGGTATTTTAAGCACCTTTACAAAATTGTGAAGTTACAGTTATATCCTTATTTGAAAAAATATTATTTAGTAGTCGACACGTATATTAGTCATTACAGTATAACAGTTTAAGAGACGGGCTTACTTGCCTAAGCAGTTTTTAAGCAATATAGGAAAACAACACTTGAATAAAGATTATAAGTAGTCTCAATGACAGCAAAAATCTTACTTTCATAAATAAACAAATATGATTAAGGCAACTTTTCAAAAACGTCACTTATGATCACAAAACTAAATGTGTGTAATTTATATAATTTTTTTCTTTATCCTAAGGATCTCATGCATAGTTAATTTGTTTGTGCCTATTCATTAGGTGAATGTACTATCCGTCTGTGCCTGTTGATAAGGAGTCGGGGCCAACAACCTGCTTTACGCCTTTCTTATAGTTTTATTCAATTTATGGGAGTGGGCAAGCTTAGCTTGTAGATAGGCTTAGAAAATGTCTACTAAATGCATTTAGTTTGGTCATGTCGGATATAATTCAGCATTTAGTTGTATGGGACTAATTCGATACTGAGCGTAGAATGTTCTACGAGAGTTTTGGATATAGGGACTACCATCTAAAGCATATGTTTCTTTTCCATTCGGTTGCCGTGGTTGTATGGTCTTTCTGCTTTTTGATTGGCATTCTAAATTTTAGACTTCTTGTCCAGGCTTTGGACTCCGGTGAGCTGGTTCGAGGTCAAGAAGTAACGGAGGGGAGTGCTGGAAGTACTGTTATCAGCCTTGCTATAGTTGCTCATGTTTATGGGTACAGATGCCATGTTGTTATCCCAAATGATGTTGCCATTGAGAAGGTGCATACGTTTTCATAATTTATTTAGTATGCTTTAACTAAATTTAGATTTCTTGTTTCGTATTTCCTACTTGCAAACCTTTTTCGTAGTCTCAAATACACGAAGCTCTTGGAGCTACCGTTGAAAGGGTAAGACCGGTGTCTATCACATGCAAAGATCATTATGTTAATATTGCAAGGAGAAGAGCAGTTGAAGCAAAGGAGTTAGCCATAAAGAAAATAAATTTAGATCAATTTGGTGCCAAGGGCTCGGGTCAATCAATGGTCATATGTCTGAAGAAGTAAACCAGGAAGAAAGGATTCAAGCAATCCTTGTTAAGGTGTCATATGGAATCTGATATATGGCAACTGGATTCATACTTCGAAGATGTAATGACCCGTATTTTATTTATTTCATTTATTCGCATATATTCCAATTCCGTATATATTCCTATTCTTTATCACATCTGCATATTATTCCTTCACGTTATATTCCCCATATATGCCGCATATACTCTTTCATTCATTATGCATCCATTTATTCCTTTCGGCAGGTTTTGTATGTTAGATTCCTTTTATGAAGTTTCGGTGGTACGGTGGTTATTCGGAGGAGGAGGTGGCGTTGTGGCCTTGGGAACCCCTAGATGGGTTGGTGGTGATGTTTGTTTGATGTGTTTGTAGTTTGGTATGGTTCCGGTGAGCCGTTGGATTGGCCAATAGGTTTTCAGAGTTTTCCGTACAAAAATTCCTTTTCAGGGGTTTAGGCGTTTTGGTGGTCGTGAGGCGGTGGAGGTGGTGTTTATACCTTGGGAAACCTTTGTTGGGTTTGTAGTAGTGTTTGTGTGGTGGTGTTGGTGGTTTGGTATGATTCCAGGGTGTCCGGGGTTGGCCGTTAGGTTTTCAGGGTTTTTCTTCTTGCAGTTTCTATTCACTGTTCAGAAAAGATTCCCTCTGTTCGAATATTTTTGGCAGGGGAAAAATATTTGAATATTTTTGAAAATATTCGAATATTTCTGGTGAACAAAAAAAATCAGCTTTTCCTTTTAAGCCTAAAAATGAGTTTTGGTTGTTTTAAAACCTTTTTTTTTCTCTCTCCTCTCCCAAAATCTAACTCAAATCCTCCCCTCTTCCCCAAACTCTTATCAAATTTGTTCCCTCACTCCAGATTCCTCGCCAAGCTTGGCTGCGATCTTCGCCATTATCCTAGGTGAGAAATTCTCTATTCCTTTCCGTCCATTTCGTTCAATTTGGCATGGGTTGATTTATAGGGTTTAGTTTATTATTTAATTTCTCAAATTGATTGCTTATTTGTTACCCTGGTTGATTGTTATAGCTCGCTCAGTGTTCCGTTTACCTCATCGCGATTCTGGGTTTAGAGTTCCGTTTTAGTTACCGCGGAATTTGTGCATTATTATCAGGCGAGTTCCCTTCATTCCTAAATTCCTTCTACTAGTTGATTAGTGTTGTTTTAGAGTGATTACTCTATGTTAGAGAGGTGTATGTGAATTAAATATAGTATAACATCTATATATATATATATATTTATATATTCTTCTGTGTAGTTATTAAACCTGTTAGTTATTTCTGTGACTTGGGTTTTTGTTTGTGTTGGTCGTTGAGTTTGGTTAGAAACTGTCTGTGCATTATTTTGATGGTTTGTTTGTACACTGGGTTCCAGTCTTGAGAGACTGATGAGTTTTGGATGTTATGATGGTAAAGTCATAGTTCATCTGTGTTTAGGATTATTGCCATACTCTGAGGTAGGTGGCTATCCTATGATTATTGTCGGGTTGACGCCTGTTATATTTTGATCTCTGAGATCTGTAACACTTTTTAAAATCTTTTAAAACCTTCTAACTTTATTGAGATTAGATACACAAAAGAACTCCGCATTGGTTAACCCTTGAGAGGCTCTAGGATGTCCTTAATCGGGTTAAAATAGTAGGTGAGTTGGCACTGGCACTATTATACTTGTTCACCCATTCGGGAGTGTGGTATGGTATGGGACAGAGTCGTAATTGTGCGAACTTAGTCCTCATTGAGGTTGTAATTCCTTGGAATACTAAATAGAGTTCGGACGATAGGCTCCGTGGGTCGCAAAGCCTGGAACACTCTGATCAAGTGAGATAATATACTTAGCTTGGTCGAGCTAGACAAAAAATCGCGCTTGTGTATCCCCTAAGCAAATCTCTTTAAGTAAACAGGTTAGAGGTTGATCAACCAATATTATAATAGGATTGCAAACACATTTAAAACATTAAATCATTCTGCATTAGGGGATATTTATGGGAATATCCATGCTCATCTTTGCATGTCATATCATTATCACTTCATACATATATTCCTCTGATCTTTTCCTTATCGCTATTCTTTTCTCTAACTCTTATCTTAATTCCTCTTGTCTTATAACTCTTTACCTGGATTACAGTTACCTAGTTATTATTTTATATCTCCTTATCTATTACTCTATCTCATTCACTTCTCTCTCTTCTTCAGTACTTATCTTATTAGTAGGTTATTTAGCTTTGTTAGATTTTAGTGAGCCGTGGTTTGCTCACTCTCATAATTTTAACCATTTCAGAGGCTGAGTAGCTTGGATTGCTGCGAGGTTCAGCCAGATTGGAGCCTATTTTTCGGCCGCTGCAGATCTTCTTTAGTTTAGACTTTCTTGTATGTGATCTCATCATATGTCGCTGTACTTTATTCTGGACATTGTATATATTTCAGTCAGATATGTGTATATGTCTTTCGCTTCCGCTATGTTGTTATTATTCTTTCTTTACTCTGATAATTATTACTATAAGTGAATAGCCGAGCCAAAATTTGTCTACGGCTTGGCTATTTGTGGGGTAAAATCTTTGGATTCCCCGACCTGCACAACTTCGAATCTAGTGATTGGTCAAGCTACCGATGATTGGATTTTGGGGCGTGACAGAAAATATGATTTGTTTCCTATACTCTTTCCCTTTTTTATATGGATACTTTGTAAGTACATCCATATCCACTGTGTTCCCTTCTGATCAAGGATGTTCTGAAAGTAGTGATAACAACAATAACAGTATGCTCAGGGACCTTTATACTTGCATTGTTTTAATCATTAATGGTGAGAATACAATTTTGAGATATCCTAGATTTTACGACATTATTGAAGAAGCTTGAGTTAGTGTCCATCAATTAGAAGCAGTTATCCCTGGCCTTCTGCCTCATAAAGAACACCTTGCTTTGTAAGCATGTTGAGTATAAGTTGCAGCACTAGTAGACTCTTTATGAAATAAAGAAACATTTTGGGGTTATAATTTTTTTACCCTGTGTTTGTTCAAGAGATATTTTGAATTCAGCTTCACACTGGCAGTAAACTGCGAATGCATATAAATTGATTCATAGAAATAAAAAATAAACTATACACCTTTGACGATACTTTTGTTATACCCGTACACATTTACTGAATATAACTAAAGTTTTATTGTATTGGTAACTGTTAGAATTGGTATACATGGTTTGAAATAGATGAGAACAAGGTGTTAAGCAAATACATTTATTAGATAGGGAAATACATATAAGTCAGTATAACTTGAGCATTCATAAATGGCATCTTTGGAATGCCTATAAACATACATCGGATCTATAATTTAGAAGAGATTTGTGAATCCATATTTCGCATTTTCGTCTTTTTTGCTTTTTGTAAAGAGTGCACACATGCTTTCGGTACCTATCAAATTGATGAATGATTAGAAAATTGTAATAAACTTAGTCCAGATTTTATATAAATACTAAAAATTAAAAAAATTACAAATTACCGATTAATGAGGGTTGATGACCATGAGACATAGTGGGCAATTAGGCTGTTGGCTTAACCATGTAGATAGACATTCCATATGATACTTGTGGCCACATCTCATCGTCGTGACTGCAACTCCTTCATTGACAGGCTCGAAACATATGTAACAATTAATGATGGATGTGTTGTCTATTTGCACATAGTCTTCTGTGTCCAACAAAACTATTGGATTGTACTCCAATTCTAGTTCATGGACAACAACATCATGAGTAGATATTGCAAGCACCTTAATATCCAATATTACCACTAACTCGGATACTTTTTCTAGGAGGGTCAGCTTTGCAGCATGTAAAAAATATTCTAAAATTTGAAATGCATTGGTTACCCAAAAATCTTCACAATTGAAAAGATTGAGATTTTCAATTGCAGAACGAAGTTCAGATATAACTTCGTTATGATCTGGTTGATTCAGCAAATTATTGAAAGTTATAGGCACCATATAATTTTCATAACCCTCTAAGTTGGTAATGAGCATAATATCATTAGAATCAATGTTCTGTACGATATTAGATACTCGTACATACATGTACCCCTTAGTTAACACTGGGTTTGGAACTTGCTCACGACAGATAAAATTACCAATTCTTTTCAACCTAACGTCAGTCATAGTTGGCAGAATTATCCTGCGTGATAAAGAAATAGATATCTGTGAGATTTATTATGTAATAATTCAATATATTCTACAATAAATTATATGCAATTTGTACTTGTCAAAGTCTTGTCGATATTGATTCTAAATAAGCAACTGATGGTAGCATACTAACATAAGCAATAACAACTTTCAAAGAAGTTGTACATGTAATTAACCTTAAATTATTGAAAATCATATAAAAGCATCAGTAGAAATTGAGGGCGGGTAGTGAGAGAGTGGTAAAGATGTTTTTAGAAATCAATCTGATTGCATTTGCAGTAGCAAATGGAAACTTAGGCTTCCAACTTTGGCAATGAGATGAAGATACTTAATTGAAGTAGTTGATGAAGAGTTTATGAGATGAAGAAGTTGGAGTATGTTAGAGTAGGAGTTTGAGAAAATGTTGGGATATTCACATCTATAAATAGGAGAAAGGTGACTGTTGGTTTGAAAGGGTAGGAGCGTTGGTAAAGAAGTTACAGAGAAGAGATGTGTTTGTTAATTTGAATAATTATACCCATTGGGTGTTTTGATATTATAAAACCAAACCACATAAAACTTACTATAGAACTACTTCAATCTTTCACTACGTATGATGCATTTAAAAAACAGAGAACTAATATAACTCTAAGTATATTTTGTCTACAAAATAGAATAAGAAAACGAAAATTGATATTTAGTCGACACATCTATAAAATTGGGTCAACAAAATTTTGGTGAACAAATATTAGTGTAATTACCATTTAAAATAATCAACTTTTTTTCATTACTTATTTAGTTGAATTAAGTTATGTATTAAATATTGGACAATGAATGGTCATGTCATTTGAGCAATACTACAATTACATAATCTAAATGACTTTGATTACCGGAATTAATAGCTTTCATGTCATTTAGTTTGCCCTAAACACCATGAATGCCTATTTTTTAAAAGTACTTATCACTATGCTTAGGCAATAATTCCACTTTTGAGGTGAAGTCTATTTAGTAGTTGTTTTTGTTGGTTTAATTTATCGTTGCGCTAAAATTATCTTTTTTGCATAGGTCTTTCTTTATAATCACATTTATTGAAATGAAACTTTATCTCAAAATACATACAATGATGCACAAATATCCACAATTAATACACTGCCATGTTTTGTCTTTTTATTATAAATGGCGAAATCAACTTGGGTGGAAATGATAAATGAATACATTAACTCACAATGCCAAATAGTGTTGTATATAGAATTAAAGGGAAGCATTGTACATCCTTATTTTATTTCTCATTGTATTATACATGTGCTAATGTTTTTTTACATTGAACAAAATGCTTATTAATAAGCAACAACTACAGTACCATGTCTAATATGAAGGTACATAATAGCATTTGTTAATTTACCATAACTATTTTAAATCAGTTACGGCATAAACTTCAACAAAATTCCCTTATCGTTTCATTGTAAGCAATTTTCTTCATCACTGCTAAGTATGCTCTTGGATCGTTACTCATTCGTCTCAATGTCCAGGAAACTCATAGTAATACGTCATATATCATCAAGTGTTGCTTGCATAGAAATTCATTCTTAAAGTTGAGCGCGATCATGGTTGCTACAACCTCTTTCACAATCAAAGTTTCCAGTAATTAACCTGAAAATATTTAAATGAACCAATCAATTCTAATAGTCATTCTATGATTGAACGAAAGTTTGCATCAACAATTTACAATTCAGGAGAAGAAAACAGGGAATTAATTCCATATAAATCAATTACATCCATTTTTCTTTTTTGTCGCTATTTCTAGATGTCCTTTCCATTATAAAAGAACATCACCTGTTTAGAGTGGTGGAATCATAGGACAGTAATAGCATTGTTAGCTACATACCAGGTAAACTAAAAGTGTATATGACTGTAGGTAAACTACATACCAGGCCATTGGTAATTCTGTAATATTCAGCGCCTCCGAGGAGAACAGCCTCAGCAATAACTGCTAGAGCAAGGTTGATTTGGATGCTCTTTCCAAAGTAGTTCAATGTGTTATCGTCAAGAAGTAGTGCACCAGTCTGTAGACATTACAAACAACTTAAACCAAACAGTTTCAGGGCCGCAATTTGCAGGTGTGCATTATATGTAAATACATACCTTAAACTAAACAGCTTCAGGGCCACAATTTGCGCCAAATTTGTTGAAGGCTTCAGGGCTTACAGAAAATCCAGTCATCAACTTGAAGAACAACAACATGCTTTACTAACTCGCACGCTAATAGACTCCCTGGTCTTAAGAGGGTAGATCTCGCAATGACCCCCTTTTGCCTCTGTCCTAATATTCAAATAAACTTTCAGTCTAAAAACTAAATAATACTATAAAAATATTCAAAATCGATGGATAGTTAGAGCATTTCTAAATTCTAATGTAGCATTTCCATAAAGCTCAATAACCTTACCAAATTTAATAAGCAATACAAACAGACAAATGATTCAAAACCTTAGAAGCTTATTAGCAAAATTATAATGTCCATATAAGAAGAAAACGGACAACAAAGTCCCAGCATGTTGAAGGTCAGGCCCGTCACCCAACACATATATGTGCGACTTTGCATGTTTAAGGTTATCTCCATTTTCTAGAAATTTGAGCGGCAGATTGGTCAGTCGTTTAAGGACTTAAAAGACGTATATGGACTATAATGAATGTTGAAAGGGTACTAAGAACTAACTGTAACTTTTGTAATCAAATGTAATCTCTTGGATACTTATAAGTAATCTTATGGTTTATACTGTACTAACTTTGGTGCCACAATAGTGACAATACATAGAAGTTTAGGCTAACCAAATACATGGTAATACATTAGGGAAACTGAAGGACGTGTTTTTTACATAATAGATCATTCATTTTTGAGCTTTTTATCATTATTTTTCTATGCACTAACCTTATTTTTCTGCTTAAAATGCAGGTTCTGGCTCTCACTGTTGTCTCAGTAGGTGTAGCAGTTGCAACTGTCACTGATCTAGAATTCAATTTCTTTGGTGCTTGTATCGCACTAGCTTGGATAATACCAAGTGCTGTAAATAAAATTCTTTGGTCAGATCTTCAACAGAAAGGCAATTGGACTGCTCTTGCGTAAGCAGTTTTCCCTTTTGTTGTTCTTTAGAAAGAATTCGTGATTTTTGCAGATTTTCTTAGAGGTAACAAATGTTGCAACTGTAGGTTGATGTGGAAGACTACCCCAGTGACCGTTTTCTTTTTGGTAGCGTTGATGCCATGGTTGGACCCTCCGGGAGTTTTATTATTCAAATGGGATATGAATAACACATCGGCTATTGTTGTATCCGCTGCACTTGGTTTTCTCCTTCAGTTATCTGGAGCTTTGACACTCGGGTAAAACTTAAACTAAACAGCTTCAGGGCCACAATTTGTGCTAAATTTGTTGAAGGCTTCAGGGATGATGAAGCCAGCGGCACCAAGCATAGCCCATCTGGAGTGAATCAGCTCATAGCCCTGGTATCTGCATCCAAACCCTATCACCTGGTATCAGCTTATAGCCCTGGTATCTTACCATAGAAATAAAAATCGAGTTTATTCCGAAAAACGTTTCGCTGAACTGCACGTGAAAACTAAAAGATCTATTAGAAATAGTTTCCTGTAATTTTAACTAAAGCTTTTATCACTTCCATTAAATGTGGACAATATGAAAAATATCCAGTAGCTGATTATAATTCAGTCATGATAAGAAACAAAGGGCTTATTCTATGTACTTCTTATGGGGAAATGTAGATTTTCTCCCTATGGATTTTCTCTTTAGATTATGTCAGTCAAATTTTTTTTCAAGATTTATTTGTATGTTTGCATAACTTACTCTCTGTCGATCCGAATGTTTGTCTTTTTTTTCTTCAAGTCAAAGTTTTCTCTTCACATTCTCACATCTAGATCCCCTAGCTCAAAATCTCTAAAGACATTTCAATCTAGGGCTGTACTCGGGTCGGGTCGGCCCGGGTTCAGGTATTTTAGTGATCCGACCCGAACTTACCGGGTTACCAAATTATAAACCTGAACCCGAACCGACCAGGTGCATAACCTGAACCGAAACCGAACCGGGTTGGTCGGGTCGGGCCTGGTCCTGAGTTCGGTTTGTAATGCAAGCCCAGATTAACCAAATAGCCCAAATGTAAAACAACATCATATACCATCAAATACATAAGCAACAAGCCAGGATTAACCAAATAGCCCAAATGGAAAACAACATCATATACCATCAAATACTTTAGTATGATACATTGATATAGATACTTAAGGAGTATGATACATTGATACAACATCATATACCATCAAATACTCTTCAAGCACACAACCATACTCATATGTGTTGCACTTGAAGAAACACTTTCTGTGATGTTTGTAACACCTTTGTATCTACTTGTGTGCCATTACCAAGTCCTGAAAATGCTTCTCCCTCCATTAAGATATTTGTAACACATCAAAACCCCATCCTGAAAATGCAAAAATCATAGAAAATAAATCAATGGGTATCAATCATTTTATCTCATAATCACAGACATAATATCAAACCCCATTTCCAGAAAAAGGGATATTTTTTTTCATCTAAAGCTCATATTTCACAATACTCCTATGTGTTGCCGCAACTCCCCCACCAGCACCAGTTCCGGTATCATCACCACCGTTACCTTCACCAATACTCCTACCACCAGTTGTCAAACGTACAGATCTAAGAAAGGGGTTTCATCATTCATTTGCAGATTTGAGAAAGGGGAAGGAAGGGAGAGAGAGAGAGAGGGAGGGAGGGGTTTGAGTTGTGTTTGAGACTTTAAAGAGATTGGGTTCATCATTAATGTACAGATCTGATAAGGGGAAGAGAGAGAGAGAGAGAGAGAGAGAGAGAGAGGGTTTGAGATGAGTTGTGTTTGAGACTTAATGAGATAATGAAAACAAAGTCGGTTCGGGTTGAACCCGATAACCAGATCTGAAAACAGAAACCGACCCGATAATAACCGGGTCTTTACATCCTAAACTGAAATCGACCCGGGTTATCTTCAAACCCGGACCAAACTGGTCGGTTCGGATCGGTCCGGGTCGGTTTCCCGGGTTGGCGGGTTTTGTGTACAGCCCTATTTCAATCTATACTTCCTCTCCAGGTTATATCTCTGGAAATTCTCTTTTTATGGTATGTAAGGTAACCACAAATTTCTATCTACTAAATTACATTAGATTCTAACTGCAGAGTAACACCAAGGTTCTGGGATGAAGAATAGAATTAATTTGTCCTTAAACAGCTTTAACAGATGTTGCTTGAGAAAAGGAATTGTGATATCAAACAGTCTATATACTTGCAATATAAACTAACATAAAAAATCAATCATTAAACAACATTAGATATGTTCATGTTAAAGACACTAATGTTAATATATTGTCAGAGTTATTTGGTACCTTATTGAGCAAAGGCTGATTGAAACTCATCTCAAGCTCTTCATAAATTGGAATTACTCTTCCAATTGTATACGAACTGTAAAAGTCGCTTGTGTCGATTTGCATGACTACATGAGACAACCAACATATTGAGCCCGTGGATATTTCTGATACAGTTGAGGTCATTGCACAAAGAACTGATGAGCTATTTGCAACTTGTAAAGAAGCATCCCACTTAAAGAGAGCCTTCTCACTCTTGCTATACGTTTCACATAAAATATAGATGACCATCTAATCCCCACTACCTGCACATCATGTTAAGGTAGTCTCTTAAGATGAAGTTCATTAATAAAGAAAGTTAAAGATCTAAGTCAAAATAAATTGATAAGCAATAAATCTCTTAATAGAGAAGCTCAAACTTGATGGGCGTTGCTCCATCCAGCCAGATTGAACGGAACCAAAAATACGTTAAGTCACTTACTTACTGGACAACCAAAATAGTATTCACCTTTTTCATATTGCATAAAATATGAAAGAACAAAGAAGATGTACAATTTGAGTAATTAGAAATTTAAAATTGTACAAAGAAGGGTGTGAAAGTAAAGATGAAAACATACCACTTACGGTCTGATTCTAAGCATTAGCCGCATGGCATGAACCAAAGCAATTAAGGTTGTTGCAACAGAGGTTAAATAAAACTGGCCCACTTCTCGGCTACGATAAATCTGCATGAACTGAGCAGCCTTCACCTTTAGAGCACCTGACTGCATTGTCCAAGTACAGAGTTAGTATGCCTCGTTCTCCTTAAACGGGATTGCATGTTCAACAAAAAAACAAGCAATGATCAACCAATAAAGTTTAGCTGGTGTCATATTTGTTCCCTCTATATAAAAAATAAGAAAACCATTTCACTAAGCCAAAGTCAATCTTGAGACATATAAGCCTAATATTACTATTCCGTGAGTCAGGAATAGAGTGTGTAGAGTGTGATAGCATTAAACATGGTTAAAAAAAGATGATTAGCCTACGTCTATCAATAAGTTCAACGATGAGTAAATAAGATATATAGTTGTTCAAATAGATATTACACTGTGGATACTAATTTTAGAGGGTTGAGGTTTAACTGGCAACTTTAATCAAGATAATAGCAAGACACATGACATCATGGAAGCAAACTTTGACAACCTAATAGAAGTAGATAAGCCAATTAAATGTCAAGAAAATAGAATAGAATATTGTGGTAGGCCCTAAGAACACAACTAAGAATAATCAACTAAATGAGAAGCTCAAAAAAATTACTTAGATAAGTAAAAAAGCCAACAGTTAAATAGAATTAAGCATATGTTGCAAGAATAGGGTTGTAAAGGTGATAATGTTAATGATAAAAAAAGTAGTACAGAAAATAATTGCTCAGATTGATTGAGCAATGCTAAAAATCAATAACATATCCTCACACCCAAATGAGGAAAAGAAACCATCACAACAATAACATATATGGTCAACAACTGCTCTAAATCTTTTTGACATCAGTTTATACAATGGCTAATAAGGTGTAACTCTTTTCGTAGTTTCTTTTTGTGGTTTTTGTCCATCTAAAGTACTCTGCCCTGCCAGATGGAAAATTCACACTTCAAGATGACTATATCTTGCTAGCCCAAAGAATAATGCAATATTCCAAAAAATAGTGTGATACTGTATATGTTACAACTTACAACCTTAGATGTAAAAGAAATACATAGTAAAGACCCATCTGACCTCGTAATTTTAACTGGTTCACATATGCTCGTGTACAATTTATTCAAACAAACGTCCATCGTTATAATATGCAACCTGAAATTAAGGTTATGAAGATTTTTTTATTGGGAAATAGATAATATGGAAATGTTAGCTCATAAAAAATGTTCATAGCAAAAAGTACATCATAAGCCTTGCCCATATGCAGTAATTTAATACCATTCATGGAGCTATAGCGAAGTGTCATTGAAGCAAACTTCAACTTTCGGAAGTTCAAGAATCACAAAATTTGAGAATAAGGACGATCAAACTAATGTTTGGAGCGCATATTGCTCCAGAATATATTGAACATCCATCATTGCAAAAATATCATAATTTTCACCTACATGGCTTCCAAAAGGTTAATCAGTTGGGCACTTCTACTCTATATAGAACATAAATTGTAAGAAACATGCATAACTAACCCGAAAGATCAATAAGACCTTTATAATTGAGAGACCAATGATACAGCCTCCAAAATTATCATAAGGGCATCAACGAAGATGCAAAAAATGCTGCCAGCAAGCATCCTCAAACATTACAAAATACACCTTTAGTTCGACGGCTATTAAAACAATTACAGTATAGCATAAATGAAGCTCTTCAGTACTTCTACATACGATAGAGACATGTACTTCTATTGAACAGACTCATAATGTTTAATAGATAGCTTTGAGAAACCAAAATGCAAGCACTTTTGAGCACACTTTACAATATAAGTCAGTAATTGGCTGGCAAAATACCCAAGTACACTAATGTATATATGGTTTCACTCTTCTTGAGACATTACTATCAAGGGATTTATTTCTTTGATAAATTTTATTATGAAATTCTCTTAGATGTGTTGATATAGCTAGTTTGATTGACCAAGTCTGAGACTTGCTTATTATATGGCAAACCAATCAAAAAGTAGTCGGTGAAACATAAAGTTATGGAGTAAATAAAGATAGAGATAGATAAAGTGATTACTTGTGTCGCTAAGGGCTATCACGCATAAGTGGAACCATCCTCTAATGGGCACTGAAATTTGTCAGAAAACTGTTGATTTACATGTACTTCAAAGTTGGAATGATCCCTTAAAATACCCCCACACCAGAAAAGCTTGAAGATGAATCTTGAGGTTATTTAGAACCCTAATCGATGCAACAATCCTCACTCCTAACAAAAGAATACAAAAAATATCATTAAGGAGTTCAATATTAAGTAAGTCATTGGAAAAATTAAATCCAGTTCACAAATTATGAAAATAAAAAGGAAGATGTAATGACCCGTATTTAATTTATTCCTAATTTTCACTCATATTCCATTTCCGCTTATATATTCCTATTCCTTATCTCATCGGCATATTAGATTCCCTTCTTTCACGTTAAGTTCCGCATTCATTTTCCGCATGTACTCTTTCATCCATTTTATTCATCCATTATGCATCCATTTATTCCTTTCGGTGGTTTAGTATTAGTTTCCTTTTTGTAGTTTTGGCTGTTCGGTGATCATTCGGAGGAGGAGGTGGCGTTGTGGCCTTGGGAACCCCTAGATGGGTTGGTAGTGATGTTTTTTTGGTTGTGTGTGTGATTTGAGGTGGTTCCAGTGAGCCATTAGAGTGGCCGGTAGGTTTTCGGACTTTTTCGAGGAAAAGATTCCTTTTTGGGGGCTTAGGCATTTTGGTGGCCGTGAGGTGGTGGAGGTGGTATTTTTGCTTTGGGAAACCCTAGATGGGTTGGTAGTAATGTTTGTTTGATGTGTGTACGGTTTGGTGTGGTTCCGGTGAGCCGTTGGGTTGGCCGGTGAGTTTCTGGACTTTTCAGAGGAAAAAATTCCTCTTTGGGGGTCTAGGCATTTTGGTGGTCGTGAGGCGGTGGAGGTGGTATTTTTGCCTTGAGAAACCTTTGTTGAGCTTGTAATAGTGTTTGTGTGGTGGTGGTGGTGGTTTGTGGTGTTTCCGGGGTGGTCCGTTGCCTTCCCGGGGTTTTATTTTTGGTGCAAGAACAGTTCTATTCGAGCAGGGGCCTTTGTATTCGAACAGAACCCTTTGTATTCGAACAAGACTTGTCTCTGTTCGAATACAATTCACTCGGTTCGAACATGATCATTTTCTATTCGAACAAAAGCGCGTTTCCAGCTTTTTTTGGGTTTTAATCTCTCTTTCCTCACTTTCCTCTTTTTCACTCTCTCTCTCCTCTCCCTAACCTATTCCCCTCTCCTCCATACTCTTGATCCACTCTTCCCCATCGCATCGAGGATTCTTCACCCGCTTCGTCGCAAGCTTCGCTCCTATCCACGGTAAGAAATTCCCGATTCTTTTTCCGTTCTTTTCGTTTGTTTTCAGCGTAGGTCTGATTTCTAGGGTTTGGTTTTGATGTCTTTTTCTTAAATTGATTGGTTGTTTGTTGTTCTTGGTGATTGTGTTAGCTTGTCAGGCGTTCCGTTGGTTGTTCCGCAGATTTTAGTTGGTTTTTTGAGTTGGATTTCCGCAGGACTCGGGATTGTCTTCAGGCGAGTTTTATTCCTTCATTACTAAGTTTCTATACTAGTTTCTTAGTATTGTTTTAGAGAGTTATATTGAGCTTAAAGATGCTTTGTGATTAACTATAATTTAACCTAGGAATTATCCGGTTTGTATTGTTAACCTGTAGTTGGGTTGTAATTGATTATGGAGTTGGTTTTGGTTCGCATAGGACCTGAGTTAGTTAGTAGTGGTTGGGTTAGCGTTCTCATGGCTTGCCCAGGAATGCCCTTTCCAGCCTTAGGAGATTATTGGGTTGGATATAGTGACGGTTAGGTTGTTGTGTCGGCTATGCATAGTCGGTGCAACCGAGTCCCTATTCATTCTGTTTGTGTTGCCGTGTGAGCGACAGCTGTGTGGTTTTCTTGTGCACCTGTTGCACCTTTATAACTTTTATCACATCTTTCAAAACTTATTGAGATTGGATACACGAAGACTCCGTTTGGGTTGACCTCCGATAGGATCCAAGGAGTCTGTAAGATTGGGTTAAGAGACACGGTGAGATTGGGAATGACATTATCATACCTAGTACAACCACCCCGGAGTGTGGAATGGTATGAGGCAGAGTCATGGAGATCCCAACTTATTCCACGGTGAGATTAAAATTCCTTGAAATGTTCGGACTATTTCTCCGAGGGTTGATACACCCATATCCACTTTGATCAATTGTGACCATCCTAGCTTGGTCGAGCTTAACCAAATCGTACCTGTGTATCCCTTCCTTTACTGATCTCTTTAAGAAATTAGACGTTAGCGGTTGATCAACCAACATTATAATAAGATCTCGTACACTTTTAAAACACTGAATCATTCTGCATTAGGGGATATTTATGGGAATATCCCTGCTCATCATAATATTTCACTGCATCTGGGATAAGTATGGGATTATCCTAGTCATCACTTCACACCATGGTATTGCATATTATCATACCATCACATTCTCTTCCATATACTCTTCTCACATTCCTTCTCTATTCTCTCCTCTCATCAACTCTATTTCCTTTCCTTATCAACTCTGTATCTGTTATGGTCACTTACTATTTTGCTAGATTGTATTTACCTAGTCTATATTACATTCATCTCTACTCTATTTTTTAGTACCAGTGGTTAGTAAGTTATTTAGCTCTGTTGGATTAGTGAGCTCGTTGTTTGCTCACTCTCGTATTTTAACCATTGATTAGCTTGGACTGCCGCGTGGGTAGCCAGTTCAGAGATAGATTTTGCCGCTGCAGATTTCCTTTGGTTCTAGATTTCTGTAGGTGTTCTCAGCATGTGTCGCTGAGTTTTTATTAGAGATATTGTATCACATTTTCATTTGATATGTATATATATGTCTTTTGCTTCCGCGTTATATTGTTATTGTTTATTCTTTACTCTGATGATTATTGTTATATGTGAATAGCCGAGCCAGAATTTGTCTACGGCTTGGTTATTTGTGGGGTAGAATCTTTGGATTCCCCGACCTGCACTACTTAGAATTTAGTAATTGGTCAAGCTACCGATTACTAGATTTTGGGGCGTGACATCCATCCACGATAGTACGGCTAGTGATTTTGGCCTGACTGTTTTCTTGTAGGTACTATGGATTGGAGGGAGAGTGCATGATGTTATGCTGATTGAGAAATTCAACGACTCTAGAGCCAACGAACTGGGGTCCATTGTCGATTCTGATTAGATGGGGGCAACTAAACCGGATGATGATGGTTTTCCAAATAAATTTGATGACTTCGTCTTCGCGTGTATGGCACAGAGGAACTGCTTCTACCCATTTAGTAAAGTAATCTATTGCGAGTAAGAAATACTTCCTTTTGCCTGGCGCAGTGGGGAATTCTCCCACAAGATCAAGTGTCAATCTTTTAAAGGGCCATATAACGCTGCTTGAATAGAGTTCCAAGGCTGGAACTCGAATTTGGGGGCGATGTCGTTGACAGTCATCGTACTTGCTTGCGAGTTCAATGGCTTAAGCTTTCATCTTAGGCCAAAAGACTCCTTGTGTAAGTGCTCGATTGGCTAGAGATCGTCCTGCCGCATGGGAACCACAAGTACCCTCGTGTAATTCACAACAGGAACAAAGATCTCACCAAAATTAACACCCTCTTTATGTTAAAAGCCCTTCACCCCAAGTCTAGCCTTGAATCTTCTTGAACCATCATATTCCTGCTTTAGTCTGTATACCCACTTGTTATGCAATGCTCTCTTCCCTTTCGGTAATCAAACTAAATCCCTAGTTCAATTTATTGATAATGACTGCATCTCATCATCCATAGCAAGCTCACACTTGCTCTTAGTTTCCAATTCTAAAGCCTCCTTGTAAATTTTTGGTTCACCACCATCCGTAAGTAGCAAATGATTTAGGGAGTTAACGTACCTAGCCGGAATTCTTGTAACTCTCAGCTCCTTTCAAAGTGCTATTGGAATGTCTAGATCATTAGGTTCTTCGCTTTGATTCGGTGCATCGGACTCTACTACGACTTCTTCATCAACCTCTCGAGAGGGTTTATCATAATGTCGACACATTCCGCTACTTCACTTCAATTCTTTTCTACAGGTACTTTGAAGTCTTTATATAAGACTTCCTCAATGAATGTAACATTACGGCTCTGGATAACTTTCCGATTCTTTGCATCCCAAAATTGGTACCCAAACTCATTACCACCGTATCTAATTAATATACACGTCGTCAACTTTGAATCTAGCTTTGTCCTTGTAACTGAATTATCAAGTACATATGAGGTACAACCAAAAATACGCAAGTGATTTAGGTTTACCTCTTTACTGGTCTATGCTTCTTCAGGAAGTCCAAGATCTAAAACCGTTGAAGGCTCTCATTTAATCAAGTATGCCACCGTATTAACCGCATCCGCCCAAAAATACTTTGGCAATCCAGCGTTGAGTCTCATACTCCTTGTTCTTTAGTTTATTGTTTGGTTCATGCGTTCTACAATACCATTTTGTTGCGGTGTTCAGAGAATAGTCTTTTGTCTCATAATCTCGTTTAATGCGCAAAAGTCTTCAAACTCGTCACTATAGTATTCGCCCCCGTTATCCGACCTGAGACACTTCAGTTTCAAATTGGTTTCATTTTCAACTAGAACCATCTACCTCTTGAATTTATCGAACACATCTGATTTGTTCTTCACGAAGTAGACCTACAGTTTACGAGTAGCATCATCGATAAAGGTAATGTAATAATGAGAACCACCAAGAGAAGACACCTTGGTTGGCCCCCAAACATCCGTGTTTACAAGATCCAGCTTTTCAACTTTCCTTGATCTTCCAGTTATTCTAAAACTGACCTTCTTCTACTTCGCAAGAACACACTCTTCACAAAACTTGAGATCAACCTCAGCAAGACCCTCTAACTTTCCCTTTGTTACCATCACCTTTATTCCATTTTTACTCATGTGACTGAGCCGTTTGTGCCATGTACTTGTATCAATCCCCGGAGTGGCCGCACAAATAGTAGAAATTGTGTTTTGTGTTGTATACAACGTTCCTTGTTGCAAGCCTCAAGCTACTACCATAGCTCCCTTTGTAACCTTCCAGAAGGTTGCACCAAAGATACTCGTATATTCGTCATCATCCGCCAATTTGTTAACCGATATAAGGTTACGCCCCAATTTGGGTACAAGTCGCACATTCTGTAAAACCAACGTTCCCCTTGAAGGCAATAACAACCTAGTGTTTCCCTTTCCAGTAATATTGTGTGCACTCTTATTTGCATGAAAGACAGTACCGAAGTCGCTTTTAACAATATTAGTTAGGAAACCTACATTTGCAGTTGCATGGAAAAAGGCGTCCGAATCAACTATCTAAGATTCGTTAACATCGTCACACGAAAGTAATAGAGCCTTGTCAGAACTTACCTCCTCAGTGTTGGGAAACCGAGTGGGCAAATTGCAACGCGGAAGCACAATATGATTTAGTAAGAACCAAAGATCTATAAACTAACCACAGAGAATTCAATCCAAAGGCAATAATCACATACACAAGGTTTAAATTAGGTAAAAACCCTAAACGGGATCAAAAACCATCACCAACAAGCACGACAATTATATTATCACACTAGGGTTACAAGAAGTTCCAGAGATCACTCAAACCTCACCTCTACCCTTACAGATAATCTCCAGCAAGAAATCCTAAAAGAAAACCCTAGATTTCTCACTTTTCTCTCTCTAACTCTTTCTCACAGTACAGAGGCCTTTAACATACACTCTTTATTTTAGGTTTCCATTAGGTCATCTCCAAAGTACGCATCATGAGATAATCTATCGCTTTGAATTAAATCCCATTCGAAACGAACTTAGAAACAAACAAACATAGCCAAAGTCGTTCGAACGAGTCATGAGGTCGTTCGAATGACCATTTTACAATCCTATGGAATTTTGGCCCAAGAGCTCAATTTTGTTCGAACGACTTCCCCACTCGTTCGAACGATTTTCCCCTATTTTGAGCTGTAATCCTAGCACTCAGTAAGGTTTATTGTATTTTTATCCTCATCATTATCTTTCTTAGAAGAAGAATTACAATCTTGCCTGAAGTGACCCTTCTTTCCACAAGTCCAACACGCACCGGGCAGCTTAGACTTTCCTCTTGACTGTGATCGACCCCTTCCAAATTTGGGTCTTTTTCTATAAGACCTCCCTCTTTCCTCGACGTTCAACATAGTACCGCTTGAACTCGAAGATTCAGATGTTTTACGTCTATTATCTTCACTCATAATCAAATAGACTATAGTGTCAAATTTGATGTCTTCCTTCCCCGATGAGTTGCTCACAGCTGTAATGAACCATTCCCAGCTCTCAGGCATCTGCCCTAAAAGAGTCTACGCTCCCACCTTCTCGGTAAAAGTAATTTTAACAAATTCCAGTTGAGCGTGAATAGTATTGAACTTACTGATATGAGCTTGTACACTACCATTTTCCTTCACCTTCAAAGTAAACAAGTGCCTTAAAAGATGTACCTTGTTACCCCAGACGGTTCCGAATACATAGCGGACAACCTTTCCATCAAACCTTTCGTTGTCGTAACTTTGGAGATCATGTGTAAAATCTGAGATGACAGCGCTAACCTAACGGTTCCAAGCACCTTACGATCCAATCGCGCTCACTTAGCAGCATCAAGATCTGTTGGCTTCATCTCAACTTTACTCAGTGGTAAATCAAGATCCTTCTGATAAAGGTAATCTTCTATCTGTATCTTCCACACTCCAAAATTAAATCTATTGAACTTTATAATCTTCAACTTTTTCTGATCGGCCATCATTCTTCACCATACAAGCCCTGTAATACTTGCTCTGACACCAATTATTGAGAATCGAGGTAACTAATCTCTCTTCTACGACAAGAACCATACGCGAAATATGTCAATCAAGTAAACTAAGAAACACAGAACAATAATCAAGACAAGGTTTCCCAGAGGAAGGAAGTGGAAAACCCTTACGGATAAAAAGCCACTCCCCGAACAATCCACTAAGATGATCAAACAAGTTACAGCGATCTCTCCAAGCTTCTCAAACTTTAATGGAGTCTCTCAAATTCTAAGTCTCTAGAATTAAACTCATGTAGGAAGGATAGGCTAACAAATAACCTAATTCATCTTTATATACTAGAGGACTAAATACAAGTAGAACGGATCTCGAGGCAAACTCAACGTCTCAGAAGAATTTCCAAAGACAACCTAACATAACCCATTCGAACAAACACACAGACTCGTTCGAACGACTTTAAGGATTAAAGGTTCCGGCCCTAGAAAACATACATGTCGTTCGAACGACTTCTTCGGTCTTCAAATCCAAAACGCAAAATCAGACAACTTGTTCGAACGAGCTTCATTTTCGTTCGAATGACTTCGACCTACTTTGAGTTCATCTTCAACAGCTCGAACAGAACCAGCTCGAGTCTTCAGGTAACATAACCAGTTCGAACTTCAGGTAACTTAATCAGCTCGAACTTCTGTCGATCATAACCAATTCGAATCTAAACATTGAAAATCTCATTTTCAATCCGACTTCAATCATTGAACTGAAATAACTCGAACTAAAACGACCTCGAACATAATTCGAGTTCATATCTTAACATGAAGTCACCTGCTCAATTCGAAGGCATCATTTACCCATTGAGTTAGCAATTTCCTCGTAATCCTTGGGCAATAAAAATAAAGCTTCAAACCAGGATATTGAACCCACACCAGTGCCATTGCCGAGTTATGGACAACTTTCATACAGATAATTGGGGATCTCTATTGATTACGGGGACAACTTTCTTTCTTTTTAGAACAGAAATAAAAACATAACTTGTAGATCAATTTATTACCACGAAATGATGGTTTCAGGAGAAAATGATATACAAACATAAGTAGATTAAATTTAAAACATACCTAGATTAATAAGGTTGTTTAGATTGAACTAAGAAACGAAGTTGGACCGGGAGGAACTGGAATCTCAATAGTTCCTTCCAACATAAGGACCACTTTCTTCATGTGAGGACGAAGTGCTGGGTCATCTTGGATGCACCAAAGTGCTACTTTCACCATCCTCTCCAATCTTTTTTTGTCGACCACTTGGTCGTCAACCAACTTACTCAATTCACCTTCTTCGAAACACTGAAAAACCCAATCGGAAAGAACGATTTCATCCTCTTGAAGTTCCATATCCAAACTCTTGCGGCAGCATATGATCTCCATTAACATGATTCCGTAGCTGTAAACATCTGCTTTTACAGTTACCGGCAAGTTCCTATGCCACTCAGGTGCAACATACCCTCTTGTCCCTCTGATTCCAGTGAAAGTTCTCGTTTGGTCTGGCTTCAAAAGCTTAGCTAATCCAAAGTCGGCAATCTTTGCGCAAAAAAACTCGTCCATGAGTATATTTTGAGGCTTTATGTCACAGTGGATGATCTGGGTCTCACATTCTTCATGTAAATAAAGGACCCCTCTAGCTATATTCAAAGCAATTCCCACTCTTTCATCCCAATTCGGGTACTTTTCGGGTTTGAAGAGAAAGTTTTCTAGAGATCCATTACACATGTACTCGTAAACCAGAAGCCTATTGGAGCCTTCATGGCAGTAACCAAGCAATCGAACTAGATTTTTGTGATGTGTCCTCCCTATCACTCTCATCTCAGTTCGAAATTCCCTTTCCCCTTCGTCGACCACTCTCTCCAGTCTCTTAACAGCTATAATTCTTTCACCATTTGATATAACCCCTTTAAAAACTGTTCCGAAAGATCCCCTACCAACTTCTTCCCTGAAACCATTTGTTGCTTTTTCAAGCTCCAAGTAAGTAAATGACCGCAAAGTAATTTCCTCGTTCAATCCTATACTCCCAGTATCAGAGAGCTGATGATATACCCAAACACGGTGTCTATAGATTAGAACCCCAGAAACCATTAAGACAATAAAAGCAACGGTGGCAATTACGACACTAGTGATTAGAATCTCAATTCCTAATACTTTCTCGCCTTGTTTATTTGCTTTGGGTTCATTGGTCGTTGTAACTTTTCTGATTCCCACCTCCTTGATTAGAGCGGTGGGTGGGTTACTTAGGTCTCTTCTGCCAAACCTCAAAGGGAATCTCTGTTTCCTGCACTTTAGGTTGCTAAATAAAGCAGCCTGACAGTTACAGTCTGTTAGACACATCAGCCTGCAATCTTCGATATTTGTGGATGATAAGATGGTATATGATTCATCTTCCCATACAGTATTCTCTAGAAGACTCATGGTGGTATTTTCACAACCATCTACAGTAGTATTCCTCCCACAGCCCAGCATCTGTTGATTCTGGTTAACAAAATCAAAACCGGGAAGACAACGGCAAACAGATTCTTGATCCATGAGTGTACAATAACTATTTAAACCACATATGCCTTTAGGGGAGCACTTATCATTTGTTGATGACCATTTGATCGACCAATTACCCCTTGGGCTCAATGAATATAGGCGGAAGATGCCGTCCACATCGATCGTCATTCTGTAAAAGATGGTTCCATCTGAAGGGGAAACGGCGGCTGAAAGATTCCTTATATTGAAACCGGTGTTATTGAGCAGGTACAGGTGTCCATCTTTGTCAAGATTAACACTTACGTTATCTCCTGCTCTGTACGTTCCTGATGACCAATAAGCGTACCAGGATTTGTCCCAGGCTGTGTCGGAAGCTGGGTATTGCACAAGGTTTCCATCAGTTTGCATACTGAGCATAAACCTTCCCGTAGAATGGTCGGTTCTTGAGGTACTTGAGACTAATGCGGATCCTGCTAAAAGTCGCTGACCTTGTACAATAGTGTCTGTTGGTGAAGTAAAACTCTCCCATAATACATCTGAATCGGAGTTATAGAGAACAAAATTGCCGGAGTCGAGCATGGAGGCCGAGGAAGCAGAATCCGTTGCAGTTGAGATGGCTTTGGCTTGGCCTTCTGCAGGCTGTAAGACAAGTCTACCGTCTGTAGTCATTTGCAATGTAACATTGCTGGGAATTTTAGGATCATCTCGGTTATATGTCCATATAACAGTTTTTTCTGGAACTTGCGCAAACCAGATTGCTACTATAAAGCCATCTTCACCTTGTGGGTAAAATCCAAAGGCGAATTTGCCGGAAGGTGAGAGCCATGAGGACAGGTTGGTTTTAGGAGAGAGGGAAGAACCAAGGGTTATATTGGAGTATTTTTGTAGAGCTGTTATTGTTGATAATGCAGAGAGGAGAAGGAAGAGAAGAATGATAGTTGCCATGGAAAAGTAGTAGATGTCTCGGAAAGATGATGAAATTTAAGGTATAGTATTATATTCAGTGGATTGATTTCAAGGTTTAAAAACGGTACGTGTGTTACGTATTTTTGGCGACAAGAAAAAAACGTTATAAGGTCGTTATTTGTCTTATAACGGTGTTATATTAAAATAATGGTTATGTTTTGATTTTCTCTATATATAAATATTAATTTTCAATAATAACAATCGTATAACACCACCGTTATAGACGTTATTTTTTATATTTAAAAAAATAATAAAGAAAAAACCGAAGTATTTATTATTATTGAAGTTATTAGTTATTACAACATTGAAACAACACACCACACTACACCGACAAATTAAATATCACACTAAAACATTAAACATCACACTAGAGCATTAAAAATCACATAAACATCAAATGAAAAATAATTATTCTGGAATACGACATTGCATTCACTGGTAAACGGAGTCGAACTGATTGATATCAAATTTGGAGTAGTTTGAAGGTTGGCCATACTCCAGATTGATTTGGCCGAAATTGAAATCAAAATACTCCTCAAGCAAAGGTTCCATTGGTGTTTGATACATAGATATTTGTGACTAATTTTCTGGAAAATCTGTGTCAATAACAGAAGTAGAGTATCTCCTTTGCTCATTGGCCTCCGGGTCTTCAACTGATAATTCTCTTGCAAGCTCTTCTGGTCATTCTTCATGTGTTGGCAACAAAGGCTCATCGTTATCTTCAACAATCCATTCACATAAAGGATATTCCAATAAAATGGTAGACACACTTATGGGGTCTACACGTTGACGTCTATTTTCCCTTCTTCTTTCATATCATATCACAAAAAATAATTTTCCTCAAGAATCATATAACGACATATAATGGTGTTATAACGGTATATAACGGTGTATAACATTCGTTAAAAATGAAGAAAAATATTAAAAATAACGTATTGTTATAACGGTAACAATAACCATTATAGTATAAAATAACGGTCTGTAACAACAAATAACGGGGGTTACGGGTTCAAGGCGTTACCGTTATACTGTTATAGCGGTTGTTATAACGGTTATTTAAAACCATGGTTGATTTCAAGTCATAATGTTCTAGTCAACCTTCCAAGTGACATGTCGTTGCCATTGCTCTAAATCCTTTGACGTACATTTAATTCCATCATCTACTTTCTACCCAATGCCCGGTCCACTATTTTTAAAACATGTGGTTTCCCTTTCTAGTCCACAACTTCTTTCTCATCCAGGCCCACACGGAGAGAAAATGTAGATATTCCTGAAAACATATACCCAGTCCAAATCCTATATCCGTCACACAAAAATTTGTAAAACTTAATACTTTAGGTCAGTGATTACTAGTTATTAGACAGAGCTGATTTGTTCTTTACTGTGATCGTCTTCAAATTGCATTTTTATTTCCCAATAATCTGATTTTTATTTGACACTCTGCATGGTGTTATGTTTTTTCCATTTCAAAATTACCATAGGGTTTATTATGATAGGTCTTCTTTCTTTCTTTTGTCTTTTTTTTCCCCCTCTTTTTTTTCTTCCATTTAGGGCGATCAAGGGTCAGCCACTCGTCCAACTAATTTTCTGGATATATGCAATCACCTTCAGGCTTCAACTGCACCAGTTTAGATCGGATTTTCCCCGACGAGTGGCTTATTTGCGTTAGTGAAGAATTAATCAGTCGATAAGATTTTTGCTTTATGTGAGGCAATGCTAACTGCTGCCCTATACCCAGCAGGGTTAGTTCTTCATATCTCTATAGACTAGTTGAGTATAGTAATGAGACTATTCAATAAGATTGTTTTGGTGACTTAAAAGGTTGGGTTGGGGTCTGGAGGTTGACTATCAACATCTGGGTATTGAGTATAGTAATGAAACTATTCAATAAGATTGTTTTGGTGACTTAAAGATTGGGTTGGGGTGTGGAGGTTGGCAATCAACATCTGGGTATTGAGTATAGTAATGAGGCTATTCAATAAGATTGTTTTGGTGACTTATTAAAGCTTGGGTTGGGGTATGGAGGTTGACTATCAAAATTTTGGATTTGGCTCTTTTGGCATGAAACTGTGTAACTGCTGAAGTATCTTCGAGAAGGTAGTAGTTCTTGTACACTCGAGTAGAAGATGTTAGGGATATATAGATAGTTCTTGATGTTTAGGACTTAGTTAAATTGGAGATAAAATTGTATCGATAACTTAACGCAATAACGTTTGAATCAGATAGTAATAAAAAGAATGATGGGTTGGAGTTTAAACTCGACAATAATATTGATACGAGCATTATGAATTTATATAGTGTATCATATAAGATATTATACTAACTTAAAAAAGGGAATCTGATTTTCAGGTTCATAAAATGGTTGAACCCATCTTAAGCGATGATAAAGAAGGAATCTTTGAGAACCTCGTGGATGTAGAACCCCTCCTAATCGATGTAACAAAGTGTGTCCAAGAGTTGGGGGATAGGTATAGAGTTGGGCCAAGTAGCGCAGATGTGGCGAGTATTGATCTGTTTAAAATAAAGCCCAGGGTGGTTAAAGTGTCTGATGAGGAGAAGACCGAGACAAATGTGGATCACGAGCCTCAGGCAAGTGATCGAGAAGGGAGTGATTCTGGGGAAGTGGATGTCAAAAAAGAGGGGAAAGAGTGTTATGGAGAGGCTCCAGAAACAAGTGAAATTTTAAATTTTAAAGCGAAATATGGTATTTCTAAGGACATTAGGTTAGAAAAATACCACTATGAGATGACGGATCAGGATGCTCCATTGGATAGTATTTTTGTCCATCGAGAACAGATAAAAAAGGGTTTAAAGTTGTCCCTTCGAGCTGACCAGAAGAGGTTTCTAAACTTTTTTGATGTTGCGCCTGCACAACAACAAATATAGATTTTTACGTCATTAAAAAAATGACGTAAAAGGGATTTTACGTCATTTGTACAAATGACGTCGAAGGCGATGACGTGGAAAGGTAGGGACTGACAACATCATTAAATAAGTGACGGGGAAAGCAAGGGACTAACGCCATTAATTAAGTGACGTATAAGGGGTTTCAAAAGATGACGTTATTTATACCTAATTTCAGTGGCTGGCCGACTGATGTATTCTATTGACTTCACTAAATAACGTTATTAAAAAAATCCATTTACAGGAAGAAAGGATGAGTCGCAACTGTTGAGAGAAGACCTGTTTGAGTTTACGCATAAGCGTGGTAAGAGAGAGAGGATGAGTTTTTGTAAAAAAGTGCTTACGTGGCAGCACCTCATTTACTTAAAAAGCTGACGTGGCAATCCCACAATCGTTTCTACAGATGCGTTTCCAATTATATATTTATATAGATACCTTGCATTATAGATGTCTGCGACACTCAACTATGTTGAATTTCTACCATTGCTGCTCACTAGAGCCAATTACCTCACTTGGTGCATTGACAATGACTTATTCTTGAAGTCATTTGGTCTGCAGGAGACCATCGTCAGTGGCAATAAGGAAGATCCCATGGACAAAGTAAGGGCTTTGTTTATCCTCCGTCATCATATTCAGGATGACCTGAAGACTGAATACCTCAACAAGGTTAAGCCAGCTAACTTATGGGCACGCTTGTCGGGGCATTTTGCTCCTCTTGAGACCATTATGCTCCCAAAAGCGATACACTAATGGAACTCCCTTAGGTTCCAAGATTTTAGGACAGTCGCTGATTACAACTCAACTGTCCATAAAATTACTTCTACACTTAAGCTGTGTGAGAAGAAAGTCACTGATGTTGAAATGATAGAGAAGACTCTATTAACCTTCCATGCTAGCAATATTGTAATTTAAAGGCAATATTGGCTAGAGAACATGAAGACTTATGAAGTCTTGATTCAGGCACTGCTCCTCTCTTTGCAGAATAATGAACTTCTAATGAAAAATCATGTTATGCGGCTCTCTGGGAGTGCGTCGTTGCCTGCGTCAAACAATGTTTAGTTTCGGGGAAACAACTTAGCACGTCGGGGATAAAGATATGGAAGGGCAGGGGAGGCTACCAGGGATACAGGAAGGGTGGAAACCATAAACCTTTTGGCCCTAGGAGAGGTAAAGGATTTAAGAAATCTTGGACACTAGGCAATGCGAAGAAGGAATAACAGACTGATCAGGGATCTACTTGCTTTAACTGCGGTGACATAGGATACTGAGCACGATAACAGAGTCAAAACCCACCAGGCAGTTGTTGACACTAACTCCGCCCTTCTGGAGTTCGCAGCGTCAGACTTCTTCAGCAACATTGATGTCGTCATGGATCGACAAACGGAGTAATCCGTAATGATATCTCAGTAGACATGTGATGTTACATTAGAAAGAGTACTAGTAGTTTCTTGTCTCATAGACTTGATTTACTTTTTGTTGTTAGTATTTATGATTTTGTTGGGAACATATCATTTATATTTCAATACAGTGCTCGTGACATACATGAGATTCTTTATTTGTTCTAAATTATGATTACTCAAATTTATTGCTTGGGAAATAGTTAAATTCTATGTATGATAGTTGATCTACTACATACAACCTGCCTATGGCTCTCTCTGCTCATTGAGCATGACCTATAATTGGATGAGTGGCGGCATATGTCTAAGAGACATTTCATACCACGCACTCGATCCTTTTGAGCTATGCATATATTTCATGTCTAACTTGTGCATCAAGGATGGCACGAATATCATTGGCATGACCAACATAATAGAATGCACTGTGTGCGTCACGCTATTACTCTCTCACGGTACTATACAGGGTATCTAGACCATTTTATAAACTAGTACATCCAGTCGGATTTTACTTAGTTTAGGGAGATACATGATAATGTTTATCATGTAATGACTATCGAAGAAAATGACAGACAAGGTTCTGTGTCTTTACTCTATGTCTAAAGGTTAAAATGCGCTATTAGAACGGTTTTCAATACACTTCTCTAGCTAGGATACCGAGGAGGATTATCAGAATTATATCTCAACTTTCCTTGAAAGGAGAGATGATCCAGAGAATGTACGTGTAGCGTTTCTTTACACGGAAAGTCTATTATGACCAAGGTAGAGTAAGATCTCTAGCCTTTGCTCCAACCGCATCCATGGAGACCCATGTGGACCTTTTCATCCACATAGTGACACACTTGCATATTTATGGTCATTAAAGACGTCTCTAGGAGATGGTTCTGGGAATGCAACGTTAGCACGACTTCTCACTTAGATCATTCGATCGCAAGCTCAGTTCCTGGATTACCCAATCTAAGTCGATCGATGCGACTTGAAGGGGAGTTGGGAGTTGGACTCACAGGCTTTTGATGATTATTTTACCACTAAATGGGACAGATGATTGAGCATCGTGAGTACCCCACACCATACCCAACTCGGGATTGGCGGAGAACCTAATCCAGCGATTTCAGATAATTGCTAAGCCACTGTTATTGTGATCACAGCTTCCAGCTAGTGTGTGGGATATGTATTTTTGCTCCCAGAATACTGATTAGGGTTCATCCCTTAGCAAATCATCAAATTATTTTTTCCCAAATGCGACTAGTAACTGGGTCGGAACCCGGTGTCGCCCATCGACGAACATTTGGATATTCTGTACATGTGCCAATCGTACCACAATGTATGAAGATGGGACCCTCAACGTCGGCCTCGTATTATGTAGGTTATGATTCGCATTTATTACTGGATATTTGGACCCACTAACGACGTATATCCTACAGGGCAGATAATTGTCACTTTGATGAGACGATATTCCCAACATTGGGGGGAGAAATGACAGTCAATGCTGAGGATATTTTTAAGAGGTCTTGGAAAACACCATCGTTGTCTCATCTAGATCTCTATATATAAGTTAGGTGACAATAAGGTTCAACGGATTTCAAACCTCCAATAGATCATAAATGATTTGCTAGACGCATTCATAGGCACTATTGAAGTACCGTAAGTGTATGTACCTAAAGTAATACACCTACATAGTAGAACGTTCTAGGGGAACTAGTACCGCAGCAGAACGTTCCAGGGGAATTAGTACTGCAAATGAATCTGAGGTTCACGCTTAGTGCGAAGCACCGTTGGAAGAAAGTATTATGAGTCGGGGAGCTGTAGAATAAGGGACAAATATGACTAATGGTGTAGTCGGTTCATCTAGGATAGAACCACCCATTTATAAGGTATTCATATTTGCTGCTGTACTCGCCATCAAGGATGAGGATTCAGAGCTACTTATTGGAAATGATTGTGTGTTGTTGTATATTAACAAAAGTTGGTATCTGGAATCCAAGCAGAGCTCAGCTTGCGCATAATGCGAAGTGATACCATTGAGCTTATCGGTTATAAATGGGAAAGGTACGGAAATACAATTAAGATGGAGAGATAATTTGGTCAAGGCAAGACTAGTTGCCCAGGAAATCTTTAAAGAAATCTACCATTGATTGTAGTGTGACCTATTACCCGGTTATGGACACTATAACATTTCAGTACTTATCACAAGTTATCGGGGACAAGCTAGACATGCGTCTGATGTAAATACCACGTATCTATATGGGAAACTAGATACAGATATATACATGAAGCTACCTGGGAAGGTATAAGGTTCTGGAAGTAACTAAGCTCGACACACAAGGTATGTACGTAATAAAATTGGAAAAGTTATTGTTGACTTGAAGCAATGGGCTCATGTGACATAGTTGACTGAGTATTTGAAGGTCAAGGACTTTACAAATATCTTTATGTGCCCATGCATTCTTATACATAAATTAGCTTCAGTATCATCATAATAGTGTACTAAATGATTTGGATATCATTAGACCTCAGGGGGAGATCGTGAGAGCCACCGAATACCTTGGGAAGGAATTTAAAATACAAGACCTTGGGAAATCAAGAGTGTCTCGATTTACAGATTGAACATCTTTATAGTTGCACTCGTACACCAAGCAATATATATCGATAGAGTTATCTAATACTTCGATATGGATGTAGCACATGGTGCTAAGTCGTTTATTCCGTGTCCAACACATGGGTGTGGACAACGACATCTTTCACCATCTTAATGGGGGGAAAACTCCTAGGGCCATTGTGCTAACTAGGAGGTGTTTTGCTATAGTTAGTTGGGTATACTAGACCCAATGACTCACTCACAGTGAACTGTTTGGCTTGCCATAGTTTTGTTCCTACCCAGAGACACTGGATTAAGATCAAGCGCATTCGGAGATATCTCATCGGCACGAAAGACTGGGGTTTGTTCTATCCACAGCTTGGAAAACGGGACATTATAGGATACGCCGATGCAAGATATTTGTCAGATCCACATAAATGCCAATCACAATCGGGTTATGTATTCTTGTATGGAGATACTGAGATTTTATGAAGATCAGTGAAGCAGACGATGGTCACTACATCCTCGAACCACGCGGAGATTCTTGTACTACATGAAGCTGGCAGAGAATGTTTGTGGTTGCGGTCTATGATCAACCATATCAGCGAAAGTTATGGTCTAAATTCTATCCAAGATAAATTGACGACACTTTATGAAGTCAACGCACCTTATATCGTTTAAGTCAAAGGCGAATTTATTAAAGGTGACAAAGTGAAGCATATTTCACCAAAGTTCTTCCACATACATGAGTTGCAGAAGATGAATTAGATCGACATTGTTCAAGTCCATTCAGAAGATAACCTGGCAGATCTATTCACGAAGGTTCTTGCATATCCTACATTCAAGAGATTAGTTTATGGAATCGGCATGCGCAGTTTACAAGATTTATTATCTCAGGGAGATAGATCTCAGGGAGATTGATGTCAGGGGGAGTAGTCCCAGCCTGACGTGGACACATGCGTGTTGTACTCTTTTTCCTGATAGCGCAGTTTTTATCCTAGGAGGTTTTACTGGCAGGAGGTTTTAATGAGGCAACGTATACGCATCCACAACCTATACAGGGCATATGATTGTACTCTTTCCCTGCACAGCTTTTTGCCCAAGGGGTTTTGCTAGGCAGAGGTTTTAATGAGGCAAGTCGTCCTAGTATGGAACACCTCAAGGGGGAGTGTTAAGAGTTGAGTCCAAGCCCAAGCTAGGAACCCAACGGGGTTGGGGTGTCCTATACAGACTCCTAGCAAACCCATTAGGGTTATGGGGAGAGTTAGAGTAGCATTGGGAATCCTTCTGGGTTGTCTATATATCACTGTACTATGTACAGAGAACACGGTTATGATAATCAATAAATCTCTTTCTCTATTTCTCTCTTGTTCATGCTTTAGTATTATTCTGCTCTAGATTGATCATATCCCAATAGAAATATAGATTGCACATGAGAAAGGGTATACTTGTTATAAACGACCAAAAATTTAGGTCCATATTAAAAACTCACGTGGCAATATCAGCTTTCTCTCTTTATAGCTAAAATAAAGAGTAGAAAGTGGTAAAAATCATGTTTTTAGCCTCTCTAAGAGGGCAATTATTTTAGGTTTCAATACTCTATCCTTAAAGATAGCGAGGGAGGAAAGAGAATAATCAGCCACGAGAGCAAAATTGTTTACGTGTAAAGTGAAGTTGGGTATGCAGAATCCTTTCTCCCACGAAATTCTTCAATTCCCGAACAAGTGATTATAAATTGGGACTTTGGGGTAGCAATTAATTCTCTTGGAAAGAAGTTGGGCAATCGTTATTAGAAATCAACAATGTATTATGCTTTTACAAACTCTAATTTTCTCAATGAAATTAGTTTGATTTTGGTTTAAGTTCCAACTCTGTAATTAGTTTAATTTTGGTTTGTCTAATTACAGAGATTGTGTTTTTATAATTTGGGTATTATTGATTCTTCTACTTCTGAACTTGATTGCATTTTAGAAGTTCGTAATTCAATATGGCGCGCGACAAACAACATGCATTGGATGATGAAATCACCTCTGAGTCACATCAACCTTTCTCGCCGAACAAGGTTCCCAACATTAAGCTTACATGCATTTACTCATACAACAACAAGCTTATCTGCGACAACAACAAACTTATCTGCAACAACAACAACAACAACCATGAAATTCTGGCTCCGCCCCTGACAACAACATCCATTTTCGATACCCATGTTCCCACAATCAATTTATTCACAGGGCCAACCATAAAGCATGACTCAACCCATCATCCACGAATCATGCTCAATTCAACAAACACTTCCTGAAGAATCAAATGACGAAGTTAAACTCATTGGAGCACGTGGTGGGAGCTATATAAAAGAGGACTTATTGCTCATATCGGCTTGGCTGAACTCGGGCCAAGACCTAATTGATGGTACATGTAAAAAAAATTGTACTTTTTGGGAACAAATTTGGAGGTATTACCATGAGCACAAGGACTTTGATTCGCATCGCAATACAAGCTCTTTAATCCATCGATGGTTACAAATTCAACTAATGACAAACACTTTTTGTGGATACTATGCTCAAGTTGTAAATCGAGATCCTAGCGGGTCACCGATGCCAATAAGGTATGTTCTTAACTTTCTATTTTCTTAAATATGTTTATACTCGTATGATTAATAGTTATTTGAACCAAAATCTTAGGTTGCACTAGCCCATAAGATGTACAAGCTGATTTAAAAGAAAAAGTTTAAGTTGGACCATTGTTGGGAACAACTCAGGCATCATAAATAATGGGAGTTAGAAGTTGAAAAGAAAAAAGGGAATACCAATGTTGTTGGAGTAGATTACAAAACAAAGGAAAATATTTGAGAAGGGAATATGAACTCAAGAAGAATGTTTTGAGTTGAAAAATACATCACACTTATGGGTATTTATAGGTGTTTGAGACACCTCTTCATATCCCTTTAATTTGGGTTACAAATTTAGCACACAATTTAACTCATACATTAAATAAACACCCTTAATATTCTTAACGTACTCACATATTAATGAAATGATCTTCATCTCCTTAATTGGTAACTCAAATGCATTTGTCCGTTTTATGAAGCATCGCCCTTAAACTTTGTCTAGTAGATCTATTTTTCTTAATTACTCGCATTTCTTCATCCATCGCATTGATCCAAACTTTGTCATTGAATGATTCCTTATATTTTGTAGTTCTAACATCATGAAAGCAGCGAACATATTTGGAGTCGACGTAACTTCAAATCTTCTTGGGCTAGATTTTGGAGTGAACTTGAAGTTGCCGGTTCAAGGTATTTTTGCCTTGAAGAATTAATTTCTTCAAATAGCTTTGGCTTTTCATCTTTTTCTTTATCCCATTTCCACGATGCTTTTTCATCATGAATAAGTTTGGTTCCCCTCCTTTTATTTGGACGGAGATCATATCTTTTTCTTCCATGTTTTCATGACTCCCATCTCCAAGCTTTGCTTATGATGAAACTTTTTCGTCTAGTTCGACGAAACACTTTCCATTTTCCGTCATGTGGTTGTTACAATTGTTTGCATTTTGATGCGGACTTAGACATGAGTAGAATAATTGAGCGGTATTATTCTCGACGAAACTTTTTTTGTTTTCTCCATAGAACCAACAATCACGTTGAGAGTGATTTGGTATTTTGCATCGAGTGCATTTGTAATAACAATCTTTGCTCAAATGCCCTTTCTTTTTGCAAAACCAAACATGCGGAGTCAGCTTTTGTTGTACTCTGATAATTATAACTGCTCCTTCCTCTACCGCGTCCACAACCTCGATTCGTGTTTCTTTCATGCGGGATTTGATATTCTTTGTTCAATGAACTTTCATCAACCAAATTTACTTGCTCCATTTTCTTGGAACTTCTTTTCATCCGCTTCTCATGCGCTTCCAACGAACCAATTAGTTCGTTTAATGAAAGTTAGAAAAATCTTTTGATTCTTCTATTGCATCTACGACATGATCGAATTTTGTGGGTAGACATCTTAATGCTTTTTCCACGATCTTTTTATCATCAATTGTATCTCCATAACTTCTTACTTGGTTTACGATTTCGGAAACTCTAGAAAAGAAGTTTTGAATCGATTTATTCTCCTTCATAAGAAGATTGTCGAAGTCACGCCACAAGGATTGAGGCTTGATGGAGATAACCTTCCCTGAGCCTTGATATACAACTTTCAAGGTCTCTCATACCTCCTTTGATTTTGACAACTCCTTGTTGGATGAAAAGCAAGGCCCCCGAACATCCTTTTTCCTATTTTCTTTGAACTCCTTTTGTTTTGCTTCACTCCATGTTACGAGCACCATTGTGGATTCTGGTTCCTCGTAACTATCTTCTACAAGCTCCCAAAGGTCTTGAGAGATGAATAACGTTTTCATTTGAAGACTCCAATAGTCATAACTTTCTCCATCAAAAGTGGGTATGACATTTTGAATGTAGTTAAATGTCGTTGACGTATTTGAATTGGCCATCGATTATGGGTTGTAGGATCGCCGCTCTTATACCAGAATTTGTTGGAGTAGATTACAAAACAAAGGAAAAGATTTAAGAATGGTATATGAACTCAAGAAGAAGGTTTTCTTTATTGATTTGAGTTGAAAAATACATCACACTTGTGGGTATTTATAGGTGTTTGAGACGCCTCTTCATATCCCTTTTGGGTTACAAACTTAACACACAATTTAACTCACACATTAAATAAACACTCTTCATATTCTTAACTTGAACATATCACTCACACATTAATTAAAGGCTATTCATCTCCTTAACTTGTAACTCAAATGCATTAATTTTAACAAAAGTGTATCTCCCAATGGTTCTAATCCATGCATGCCCGCTACCCATATCAGATCAGATGATGAAACAACATAAAATAACAGTGATATCTTGCATAGGCCGATGGGAAAGAAGAAAGAAAAAGAAATCAGAAAGCGGAAGGGTACTAAAATTAGCTCTAAATTTGTTGAAATTTTGTAAGGTTTTATTGATGAAAAGAAAAAATATTGGGATAGGCATTTTCTGTCGAAGCAGTTTAAAGAAGATGAAATGATAATGCTTACTAATACTGACGATATGGATGATATGATGAGAGAATTCTACAAATCTAAGAAAGAAGAGATTCTTAACAAGAAAAAAGTCTATGAATTATCAACTTTAGTAATCTATGTTCTTATGCGTACACTTACTTTTGCATCATCCTCATGTTCACCTGTGTTGGCTACTTGTTTCATATTATTGTCATTATCTAAGGACCTTGCAGTTAATGTTTTTGCTTTTTTTTTATGAACAGGGGTTCCCATGAAAGTTCTACTACTCGAGAATAAGTAGTATGAAGATTGAAGGATATTTTTGAGAAAGTTCTGAGTTTCTTCTATTGTTATGGACGTGTATGACAGTCTATTGTGCTTTTATGTCAAAAAATTACCACCATCACAGATATACATAAGCGTGTATAAGTCGTAGAGACACGGAAATTTGGGATTATTTGGATCAAGGGAAAAAGATGAACACTATTTCGTTCTTCATCGGAAGTGTGTCTGAAGCCTCTTGCGGCATTCTGGTTAAGATCGAAGGATCAAAGTTACTTCTACATTGGTTAAAGATGTGTTTCAACACAAGGATAGAAGATACGATGTACTAAAATGCACTGAGGTCTTTTAAGAACAAAATCCTACACCTAGCCAACCCAACTAGGTAGTAAAAGTGGGGACAATACGGTGTAATGAATGCTTGTGACCTACCAGCTCTTTCTAATTCTACATGCAATGTGATATTTTCATAATCTGTCCACATTCAGGTAGGTCAGGATAAATCTTGGTAAGTGGTCCCCATTGGTAGAGCTGCCAAAGTGACCCATGACCTGCCAACCCGACCTAACCTTGTTTATGGCGGGTTTGGATTTGGCCTTAATAGGTCGCGAATCATTTGACTCGAACCCGTCTAACCCATTTAATAAATAGGTCGGGTTAGGGTTTACCTTAAATGGTTCGGGTTGACCCGTGACCCGTTTAAGTTTGATTTGAGCCAATTGTAATTTATGGTATTATCTATCATTTTCAAGTAAGATCTGAGCCTAAAAAAATGTTTGTGTTATTACTACTACCCCATAAACATATAGAATTTGATTCGATCTCACTTCAATTTCATTCTCTCGTCCTTTTCTTTATTACTATCCATTTCTTCAACAAACCACTCTCACAAAATGGGCATTGAATCCCCACTTCAATTACTGGACTTATCATTTGAGAACATATTTAACATCAATAACTACCAATCAAAGCTTTAACAAATTCACTCTCACAAAATCTTGTCAACTGAGGTTAAGACTCATGACCCGACCCGACCCAAACCCGAATTAATATTTAAACAGGTTAAAATGGTTGTTTGCGAGCTCTACCCATTGGTGGTAAATCGAAGTGGGATAGAGCACAATTAGACAGAATGGGGAGTCAAATGGAGATCCTTCTTTTATGTGGGGTACACGATATATGGGGAGAGTCCATTGCAGAGGACACTTATATGTAAGGAGTCAAATGGAGATCCTCCTCTCTACCTATTATGTAATATATTGATTGCAGAGAACAGTGGACATAATAGGGAGTCAAATGGAGATCCTCTCTCCCGCCCAACAGACACCATACCTTTTCAAAATCTTGTAATAATATCAACAAAACCCTTAAACGTTGCCTCTCATGCAAACCCCTTCTCTCATTTCTCACTCTCTCTGTCTCTCTCTCTCTGTTTTCCTTCCTCTTGACAGTTTTATTTTTTCCCGTTAAAGGTGACCATGAACATTAGTGCTCTTTCAGGGGGGTCTTTGTATGTAGGAAACCTTCATCCTAACGTAACAGAGACTCATCTTTTCAATGCCTTTTCCTGTATCGGACAAGTTTTCTCTGTAAAAGTGTGCAGACACAGGGAAACAAGGATATCGCTTTGTTATGGTTACGTCAACTTTGTTTCTTATCAAGATGGTATAACTTTTTATTTTCGGAAATTTGAATTTAGATAGATAACCCCTTTGTGTCTAGTTATGTTTTATCTGTTTTTGCTGTTGAAAAATGTGGTTTTTACGTTTTTGTTGAGTATTTGTTGTTGATTTGACTTTTGAGTGGGGTTTAGTGGAGTTTGTGTCTGTTTATCATTGTGTTTATGAGTTTTGTTTTGTTCCCTTGGTTGGTTGTGATCATCGTTTCCAATTCATCATTGTAGCAATGCTGGACACTAGGGCTATGTTTTTTGTAGTACTTTGTCTTAGTGTTAATGGGTTATGGTTCCTTTTTCGGTTATAGTTATGATTATTCTGCATTGTTGTTCTTTGATTATTAATTAGGTTTAAGCAGTTTCGTCTCTAATTTATCTATTAGTATTTCGTTGGTTCTTATTTGTCTTGATTTCTTATGCGTACTTGTTTCAGGAGAGCGTGCTATTAATAAACTGAACAATACTGCGCTGGAGGGAAGCGTGATGAGAGTTATGTGGTCGCAACATGATCCTACTGCACGAAAGAGTGGAATTGGGAATGTTTTTGTTAAGGTATATATATTTTTATGCTTGAGAAGTTAGATGTTCTATGCATTATTTCAGTTTAGTATCTTATATGAAATTGTAGATAATGTGGTTTTGTGTATATTTTGAAACAGAACTTGAGTGCCTGGATTGATACTATAAGGCTTCATGAGATATTCATCGAATATGGGAACATTTCTTCGTGCAAAGTTCAGATGTCTGAGGGAAAGAATATGGGGTATGGTTTTGTGCAGTTTGAGTCCGAGTTATCTGCTAATGCTGCCATTGAAAATTTAAACGGCACCACCATTGATGGAAAGCAAATGTACGTCCAAATCTTTCCGACCATTATATTTTTTTGCAATTTTAATCCGTATGAATCCAAAAATTTAATTCTTTTTTTCGTGGAGCTTTTTTGGTCTAGACATGTTGGTAACTTTGTAAGAAAGAGTGATCGGATTGCCAAGTATACCAATTTATATATTAAGAATCTAGACGTGAACATTACGGAAGAGCGTCTGAGGGAAAAGTTCTCTCAGTTTGGAGAGATTACCAGTATAGCTATCATGAAGGACGATGATAGCAATTCTAAGGGTTATGGATTTGTGAACTTTAAGAACACGGAGCATGCTAAAAGCGCAGTGGAAGCTATGAATGGAGCAGAGTTTGGTAAGTGCATGTCGACGTTATTCTTAAATCCCGTAATGAAATGAGGCGCTGAAGCTTAATTTGAAGTGGTGATTTTTTGTTGTTATTGAGTAGGATTCAAGAACATATATGTGGGGAGGGCACAAAAGAAAGCTGAACGTCAACAAATTTTACTGCAGCAGTTTATGGAGAGGCCTAATCTTAATTATACAAATTTATATGTTAAGAACCTCGACCCTGAGGTGAATATAGACATCCTCAAAGCGAAGTTTTCTCCGTTTGGGGAAATTACCAGCATGGTTATCATGAATGACGACAGTGGTAATTCAAAGGGTTATGGGTTCGTAAACTATAAAGAGCCTGGACATGCTAAACTTGCGATGGATTTATTGAATGGAACGGAACTTGGTAAGTGGTGTTTCCCTTTAATCATGTTAGGAAATGCAGAAAGTTGCAGTTTAATTTTTGAAGTTACGTTTTTTTCGTTGAATAGGGCTAAAGACCATATACGTGGGGAGGGCACAGAAAAAATCTGAGCGCAAACTATTCTTGTGCCGTAAGTATGAAAAGAGGCGCAAGGAAACACTTCAAAAGTACAAGGTTGCCACTAATGTCTATATATATTAAAATCTCTATCAAAAGTATTTTGTTTCATTTTCTTGCTCTGAAATCCTGTTTATGCAGGGTGCAAATCTTTACGTTAAGTACATTCATGCTGATGTTGATGATGATGAGTTGAGAAGCATTTTCAGCCAATGTGGAACTATTACCTCTTCAAAGGTAATGCGACATCCTAATGGAGTAAGTAAGGGATTTGGGTTCGTGTGTTTCACGACCCATGAAGAAGCTAACCATGCGCTGATAACTCTTAATCGTAAGTATGAAATAAAATTTATAACTCAGTGTGCTCTTCATGTTCTATATGTTATTTATGTGAACATTACTATGGGTATCAAATGCTTTACTTCATTCTGTCATGAATGCAGGATGCATTATTCATGGGAAACCTTTATACGTTGCTATTGCACAGACCAAAGAGGAGAGGCTAGCACAGTATCAATCTCAATTTTTCCAACATTTATCGGGAGCAGGAAACACGTCTGTTATTATTCCTGCAGGATACAATCCTTTTTCCTATGAATATCATCTGCAGAGCCTTGTGAATTCTCCGTCAAAAGCGGGACTTTTTCAGGGAGGAGTAAGTAATGAAGTTGCTCCTCCTCCTTGGGTAAATTTTCTCTATTATTTGATTATAAATCTCTAGATTACTAGATAGTATTATTGGACTTTTTTGATATCAAACATGCTTAAACTTAAACGTCACTTGCTACAGATTCAAAATCAGCCTGGGCAGCAGTATTGGCAAAACTGGCTGTCCCTAGGCAGCAACTGAACTCTCAGCAGGTGCGCTATTTGAACAGTTCTTTTTGTTTTTATAATCGGTACTCAACTAGACATGTAGTTATTTGTGAAATGGTCCAAATATAACTAGAAAATATGAGATTCACGATCAAGCCTTCCGATGTAAAGCTTCCTAGTTCATTCTTTCATTTGCAGTAGTAATGTGGAAGTTCATTTTTATTTGCAGCAGGCTTTGAGTGCTAAACTCAAAGAAGTTGTGCAGGCAGCCGCAGGACCTACCAGTTCTTCTAGTTAGTGAACAAGATCTTCATGGTTAGTGGAAGGACGCTGTCAGGGCCTTCAAGCAGTGGTTGCTCTGGTTTCTCTGGTCTTTACAGGAATTCCAGTTTTCATGAACTAATGTATCGACTCTTTCTGTCAACTTAGGATTAGTATCTCGCCTATATGCAAAGGCGTTGTCCCTAGAAAATGTCTCAGGCCAGTGTTCAGCCAACATGTTCGAGGCCAGGCAACTATAATTACGTGTTGAATTTGCTGAAACTAGCTATGATTAATAACAATCTTGAAACGATGACAAGTTTTATGTCATACATCTTCACTTCTACATCATGTCTTCCATTCTTCGAAGAGGTTAAAGTAGTATAGTTCTCGGATCTAAGATTAGCAAACGACAGGTGGGAATGATGTAGAGCAGTTTTTGTACCATTTGTGTTCAATTACGGGTGGGTTTTATAGAAAAAGAAGACAATAAGGTAAACAACCTGAAAATGTATCAACTAGAACTTGTATAGTCACCCACAAAAATATATCAGAGTACATTCACATTCAGAATATGTTACTACCCTAAAAACAAAATAGATAAATAAAGGTTTACAATGCCAGCTTCAATCGAGCAACAACATCAGCCCGGCGATTAGCGTAGTAATCCTTTTGGATTTCGCTCATACCAGATAATTCAGCCCTCATAATCCTCTCGTCCGCCATTCTTTGCACTCTTTCATCCCATATTACCTTCCTCGTCCATGCTCTCTCTTCTTTCTTCATCATTATCTCCATAATTTCTTCATTTTGCTCCAACAACTTATCAATTATTTCGTCATACTCCTTCCTTTTCTTTCGTATTATTCTCTCCGGCTTTTTTATTATAACCTTTTCATCTAGATCACCTACAGCAACAGAATCACCGGTTTCCGAGTCAATTGAGCCAAGAGGTGCAAGAATTGCAGGGGTTGCAGGCGTTGCAGGGGCTCCAACAGCATTTTTCAGAGTCTCATTAAATTTCTTGGTAGGCCTCTTGATGTATTCTTCCCACTTATCGTTACCTCGAAGGATATTCCAACAGTGTTCAAGAGTGAACGGCTTCTTTTGCGAACGGCTTCTTAGAAGATGAGAAGTTTGGTACATGCGTTTCGCAGCAACAATCTGAATGCAAGATAGAATAGGGATCATAGTAAGGAAGTTGATGTTTGGAGCAATTTTTAGAAAAAGATCAAGATAACCTTTTTTTAACATATGAAAAGTATAATCATTTTAGCACATTGTTTTCTAGCAGAGGTACCTTAGTATGTTCCTACAAAGTGCTCTTGAATTACACGTAACTGCTCGGGAAGTATTTAGAAAAAGTCAGAAACAGAAAACTCACATTGTCTTCATCAGCTTTCTCACTTCGGTTTCTCCTTTCTATCTGAGCAATAATCTTAGAGAACCTGCTTACGGAATGTTGGATCACCGACCAACGATGCATTAATGAGACATCAGATCTCTCATTATCCCATCCCTTAAATTGAGCATAATGTGCTTGAACTTGGTTCCAAAATGTTGAACCCCTCTGATTGGAACAAGCAACAGGGCCTTGGATGATGGCCAACCAACTGAGACATAGCTGCTCATCTTCTTCAACAGTAAAAGCTTTACCACGAAAACTTTTACTCTGACTACCATGGTTGTTTCCTGCATGGATATACCATTCTGTTAGAGTTTGTTTAATATGACTAGCTGATTTTGCGACTTGCGAGTAAAAGCATTCACTGTAGGACTTAAGTTTAACCAAGTTTTATAAAAGCAAGCAAAGAACTGTCAGCCGCACAGCAGGCTTTCAATTAGCGGCAAGGTAATTAATTAGCAGAAAATGTGATCATATACGTGACTAATGTGATTGAAGAAACATATATCAGATCTCCATTGCAGCCCCTAAAATGCACCATGCTGCAAATGTATCCCATTTTATCGCAATTTGAAGTCTTATACACCTTAGAATTCGTCGCAATTGTGACTTCCAAATTACTGCATAACTAAAATATGATATGTATCACAAATACGATTACGTTTATGGTAATTAATATGATTCCTAATACAATAAGTACAATACAATAACTACTACTGTCAGATTACAATAATTACTATGATTATAGAATGATAACTACTACAATCATATGGCTACTATTTACTTGATTACTATAAAAAAGATCCCAAAACCTACTATTCGGTTACCTTTACAAATCATAAACCAAAATACAGATCTTTGAGTTCGATTCTGGGTATCCTTCGACTTCAGTTCTGTGATTATCTTTGAGTTTCATTATGAGTTCTCAATCCACAGTGAGATTTACATCAGCTAGATTTCATCACTAAGTTCTATTTTCGGTTTTCAAATAGCATCAAATATAAATTGCAGCTAGGTTACACATCAAATTCGATTTTTGGTTAATAATAACTACATTATCTACGCTAGCTGTGACTTTCTTTAGGTATTAGTTTTATTAGCTTTGAATAATTGTACTAACTGTTTTATTAGCTTTGAATACTTGTACTAATTTGAGTTTTCCAGTAATGGTTTATGAGTTGCAACTTGCATATTTGGATTTCTCAGTTATCGTCTTATCGATTTGAATATTTCCATTTATCGGTGATTGATTTGTATAACTGGGGTTTGCTAAAGTTTGTTAGCTACATTTGGATAAGCACAAGTATAAGGAGAATATGTATTGTTTGCCTACTGCGTCACAATATTCACAATTTTGCTGCAATATTAACCAGTAGCATTTTTGTAATGTTTTCAATGGATATACTGTATATATAGATTTATATGCATAAACATTACGAGTATATGCATGTTTTGCCTAAAATGTCATAAAACTCGCAATTCTGCTGTAATATCCAACTTACTTGCAGTAGCATTTTTCAGCTGGTCGTATCGCATTAACTACCTTGATTCGCTGGTAATTAGATTTTAAAATCTTTCAATTGGCGAACCCAACTCGTCCATTTTATATCATCTTTTTCGAATTGTGTTTACGAACAAACTATTTCCACATTCGGTTAAGCAGTTGCTTAATGTTTTCCTACATTCAGAACAACAATTTGGTGGTGGACACTTCTGTCGCTTCAGTTAGAGTAAATGCTTTTTGTGATTATGGTTACAAAAGGCTTGGATAGGTCCCCTAATGTGGTTTCAACGGTTTGAAGTACTAAAATATAACAAATAACTTTGATAAACTTAAGGCTAGAGCCATCATCATTAGTGACAAGCCTTTCTTGAAAGAGATTTTATACTTATGGTTATACCTTTTAGTTGTACTAGTGCTTGGTCTGATGACGAGGCTGTGACAGCTCCAGCACTGCTCGGAGGAGAACCCGGCAATTCGATTCGAGTTGGCCTTGTTGGAGACTGAGGAGATGGCGTGATCTCTGTATCGGGGAGAATCTTACTTTCCCTATTAGAATCCATTTCACCAATGCCGTCCCAATATCTGTAACAATATATACACTAAATAACATACATAATCTCTACTTAAAATATGTGTACACACCGTACATTACACAAGAATGTAATCAAAAGATCATAGAAAAATATACTGCTTTAGTTGTCTTAAAATTACAAGGCTCAGAACTACCAAAAAATAGTAAGAAGATTAAGACAACAATAAAATATAATGTGAGAGCATATGTTTGTATCTATTTCTTTTTTCTGATAAAATATGTAAAACTAAATATATTAAGAAAATGATACAAAAATCTGTTTCTTAGAACATTTTTTCCAATTTACTTTTTTGAATCTATTTACAAGGAAATGATATTTCCAGAATAGAAATCACTGCTCCCATTTACAAGAAAAATCTCGTGTCTCTGCTGGAGATGCCCTTAGGCGTACTCGCTAAAACACTTATTATAGACTATTATTATAAAAAAATTCCTTAATATTAAAGTTTACCCAGTTTTACGTTTTTATGCTATTGGACATGCCCAATCATGCGGGGTTTACTACTATGTTGCGAAGGTGTTTTTTCTTTCTTCTTTTGTGTAGAAATATCTACACATAAGAAGTCTATTAAAAAGATATTGAGCTTAGTTATGGTCTAATTTTATGCTTTATCTTAATATATTGTAGAAAAATATTGGTCTATGAAAGTTTCCGACTCCCTACGTATATTTCATCCAAAAATTGAAATCTAGTAAACTAGTGTTTATAATACAACTAGTAAACACGTTTGCGATTTTTCTTTCTTCTATTGATCTAGAAATATCAACTATTAATATGCTTCGTCTACTCACTACTGTGTCTAAGTGCAGCCTCAATAATCCCGAAAACCACCTCTACCCACAATAGCCTAATTCTCGACAATGTCCTAATGGTTATCCAAAACTATTGATGCCCACTGAAAGGCGAATTTAGCTAGTTCCGATAATCAGAATTTCGCTAGCATTCACAATTATTATTTTATTTTATATAGTCCATAGGAACTCAATTTTTCTCCCCTATTGGGGCACCCTACTTCAATAAGAAGATTGATTTGTTTGACTCACTTGGAGATGCTCTTATCTGTTTGATGTTCCAATTGTACATTACTATAGAGCTTGTCAAAACCCTAAATTGGATACCCCTAATTTCAATTGGGAATTGAAAACCCCTACATTGCTAAGCCCTAATTTCAATTGAGAATTGAATTAATTGAAAACACCTAATTTCAATTGGGAACTGAAAAACCCTAAATCAAGTATGAAAAAAAAACCCTAAATTGAGAGAGATGAAACATACGAATCAGATGAGGCAGATGCTTCTGCTGGAGCTCAACTTCGAAGAGAGAGGGGGAGAGGAGAGACGTTAGAGCATCTCCAACAGCGAAGCTTTCATTGAAATTCTAGTTTTTTTTTTTTTGCAGAGACGAGTCTTTCATGAATCCCAATATGGCCGCTAGTGGTGACCCTATCAGGTCCTTCTTTATTGGCAATGGGCTAGTGTTTAGCGACCCCCATTCAGTGACCCTCTCAATGTGGCCCTGGCTTAACCGTTGTGTGTGTGTGTGTGTGTGTTTTTTTTTTTTTTGCTTAGTACACTGATGCTAGGTGCCCTATTATGGACCTTCTATTTAAACAACAAAAGAAAATTACACCCTAGGATATTGTTCTCTCTAGCATCCTCCTCGATAAAAGGGGTATTAAGCTCATCGTTGTCGGGTATAAAGGAGAAATCCGGATGTAACTCGGGTGATAAGCAAATTCGGATTTCCATCATAACTTTGTTGATAAGAGACCAATAAGGTTCGGATGGCCTTATGATCCAAATTTGCATCCGGCTGCAATATGGTTGGTTTTGCCTCGTGATACGGGGATCTGATTTTAGGAACTCTTCATGTATTGTTAGGTTTTTAATGAGTTGCAAGGCAAGAGAGAAAACCTTGAGAGACCTCAATTTGTTGGTGAGTGATTGTAACCTCAAATCATCAAATAAAACTCTTTATTGGTGTGGACGTAGTCAATTTGTCGAACCATGATAAATTGTGTGTTCTCGTTTGATTGTGTTTCCTTGTTTAGTTTGTTCATCGCTAATCGAATCGACTTGATGTTTGGTTTTCGCTGTGTGGCTTAACAATCGGGCCTAGAGCTAGGGGATAACAATATAAGTTGGGGAAGGATTCCCCTACTCACCATTTTCTCTACACACCTCCTACACTCTCTCCTCACCACACACCAATCCGACGTGGTGTCTCACTAAAGAGGGAAAAATGGTATGACGTGGACAAATTTGAAAAAAAAAAATTAATCTGCTCTCCGTGACTCACTCCCGCAACTCACTCTCACTCTCACTTACAGACTGTCTCTCTTTCTAACTCTCTCCCCACTCAATCACTCTGACAACTCGCCCATATTCACTGTCTCCCTCAGTCAATATCTTGATCTCAGTCACACTCTCTCTCTCACTTACTCTTTATCTTCCGGTGATTATAAACCTCGGAGTACTGTCATCATACACCGGATTTAGAAGCTGTAAATCAGAGGACTCTCATCATACACTTGATCTTGATTGACAATTTTATATGTACAAGGATCGTCGAGTAAAACATAACTCGAAAATTTCACAAGTGACATTATTGTCGACTCCACATATAGTCGACAATTTCACAAGTGCCATTATTGTCGAGTCCACATATAGTCAAAAATTCAAGGATCGTACCATCGATGAAAGCTTTGATTGACAAAAAAAAAGATTAAAAAAAGAAAAAAGAAGAAGAGAAAGGTTAAAACGGGAACCTCTCCCTCAACCTCACAGCTCCTCCAAACTCCTCCAAATCATAACTTCTCTCTTTCTCAAGTTTTTAAAGATGTGTCAAGAGGCAACCGATTTTTTGTATTAAGGTGTTTGTTCCCGGTAACATTCTTCTCTCGTTCTTCCACTTATTTGGATTTTGTCAACAAGTAATCGACAATTTAATTGTCGATGTATTGGAAAATCGACAATTTTGTAATACTTTATTGTCGATTGTCGATGTTATATCGATAATTTCTATAAGATTTAGTTTGGGGAAATGTCGATTGTTAATGGTTTCAACAATTTAATTGTCGATGTATTGGAGAATCGACAATTTTGGAATACATTATTGTCGATTGTCGATGTTGTATCGACAATCGACAATTTTAAATTTGGGAAAATGTCGATTGTTAGTGGTTTCGACAAATTATTTGTCGGTGTATTGGAGAATCGACAATTTTGGAATACTTTATTGTCGATTGTCGATGTTGTATCGACAATTTCTGTATGATTTAGTCTAGGGAAATACCGATTGTTAGTAGTTTTGACAAAATATTTGTCGATGTATTCTCTTTCGACAAAATAAACTAGGAAATTAAAATATAGATGTCTAGACTCTAGAGTAATTAATTGTCGACATATGGTTTCATCGAAAAATAATTTACATGTCTTATTGTCGATAAGTGTAATAATCGACAATAAAATAATGCATGACACCCATAGAAATTATCGAGAGAGAGAAAAAAATAGGGTGTGAGAGATTCATCAAGCAATTGTCCTTAATTTACACCTTGCCAGCAACTTCAAATATGTGGTTTTCCCTTCTTCTTCTGCGGGTGAGTGATTTAGTCAGAAGGTAACCCTATTGTTGTAAAGATCGAGATCGAGAGAGACAAATCTAGTCCAAATAGGGTGAGAGTGATGAAATGGTTTGATTGGACTCTCCCCTAATTGAGAGAGTGAGACTTTAATTTATGATGAGCGCCATTGTTGCAGAGAGAGAGGGAGAGAGAGAGTATGTGAAAAAACTAAATTTGAGCATAGAAATTTGTTTTCAAATGATAGCTGATATGAAGGAGAAAAAGATCAAATTCAAATTGGGGTGCCACATAGGCAGTACAAGGTGGCAACCTGTGTGGTGCGGGGAGAGTGTAGCGTGAGTGTAGGAGTTTGGGAGTGTAGGCGAATCATCTCCCATATAAGTTTACCAATCTATAGTACCAAAAGAACAAGAAAATTTGAGCACTATAACCCCCATTTATTGATCTCGTATTTACCATTATGACATCCATTGCCTTTTTGGTGTTTGGCTAGTGGTTTGGGACCACATTTTGGAGATAAGAGAGAGTGGTCACGACTTGGAAACCCAACATGTGGGGGTCATTCGCCAAGATATTTATCTTGACAAAAGAACAAAAAAAACTATGGCCTCCATTTTTTGACATGGATGGCCGTTAGTGACCCCCAATACGGGATAGTAACCCCAATGTGGCCGTGGTCTGGCATGGTCGTCTGTAATCTTTAGTAACCCCCTTTTCGCCTGTACTATTAATCCATAATACGATTGAGAAGCTTTTAGTTAGTAGAGAAACACGAAGAACACCAAAATTGGGCAAAATAAAGCTTAATTGTTTAAAAAAACGAAGTAGATTACAATGAATCACTCCAAAAACCCTAGGCTTCTCTCAGAACTCTCTCTAGATCTAACATAAAAAACTTACCCTAGAAAATAACATAAGTTCCCTTTATATAGAGGGAACTCGGAATTACAAATCCCACGCATCTCGAGGCAAAAACACGCCTCATAAACACCATCACCGCCTAAAGGAAAAAGGGTAAATTGCGCCTTTGTTCGAACAAAACAAGTTTTTATTCGAATAATCAAAAATGTATTCGAATACACATAATTTGTATTCGAATAAAATTGATCAGGCTGAAATATATTCAAACAAACATAAGTCTATTATAATAAAACTGATCAGGCTAAAATATATTCGAATAGGAAAAGACTCTATTCGAATACAAAAGGGTGTATTCGAACAGACTAAAAAGTTTGTTCGAATAGACTTATTAAAAAGTCAAAAAACTTATATCCTCCTGGATCATGGCTCCCCCGAGCCTTGAGCTCCTGTTCGAGCCAGAACTGGAGATGTGGGAATGCAGCGCTGTTCATTACCCTGTTGTACCACTTCGACGTACTAGGTAGCTGACCCTTCTTTCCAACTTGAAACGAATCAAAACGAATACATGTCTTGCCTGGCAGCAACTTACGGCAAAACATACTACACCGTTTAGGATCATCATATCCTACAACATATCCTGACGTAACAAAAGGTTGTATCTGCATAGAAACCAACATAGCGGAAGTAGTTGGTAATGGGGGTCGAGATAACTTATCAGCCAATTTGTTGTCCACTTCCTTCTTAAGCTGTATAATCAAGGGAAATTGTTGGAGATACGATAGCCCCTTCATCTAGCGAGCTTACTACAACTTTGACTGTGTAGCTAAAAACTAGAACGGTCTGTGATCAATATGTACCACAACCTCCTCTTGCAACTTCCCTTTATCGGTTTGTTGCTTAAAAAATACTCTAGCCGACATACCCTCCTGAATCGGTCGTACCAATAACACAAACTTGCCGCTCGCATTATCCAACCGCTTTACCTAAGTCGTCGTTACCAAAGTGGACGGAGTGACATGCTCCTTACAAGCATTGATATGGAACTCCTTTCCCTTCTTCACAAGACGATACTTGCGAACTCTACGGTAATGAATCGTATTGCGGTCCCAAAGATAAGGGATACCCAAGATAACCTGATACACATCCAAAGGAACCACCTTACACGTTACCTCATCAATAAACTTCTCATAAATCACAAACTTGAATGTACACTGCTTCATGACCATCACATCCGCATCTTTCTAAAACCACCCTAAACCATACGGCTTAGGATGAGTTATAGTCGTCAAACCCATCTTATTCACCAACGTCGCAGAAATTAAATTTTTCTGACTACCCGGATCTATAATGGCCTTGACTAAACTCTGTTTTACCTTAATCCTGACATGAAAAAGCTCTTCCCGACTCTCTTCCTCGGTAGCCAAAGTCTGCTGAAACATAAGTATAAGCTTAGGATTCGGTTTCTCTAAGCCCGGAAGGTCAACAACCTCAGCGGCCAGTGCATATTTCTCTTTATTGCGCTTCTCCTCCTTCGGCCTAAGCTCCGGGTGAAGTTTTCAACAATAAAAAAAAATGCGCACTCGCCTTACAATGATTGCAATGAAATTCCTTGAACGAAGACCCCTCTCCTTTGGCCTCTTCCTTATGCTCGTTTTTCCAACTAGACTTGTACCCCGACTTGATCTTGTCATCTTCTTTGTCACTTTTCAAGTACTTGCCTTCAATGACAATTTCCTTCACGGTAGCGTCCTAGATATTGGGCACAGTAAAGAGCTTCAACTCTCTCCTAATGGACTCCGACAAACCCCCCGTGTACTTCATAAATACTTCGTACACGTCCACATCAATGTCCATAACCAAAGCTTGGTTATGGAACGCCGTAGTGTACTCTTGTACAGATTGCTCAAACTTTTGGCATAAATTGTGCCATTTATACCATATCTCTTGCTCATACCCAATCGGATAAAACTATTTTCGCACTAAAACCTTGAATTCTTTCCAACCCAAATCTCCTACATCGTGGCATTTCTGATAAGATTTCTACCACGTGAGTATATGACTTGTAAATTTCAATGTAGCAAAACATATTTGTTGAGCATTAGAGTATTTGTAAACAAAAAAATAGGTTTCTAACCTATCCAACCAATTATCCAATATCTCGGCATCGATCGAATCGTCGAATACCGGAATTTCAATCTTAAAACCAATACGAAGATTACGCAAAAGATTCGTGGACTTACCAATAACCGATCGCTCCTCGTTGGATTTGGCAGCACTAGAATCATCAAAAATTAGAATGTCCTCGTCACCATCCACCTCCATAACCCCTTTCTTCTTCGAATGGCCTTGCCATTTTACCGAAGTGGCAGCCTTAGCGAGGTTTGTGAGACGCAACTGCTTTACTAACTCCCCTACAGTAGAAGTTAGGGTGGAAACTGTCGTTTCCAAAATCGTGAGTCTCTTGTTGGGATCACCCATCTCCAAATCGTCCTTCTTTTTTGAATTAGGATTGCGATGGATCTTCAACGGACTCACTAACTTCTCATTCGTTTACTTGAGACGGTCGCGTGTAGAGACCATACACCACAATTAACCCCCCGAGAATCAAAACTGGAAAACTGATACCACTTAATCTACAATTCTATTAAGAAGCTTTTAGTTAGTAGTGAAATACGAAGAACACCAAAATTGGGCAAAATAAAGCTTAATTGCTTAAAAAAAGCGAAGTAGATTACAATGAATAACTCCAAAATCCCTAGGCTTCTCTCAGAACTCTCTATAGATCTAACATAAAAACTTACCCTATAAAATAACCTAAGTTCCCTCTATATAGAGGGAACTCAGAATTACAAATCCCACGCATCTCGAGGCAAAAACACGCCTCATAAATTCTATCATCGCCTAAAGAAAAAAGGCTGAATCGCGTCTCTGTTTGAACAAAACAAATTTATGTTCGAATAAACAAAAATGTATTCGAATACACATAATTTGTATTCAAATAAAACTGATCAAGCTGAAATATATTCGAACAGACATAAGTCTATTCTAATAAAATTGATCAGGCTGAAATGCATTCGAATAGAAAAAGACTCTATTCGAATAAAAAAGGGTGTAAAAGTCTGTTCGAATAGACTTATTAAAAAGTCAAAAAAACTCAGATCCTCCCGGATCAACTACCCCCTATTTTTGCCATAGGCAAACTGCTAAACCCCATTATGAGGTTGGGATGGTCATGTCCCTGCATGATCCCTTTTTGCCCATGTTGATCCATTTATTTTTATTTTTTAAGCAAAGAGAAATATTATAAAGCGCCTATCGACGAGAGGAGGGAGGATAAACAGAGCTTACAAGGTTAGTAGCCTCTATCGGCTCAAAAGAAGCAAAATGGGGGGAAGAGGCACCCCGGGCGGCTAAACAATGCGCTTCAAAATTACAACTACGACCAATATGTTCAAAATGGAAATCAACAAAACAATCAGACAGGGCTCACAAATCTTGAGCGAGTGTGAGGGCTCCCCAGGTCAGGTCCTCGGATCGGTCTCTGAAGGCTCTGACCAACCTCTGGCAGTCAGTCAGCAGAAGAACTCTAGACAAACCACACCGCTGAGCTGCCTCAAGCCCTCTAATCACTGTGATCGCTTCTGCCTCTTCCGGATCAGTTGCTCGAGCATGCCCGTAGCCTGCACAAAGAACAGATGGAAGATGGTTTCTAATAGTAAACCCCGTCCCGCTTAGGTTGGCCTGGGTTGTCCAGGAGGCGTCCACCTGGATGATGTGCCACCCCTCCTGGACTATGGGTGGGAGGTTCGGGGGCGGGCGGGAGCGATGGACAAGCGCTGGGAGATCATTGAGGCGTAGGTGTTTGGCGTGCTTCACGATTTCTTTTGGGTTATGGTTTTTTTGCTCAAAAACAAGAAGGTTCGTGCTCATCCAAATGGCATACATAATGGAACAAAAAATTTTGCAATACAAAGAGATGTTAGAACCGTTGCGAGAAAGCAGAAAGCATCGATGGAAAATATCCAGTAAGGAATCTGAATAGGTCGTGAGATGAAATTCAATGTTGAGGTCAGATTCATACCAGATGTCTCTGATCTTTGGGCAGAAGAAAAGCGCATGAGCTGTTGTCTCCGTTTCGGTGCCGCACTGGGGTAAAATTTTGTGTCCCAGTCCTCATTACCATGCTAGAGGTAAAATTTTGTCGGGATGCCATTCTGGATTGCTTTCTAGAGGAACAATTGCAGACGGAAAGACACCTGTAACTTCCAAATAAAATCCCAGGACAGACCAGAACGGTTTGCGAGGAAAGTGTCCGGAGTTGTGCTGGTGGTTGGTGGGGTAGTGTGGTTGTGAACAGATTTCGCAGTGAGGATGCCATTCTTTTCCGGAGTCCACCTAAGGATATTTTTTGTAGGGTATCTTTTGTAGAATCCATATGGATTCTTGTTTTTTGTGTTTTGTTTTTTCAAAGCAAGCTGGGGGTTGAAAGCATACCCTTGTGCCATATTACCCAGCCTACAAGAATTTACAAGAAGCAGAGGTTCCGAGATCAATTCACTACAAACAGAGGCCACTCGTCTGACTAAACACGTCATGTGGGTTGGCGGGGTTCTCACAATCCCCAGTGACGAGTCGGGCAAATGGTGATGAATTATAAATCAAGATCACCACGACAAACTTAAATTTGTTCTTGTATGAAGATACTTAAATTTGAGAGTTCCTGTCACTAATGACATTATCTCTACTAGGCCTGACATTAGTATTGATCGCCTTCTTCACTCGATTGGTAATACTACTTGTTCACATTTAAAAAAAACTCTGATACAGCATCGAAGTACCCAAAACTCATGGCATGGAAACAAAAGGTGCATGGAGGATAATCTTTCGGAATCATTTCCCCTTATAACAACATTCTTTAAAATGTCTCAAAACTCACAAATTGAACTATTGTTGTTGCACCGTCTTCTAATGGGTTTCAATCAATTTTCTCCAAAACAATATATATCGGCTCCAAAAGGTCGTGATAGTATCTACCACAACGTCAAAAGAAATGTTAGCAAACAAACCAGAGCTACGAGAACCACCACTGCCTACCTTCAACGTGCACCTGACGATCTTATATTTCAAGTATTAATCATAGAAGTTAATTTGATTATCTTTTATTTCTTCAGTCTTAGAGTTGGATCAGTTGACGTAAATTTAACGGAAAAATATCTTCACTATTAATTTCCATCGAATAGTCTTTTAACTATCAATCTACTAACTGCCTCGCTAAGATGAAACGGATCCCAGAAGAAATATTTTGACCGGTCCGGGCAGTATGTCGATTGTGAGCCACATGAAACAACCTCCCGTACAACATGCAGAGTCTATAACTTCAAGTTCAAAGCCTGTCAAAATAAATCGAAAATCAAAACAATCTGAAGAAGAAAAAGAAAAGAAAAGAAAAACCTAAAGACAAACTATACTAACCGTAGTCGGTGTAATGCAGAAGTAAATCGGATAGGATACCGTAAACGTTCAAGTGAACAAATATAGTGTCTGGGAGTCTGGTATTGAGTTCGATAATAAGATCCTGTAGCTGCTAATTAAACGCGATTTGACCGAAGAACACAATTGTTTCCGGTCATTGGATTGGTTTCCCTCTGAACTGGCAAACATCCAATTGGTCCGACACAAAAAAAATTCTAGCACCTAAACTGTGCAATCTCTACAATATTAGATACCACATTATAAAAATAAAAAAAATAAAAAATAAAAACGGTTGCCACGAGCATTATACGGTTAAAAAATTGTAAAAAAAAACACCGTCAGTCGACGCCTATATTTTGTGATGACCATATTTATAAACTCGTCCAGTGGTATCAATATTTGCGACCCTACAACCGGAGTTAAGTAATTGGCTAGGAAGTCGGCAATGAAATCTTAAGAAGCAACAAATATAATGCACTGGCTCTGTAAGAAGAAGAAAAAAACTTACGAATGTAGAGCCAGTTGCGTTAAGAATTTCGCTCCACCGGACGCATAATCGGAAGTCAAGTATGGCGGAGAGTAACCCGTTGCCCCTAATTCGTCAGCTAGACACATTACAAAAAAACACATAAATAAACTTTGTAAAATCAAACTAAAATTAACACAAATATTTACGGGTTCTTAATATATCTTTACCTATTAAATCAGTAACGGTTTTTCCATTAGAGAAACGGCCTGTGGGGCGTCCACCGTTGGGTATGAAATCGATACCATTGGGTGCCATATCAGCCTTGCCTATTGAGAGTAAGTAATTGTTGTTTCTAGTATTAAGCACCGAGTCCCCGAAAATGAATAAAGGAAGGACTTTTTTTTTGCATAACCAAGATTACTACCTGTATCAACGAAACAAGTCATCTTGTGAATTTTAGGTTACGGGCATCTTATAATTTTACAATAGTTACATAATGCATTGCCCTACGAGTATAATCTATCAAAAAATTTTCATGACTAGTTTCGTGACAATAACGTACGACACTTAATTACCACCACTTGTGTTGAAGGAGATCTTCCTTTGGTTGTTGATATGAGAAGAGCCACCATTATCGAGTATGATCCAAGAAAAATTGCAACCGTTGAAGGTCTTCTCACGCTTTATGACTTAATAAATCCCAATTCTCCACAACTACATGCCTAAAAGAGTGAACATGAACATTATGAAATTGGCCTAGTAATTCCTATAAGGAAATAACATCCCACGAGATCTTAACGTAAAGTTAGTCCAAATTTTGGGTTTAGCCAAAGATTTAGCATAGTAATCACTTATCACAACCTTTCTTTCAGGGAAGGTAGCTACTCTCTCTTCCCTACGAAGAACGAAACGCGAAAATCGCCAACACAAGAAGTAAATCAAACAAAGACAATAAAGAACACAATGAATTTACCCGGAGGAAGGAAGTGGAAAACCCTTGCGGATGAAAAACTACTCCCTACGAACAATTCACTATGATATCAAACAGGTTACAATGATCTCTCAAGCTTCTCAAGCTTTTAATAGAGTCTCTCAAACCCTAGCCTCTTTAAGGTTAAACTTACCAAAAATATAGATTAACAAAATAACCCAAGTCTTCTTTATATACTAGAGGACCAAAAATACAAGTAGTACGGATCTCGAGGCTTAACTCTAACATCTAAGGCAAACCTACGCGAAGTTCGTTCGAACGACTCCAAGCTCGTTCAAAGAACTTTGCGATAGTTGGTCTCCAACCCTATAAACATAACATCTCGTTCGAACGACATCTAAGCTCGTTCGAACGAGATTAACTCTTGGGCCAAAATTCCAAGGAGTACATGAGTTCGTTCGAACGACTATTAAGCTCGTTCGAACGATAATTTCCCAACTTCGACAATCTCTTCAATTCGAGTTCATACCCAACAATCTCCCACTTGAAATCGAATCCCGTAACCCATCTCCAGATCTCCCAATGAATTGCTCGCACTACCCGGACCTTCAATCTTGAAGACCCACAGAAGTTGTACATGTCGTCAACTTCAGAAAAATCACCACCTTCGTAAACATATCGGCCGGATTCACATCAATGTAAATCTTCACAAGCTTCAACACACCGTCCTCGAGGAGCGAACGAATATAGTGATACCGAATATCAATGTGTTTGGTCCTAGAGTGAAAAACCGAATTCTTCGCTAAGTGTATAGCGCTTTGACTATCACTATACAACTTAGGAGAGAATTGTTCTCTACTAAGCTCTTTCATCAACATATCTTTGCACCGCTTCCCAATGAAAAAACGAAACCACTAGTGCTCATCCGCCTATCCATGTCACCCGCCATATCAGAATCAACAAAACCCTGTAAGCATATCTGAGAACCCCCATAACATAATGCCACATCTTGGGTCCCCTTTAGATACCTCAGTATCCATTTCACAGCTCTCCAATACTCCTGGCCTGGATTGTTCATATACCTACTCACAACTCCCACTGCTTGGGTAATGTCTGGTCTTGTACAAATCATAGCGTACATTAGGCTATCAACCGCGGATTGATAAGGAACTTTCTGCATCTCTTCGCGATCCTTCTGCGTCTTCGGACAATAATCCTTTGATAATTTGAAGTGACCTCCTAATGGTGTACTAACAACTTTAGAACCATCCATATTGAACTGCTTCAGTACTTTGCCAATGTACTCACCTTGAGACAACTAAAATTCTTGTTGCTTTCTGTCTCTCGTAATACGCATACCAAGAACTTGTCTCGCCGCACCCAAGTCCTTCATAGAAAACTCTCGGGATACCAGTTTCTTCAACTTAACTATTTCTCCCATGTCAGCACTTGCTACCAACATATCATCTATATACAAAAGTAGAATAATATACGAGTTCCCCGTATTCTTGATAAAACAACAGTGATCTGCATTGCTCTTCGAATAACCATTTCTGGACATGAACTGTTTAAACTTCAAATACCACTGTCTCAGCGCTTGTTTCAAACTATATAAGTTATAAGCTCTTCGTAAGCCTACACACAAGATCTTCTTTCCCTTTAACCGAATACCCTTGAACCATCAGATTCTTGCTTTAGTCTGTATATCCACTTGTTGTGCAATGCTCTCTTCCCCTTCGGTAACCGAACTAAATCCCAAGTTCGATTAACTGACAATGACTACATCTCATCATCCATAGCAAGCTCCCACTTGCTCTTGGCTTCCACATCTAAAGCCTCCTTATAACTTTCAGGTTCACCACCATCTGTAAGTAACAAGTGATTTAAAGAATTTACGTACCTTGCCGGAATTCTTGCAACTCTCGGCTCCTTTCGAAGTACTATTGGAATGTCTAGATCATTCGGTTCCTCGTTTTGATTTGGTGCAACGAACTCAGCAACGACTTTTACATCATCCTCTCGAGAGGGTTCATCATCTTCAATGTCGACACTTTTCGCTACTTCACCTCGAATCCTTTCCACAGGTACTTTGAAGTCTTTATATAAAACTTCCTCATTGAATGTAACATTACGGCTCCGGATAACTTTCTCTGATTCTTCGCATCCCAAAACCGATACCCAAATTCATCACCACCGTATCCAATGAAAATGCACTTTGCCAACTTTGCATCTAACTTGGTCCTTGTATCTGAATTATCAAGCACATATGAGATACAACCGAAAATACGCAAGTGATTAAGGTTTACCTCTTTATTGACCCATGCTTCTTCAGGTAGTCCAAAGTCCAAAGCTGTCAAAGGTCCTCTGTTAATCAAGTATGCCGCCGTACTAACCGCATCTGCCCAAAAATACTTTGGCAATCCAGCGTTGAGTCTCATACTCCTCGCTCTTTCGTTTATTGCTCGATTCATGCGTTCTGCAACACCATTTTATTGCGGTGTTCCAGGAATAGTCTTCTGTCTCCTAATCTTGTTTGATGCGCAAAAGTCTTCAAACTCGTCACTACAGTATTTGCCCCCGTTTTCCGACTTGAGACACTTCAGTTTCAAACCGGTTTCTTTTTCAACCAGAGCCTTCCACCTCTTGAATTTATCGAACACATCTGACTTGTTCTTTACGAAGTAGACCCACAGTTTACGAGTAACATCATCGATAAAAGTAACATAGTAATGAGAACCACCAAGATAAGACACTTTAGTTGGCCCCCAAATCCGCATGTACAAAATCTAGCTTTTTGGGTTTTTTTGATATTCTAGATAATTTGAAACTAACCTTCTTCTGCTTCGCAAGAACACACTCTTCACAAAACTTGAGATCAACCTCAGCAAGACCCTCTAGCTTTCCCTTCGTTACTATTATCTTCATCCCCTTCTCACTCATGTGACCGTGTTGTTTGTGCTACGTACTTGTATCAATCCCCGGAGTAGCCGCACAAATAGTGGAAATTGTGCTTTGCGTTGTATACAATATTCCTTATCGCAAGCCTCGAGCTACCAACATAGCTCCCTTTGTAACCTTCCAGAAGGTTGCGCCAAAAATGCACTCGTATCTGGCATCATCCGCCAATTTGCTAACCGATATAAGGTTACGTCCTAGTTTAGGTACAAGTCGCAAATTCAGTAAAACAAATATTCCCCCTGAAGACTACAACAACCTAGGGTTTCCCTTTCTAGTAATATTGCATGCACTCGTATCTGCAAGAAAGACCGTACCGAAGTCGCATTTAACAATATTAGTAAGAAAACCTACGTTCGCAGTAGCATGGAAGGAAGCGCCCGAATCAACAATCCAAGATTCGTTAACATCGTCACACGATAGTAGTAGAGCCTCGTCAGAACTAACCTCCTCAGTAAGGTTCATTGTATCTTTCTCATCATTATCAATCATTTTAGACGAAGAAGAGTTACAATCTCGCCTGAAGTGACCCTTCTTTCCACAAGTCCAGCACGCACCGGGTGGCTTAGACTTCCCTCTTGACTGTGATCGACCCCTTCTAAATTTTTGCCCTTTTCTGTAAGACCTCCTTCTTTCCTCGGGGTTCAACATACTGCCGTTTAAAATCGAAGAGGGTTCAGATATTTTACGCCTATTCTCTTCACTCATAATCAACGAGACTATAGTGTCAAATTTGATGTTTTCCTTCCCCGATGAGTTGCTCACGGCTGTAATGAATCCTTCCCAGCTTTCTGGCATCTGCCCTAGAAGAGCCCACGCTCTCACCTCCTCGGTAAAAGTAATTTTAACGGATTCCAGTTGAGCATGTATGGTATTGAACTCACTGATATGAGCTTGCATACTACCATTCTTCTTCATCTTTAAAGTAAACAAGCGCCGTAAAAGGTGAACCTTATTTGCCCGGAACGGTTCCGAGTACATAGTGGACAACGTCTCCATCAATCCCTTCGTCGTCGTAACTTTGGAGATCATGTGTAGAATTTGAGATGATAGCGCTAACCTAACGGTTCCAAGCGCATTGCGATCCAATCGCGCCCACTTAGCTTCATCGAAATCTACTGGCTTCATCTCAGTTCTACCCAGTGGTAAATCAAGATCCTTCTGATAAATATAATCTTCTATCTGCATCTTCCACACTCCAAAATTTGACCCATTGAACTTCGTGATCTTCAACTTCTCCTGATCGGCCATCGCTCTTCACCACACAAGCCTTAACACTCGCTCTGATACCAATTATTTAGAATTGAGGTTGCTACTCTCTCTTCCCTACGAAGAACTAAACGCGGAAATCGCCAACACAAGAAGTAAATCAAACAAAGACAATAAAGAACACAATGAATTTACCCGGATGAGGGAAATGGAAAACCCTTGTGGATGAAAAACCACTCCCCACGAACAATTCACTATGATATTAAACAGGTTATAATGATCTCTCAAGTTTCTCAAGCTTTTAATAGAGTCTCTCAAACCCTAGCCTCTCTAAGGTTTAACTTACCAAAAAGATAGATTAATAAAATAGCCTAAGTCATCTTTATATACTAGAGGACAAAAAATACAAGTAGTACGGATCTCGTGGCATAACTCTAACATTTAAGGCAAACCTACGCGAAGTTCGTTCGAACGACTCCAAGCTCGTTCAAAGGACTTTGCGATAGTTGGTCTCCAACCCTATAAACATAGCATCTCGTTCGAACGACATCTAAGCTCGTTCGAACGAGATTAACTCTTGGGCCAAAATTCCAGGGAGTATTAATAGTCGTTCGAACGACTTCGACAATTTCCCAACTTCAACAATCTCTTCAATTCGAGTTCATACCCAACAGGTCTAACTGACCAAAATGGCTCATGTCAAATTTCAAGTCGAAACAACCGTGATTATTGATCTTGAGATCCCAGAATTCTCCATTTCCCATTTCTTTATATAGTTCAGCTTTTACTGTTCCATTTGCCACCAGAAGAATAACGAAACCCAAAGCCAAGAGAATTAAACTAACAAGTATGACTGAAAAACAAATGTCGGTTTTAGACATTGCCATGGATGAAAACCAACGCAACCCAGTTGATGAAACTCAGACTATAATGAGGGTCTTAAGTCTTTGTAATGTTAAGTGTACTTTGGCTTCAGTAAATATGCATTATTACTTTGCAGAGATTACCTTCTTCGCATCTTGTGCCTTATACGTTGTTTACTTTTGTTAACAAGGATTTATTGCAAAAGGTACGAAAGGGGAGCAATCAAAAAACAGCTAGTGACATTTATGTTATCAGATTCACGACTTGTTACTAAGAGCAGTGAAGGTACTTGCCATGTTACGATCCAAGTAATGAAAGATATATGGCTTGTAATGTTTGTGATAGCTCGCACATCAAAATGTTCACACAAAGGTTCCTATTGGAATTAGTACTTCAATTAATTTTAAGTGTGGTAAACCTACCTCAGTTAAAATTTGCGCAAATTGTCTCAATATCAGTATTACTAGCATAAACAAAGAATCTGTGTGCATTGCCGCTGGGCAAAGTGACCTTCTGGGATGGGTTGTCTTCTCCCATCACTGTAAGGTGCCTAATATAAAGAAAACACGCAATACTAAGCACCCGGTACTTTGCGTTCTAACCATTCTCGAAACTAGCTCACTGATTAATCTCCAGCTTCACTTCAAATTCAAGCATTCTCAGGTTTTGCATTATTTAAGGACTCTTTACTTGAGTCCTTGTGGTTTTACGTTTTACAGTACTTCATAGATGTACAAATTCCTCATATTGTAGAGCTTGTGTTTCTTTTGTTCGAGCCACAGTTGTAGTAGTTCATTTAGGATGGGCAAGGATGAAAAAACGGAGAGAAATTACTGATAGCAGTTCAAGTCATCCTTCACACCCAACCCCTCCGCTCTAAATTTATTTATAGTGAAGAACAGTTCACAAGAGCCAAAGGATAAAGAAAAAGAAAAAGAAGACTGAAGAAGAAGAGCCATTTACCAGGAGAGAGCTGTGGGACTAGTTCATTTTTAGCTTCCACCGAGGAAGATTTCCAAATTCCTTCAGTTACTAAAGTGAAGCAGATATGGAGAACTTGTATGTAAAATGACAGGAAGACGCGCACCCAACACATGCCCTTATATACTTACGATACAAACTCTAGATTCTGATCCTAAGAATTGCAGACTGAAACATATACAACTTCATAAATGGAAATCAAAGTATGTGCCAACGAAATAAATCCTGAAGAAGAAACTGGTAGGTCATTTTGAAATATCTCAGTGAAGCATGAGATAATTATATCATAACAAAGACTATTTTTAAACCTGCAAACACCACTATTTATCGTACCCAAACACGATACAACTTAATGACAATATATACCAACACCGAAAAATCATCTAACATTTCTACAGCAATAGTGAACACTGAGGTGGCAACTATAAGTAAGCAAGACTTTCGCATTAATACAGAACCAAAATATTAGGCCAATGCCCATTGATAATGTCAAGATAACATAATAACCCAACCAAAGAAACATACATATGTGGAGGGGTACAAACTCAATCCAAAAAAGACAACCAAAAGAAGTGATAACGATCAAAAGTATAAAACTACTTAAACTAGCCTCTCAACAATAAAACATAAAATTCTTGACCGATTCTGGGAGCTCTAGAAGTTGGTGAAGTGGTGCCGGTGTTCCTGCTCCTGCTCCTGCTCCCTGACTTGCCGTACCCTGAGATCCCGCTCTCAAAGTTCCTTCTGAATTATCCTCTATGTAGTAACGTGCTCGGAATGCAGCCAGATGTGCATAGTAAGCAGGTGGAACTGCAAAAGTAACCATACATATGGTCAGTGGGTAGTGGCTATAGAAAACAACACTAACAAAAAAGAAAATAGAAGTGCAGGGACGAACCAATTGATACAGAGCGGGTACACCTTGCATACCTAAAACAGTGTTATAAACGTTAACTACAATTAACCTTGTAGATAATACACAAGTAAGAAAAAGAAGATGAGGCGGACTTACGTATAGCATAGGTCATTTGTCAAGCTCTGGAGCTCATCGGACGTGAACTTGTTTTCATCCCAAAGCACATGGTAGTGGGTAGGCCTGCTTGTACCCTGCATATAAATAAATAAACAGATAAGCAATATATTAACGAAAGAATGTCTGAATTATGGTAGAACCATTTGATTTAAAGAAAGAAACAAGCGACCGTCAAAAGGAAAAATTAAGAATTACCTGGATGCCGGCATGACTGCAGAGATAAAAATCAAACTCTGTGGGGTGACAGATCATTGTATCAACAACAGTTCCTGTGTCATCAAAGGAGCATTACAATTATATTTACAAAAGAGAGACCCTAACACATGTAAGCAGGAAATCAAAACATATAACTAAAAGGTGATTTAAAAAATTCAACCTGGCATAATGTTACCGCTTTTTCGATCTGAGTTACGATCAGCAGTAAAAAGACGTGTATGATGCCTCTTTTGTACGACAACAAATGTCAGACGAGGAAGATAATTCGGCTCTATAGACTGGCAAGCCTAGAGAGGTAGAGAACAAACTGTCATTAGAAGCATACAAATAAAAGAAAAGAGAAGAAAAAAGCACTAAGGCCAAAACGTCGACACTTGCCTTGTAGATGGCATCCACCTCGTAAAGCAGAACCTGACTGAATTGACCCTCGCTTACACCATCTCTGGAAAATACATAAAGTTAGTTCGCAGAAACTGAAAAACATCAAAAAGAAATAATACATACAAACTTATAAGATCGTTAAAAAGAATTACCTATAGAATATGATCCGCGAGGGCTTCTGATGCCCATTCGCCTTGTAAAATCCCTTCAAGTGTTGCCTGATAATAAAGAAAAAACATACAAGATGAGAGGATTATAGAGAAAAATAAATGAATGTCGAGATATCATAATGCTGTCTGATAACCAAGATAAAAACACAAGTTGATAGGAATTCTAGAGAATATAAATTAGTATGAAATATCATTAGTATCTTACACTGTCATCTTCTGAAGATCAGAGATAATCTCTTGGCGATGGGCTTGCGTAGCCACCAGAGCTCGGTACTTAGTAACCTCAGGCCAGTCCAAGGATGCAACTACCTATAAAATAGCTCAATTTTTAGTTAATCAATATACATCACAAAATTTCAGAGCAGGAAACACAAAAAATATGATACTTACTGCTGCTATAGAAGGACTTGAATCTTCTCCTGGCTGAGGGTGAGTAACATCCGCACCAAAAATAATGGTTTTCTTATCTGAAATTTGGTTATGAACTCTCACATTTTTCAGATATGTATTCCTCCCACCAACCTAGTTGTATCCAAGGAAAAGAGAACTGAGACACTTAGATATCCCTATAGAATAACTTGCAATATTTTGAAATTCAAACCTTAACGTTAATTTTGAGTCCAACATTTTCAAAATATTGTCCCTGTCCTTTTGCAGCATTCTTCTCAACATTCTTTGAGTGACAACATTGAGAAATGATTCCCAACTCCCTTTCACAAACACGCTTAATCATCCCTGAGAATAAAATTAAATACATTAAAGTGAGAACAAAAAAAGGTTAATTCAGTTAAAAGGTGATGAAAGTTAGGCAGTTTTTGCTCACCGTATTGGCTAGGTCCAGTAGGCAAAATAATGATCACAAGCTGAAGTCGTGAAGCAATAGGTCCAAGTTCAGTTCTAAGAATCTTCTCTGTAATCTTTGGGTCAGAAGTTGGGAAGTTATGAGTACGATTTGCTGGGCCTCCAGCAAAATACTGCAATGTATGAAATCAATGCAATCAAATTTGCTACCCAACCACATATGAGTAGGAAGAAAAAAAAAACATACCATCCCCATAGCGCCACACTGTTTAAACAGCGAGTCAAAGAAGCATGTCGCTAGATACTGGTCAACATGATTGGAGAAATTGAGGAGAGCATAATTCTGGACTTGGCCGGGATCAACTAATTTCTGCACATTATCAACATAATTGGTACTCAAATAAAATACATATGTATAACTGACTTCACAGTATCACAGAATAATTTACGTGTGAATTACATTCAATGGCTGTCAAAAATGAAATAGAAATGACTAGACATAGTTAAGCATGACAATCTTAAGACCCCGCAATTTTGATATAAATTCTACATGAGTTATGGCATTAAGGATTCGAGAATTTAGCAAAATGTGAGGAAGTACAAGTTTACCGCATGCATCATATTCCACTTTCCCAAGTCTGGTCTGATATCCTTCTCTTTGCCAGTACTATGATATTTGAGCTGAAAAATGGAAAGTTTCAGAGTACAGTATGTTCATTTAAATGATATTACTCCAAAAAGAAATGATACATAGATTGTTACCTCAGGTGGATCCAAAATTCTGGCATTTATCCTTATGGGATCTTTAGTCACCTCAATACCAAATTCCATGGCCGTTTCATCAGTGTTGTACCCATTTTGGGCAACCATCTGCACCCAGACCAGACACTTAAGCAAAACATATTTCTACACAAAAAACTCTATTTAAACATAATATAAACATGAATAAATAATCGAAGTATATAGTTTCCTTACTTTTGCAATTTTTTGTTGCCTTTCTTCAGGGCGCACACAGGCAGCTCTTAGAAGTTCAGTGACTTGAGATTCATTGAGCTTCTTTGGATATCGTTGGCCCTGTACAATCATGCAGACCTACAATGCAAAGAAAATCCTTAAATCTATTGAATAAAATAACACACATTTAAAATATAGGAATGCATGATGAGATTAAAATAAAATAACAACCTCAATTGGTAGATATATAGGTCTTGTGTCACTTCCTGCCTGAAGGCAGGGCCATTTAGAATATTTAAGCTGTATATTGTATTTGGTCAAGTAGTAGTCCGCAACAGACTTTTGTAGACCAGTCTCATCAGAGAACCTATAGGAGACAAAAACAATTGCAAGAGTGACCTTGCCTATTAACAAAAGGAATCCCCGAATAGGTCTAACGAAGCATACAAAAGGAGTGCAATTAAAAAAGTTGATGAAAAATCAAATAGGTTAGCTTATTAAGAGCAATACTAAGATAAGAATCTCACATTAGTTGACTAGCTGGCCGAGAAGTAATCCCCGAAATCTTCTGCATCTTACCGTTCTCAGTATGAATTAGTTGAACCCGTACTCCTCTCAATGCCTTCTTCACCTGGAAAGAAATGAGAAAAACACGAACAACATAAAAACAATTGTTGTCAGTGGTAACAAAAAGAAACATAAGCGAACTTGTATAAAACAAATATGAGATAATAAACTTTCCAGAAAAAAACGTGCATGTCAGGCAACAAGTTGGATGATGTTACCTTCATACACTGATCTGGTGTGAACACCACCCCAGCTGGATCTCTAAGGCCGAGCAATTTTATAATAAATTGATCGCAGGGCAGCGACTGATAAAATGCGGTGGCAGATACGTCTACAAGGAGAAAAAAAAGGAATTATCAATCTTTAATAAAATAATCCCATACATGATATTATAGTTCTAAATTGCATAAAAGACTTACAAAGAAAATGCAAAACTCTGAAGACTTGAACAGAGATAATACCTATATTGAGAGACAACCCATTCTGCGTAAGGCGCAAGCTCTGATAGAAACCGTGCCAGCTCTCCAAACCACCCGTAAGGTCAATTCGTTGGCCAAAATTAAGATGGAAAAACGATCGCCCCACTACTGTGTAGCTGCATCCATAGGAAGATAAAGTTCAAATGAAGCATTAGAATGTTAAATTACATGAGAAAAATTAACATTAAAGCTTTCAAGTTATAGAAGTGGTTACTTACGTGTTTGATGGCCTTTCTCTTAGAACAACGTCCAAAGACTGAATAACATCTTGGGGATTCTCCCTGTTGGTCCCTTTCAGATAATTCTTCACCCTGTCAGGATCAGTTCTGGTAGCAAACTTAATCGTCACCTTGAACTCTCGATCTTTTCTGCAATGACAACAAAACAATCAATCAATCAGAAACATAACTTCTATAGTGAAAACATATAATTATAATAAAATCCGAGATCAGAAACATACTTTGGTTTACGATCCTTCATCTTTAACCCCTTCACCTTAGCAGCCAGTTCTTCTGCTGGACCTTTTCCCTTCCCTTCATCATCGTCCAACTTAAAAGTAAAGTCCTTCACCTTGAAAGGCAATTCTCCAGCAGTGTAAAGGGTTTTTCTTCCATCGTAAGCGGGATGCTTTACATTCTGAAACTCTTTCTGATGCAGCTTAACAAGTGTAGTTATTATCACTCGATTCAGTTTACTTGAAATCACCTCAGGAGTTATCGTCACCTGTAGAAATCAAACTCCATCAGTCACTACATTCGATAACAGTATATCCACACGAAAACATAAATGAATCAAACTGATATTACAAATACAAATACAACACAAAAATATGGAAAAAAAATCAAAAAAGAAAAACAGATAATAGTTAGACAAAAATGATTTTAGACTCAGACTTATAGACCTAGATTTACTCTGTTTACTGTATATTAAAGTAGATATTGCAAAATAAAATAAAATAAATAAAGCAACAAATACATCTAGAAATCTAGGAAAAACATTAATAATCAAACAAAAACTTGCAAACTAGATTTATTTTATTACCAGTAAATATAGTTTCAAAAAAAAACTAAAAACATTGAGAACAAGAGAGACTAACTCTGCATATATATATATTAGGAAAACACCATTAAATCATAGATTAGTGATTAAAAAAATACAAAACAAGTACAAAAATACGGCGAAAACAACCATCAGAGAAGAATACGAAATAAATAAAACGTTCTGCGAGAAATAACAATCAGGGATGAAAAATACGGTGGAAAACAACCACCAAAGAAGAGAAACACGAAATAAACATAAAAATACGATGAAATCATCGATTAGAACACAAAGAAAAAGACGTACAAATAAAATCATCGATTAGAAAGCAAAAACCCTGAGAACCAACTATCACAAAAATATAAAAAAAAATACATCTACATCACAAAACCAAAAGTAAAAAAAAACAAAAAAAAAACTTCAACAGTCGAAAAGCAACTCTATTATCTACTAGACTTTACCATTACACAGTAAATAAAAACTACACACACAGAGATCTACAGTTACAGAACACACAGATTAGATAGAGAGAGAGAGAGAGACTCACATCGTACTGAGAAATGCCTTTGTTCTTCACCTCAACGAAGAAATGGTTCGCAATAACCACACACGGTCGACCAGGCCTAACTATCTTCGATGAAATCGGTCTAAGTGGAGTAGCGACCGCTAGGGGAGGTTGGTTCCCTCGTCTGATGATAACCTTCGACTCATTTGGGACCAACTCACCGCTTCCCTCTGGATCTACCTTTGGTGCTGTTGGTGAAATCGGCACCGGTGCTTGTCGAGGTGTTGGAACACCGTATGGCGGTCCTTGAACCGGAATCGACCGGAAATCGATCCGACCACCACCTCTTCCACCTCTATAACCCCCGCCACCACCATCTCTTCCTTCGTATCCACCTCCGCCACCGCGGTAACCTCCACCACCACCGTCTCGTCCACCCCTATAACCACCACCCCCTCCGTTTCGTCCACCTCTAAAACCACCACCACCGTCCCTTCCTCCTCTGAAACCACTACCTCCGCCGTAACCACCGCGTTGTGACATGTTTTAGATAGAGCAAGAGCGAGAGCGAGAGCGAGAGCGAAACCCTAACTTTAGAGAGAGAGAGAGAGAGACTGTTAAGATGGTTTTTGAGAGTTGAGAGAAGAGTGTATAAATATAAAAAATAATATGGGAGAGTGGAAAAAAATCGTCAATTGTTCGTAGGCGGGAAAAGTTTCTCATTTATGACGATTTTGCCCTTGTTTTTACTCTATAATTACGATTTCTTACCCCTATTGAGTGGGAGATCTTGAGATCGTGCATAGCCGCATACTGCAGTAATTGTTGTTTGTTACAATAGATTATGATTGGGTACGTTGGATTGGATGTTAATGTAGGTTGGTTGTAATATAGCAACTATCACGGGTATATGAAACGACCATTGCAACAACTGATATAATCAAAAAAATGTGACTGTGATTTATTCCAGGATGAGGCTGTGTTTTCGAATACCTCGGCTAGACTCACCAATATTTAATTTCCCGTACATTGCCTAATGTAGGACATGTATTGGTCACTTCTCCGCGATCTTAGTACTTGATTAGTATTTTCCAATTTTGTTAAATGACCTCAACACTGTGATATAATGACCCGATTCAGCCTTTTTTTTTCTTCAAACAATCGTGATGTGTGTTCCGATAAATTATTTTATTAACATTATGTTGTACAAACGTCGTATTTAAGTGGGCGACCAGCCTAAACAAATTTTGGGGATCATTAATGGCTAAAATGGGGGTCATCAACGGCCAGGCCATAGCCATATATAGGGGTCACTAATGGCCACTGACAATCGGGCCATGGCAATATTGAGGGTCAAGAATGATCATCTGTCTAGAACTGTTAAGGACGGCCAACCATCATTGGACACATAGAGCCTTGGTTTGCACCTCAAATATATAAGATCCTGAGGCCATGTCATTGAGAGTTGATTTTTAGATGGAACTCTGTTTTAATAGATCGCCCCATCGTGCACTTAGAACACAATCTAAGTGCATAGTGCATCATTGTAGAAAACATAGCCCTACTGTTTTGTCAATTGGTCATGTAGGTGTTGGTCTTGTAGCACCAAAAGAGGTCCCAATAATATGGTCAAATGAAGGGTCTCATTTGGTGCAACAAAGCTAACCAAGGAGCACGTGAGAGAAAAATATGGGAGCTTATGCGTGACCTGTCGCTGTACGTCTGGGATCTTGCTATAAAAAGGTCTGTGTTTGGCTCCTTCTTCTACTGACGGTCACATTATAAACAGCTTAAAAAGAATTTGTGATTTGGTACAACAGCTACTATCAACGAAAAAAATACACCACGTTAGCTTTCTCCAACAATTGAATTTTTGTGAGCTATGATATATATAACCTGTCCAATTGATCATTCTCCAAGTATGCTCCCACATTTTAGACGAGTGGTATTTTCTTAGCGAAGGGGCAATGTGCTACAGTGGAAAAACATTATTTGATTTAGTAGTGGCCCCTAAGCACACAAGAACCCCCGTCGACCACCACGCAGAGTGGTTGAGTTTTTTTAGGCGTTGAGCTATTTGCTAGGACCATATACAAAATGTTATGCACGATGAGCTATTTTTAGGACCATATACAAAATGTTATGCACGATGAGCTATTTGCTAGGACCAACTCATTAGATTGTGCAGTGGCTAGTGGCATAACCGCATCTTAGGACGACTACTTTGAGGCCCAACAAGAAGGAAAATCATCAGAAAGCCATGCACGCCCAGCACTAGAAAGCCTCATTGTACAGTAAACCCTGTATTATTGCACCTCGTTTATTACAACCTCTCCAAATCAAAAAAAAAAACTCTGGGTCCTAATTGCAACTTATATAATTACCCTACCTTCATATTTGCACACTATTTTGCAGTTCTAAATGTGTGCATTTATGTGGGTTTCACTGTACCATGACAATTCCCCATACTCACACTGGAGAAATTAAATACATAAGTACGCCCTAACGTGTTATGTTATCGTACTAGAACGTCCCATATTTTATGGAGGAATTAAATATGTGATCATTCGGCCCCTATACTGTACAGAAACATCCTTTAGTGTAAAAAAAATATGATAAACTTGAAGCAATCTCCCGTGTTTCTTCTCTCTTCCCCATCATACATGACTTAAACACGCTCCATAAACGGCAGGCACCAAGAATCCGTATTATTTATTTCTTGCCCAACACACTTTCTTCTCTACTTTATACTTTATTGTTTTTACCTCAGGACAGACTTAATTACGAAGCGCACTTGTCTCTGCAATTTCAGGCGCAGATGTGTAGCCCAGCAGCAGTTTAGAAACACATTTTATTACAAAAATACCCGTATGGTACTAACGTCATCAAATAAGACAAAAAAGAGTTTGAGAAAGGTGGAGACAAAATTGCCGAGCAGCTGACATTCCTCGGGTACTAAAAAACTACTAATCGTCACGATTTTAGTTTTCCCTCGGTCCTCGGATAAGAAGAAGAAGAAGCGATTTGTTGGGTTGTTTCACACGTCATCACAAATAAAAAACTTATTTTTTGCGCAGAAATCGCTGTTTGATCCGTAAATATTTAAACATTTAAATAATTTTAGCCCAAAAGAATGATAACGTTGGATAGAACAATCAGATACAGGTAATGTTTTTCCTTGTTTCAGCTAAATTACGTGTGGTGTAAATTTTATTATTTAGTCCATCCAAAAGAAAAGAATTTGTGTTCATAATGACGGACTAAATGAAACAATCCTCTTCCCCTCTCGTTTTCCCTCCTCTCACCCTCTTTCCTTGCAGCTACCAGACATACTCTCCCATCTCAGCCATCCCACTACACCTCGCCATTTCCACTCTTTCTCTTCTCTAAACCACCCTCACTACTCCACCCAACCCATACATCCACAACAATCTCTCCACCAAAACCCTAAAATACCAAACTTGCTCTTTTCCATTCCAAGACTTTTGGGAACCTTAATACCTTTTATTTTTTATTTTTTTTATAAGCTGAATTTTTATATAGATCTGCAACCCTGAGTCTCCAACCCCAGAAGGTTTCGAACCCACGACCTCTCTCTAGGTGGAGAGGTACTACCACCACTGGGCCAAGAGCCCAATGGTGAAACCCTAATACCCTACCCAAGTCTTTTGGACAACATCCCCACACACCGCGTGCAGAACCCACTTCTCTCTTCGACCAACTCGGAACAGACTTTTTGGACGAGGCCGAACCCGAGGAGGGTACTCATTACCTTGACCGAGTCGGAGCTTTGACAGAAAGCCTTAGAGGATGCTCCACCCATGACTCTATACCTATTCTTATGCTTGATAAAATGCTATGGGAAGGTCTCCAAAGCTGATGGAACTCGTGGTAGCTTTCAAATCCATATCACCTTACATCAAGGAGCAGGTCCTAATCGACGGAGTTACTCGAGAATGGTCTAAGCTCATATTCCGCATCCCACCCATTTCCTACGAACAAGAATCAAAGGATTTCATTGTAAACTTCCACAACATTGAAGAGCAACGCACTATCATGCAAACTCCCCCAGTGAATGTTTATGGGTACTCGCTACTGCAACATACCGTGGATCCATTAATACACCAATCAGAAATATCATTCCCCCATTTTTTATGTTGGGTTCAGCTGTACGGTCTCTCCTGTTGCCTCCTGGATAAACCCACTCTCGCGATCATCGGGAACAAAATTGGTGAGCTTGTTCGTGACGACTACAACCCAACGGAGGCCGGGCAGTCTAAAGCTAGCTTTGTTCGCATTCTTATTAACCTTATAACAGACAAACCATTAGTTCTAACTATACCCGTATCGTAGTCGAACCAATATGGTGACGCTAGGATTACTATCAAATATGAGAGCTTGGAAGGGTTTTGTCCATACTGTGGTATAGTACGCACTCGATTGCTAATTGCAAGAGTTTTGAAACCATTATGCACGAACGCAACCATCTAAACCGGCAAAGTTCGAATTCCCGTTTGGTTTGCATATTCAAGTTAACCCGCCCAAAAATATTCAAACCTCCCCGTTCAAGCACTTTTACGCCGGTAATACATCGAAACCTTATCGTCACAGCACCTCCTCACACCGTGAACAAGTTTTCTCGCCCTATCCACACAATGCTGAATCGAGAAAGGATGTAAGTGAGATATCAGACGAGCAGTTGACCATTTCAATTCTTGGAACCAACAAGGTCACCCTTTCCTGTAGCTAGAATCTGGCCATGCAGACCAGAACTTTGCACATGCAGACCAAAACATCCGCGACGTAACGAGGCTTGAGCTTCAACATACCGACAAGGGTCAGAGAGACAAGGCCGCTTCCACATCAACCCATAACATCACTAGACGGGGTCAGACCTTGGGAAATACAAAATCTAGACCTTTCCATGATTTTTTGGGCGTCGACTTTGGGGGGTGGGGGTGGTGATCACCAGTGAGCTTCTCAAAGACCTTAACACTGTGACAAACAATCATATTAAACTACTACAAGATTGTTCCCAAAGGGGGACCCATAAAAATCCTCTGCTAGCCGTTCACTCGCCTGTAAAAGACCCCCTGGGAAACGTGCTCAATCTGGGTTCGGGTTTGAGGGGAACACATACTGACACCCACTCTGTTGACATCTCAGCCTCATATGCAAACATCATTACTGGTAGGGACCACAACAAGGTGAGGCAAATTGGAGAGCATTTCAAAACATTTTTGGGCTCAAACGTTACTGCATGGGACGTGGGCCTACTTGATAACCAACGTTTGGCTCTAAAACAATTCGAGGAATGCGGACGACCACAGTTGGGTGGGCTTTCTCCTTGTACTGATATTATGCAGACCCAAAAATCAAACATTTACAAACCCACCCTGACTATACCGATCGGACCAAAGCGTCACCAACGTCCAGCCAACACCCACTACTGCTTTTCGGCGGGCATGTCTGCCGGAGCATCTCCAGTAAGGAAAAGCTGATAAAGCCCCTCAAATCTGAGTCTGACCCCATGTCCTTAAAAGTTGGATTATCCTCGGACGAAAGCTCAGGCTGGCACACACCGAGCCACCAAGACTTTTTTGGATCAGACCTTGACCCGAGCAGGGGGAACAATAGCACCACCGGAACCAACAATCTCAAATGATCCTTTTTCTTATCATGTGACACTCATGAATGTACAGGGGACTCGGGTCTCCCCTCAAAGGTGCGCAAAATATCACCAAATTTTGCTTACTGCGTTTTTAAATTCCATAAATATGTATCTATTAAAATGTCGTACAAATATATTGTTGATAATTCAGACGGAATTTTTGAACGGTGGCGGTTCAAACCCCCAGAAACTAGACACTGGAGGCCTCACCCAGATTCGAAAGAGGCCGATGGTATAAAACTTAATACTGTACTCAATTATCAACGTATACCAAAATTTTGTAGCTTCAGCACAAATAGACAATTTAAATCCCTCAGAGACCTTAGGTGTACACCTACCTTGACGAGTTTACATAAAAGATACACTTGCAGATGGGGGAGGATAACTCAACTGGTCAAGCAGACGCAACATCCTTCCCAACTCGCTCTTCGTCTTACAAACATAGGCATAGAGGGGGCCAAACGTTTTGTCGTTAGAGTCGCTCGATCCCCTCCTTTTATCCAAAGCCTTTCGGATTGGACTTCCATCCCCCTACACTTTCGAAAAATCCGCTCTCGGCTTTAATCTAAGAGATCTTTCCTGAAAACCTACCACAAAGTCTGCCGTAGCATCATTCAAGCAAAAAAGGATATTTTAGACAACCTGGACTCTCAGCAAACGGAAGCGGGCCCAACACCGGCCCTCAGTTTCAAATAATTGTGCTCTCTTGGAACTGCAGGGGAAGCATAAAGGCATCCACCCTTCGAGAGCTTCTCTCTCACAAAAGGCTAATAGGTCTATATTAGTGTATCTTAGAAAGTTTTGTGACTTTGGGTATGAGAGTAATGCAAGTGTGGTTTAGTCATTTAAGTAAAAAACCAGTAGTGAAAAAGTGTTGAGTTTGGACAAAAATGTCATATCTCACCACATTCTTAAAATTTTGGAAAAAATGTAGGGAGAAATCATCAGGGACAGGGCTTTTGAAAGGAGCCATAGAAAACACAGCCATTTGAACTTCCTCAAAATCCACAGGTTTAGTTAAGTCAATATTTTCTTGAGATGTGATTAAGGGTTGGATAACAATGAAAATAGAGTCAGAGTTAAAGAGGACGACCTTCTTCTCTAGAAGATATAAAAAGATTAGAGAAATAATTGACAATGTGATCCCCAATCATCTGCCTAGAATTAAGCCATTTCCCAGTGTGATCTTGTAACAAGTCAATTTTGTTAAACTTTCTCCTAATAGTAGTGGCTCTGTGGAAGTATTTTGTATTTCCGTCCCCTTCACTAAGCCACAATTCTCTAGATTTATCTCTACAAAGTTTTTCTTCAGAGTTTAAGAGCTGGTGTAGATGCTATTGACCTAAAGAAATAGCTTGGACATCACAACTCTCAGGGTAGCATTGTAATTGGAACAGATGTTGCTCACATTGAGTGATAACTCTTTGAATATTTCCCAGTTCTTTGTGATTCCAATCCATGGTGTTGTTTGAGAGTTTTCAGTTTCTTAGTAATCACAAAGGATGGTGAAGTATTAAAAGCGGAATGCCAGGTTTGTTCAACCAATTCTCCACATCTAGGTGCATCAGACCACATAGAGTTATGGTGAAAGGGTTTTGGGAGATTATCAGGATAAGGGGAAGTGTCAAGAGTAAAAATACTATGATCAGAGTGAGAAATAGGATAGTTAGTAACATTGGCATCACGAAAGAGATCAATCCAATCAGGATTGGCAAAACCTCTGCCAGTCTTTGTTTAATAGTGTTATTGCCTTTCCTATTATTGCATCAAGTAAAAGGAACCCCTTGAAACCCAAGATCAGAGAAGGAAGCTTGTTGGAGAAAGGAGATTAAAGTTTTTCTAGAAACAGGAACATCTAAATTTCCCCCACTTTTTCCCACTGATAAACAAATTCATTAAAATCCTCAAACTTAAGTCAAGGTTTAGTGAGTGATACTACTACTAAATTTGTGAAGGCTATTCCATAAGATAGATTTATGAGCACCATCATAAATGCCATTTTAATTTTTTTGCTAGGTAAGCAGAAGTTTTATAGATTTTTGAAAAAAAGAAAATTACAAGGAGGAACAAGAGATGGAGAAAGAAGAAACAAAAAGTTACATGGAAACCCTAAAGTATTCTACATCTGGCACTTCAATCCTCTCCAGGAATGAAGGTCTTCCAGCATACGAAACTTTCTCCCCAGGCGAGAGAAGTTCCTCTTTTAGCTGCTGCATTAGATCCAAAGTTCACTTCGCGCCAAACAGTTGTAATTCGAATTCTAGCATATGATCGTTTTAGCTTGTTCCATAGCAGCTGTAATTTCCAGGGAAGGGATTTAGACTTAAAAGCAATACAGGCTGAGGAAGAATCCGTAGTAATCCAAATGTTAGGAAATCCAAATCTTGCAGCATGTAGGAGAACATCCAGGATGGAGACACATTCAGCGTCATAAGCAGTAGAGAGAGGAATGTTAGAGACTGCAACCCCTAGAACTGTGCAATGGTGATCCCGAAAAATGGCACCGCAACCACTAATACCAGGATTACCCAGAGAGCAGCCATCACAAGATAGAAGGACATCATAAATACCATGAATGCAAGATAACAACTAGGGTTTGTAACAACGTTCAGATTCAACAGGGCCATCCATGGATGAAGAAATTACAACTACTTAGAATATAAATAGTGATGTTCTCATGCCACAAGAACCATAGGCCATGTTTAGCCCCTTGAACTGGAACAATATGAGATTGAGAGAAACCCAAAATTTTAATTCTTTGAATGCTCTTATCATAACCAATTTTAGTCTCCATTAAAAACAAAATATCAGGTTTGAACTTCCTTATATGGGACTTTAGCGCTTGAAAAGTAGAGGCCTTCCCATTACTTCCACAATTCCATCGCTGTGAGTCTCATAGACACAGAGGTGGGTTTGGTCTATAGACACAAAGAAACGAAGAGATGGAATCACTTTATTTATGCTCTAGTTGTTGTTTATGTTCTACTTGTGTTTTTGGAATGAAAATTGGCGATAGCAGTGAGATAAAAATCTGCAACACTCATTGATGTTGATCGTTGCCTCAGATTAATTTCCTAAGCATTCCCGCATCTTAAGCAGATGAGTATGGAAGTATTATTTATTCCTCAGTTTTTGTATCTCAGTGTGTATAATCACTCACAAAGTAAACACACTGTCTAAAATAACATTGATTTCATCAAAGACAAGTTTAAATTACTCTAATCAACAACTTTGTACTCCATAAATATTGAAGGGATTCCCTCATAGCTATTTACAGTTCACAACTTAGCATGTTATTTCACATGCTTCGAGCTTTAGTCAAATCCGCGAACCTGCCTGTTTCATTTGGACTCATACTGAAATGGAAAACATTGGGAGATTTTGAGTTACCTACATTACACCCACAACTCGCCCCATGTTGATTCGCAGTCTAGTGCTTTTGCAGACATTGGCAGTCTACACGGCTTATGGATGTTTACATCTATAGCCACTTGTCCAACACACTTTCTTCCCTACTTTATACCTCAGGACAGACTTAATTACGAAGCGCACTTGTCTCTGCAATTTCAGGCGCAGATGTGTAGCCCAGCAGCAGTTTAGAAACACATTTTATTACAAAAATACCCGTATGGTACTAACGTCATCAAATAAGACAAAAAAGAGTTTGAGAAAGGTGGAGACAAAATTGCCGAGCAGCTGACATTCCTCGGGTACTAAAAAACTACTAATCGTCACGATTTTAGTTTTCCCTCGGTCCTCGGATAAGAAGAAGAAGAAGCGATTTGTTGGGTTGTTTCACACGTCATCACAAATAAAAAACTTATTTTTTGCGCAGAAATCGCTGTTTGATCCGTAAATATTTAAACATTTAAATATTTTTAGCCCAAAAGAATGATAACGTTGGATAGAACCAATCAGATACAGGTAATGTTTTTCCTTGTTTCAGCCAAATTACGTGTGGTGTAAATTTTATTATTTAGTCCATCCAAAGAAAAGAATTTGTGTTCATAATGACGGACTAAATGTGGCACAAAACACAGGCTTCATAGAGACTCAGCTATATGGGTGGACCGGACGATCTCGGTCCGGTTGTAGCCCTGAAATGCGCCACAACGGTTAGCGATTTCCAGTGATTTTTTTTGTTTGAGTTGAAACTAAATTTCGAAGCCGAAAACGAAGAAACCACTGGATTAGAAATGATGCCCACGACCTTATTTTTTCTAGTTCAAAACACATCATGGCACAAGTGAGCTGGGAAGAGCGCTTTGTCCCAAGTTTTCAAACCTTTAAGCAAGTCACCTAATAAATTATTTATGTGATACTTATAAACGACATTGTACACACTGAGTAAATCTTATAAAGACAGAGGTTTACATACCCCGTTGAAGACATACTATTCAAACACCGCTCACAAATTGATTATGATTATTTAATTACTTAAATATATGCTCCTGTACTAAATAATTATCATGATTGCGTTCATCAAATAGGCGTAGCACCTGCGACAACGACATTAATATTTGAAACTCAAATCAGTAACATATATCACAGATCCTAGAAACTAATGTAGTGTGCCAGAAGGAATAATTCACAACTTCTAAAGATTTACAGACCTACGGCCAATAATATAGTAGAAGAATATTCCTCTCCGTTTTGGTACATATCTTTGTTCGAGCGAATATCAACCAACCCTAGATTCTGAAGATTCTGTTGAAATGAATTGCTTGTAAGGTCGAAAGGCATACAATGGGATGAAATAGATCGTCTCATAGGCAGATGGGATACATATAATTTCTATAAGCCAGAAATTGGTAAAGTTGTCACCTGTAATATAGCCAATGTTGATTTGTCCTGGTTTAGAGTATAAAAATGCAATGTCTTGATCCCATAAGCTAGAAGTTTCTTGCACATTTTGGTTGCGAGCTCAATTCCGTAATTTCTGATGGATTCATCATCACCTTTAATAGGCTCCAGAGCTGCCGTAACTTCAGCTGGAACCTACGATACGACACTGATATTAGTGCAAGTAATGGATCTCCAAACTTGCAAAGAATTTAGCAGCACTCAAAGAAAATACAAGGTATAACGGTTCGGGGGTCACATAGTTTGATGTCCACACTCCCCCCCCCCCAATCAGCATTAGTCAATCTTTGGGCTTCATTTTCGACTATAATGTCACCTCTCTAGTCTGTATATTTTGTTTTTTTATTTGATAAAGGGCGACTAGGAAGGTTCAATCTATGTTATCAAGTTGGTTCAGTAGCTATGATTTTGAAATTATAACAATATTTGTTTACAGAAGCATTATAGTACCTAAGACGATGAGACGGGTTATCTGTGCTTCTCTGGTAATAGATATAGTTTAGAGAAAAAAAATTATTTTAAAAGTTTAAGATATCAAGTTAAAGCTACTAAAAGAGTTTCTTAATGTTTTTCTTTTGCAAGGCAAGCTGGGGTTGAAAGCAGATTAACAGACTAAGAGCATCCACAGTAGCCTCCCTAAACTTATTTTAGGGAGGCAAAAAATAATAAAATGGCTTTTATAGGCTCCCTATCCCTATTTTTTTCTTTCTCTCTCCTCAAGTATGGTGAGTCTAGAGAAATATTTGGTCAGCCACGTAGGACTCTTATATTACGTGTAAAGTTACTTTAGAGGTGCAAAGTTAAAAAAATGTTACTTTTTGCCTCTTATTTTTAAACATAACTAATTTAAAGTGGTTAAGGAAGTTTATTTTGTGATGTGGCTCCTTTTTGTAGGGAGTCTGCTACATCCACAACATCAAAGTTGGGTTGAAACTCCTCAAAAGTACTCCCTATTATAGAGAGACTGTTGTGGATGCTCTAACAGAATATACAGAGTTAGGAGGACTTGTACTCACATGCAACCAAGGCCCCAAAGAAAAAGAAAAGGTAACAATTACAAAAGAGAAAATAAAAGATGACAAGAATGTACAAGTGCAGATTCACACTCTGAAAAATAATATGTTGTAATTTAAAGGCAACCAGGCCGAATACCTACAAAATAACACTCTGCCATGGACCTATGGTGCTCCTATCACGACAAACTACCCAATACATCGAGGCTTTTTAGTGGGATGCCAATTCAAATGGCTTCCACTTGGGAAGCCGGTCTAGTTGGCATCAACTTCTGTTTTACCCTATGTAACATGGACACTCCATATTCCAAAAAAAATCCGTGTCCAAACGTGTCGAACACTCGGACACACCGACACTCGTGTTGACACTCCAACGGACACTTCTTGCTTAGATCATAACCTTTTTGACATAGCTTTTAGAAAGTTTTCAATTCTTATACATGTTATTCAACCATACTAACTAGTATCATTGTTTTTTGTTTGTTATTAGTCGTAAATTAACCCATAAGTTAATATAACCAATAAGTGTTGGGACTTGTTTGTTATTAGTCGTAAAAATATGTCGTAAATTACCCATAAGTGTGTTAGATAGGTTAAGTAACCAACATAAGCATAGTAGAAAATAAGAAATAAAAATTTTACAGCCGTGTCCCCGTTTTTACATATTTTTGGGTCCCCGTGTCCGACACCCCGTACCCGTATCCGTGTCGTTGTTACCTATGTTTTACCTACTTTTAGAAGGCATGGTAGCAAGAACTTTTTGCTCATTTTGTCAGATTCCTCTTTCATAGTATTTGGTACTTCATTTGCAAAATCAATAGAGAGCGTTATGTTATCTCTATTTGCAAATATAGATCACCGCCAAAGATGCTTTAAGTGTAAGAAGCCATACTCAAATGTTAAAATGTGTTAGAGCATTTCCTGAAGTACCTCACTAACTTAGTTTTTGGTGTGCCACATAGGATTTTCCCCTTCCAAGAGTACCTCACTTCCTTGCTTTTCTACCTCAAAAACCAAGGTTCAACCGTACTTTCTACTAAGGTTGAGCCTTGCTTTTCAAAGTTGAAAAGAAACCAACTAGAAAGTGACGCATGACTTCTTTCACCCAACCACATTTACTTTTAATTTATCTTTTACAAATTTGTGGGCCTTTTCCACTCTTTCAAGTTAGTGACTCTTGGAAGAAATAGGACCATTTTTGCTTTTTTTCAACGAAGTGAGTGAGGTACTTTAGGAGATGCTCTTAAAGATGAGTATATATTAGCAGACGACGGATATTTGATATTGTGACAAAAAAATAGAAGAAGATTCCGCAAGTACCTCTTCCAAGAGTATCTCAATACATAATGAATCAAAACAAGAATAGTTCACTATATCCAAGAGAAGATTCTAACTAGACATTGCATACAAAGGATAAGCAGGGAGAAGATTATGTACCCAAGTTTTGCAAATGCCAATCATGCGCAAGTAGCCTCTATAGGTAGTGATTGGTAAAATGCCAGGGACAATGGGACAAGTAATTCCTTCTTCTCGGCAATCTTTGATGAACTTCAGAAAAATATCAGTATCAAAGAAAAGTTGAGAGATAATGACATCCGCTCCAGCATCAACCTATAAATGAAACCACCATACCAATATGTCCAATTAGAAATAAGAACCACAAAAAGGATAAACGACACAATTATTTCAGGTGAATTTCATGAGTTATTTGCATAACTCGATACTTATATTATAAATTATTCATCGCCTAACAGCACAATACATGACATTGAGATACTGTAGAAACCCGAACAAATACTGCTATCTCATTAACTTATCAGTTTTAAAAATTATGACAAATTTACACATGTTCAATCATGTGCACTTAAGTTAAAAGCATGTTAAGTGTGAAATCTAGTAAGCAATTAAAAGCCAATGCATCACTAATTGCCATTAGGGGCTAGTCATAAAAAACCAGTTAAAACACATTTTGAGAAAATATTGGTCACTAAACTTCAAAATTTCTTTCAAGTGCGGTGAAGTTTCCTGTAGTACAGTTTGGAACACGTCCAAAATTGTATAAAATCGCAGTAAATGAGTTACCATTCCATGGATAAGAAGACAAACAAAAACTGTAGTATATTTAACTAACAGTAAGTGATCACTATGTGGGATGATTTGTCAAACTCAATCTCTAAACAGCAAAACAATAAAAAAGTACGGCTTTTTAGTTTTTTAGCTTCTCTTTTGCCTGGGCAATTAATGAACAGAAATAGCTTTGGTTTAACATCCACCAGAGAGCCTACACTCCTTATAGGCGTAGTGTTCAGATGAGATTCATATATTTTAGATGTAATTTTGAAACTTCTATTCAGCTGCAACCTCCCACTGTTTATCCAGACTCCACAGTAGGCGGAACTCATAAAACTCCTTTCACAAAGTGCCCCTTCAATGAAGTAACACACTGAATGTAACAAACTTCAGTTGAATCGTATGTGGGGTATGACGAACACTAAATTATTTGACTCAATCCAAATTATAACTAGTTGAGGAGGCAGGGAAAGCAAAGTACGAAAAATAAGATAGAACGATAACTGATGACTGATTCATATGAAAATCATTACGAAAAAGATTTAGAAAACTACCTTCCTCTTCAAATATACAAGATCACTTTTGTAATCATCCAAATCCGCCAAACCGTTGCTTTGTATCTTATCAGGATGCGCCTCTGCAAAAGAAAGCAAGATCTTATATCAAGCAAACAATGAATAGATGTAAGATTAACACCACTTTATCTAAATTAGGCTAAACAAAAAGTGTAGAAAGATAGGCTAAACCTGGATAGCCGGCAACAGTTATACCAAAGTAATCACCGTATCTTGCTTTGATATAGTTCACCTGCAGATCACAAATGATCAAAATCATATTAGATTATGTTCAAATAAGAAATTGAGCAATGCAGCAAGATTGACATATATACATAAAATATCTGAATTAGTATTTCCTGTAATCCCCGACAGCAATCATTCCAACATCAGTTTCAGGGTTCCCCTAACTGCCGCCCTAGAAACCAATTTCATATAATTAACTAACTACTTGACTCTTTATGTTGTACAACTGTTATTTGATTGCATGTGCAGCCGACTCTCTATGGGTTATAAAGTTCCTTGCTCATGAATATCTTTGTTAGTATTACTCAATAAAATTTGGAGCTTCCTCTTGCTTTAAACTAACAAAATCCATATTGTAAGAACACTCAAGTCGAAACTACAAATTGCAATTTATCCACGAAGGTTTTTCGAGAAGAAGTACAGAACGATAAAAATCAACATACGAGGTTTCTAATTTTTTGTACATGGGTAGAAAATTAAAAAACACCCCAAATGTTACAACAAATAGTAAATTCAAATGTCACACTTAATTACCAGGTCAAGAGCACAAGAGAAACCATTTTCAACTGTCTGGGATTGATCTTTCCCTACAGGAGGATCTCCTTTCAAAGCCAGAACATTCTGAATTCCATTAGCCTTCATTGTGTCAAGAGCGTGATCAATCTCATCCAACGGCATGTTCATACAAGTCAAATGCACCATAGTTTCAACACCAATCTGTAAAATTAGAACAGTCTTACGAGTAAGCAAAACTAAGCCAAATAAAACAGCTAAATAAAAGACAAATAGTAAATACCGTGTTCTGCATTTCTTTGGCAATGCGGAGAACACGTTCAGCATTAGTCCCACCAGCCCGCCAAGTAATGTCGCAAAAGGAAGGCCCGTGTTCGACCATACGATCAATGGTCTCTAACACATCTTTCACCCCTTGCTCAAATCCATCTATATCACCTTTTTTCGCCCTTGGTGGAACAAATTCGAATGAGTACACAATCCCACCTTTCTCTGACACCTCTCTAATCTTTTCTACCACCTTCATTCTCTCTATCTTCGTATAATTCTCACCTTGATTGATTCAGTTCAAGTAACAACCACAAATACTACTACACTGCAGGTCCGCAGGTTTTATGAGAAACTATAGTATATAGTTTCTCATAAAACCTATCTCACTTTTTACTAATACCCTTTTTCTTCGATTGCACAACTATTATTCCTACAAGTAAAAAAATTAGTAGTTAGGCATCCTACTTAACCAGACATCAATAACACAAATATTATTCCTGAAAGCCAAATATTTCGCCATTAAGCATCCTATTTAACCAAATATTATGCGGGTTTGTTTCGTTTCAATATGAGATCTTTTAGATGGTAGTGCACTAGATCATGGAGGACTTAAATAGTTTTTGTTTATCGAAGAAGAAAAAAATCCATCATTTGATTATGCGGGTTTTCGCCTCCTCCTTCAGAAGTCAATTATCAACTCCAAGGAATCTTACATGAAAACGCAACAACAACACAACAATAAAATACCAAAAAAAGTGCAAACTCAATTTCACTTCCACATTTCATCAAATACCTTAATTTCAAATCCTAAAAACAACTCCACAATTCAAAAAAAAATAAAAAATTGGAAAGATAGAACTTACAAAATGCAGCAATCAAAAATGAAATTTTGAGAGAGACAAAAAGAGAGTTTTTTAAGGAGAGAAAAGTGTGGCGGGAGGCCAACAACCAACAAATACAACAGCGAACCATGGTTCCATTCTAGCCCTTCGTTTCACATTAATATTTGTTGAGTACATATCTCGAGGAAAAAGGGTGCATGCTTGTAAAATAAGTTGCTTTACAAATAATAAAAAAGTGTCGGTCGAACCGGGACCTAACATGAAACCTACTTAAAAGTGCCCAAGGTAAAAGTATCGAATTAAATAAAAATGAAAAAATATATATATAGGAATCTTTGTAAAATATCAACGCGTTTTTGGAATGGTATCATGTTCCTACCCATCCATAAAGCATTTTATTTGCAAACCTCGGTTAGTTTGTCCTTTGCTGGGTACATAATTTATTACCATTTGCCGAACTAATCCCTGGGAATGTGAGAATTCTGCCAACCCACATGTTGGGTTTAGTCAAAATAAATGCTGGTAAATGGCCTGTTGGGGTTAATTGATTGAATCGATTCTAACCATAATGTAGATTAATAAAGGAATTTTGTTTGAAACTAAATAAATGACGTGTGTGGGAAAATAAACTTGGAAAATGTTTGAAGTGTTCATTATAGTTTGGGAGTTTAAGAAGTTTTTGCTGAGATTTTATCACGATATTCCAGTAGCTTCCCACAATATTTCAGAAATGGTCTTAAATAAGTTAAAATTTTGAGCAAATTTGATAACACCCCCACCCCTCGCGCGCAAAATTTATTGGCCAATTATCGAAGGACTCCCCATTTGCTACTTAATGTAATTGGATCCCTTTTTTGCTGTTTTGATTGAGTCAGCTGCAATTGACTTTGTGTTGACTTGTGCAAAACCAATTATACCTATGAGAATAACACGTGTCACTCTTGTGAAAATTGTCATAATTTTGACAGAAGAAAATAATGATATTGTCTTCATCTCGTTCTCAAAAATCAGCGGGAAAACCTTCTTCTTCAGTGGAAGTCACAAATTCTTTTTCTCTCTCTCTCCTAGACCCACCAATAGAGGTGAAGCATCATTACTCTTCCTTTCTAACCTTGGGTGGAAAAATCTTCTTTCAATTGCTCAAAACCATAAAAAAAAATCCCCAAAAATCAACACACACACACACACACTCTCTCTCTCTCTCCCCCTCTCTCTCTTAAATGGTTCGTTGTAGCAACAACCTTACAGGCATCCTCAATATCGTCACTTTCCTTCTCTTAATCCCAATCTTAGGAGGAATCTGGCTGAGTAATCGAGCAAGTACAGACTGTGAGAAGTTTTTTGAGAAACCCATCATCGCCATCAGTGTATTTCTCCTAGTAGTATCTTTAACAAGTTTCATTGGTGTTTGTCTCCGTATTTTATGGCTTCTATGGGATTATCTTTGTGTGATGTTTCTTTTCATCGTTCTTCTCTTCTGCTTCACTATCTTTGCCTTTGTTGTGACTAACAAAGAGGCAGGTAAAGTTGTGTCTGAGAGAGGGTATAAGGAGTATAATTTGGGAGGTTACTCTACTTGGTTGTAGAAGAGGGTTAATGGTGATAAGCATTGGAGGAAGATTAAGAGTTGTTTGATGGATAATAAGGTTTGTAAGAGTCTTGTTGATGGGAGTGAGAAGGATATGAAGAAGTCTTGTTGCTCTGTTTGTTTCTCTTTTAGTGTTACACCCCAATGGTAGTTTGAAATTTAAAAAAGTAAGACTAGGTTTGAATGCAGTCAATTGTAGTTGACTCGGTTAAAACAACAAAAAAGGGACCGAAGTACAATAAATGACAAACCGGAGGGTTCTTCACTAATTGGCCAAGAAACTTCAGGTTTTTTTTATCAAATTTGTTATAGAATTTTAGTAAGATGATTTACGGTATTAATATCGGTGAGATAATTGGGAAAATATCACCATATCCCACAAAATATCGATCAAACTATTTGTAATAGCTTAATTTCGTGATTCAGACTTAGCCTTTACACCAGATGTGCTTAGAACGCTCAAGAATAGTAAGTAATAAATAACAAGATGGTTTAGCATGGAAAACCTTTGAATAGGTTAAAAAACACGACCTCTCTTAAGGATTTTGAGAAAGAGTAGATGGTGTTATTGAGATTGCTAGCTTATTACAATGAGCGTTCTGAGTATGTAGAAAGTTAGAGTAGATATTCTCTGTCCCCTCATCTCGAATTCTCTGGTCCTTTTTATAGGTCTTATAATATGACCGTTTGACGACCATTAAGATTCTTAATGATGGACATTACAAAATATATGTAAGATACTCTTTGACCAGATTGCGTAACGTTTTGATCTCTGTTGCTGAATAACAGCTTTATTGATGACTGTGCATTTGTGTAACTCGAACTATTGATGTGGAGGTTAAAAGCGATAACTAGGACTTTGGTATTCTGATTATGTTTTTAGTAGTGTTTCCTGTATACTGATGAAGTCGAGGATGAAGCATGAGTATGAGATGCAAAATAAGATATTACAAGATGGTTCTCAACCAAGGGTACGAGGAGTATCATGGGCGAGTGGTGTTGGTTAAGAAACTCGTGTTTTACCTGCTTCCTGATGTTCCTATCTTGATTCTAATTGTATCACATGCTCTGTTGATGAGGTCAAAAGTTTGTGTATTGGACGAAGATGTAGCATGAGTTTGAGATACAAAATAAGCCACTACAACCGCCCCCTCTCAACCAATACTAGGAGAAACATTGTGGGCGAGTGGTGTTGGTTGAGAAGTGTCATTAATGTTGTAGTTAACATCTGAGAATCATTTCCAATGTACATTCATGAATATATGTTTGTGTCTTTTGGGTTTCCAAGAACCAATGGTTATAGTCAATGCTGTTGCATGTGAAATCTTTTTGACGTTGGGAATTTGAAGAGCCGGCTTTGAATGCTGGACATAGTATAAAAGGCACTCTGATTTGAGTTTGATGAGCCAAGTCTTCGTCTCTGAACTATTTCTCTTCTGCTCTTGAAAACTATTAACTGTTGACAGTATGGTGACTACCAAGAACCAATCTCGGGAGTCTAGGATTCGTTGAAAAATGGAAAAATTGTGTATCCGATATTTTGGATACCAACCTCTACATCTATCGACATCAATTTCTATGCCGCCTACCTATTAGACGGTGCGGTTTCACTATTTGTTGATATCTGAGGTAGAGTGCCGAAATGGGCTTCGATTGCTGGCGGAGGAGGCTATGATAACTAAAGATGAAGTGGCAGGCATTCATCCGAGAAAGTCTCGCCGGTATCATGCTAGTGAGTGGGTCCTTGCTAAGAAATAAGACCTTCCGTCTGTCTCTAACATGCGAGGAGGTGGGGGTTATGGTGGAAGAGGTGACGATGATGGAGGAGATCATTTTCTTCCATAGACCATAAATATTGGCCATGAAGAAGATCTTTTATATGTGATTTCCAGTTATAACTATTTCCTGTGTCTTACAGCATGGGATCGGAGTTTGGAAGTTGCTTCAATTTTTCATCTTCTTCCTCGTTGATTGCTTAGAGATGTTTCAAACTGGTACTTGATATAAATTGAAAGTTATCTGTAAATTGTTTGGAATGATAGTGTATCTGTAAAGTGAGTTGTAAGAACTTTTCAAACTAATAAAATGTCACTTGTTTTGTTATCTTGATGTTGTGTTTCAAACTAGAACTAGTTTAGAGTTTGTAAAGTAGAGGTTATATAAAGTTGCAAGTACGGGGACTAGAAGTTCGTTATGTGGTATTAGCCAGACAAAACGAACTGTAAGGATCTCAGTGTGAGGTATGAAAATTTAGAGGAGTTCAAAAATGTGATGATAGGAAGTAGATAACTTCTGTAAGATGACTGGGTTGTTGTAAAGATATACAATTTTTTTGTGATCTGTGTATTCAAGCTGGCTAAAAAATGTCTCAAACTATGGAAATAATTGATTTTGTTATGTAGGTGCTACTGTTGGACTTGTTGGATTTGGTATGTTATCATCTTCATATCTGTGAGTATAAGATCTGAGGAGATTTTTCATAATATAGGAAGAATGACCTGTCACAATATTCTGGATTTTATGCTAATCTTCTGCTTTCCCACAAATTTTTCTCAAAAATATATCCTTTAGCAAAATCAGTGGGGTGATATGAATTGCCAAAGATCTTCCTAGGGGCTATAAAGTAGTAATTCTTGGCTGTTATGTCATGTATCTTATACAGGGATAATTTGTTATGGAAGTAGTGTGATTAACCATAATAAGGACTCATTCTCAGTATGCTCATCATGCAGCAGATGGTAGGTTTCATATCAAGGTTGCTGAACTTCATGAGCGGTATTTTCGTCGACTGCCTTATGATGTTGTATTACCGGAATAGCCATTAAATCTGATCAAACTAGATGATGAAGGTAGGCGTGCAAAGTATGATCAATTTTTCTGGTGTAATGTGTTTCGTAGGTCACTACTGAGTGCCACGGTGCTGGAATTGACTGTTCGACAGCTCGCGTGCGACAAGATTGTTGAAGAGGATGCAAGGGCAGCAAGAAAGATAATTCTGTGTGGGGAGGTGAACCATCGAGGCTGCTTTAGATGTAACTATAGAGCTCGGTAAGCTCGAAGTGTGATAACTCATAATAAGTAATCTATTTTTAGTATTATGTGTTGGGATTTTAATAAATGTAAGATGAGGCATAGTTGATGGATTTATATGATTGAATAAGAATAAAGTATTCTGTTTTACTGTTTGTGTATAGATATTATGGATGACAGCTGTAGGATTTTAACAACTGTATAAATATCTTTGAATTTTGAATACCGAATTATTTTAAGAATGTTGTACGATCTTGGTAGAGTATAAAAGTAAGGTGATTGGTCATTTGTACTGTGTTGGGGAAGATGGGAAATTTTTTTAATGACAGACAATTTGGACAAACGTGATGACAGTAGACGTTATCACAGAAGTCATGATGATGCTTTTAACCGAAAAGGCATGCCTGTAGAGATAGTAGGGGTGACTTACACGTGTCTGAAGGAGCCGTCATTTCAAAAACTGAGGGAGAGTATAAAAACTTGTATCTCTCTCCCTCATAAATTATCAACAGGTTCAAAGAGAGAGATAGAGAAGCGTTGTGCAAATCCTATTTCCCAAGAGAAGAAACGTTTGAGTTATGAGTATGATATGAGAGAGAAAGTTTCACAGGGTGATCGAAAGCTGTTGGAAAAGTGACGGGAAAGGGCATTTACGGTAATACGTCTGGGTATAGCAGAAGATTACTATTCTTCAAGCACAGGTAGGCGATATAAATCTCTGTCTGTCTGTCTGATTTGTTGTTGCTAGTAATCTGTATAATATTAGATTTTTACCCTTTGAGATGGGGGAAATAGAAGTTTTAATAATGTAAGGGTCTTAGGAGTTTTAGATTAATCGAGGAGAGAGTTTTGTATTGTATGAGTTTTGGTATATGAATATACTGTAGAGAAAGAAAATATTTTATTGGAGAAGAAGAGAGAAACTTGAAATGATTGTTTTTTTGTTTTGGGAAATTACAAAGTAAACGTGTTGACTGGATAAAAGGTGGGGTTGTTTTTTTTACTGTATGGAGGGTATATTATGTAAAGTAGAGATAATGGTAAAATATTTTCTGTAACTGTAGGTCTAGTATGCGTTCTAAACCTAGCATTTCCATTAGTAGATTTATAGTTTCTTCAAGTTTGGAGGAAACATCGTCTTCGGGGAGGGAGGACGAGTGTAATGTCATGGAAGAAACTGTAAATAGTATTGAAAAGACTGTAGAGGTTGGGGAAACCAATAAAATTGAGAAAGTGATAGATAAAGATGATAGGAAAGATAAATTATTTGTCATATACCCAGAGAGAGTAGATGTAGGAAAATAATTTTTGAAATACAAAAAGAAATTGCAGGGAGAATGGGGAAGTTATCTGGAGGACCAAGGTCACTGGTTTAGGGCCTATATCCCAGGAAGAGATGAGAAGGCGGTATACTACCAAGTCCCTTGTTTGGCGAAGTGGAAAAATGAGAAAGGAATTAGTGAGGATGTTAATCTCTCATACTATAATGGCCTCGGGCTATCAGGCCCAAATGATGGCCTTTTATGTTACTTGAATCAGGTCGTATATGGCCTTAGAATCCCTCTGACCTTCTTTTAAAAAGGGGTCATTAATGTATTACAGTGTTGCCCTGCCCAGCTGAATGGGAATGTATATGAGTTGATGAGGGTATGTGAGATACTGAATGAAAAATGGAGGAAGGAAGGGACTGTCATGCAGTTCGAAGCTGAAGATGTGTAAAAATTTTATAAGTGGAAATATGTCAAAGGTCGAAGTAGTGGTTACCTGCATAGTGATTCCTCTAGGCTGAAATTCTTTGACTTTGAATCTGCGGGTAGACCATGGAACGACCACCTCGTATGGGTAGAAGGTAACTCTATGCAGGTTCCAGATGAACTAACGCTCGAACTGAACCATAAATATTATAACCCGAGTAAGTAACGTTGACTAATCTTCAAATAGCCAATAACATATCTTCGAGTTGCTAAATAATGTTTTATTCTTTGTGTTGGCAGAACCCAATCCTTCATCAGTGTCTGATAAGATCAACTTGTTTGATTGTGTTGCTTGTGATCAGGTCGAGTTAAAGCAGGTGCTTGGAGAGTTTGGTATCCGTAGAGATAAGAGGGCAGATTATGCTTTAAATATGTTTTTCTTGAATGTATGTATGATAACAAGATATTTATAATCTTTATAGGAGATTGAGCGATTGAGAAAAACTAATTCCGAACTGGAGAGAATGTTGAGTAGAGCGAGGGATTCTATGGCTCGTATTCAACAGATACTTAATAAAACTGAATATGAGATAAGGCAATTTAAATTCAATTTAGAGAAAATTCTTAAAGAGTTATATGACCTCCAGTGTAGATATCCTAAGATAAAAATAAAAAGGGATGAGGCGTTAAGAAAGTAAGAGGAAAGGGGGGGGGTATTAGTTCGAAAACCAAAAGAGTTGACCTATTTTAATGACCCGAGTGATAAGGCTAGGTGTCAAAGTATGTTGATAGCTTTGACATTGTATTTTGAGGTCGAAGTAGATAGTGAACGGGGTTTAAAAGAAGCTTATGTAGAGCTTTTGAAGGAAAGAGGTGTAGTTCCAGACCCAGCTCGAGTTATGTTTTTAGCTCAAGAAGAACGTAATCATCATAGTTTAGAGGCAAAAAAGTGTTCTGCTCGAGCTAGTATGTCTGTTGTATTGGGCAATGTAGAACCTTTATCTGATATGTTTAGCTTTACGTAAGATCGAAGGGCCATGAGAATTATATTTTTCGGGATAAGAAAAGAGCAAATAGAGGTTCTACAGCAATTAGAGGGTGAGTTAACGGAGTTATAGGATGTGTTATTGCAATATGTTGATCAATGAATATTTGTGAGGGCTTTAGGTGTATTGTAAAAGGAAACGCGTCAACGCTTGCATAAGGCGCATGTGCAGTTGAAGAAGCATCTGCATCCGTCGCGAGCAAAAGTATCAGCTCGGACAGAACATGAGCATCATATAGAAATTGTCATTACTTTTTATGGAGGAGAACTAGCGAGGGTAGAGAATGAATTTAGGTAATTCATAACAGAATGTGGGAAGGATTTTGATATTGAGAATGCCAAAGCTAAAAATATGTGGTTTACCAAAGATGAAGAGGAAATTGTTGGTAAAAAACCCATTCTTATGTTGAGGGAACTGTCGTCAGAAGAGGATGAGGAGAAGGCCGAGGGTCTGATACCCTGATCGCGGCGTAAATAATGCCAGCAGGAGGTGGTGACCTTTATAGCTCCTATAGATGTTCACGTAATGAATAGAAAGAGTTCGAGAGCTAAAGGGCAGTCCTCGCATATCTCAAAAAAGTGAAAATAGGGTGTTCCAGTTTGTTACCGACCCTGTATATGTGAGATCTTTTTATACTGTTTTGTTTTGATGATAAATGAAATCTGTTCTTTGTGATGATAAATAGAATGATATATCGATATTACTCAGATATCATGTTCTAAACTTGTTAACTGCGCAATGTAATCTGTCTTTATAAGCGAATTATGATAAATATAAACTGTAATGACAGATGGAACTGGTAGCTGTCCAGAGTCAATGTGACGCATTCCGTGTTCAAAACGAACAATTGAACGTTAAACTAAATCTATGTCAAGGGGCACTAAAGAGTGTTACTGAATTAGAAGAACAAACGAAGTTGGAAATATCAAAAGAGCGAGAAATAGTACTTTGTTTGACTGATAAACTGCAAAAGAAAGAGGCTAAACTACCCAGTGAAGTAAAAAAAATAGATGGATTAAAGGAAGTTATACGAAAAAAGGGTGTTGAATGTTTAAGTACTTCCAGCCATCAAGGGGTGGAATTGATATATGCTCGAACTCCAATTGCAAAATTGTTGGCAGTGTTAGAGGAAGAAGGAAGTAATGTAAAAGACTTGCAATTTCAGGCAAATATGCTTGAGGCTGATATAGTTGATCTACGAGGAACTATTATAGAGACAAAAGTTCATGCACGAAAGTACAAAGTATTGTGGTCAGTTGCTGATATGATGATAAGAAAGATGGAAGAAGCCCGTAATCAACAGAATAAAAACATGAATAAGAGTTGGAACAAGGTATATATGCTAGAACATACCATTCAATCGCGGGAGTTAGATAATTTATAGTATAAAGCGGAGAACACAAAATTGCGTGATGCGAATACCAAGTTGGAGGCGGATCTGTTTAAGGCTGTAATAAGTTGTGACGATATAAATTATCGTGAGGCTGAAGAAGAGGGGGCAATGCCTATGGTTTGTCATAAGGATGAATTCATGATAGTACTAGAAGCTCGGAATGCTGATGCGTGGAATAAAAAACAAAAAGTGGGTAAACGCTGTGCACATTTAGAAGCTATTCTGAAGGAAGCTCAAAGTAAACTTAGCGAGCTTATTCTGTTTAAATAGATAAAAAGTGAGGCAAGTGATGTGTACGAGAGAGATATGGCAACAGTTATTTCATTCTTTGTAGTAGAGTTCAATAGATTGGAAGCAGAAAGTAAAATTATGTATGATAAGTTAGCTGTAAAAGGTGTGCAATGTGAATGTGGTTGGTTCGATCTGAGTATCGGGATCCCATGGTGTCAAGAATTAGGGCTCTTAAAGAGAGTATGATTAGGGAAGGAAAACAAATTATGACTGGGAGAATGCCAGAGTTTATGCGTCGTCGTCTGTATAGGGGGAGTTCAAGTAATACTGAGAGTCCTTCAGGTGATAGTTTAAGTGAAAGCTCTAGTGGGGAATGAGGCGTAACAATTGATAAGGTTTTATTCATACCAAACAAATGTAAATGTAGTAGATAGAGTATATAAAGATAGAACTGTTGATAAAAAGAATGATCTGTACTAACCTTGTGACGAACCAACGATAATGTATGAGTTGAATATCTATTTTATAGAATGAGTCCAAAGGCTTTCATATAGTAGATGGTTGGTTTGGCTGAGGCAACAACCGTTTGAAGAATATAGACGATCGGTTTGGCTGAAGCCATAAACGACCTGTAATATGTACTTTGTTTGGTCGAATGGGACAAACTAATTATTGACTTGCAACGTATTAGATGGGTTGGTCAAATTGGGATTACCCAATAAACGACCTGTAATTTAATATATGATCAGTTTGGCTGAAACAACAAATGATCTGTAATGTTTAGACATATAATTTATATATAGAAGTATTAGATGAATTGGTCGAATTGGGTGAACCAATAACCGACCTGTAATATGTACTTTGTTTGGTCGAATTGGACAAACCAATTATTGACCTGCAATGTATTAGATGGGTTGGTCGAATTGGGATTAACCAATAAGCGACAAGTAGTATGTAATCTGTTTGGTCGTATTGGATGAACCAATTATCGACCTGTAATGTATTTTAAAGATCGAATTGGCTAAAATAACAATTCTGTATATAGAAGTACTTGTATGATATACTAGAAAAGTACTGTAATGTAGGGCAATCAGACATAAGTTTTTCATTGTTGTAAGATTGACAAATAATGAATGTTGGATGGAGTACTGTATGAAATAGTAGAAAGTACTCAGATGTATGACGATCGACATAAGTATCTCATTGATGTAAGATCGATATACAAGATGATAGATTTGTTTAGAAAAGTACACTGTGATAGATTATCATCTTTGATATAGCTTCAATCTCCTCATATTCTAAGGATTAGGTACTTATTCCCCATGTTCGGTAGTGAGGTCGTAAGAACCAAGGCTACTTTTTCCAACAATGACGAAATGACCTTCCCAATTTTTAGCCAATTTCTCAGCATTGACTTCTTTTTTGTGTTTGAGGATTTCACGGAGGATGAGATCTTTGATTTTAAGCTCTCTATAACGATCTCGTTTGTTATAAGATCGGGCTAGAGCCTGGTGGTATCTTCCCAAGTTTATGATTGTTCTGTCTCTAGTTTTCTCGATCCAGTTCATGTTACATGCCAACTAGAATTCATTCTCCTCATCTGTCATGGTTTGGTCGCGTAATGGGTGATGATATTGTGTGGGGATGATTGCTTCAGTGCCATATGCCAGGAGGAACGACGTGCATCCAGTCGATACTCGAGGTATTGTGCGATATACCCATAATACATGTGGTAATTCTTGGACCCAATTACCCTTCTTCTCTGTCAAGCGCTTTTTGATCTCATCCACGATAGTTTGATTAGTGATTTATGCCTGACCATTTTCTTGTAGGTAATACAGATTTGAAGGAAAGTGGATGATGTTGCGTTGATTGAAGAATTCAACGACTCTGGAGCCAACGAATTGAGGTCCATTATCGATTCTAATAAGATGCGGGAAACCAAACTGAATGATGATGGTTTTGCATATAAATTTGATGATTTTGTCTTCTTATGTGCGACACTGATGGACTGCTTCCCCCCATTTGGTGAAGTAATCCATTGCTACGAGGATGTACTTTATTTTGCCTGGTACAGTGGAGAATTCTCCTAGGAGGTCGATGGTCCATCTTTTGAATAGCCAAACAACATTGCTGGAATGGAGTTCCAAGGCTGGAGCTCAAATTTGGGGGCCATGTCGTTGGTAGGCATCGTACTTACTTACAAGTTCAATGGCTTGAGCTTTCATTTTAGGCCAAATATAGTCTTAAGTAAGAGCTCGATTGGCTAGAGATCATCCTGCTGCACGGGAACTGCAAGTGCCTTTGTGAAGTTCATGCAGGAATTTTTGAGCCTCCTTGGTCGATAAACATTCGAGGTACAGTCCTGTGACCAAAATTTTGTATAAGAGATCATTGTCCATGACGTATCGCTTAACATTATCAAGCATGCGTCTTCTTTCAGTGCGATCTTTGGGGAGTTTACCGTTAAACATGTTTTTAGTTCTTATATATGTAAAGAAATGTCGTCTTTAATCGTCCTTGTCCTCTTCAACGCCCCTAGTATTAATTGAATTTGAGCTGATGATGTTAATGCATGGGGTGGATAATATTTTGATCTTGAGATATCGAGCTTCTGTGCTGAGGTCTCCTACTAGATAGACGAGGGAATCAGAATGTCTATTTTCTCCATGCGGTAAATGTTCAATAGTAATCTTCTTGAATTTGCACATTCTATAGGCTACTTCTACCGCGTAATCAATCATCTTTCTGCTCTTCTGAAACTTCTTTGTGTAATGGTTCATAATAAGTAAAGAGTCTGTATACACAAATAACTCAGAAACTCCAATCTCAAGAGCCATATCTGGACCGTGAATCATTGCCTCATATTCAGCTTTATTGTTGGTAGCTTCGAAATTGAGTTTAATAGCTTTTTCTATCCTACCATTGGAAGGTGTGATAAGTACGATTCTGATGCCTGATCCTACAGGTCCAGAAGATCCATCTGTTAAAAGACACCATCCCTTTTGAGTTATCCAGTCTAACTTTTCTTTGAACTGTTCTTCATTAGTATCCATACTATCTTCTTCCCAGTCAGGATCTTCTACTAGAAAGTCTGCAAGAAAATTTGTTACTGCTTGATCTTTTTTCGAATATCGTGGTTCGAAATAGATGTCATGTTCGCCAAGAGTGACCGACCATTGTTGTACTCGTCTGGATTTTTCTCGTTTGGATAGGATCTCTCGCAAAGGATAATTTGTCATTACTCGAACTGAGTAGGCTTGAAAATATTGTTTTAACTTTTACGATGTGTACACGAGAGCTAAAAGCAGTTTCTCGATCTTGGTATATCGGGATTCTGTGGGAGTGAGAGTTTTGCTGATGAAGTAGATAAGTTTTTCCATTTTCTCATCAAGTCGAATGAGAACAAAACTTAATGATTCATCGGTAACTATAAGATATATGGTGAGTTTTTCCTATTCTTTAGGAGTACTCATTATTGGTGGTTTACTCAAATAAAGTTTGAGTTCCTGAAATACTGTTTCACATTCTGATGTCCACTCGATCTCAGGATCCTTTTTAGACTTCTTTTTCGTTGTTCCTTCACTTAATAGGTCGAATAACCATCGACATCGATATGAAGACTTCAAGACAAAACGATTTATTGCAACAATCTTGCCTACTAATTTTGTACGTCTTTCTTTGTTTTTGCAGAAGAGATAAACAATAGTGTATGAATATGATTTGGATAAGCTTTTATGCCTCTTTTGTTGATAAAATGTCCTAAGAATTTGCCTGACTGGACCCCAAATTGGTACTTGTCAGGGTTGAGTCTCATCTTGTAGAAGCGGAGAATTTCGAAAGTAGTGTCTAAATATGTTATATGGCTTTCCTTTTTTAGACTTTTACACAACATATCATCAATGTAGACTTCTATCGCTTTTCCAAGGTGATCTTTAAACATCTGTGCCATCAATCGTTGATAAGTGGCTCCAACATTCTTGAGACCGAATGGCATAACCTTATAGCGGTATAAGCCATGTTCTGTAATGAAAGCTATTTTCTCTTAATCGTCAGGTAGTAGAGGTATTTGATTGTACCCTAATGCAACATCCATCATGGATAATAGTTAGTGACCCGCAGCAGAATCGAGCATATGGTTTATGATTGGAAGTGGAAAACTATCATTTGGAGTATGTTTATTGAGGTTCGTGAAATCGACACACACTCTGATCTTGCCATTTTTCTTTGGTACTGCTACAATGTTCAAGATCCATTATGGATAATTGGCTTTTCGAATAAAACTCACTTCAATGAGTTTATCGATCTCTTTGTTGACTTCCTCTCGGAGTCTTGGTGCTAAAGTCCTTTACTTTTGTATGACAACTTTGGCTTTATTTTTCAAATTGAGTTTATGACAGGCTAGATTGGGATCGATGCCTGGCATTTCGTAAAAAGTCCAAGCGAAGACATCATTGTTGTCTTTCAAGAACTGGATAAGAGCATCTTGTTCTGCTATGGGTAAAAGAGTGCCAGTGTATGTTTCTCGCTTGTCTCCGCTTATTTAAACGTACTCTGTGATTTATGTACTTGGGAGGTAGTTTTCTGTAGAGTTTACTGTAAAGTTATTTGTAATATTTCCTCTTGTTTTCTGTAATTGTTATGCGAGCTATGGTTTTGATGGTTCTAGTACGATGGCAATAAAATTTTTACATGCTCGAGCTGATTTTTGTCTTCCTTTGATTTCATAAATGCTGCCATTCCATTTAAATAGTAGTGCCAAATGATAGGTATCTGGAATAACTCGTATATTGTGTAACCAACAATGCCCCATTATTTCCAAATAACGGGATTTTGTATTAATAACGTAAAAAACATTGTCGATTATTACTGGTCTTGCCATAATAGGAAGTGTAATCTTTCCTACACGTTCTTCTCGAGATCTGTTGAATCCATAGATATTGATATCACTGGGCTGCACCTTGTCCGCCAAACCCATTTGATCAATCGTGCTTTGAAAAAGTAGCTCGATAGTGCTACCAGTAACTATTATAATTGTGTGTAGTACAACATTTCTCATTTTTAACATGATCATCAAAGCATCATGGTGAGGAAAGTTGACATGACGAACATCATAGTCATCGAAAGAAATTCCTGTACGTTAGGAGTTGGATACATGCAGTAAACGGGTTTCTTTATCTTTCATGGACAAGTCGTGACATTGGCCGACACGTTGTCTTTTGCTTCTGTTTGATTGATTGATAGTATGAGTCTCAATAAAGTGACTGAAAGATATATGGTATAAATGCTTCTCTCCTGCCGGTTCTTCGATCTGTATGGCTTCTGTGGGAAGTTTGTAACTTCCGTTATTGTAACTCTTAATGTCCACGATGTACTCATGCATTCGTCCATTTGCAAAAATATATTTTAACAGACATTTCAAAGCAAAATAGTATTCTGTCTCGTGATGCCGGACTTTGTGGTTATTACAATAAGGTTTGTTCTTAATAGGTTGGAGATACTGTGCATTGTAAAAAAACTTGTCATTTTGAAATATAAGATAAATGCTGGCTATGGCTACGTTTATCTTGGGAAGATAGGGTTTTGGCAAGTTACTACCCTTTTGAGACCGCTCGTCATTAAATTTTATTCATTTCCTATCTCCTCCTTGATCAACTACACGGTTGAAATTTTGGCCTATGGATTGATCTCGAGCTGTCAATGTTGACTTCTAAGTTTTCTGTCTGTCGAACACCATTCTTTTAAGATTGATATATCCGCTGACTTTTTCAATCATATCCTTTAAAGTTGCAGGTTTGTTTAGGACAAGGTACTCCTTCGCCTTCCATCGATGAGTAGAGCATTGGTGAAAGCTAAAATAGTAATCTTCTGATCGAGTCGATCTACTTTTCAAGCTAACTCCAAAAACTTCTTAGTGAATGTCTCGAGCTTCTCCCCTGGCATCTGCTTAAGGCTGAAAAGGGAATATAAATTCTCCTTTTTGTCTCTGTTGTGCGAGTAATTCTTTACGAAGAGTTCTCGTAACTGTTTGAAAGTTGTAATAGATCCTTCGGGTAGTGTGTGGAACCATCGCAGGGAAACTGGTAGGAAAGAGCCAGCATAAAATGTGATTGGACATGGAATGCAAGCCTAAAGTGTCCTAGAACACTTGGACATGCTCCACTGGATCAGTTACTTTATATTTTTGGATCATCAGAGTATAGAACCCGATGGGGACCTCCCTATCTAACAGCTCCTGTGCGATCAGGCTCTTCTGTAATCTGTTATAAATTCCTTTAGTCTGAGTCTGAGCTTCGAGCAGTTCTTTGATTCGCTTTTCAACATGTTCATGAGTCACATATTGTCGAGTTATAGTGGTTGGGCGTGTGACGCGTCATTATCTAGGATTGTGGTTGCCACTCCCTTCACTTAGACAATCTTTTACTGGAACTCGAACTCTTTGAGGTAGATTTTCAGTTTGTCTGACTCCTACATGGCTGCCATCTTCTTCTTGGTGGACTTCCTGGATTAGAATAAGCTCTATTTCTCGCTGAAGATGGTTGGAGCGTAGTGCACCTCCTAAGTTATTACTTTTTGGTAGAGGTCCAATGCGGTCATGAACAGAAATTCGCAAGCCTTTGGGCTGTACACCTTTGTTCTTCTGGGTAACGATCTGCTGTCCCTGCAGAACCTTCAACGCATCTTGTACACTCGTTAGCTATTGCTTCAGAGCAGCATGCCTTTTTGTTTTGGAGTTCAAATTTGCCCTCAGCTTTACGAGGGTGGCATTTTCTTCTGTTGGAATAACCGACGTGATCTGGTCTGGAAGTGCCATCCTGTGATAAAATAATCAGTGGTTTCTAAGACAATGAGTTTAAGAACTTCGTTCCCACAGACGGTGCCAAATGTAAAAGCCTAATTCTGGAATTCAGACTTAGCATTTATACCAGATGTACTTAGAACACTCAAGAATAGTAAGTAATAACTAACAAGATGGTTTAGCGTGAAAAACCTTTGAATAGGTTTAAAACCACAACCTCTCTTGAGGTTTTAAGAAAAAGTATATGGTATTATTGAGATTGATAGCTTATTACAATGAGTGTTCTTAGTATGTAGAATGTTAGAGTAGATATCCTCTGTCCCCTCATCTCGAATCCTCTGGTCCTCTTTATAGGTCTTATAATATGATCGTTTGACGACTATTAAGATTCTTAATGATGGACATTACAAAATATATGTAAGATACTCTTTGACCAGATTGTCTAACGTTCTGATCTTAGTTACTGAATAACAGCTTTATTGATGACTGAACATTTATATAACTTGAACTGTTGATGTAGAGGTCGAAAGAGGTGACTAGGACTTAGGTATTCTTGATTCTGTTGCCGTCTTCGACTGAGATAACCACGAGACTCAACATACACGAAGTGAGACAAACTAATACCTTTCATTTTTTATGATTCTCATATGATATTTTGTATAAATCCAAAATGTATATTTTGGTAATCTCCATTTGTAGTATAATTGTTCAATATTCACAAATTAACTACATTTTGTATCGCTTGAACTACGGGGACACGGTATGTATTTCTTTGGTTACTTTAGACTTGATGCACGCTATGTTTATATCATGCGATTTAATATATATATATAAATATATATATATATATTAGTGTCAAAAGAAAATGTTATGGACGTTGAAAACAAGATACCAAGTAGTCCTCGCTATGTGATGATATGGAAGTTGCAGCGCTAACACAAGATTTATGAACTTCTTATTGAGCTACTTTTGGAATCAAGAGCAATGTCATGAAGTTTTTTTTTTCTTGGTTTGTTAATATTTGGAGCTTAGTATTTTATTCTTCTTAATTTCTCAAGCAAAATGGCAAAATATTTTGTAGCATTCCATAGAAACATTGTATGTCATAATTTTGGTATATAAGATGACTATTTTTGCAATTCTATTCACTGTATGAAATTTGAAGGTTTATTTATATATATTTTTTACAAAAAAGAGTGGAATAAAAATTGGAAACTTAAAAATAAAGTGGTGAAGTAAGGAGAGTAGAAGGGAAGCTATAAAGATGGGTTTTTTTGGGGGATAAATGGGTTAATATATATATTTTTTCTTTTTCCAAGGGATGTCAGATTAGGAGAGAGAAAGGGAAAAATGTTTATTAATATATAAAAGAAAAGAAAAAGTGTTTATTTGATGTGATTACTACGAACGCGGAAGCGAGATTTGCATGAAGATCACGTTTTAGTTAAGTTTTAGAGAAAACTAGGGTTTCAACTAAACAAATCAACTTTCATTAATCAAAATCAACTCCCCCAAATAGAGAACCTAGCCTCCCTTTTATAGAACATAAGAGAGGTAGAAACCCTAGCTAGGAATATTCTAGAAACTTATAACCTAAAAACAGGAACTGCTAATAACTCACATTGGACTTTTCCAACAGAGCTTAAGCTAAAACATAAAATAAGCATAGGTCACACCGAGGTAGACGATCCTATGAAGAATGTGCCACATCAAACCCTCCGTATGAGAAGATTTCGTACACGAAATCAAGGGGGTGGCACTCCAGAGGACTCACGCATGTATGTAGTGTGCATCCCAGTCTCTTCTTCTTCATCCCGCAAAACATGGACGAAATCTATACGGTGGAACTCTTCGAAATATTTTGAAGTCTTCTGCAAAATTTTCCATACCCAGAGATTGTACCCAAGGTCTTTAAATCCCTATGTTGAGGAATGTTTAAAACTGAAGAAAACATAGAAGCTTGCGTCTTGAACTTTGCTAAAAATCCCTCCCAAATTGGATCGACCAACAATGGCTTTTCCCGACATGGTAATAATAGAGTGGGACTGGCTGATGATTCTTCCATGTGTGCCATACGTGGATCTGAATTCTGAGTTAAATCTGGGTTTGTGTTTTAAACCATGGGATGTGGGGTTGGGCTTAACACATGTGAAGCATGTGTAATGTATAGTGGGTTGGGTAATTGGTGGACCAAAATATTGACTGACATCATATTTTTCCCACCAAGATTTGAATTTTGGGCAAGTGGATGGTAGACCTGTGAAAAAAGAAGAGGAGAAGGACTGGAGATGGGTTGGGTTTGAATGGTGGGTTTGGTTTTGAAAAAATGGCACGTGCTTACCACATGACGTCTTCTCTTCTTCTCTTTCAATCCCGACTTCTCCTTGCCGAAAATCTGTAACTTTTTCATCTAGTTTTTTTTAAACCGGTGAAGATTTCGGTTTACACATCGTTTATGGGTGCTGCCTTGACTCTGAAGAAAGGTCTGACGAGTTTTCTCTCTCTCCTATCACTATAAATTTCGTAATCGATTGGAATGAAGGGGTGAAACCCTAACTTCCTATAATCTTCTACATGATTAAAACCTACAACAGAACCTTCGAAAATTCTATTACCGGTGGAAATAAAACTTCCCTTAGCGGTTGTAGCACCTTCTTCACGACCTACTTCTCTCGGTAAACGCCCTGGATCAAATGGGTTTGCCACTCCGGTGAGTGTGACAATCACTGGACTGGTTTGGTGGAGTTGTCATGCATTGTTATTGGTGTTGGCGCTGACACCGTTGTTGTTGTTACCGTTAGTCGAGATGCCGCGATTTGCATTGCCGGTCTCGTTGTCGGTGGTGGTTGGTCATTGACCGGACCTTCCAAGAAGGTCGGCGTCTCCTTGCTCGCCATATCAAACATCGGGGTTTTCGATCTCACGTCGCTATCGACGGGAAGACATACAAATGGGGATTCCGTTTCACCGGTTTCCGCGGTGGTGCTCCAATCTTCGGGATAGTCGTTGTAAATAGGAGATAAAATCGCCGTTAATTAGAAAGGCTTCCATACCCAAAGCCTCAACAAGCCTATCAAGCTTATCAAGATTATCCGATATCTTCGTTACATTGTCGGCGAGCATAGGTTTTTTCGTCGCGGTTCTTCCACTAAGAATCTTTGGTCTTGAAACTGACTACACTGGATTCTAACTCAACTCTGGTACCAATTGACGTGATTACTACGAACGCGGAAGCGAGATTCGTATGAAGATCACGTTTTAGTTAAGTTTTAGAGAAAACTAGGGTTTCAACTAAACAAATCAACTTTCATTAATCAAAATCAACTCCCCCAAATAGAGAACCTAGCATCCCTTTTATAGAATATAAGGGAGGTGGAAACCCTAGCTAGGAATATTCTAGAAACTAACCTAAAAACAAAACTACTAATAACTCACATTTAACAGAGCTTAAGCTAAAACATAAAATAAACATAGGTCACACGGAGGTAGACGATTCTATGAGGGGTGTGCCACATCATTATTAATTATAAACAAAAGAAGTTGTCCAAGCTTTATTAAACAACTTGCCTTATTAAGCTAGTAATAAACAGAACAAATTACATTATACGATTAAGAAGTGCTGCGAGATACTGGAACAAGATGAAGTGGGATTCTCCGGTTGACATTCATACCAGGCGCTTCCCCCATGTCCAAATCCACCACATCACTAGGCAATTTCCAATCAAAATGGAATAAAAGGTTTGCAACAACAGTTTCAACAACTATGATTGCAAACCCCATTCCTGGACAAGTCCTTCGCCCCGATCCGAAAGGCATGAACTTGTAGTCCTGACCTCTGAAATCGTTGTTATCGTTACTAAATCTCTCTGGGATAAACTCTTCCGCGTTCTCCCACAACTCAGGGTCCCTCTGGATTGCATAAGCATTTATCAGCACTATTGTGTTAGCAGGGATATCGTAACCAAGCACATTAGCAGTCGTGTAGGAAACTCGTGGTACCAACATTGAAATAGGAGGATGTAACCTTAGGACTTCTTTGATTACACATCTTAAGTACTCCATTTGATGAATATCCTCCTCGCTCACATGGGACTTTGTTCCCACCACTCTTCTTACCTCTTCTTGTGCTTTCTTCATTAGATGCGGCTTGATCATAAGTTCCGCCATTGACCACTCCATGGCTGTTGCGGCTGTCTCAGTTCCACCAACAAATATATCCTAATAACAGATAAGAAGTTAGGAAACGTTTAACAAGTATATCAGAGAGATAGAGAGAGAGAGAGAGACTCACCATTAGTAGTGCTTTAATGTTATCCCTTGAAATGCCGTATTCAACTTGACCATGAAGAAGGAGGTCTAAAATATCTTTTTTGCTGCCATCTTGTTGACTCTTTGATACATGCTCTTCGATAACTTTCTCGAAGTAGGTATCGATTTCCTGGTGTAAGCTCCTCACCTTCTTTCGCAACCCTGTTAGAGAGTCAATCCACCCCAATGCAGGAGAGAAATCCTGGAAACTGAAAGTGGACATTAGGGTCACAACGTCCCTAGATAACTCGCCAAATCTGCTATTACCCTCTTTACTCTTGGTACTAATGGAACACCTGCAGACTAAATTGTTAGTAAAAGTGAGGACGATCTCACTTAAGTTAACCGGAGTTTGTGACGAACATGATCGAGATATATTCTCGATCACCAAGGTCATTTCTTCTTCTCTTACATATTTAAACGACAGAATCCTTTTCGCATTCAACAACTCCTGGACAAAAAGCTTCCGCACCTGCCTCCAGTATTCATTATTGGGCGCAAAGCTCACATCAGTATACCCATAGAAGAAAACATTGGCTGCAGTCAGAACTGGCCTATTTGCGAATTCATTATCATGGGTCTTCATAATCTCTCGAGCCATTTCAGGAGAAGAAATTATAACCCAGGGAGATTTTGCTAGATGGACAAGCAAAATTTTACCGTATTTTCGCGAGAGATCAAGAAAAGAATTATGGGAAAACTCACCTAGCTGGTGCATGTTTCCAATAATCGGGAGTTTTGATGGAGATGGTGGTAAATTAAGCTTTTTCGATCGAGCTCGGCGAAACCTAATCAATAACAAGACAGAAATCAACAGAAGAAGATATTCAAGTACCATTTTTGCTCAAGTTTGCTGATGAGTGGTGATACAATAATTTGTCACATATTTTGATCCTATATATAGTAGCCGGGGCATGATTCTATGAACTCCTAAAAGTCGCACAGTTTGAATGGTAAGATGTAAATGGTCAATGTTCACAATTCAGTGCTCACTGCTCACGATGCACATTTTTGTTTTTCATGTCAGCAACAAAATACATCTAACGGTTCTAGCCGGGATTTATTTATTTGTTGATGAGTCAACTAATTCCCTTGCATAACATATGAGTATAAATTAAGGAGTCCGCCAACTATGAGCCCCACCGGCACAAATTTAATATAAGACTCTTTCTTTAAATTAGGGATGGCAATGGGGTGGATTTGGGGCAGCAAATTTAATATAAGACTCATTTCTTTAAATTAGGGATGGCAATGAGGTGGATTTGGGGCGGGGAAGCCAATACCATTCCCATCCCCGCTTAGACTCCCACCTCCCATCCCAGCCCAGCCCCGATCCCAGGGAGATTTTGCTAGATGGACAAGCAAAATTTTACCGTACTTTTGCGAGAGATCAAGAAAAGAATTATGGGAAAACTCACCTAGCTTGTGCATGTTTCCAATAATCGGGAGTTTTGATGGAGATGATGGTAAATTAAGCTTTTTCGATCGATGATCTCGGTAAAACCTACTCAATAACAAGACAGAAATCAACAGAAAAAGATATTCAAGTACCATTTTTGCTCAAGTTTGCTGATGAGTGGTAATACAATAACTTGTCACATATGTTGATCCTATCTATAGTAGCCGGGCATGATTGATGAACTCTCCAAAAGTCGCACAATTTGAATGGTTAGATGTAAATGGTCAATGTTCACAATTTAATGCTCACTGATCATGAAGCACATTTTTGTTTTTGCAACAAAATACAACCGTATATTATTTACATCTAACGGTACTAGCCCGGATTTATCTATTTGTTGCTGAGTCAACTAATTCCCTTGCATAACATATGAGTATAAATTAAGGAGTCCACTTACTATGAGCCCCACGGACACAAACTCAATAAAAGACCTCTCTCTTTAAAATGGCAATGGGGCGGATTTGGGGTGAGGAAGCCAATACCATTCCCATCCCCGCTTAGGTTCCCACCTCCCATCCCAGCCCCAATCCCCATTTAAATTAAGCGGGAATCCCCGAATCCGCCCCACATAGATAAGCTCAATACCATACCCGCCCAATCCCCCCATTTAACTTATGGATATAATAATAGTAAAAATATAGTCATAAGGGGTATAATAGTAAAAACATTAGTTGATATTAAATGGGGTGTATAACGGATTTTATGTTAGCAGTCCTAAATCCGCCCCGATCCCTGACGGATTTTGGGCAGCTCATACTATCCCCAGCACCATACCCGATTAGCTCATACCAAATTTGCCCCGTTCAGGGCAGGGCAAATTGCCACCCCTACTTTAAACGCCACCTAGATTTTTTTTTTATCTCTTTTAATTTCCAAAAAAAAACACAATGTATTCTATTTTAAAAAATTCCATATTAGCCTTTTTAGGCCTATTAATGCTTTCAATATATAAAAAATAGAGGAAAAAAGAAGAGATCTTCGGATATAAAATGAATTCGTAATGTATAAATTGAACAAAAAAACATAAAGTATTTTATTCTTCTTAATTTCTTAACCAAGATGTGGAAATATTTTGTAGCATTCCAAAGAAACATTGTATGTCATAATTTTGGTGTATAAGATGACTAATTTTGCAATTCTATTCATTGTATAAAATTATAAGGTTTATTTATATATATATTTTTACAAAAAAGAGTGGAATTGAAATTGAAAAATCAAAAATAAAGTGGTCAAGTAAGGAGAGTAGAAGGGGAGCTATGTCAAGAAAGATTAGATTTTTTGGGATGAATGGGTTAACAATATTTCTTCTTTTTTGTACAAGGGAGCTATGTCATATTAGGTGAGAGAAGGGAAAAACCTAAAGATGAGTGAGAGAGCTAGAGGAAAGATAAAATGATTGGACTCTTGTACTTTTTTCTTGTCTATTTCTTTAGTTACCTTTCAATCCTACAGAATGTGGAATACTGTGTTGAGTAATGAATTCGAATTTGGTGTTCGTGGAAGTCCATTATGTTCGTGGGACAAACGAAGGTCAAAGACGAAGGTGGAAAAGTCATTCCGGTGATTTTCAATATTTTTGTTCGAACAGGACTTTAGTTTGATCGAACAGAAGAGGTAGATACCTCTCTATTCGAATAGACTTTTTCTATGTTCGAATAGAAGTCTCAGACACAGGTCTGTTCGAACAAAATTTTGTCTTTATTTAAATAGACTTCTCAAACAGAGGTCTGTTCGAATAGACTTTCGTCTCTATTCGAATAGACCTCGTATTTTAACTTTTTTAAGTGTTTTGGTAATCGCTTGTATACCTCGTGATTGGTACCATTGTGCCCTAACTCATGTAATATCCTCCCAAGTATATAAGAGATACTTAGAGTATTTGTTAGGTGTTGTTGATAACCTAATATGAGTTTTATCCTAGTGTGAAAGTTAGGGTTTGAGATACTCCATTAAAGCTTCGAGAAAGCTTGAGTGATTGTAACTTTTAATATTTGATTAGTGGATTGTTCGTGCGGGGAGTGGTATTTTATCTGAAAGAGTTTTCCACTTTCTTTTTCTGGGTAAATCATTGTGTTTTGGTTTCATTTAATTTCTTAATTGGTGCTTCCGTGTATCGTTCTTGGGTAATGGATTGGGATTTGCTACCCTGATTCCTCAAATTGGCATCAGAGCGCAAGGTTTGGGCTTGTGCGATTAAAGTAATGGCCGATGTGGAGAAATTAGAAATTGATGAATTCAATGGATTGAACTTTGGAATTTGGAAAATGCAAGTTGAAGATTTTCTATATGCGGGGGATTTTGATTTTCTTCTAGGAGGGATTTTGATGATGCTGGCCGATATGGATCGCTTGGAGTAGGAGCTTCTAGATCGAGATTTTTTGGTAAAGTTTGTTCAAGTAATTGTAACTATATAAGGAAAATGTATTCTTCCATTGTAATAATCGAAGAATAATAAAGTTAGTCATTCTCGAATCTCTTATTCTTTGCATTAGTTTCTACATGGTGTCAGAGCGGGTTCGATAATTGAACCTGGTTCTTTTGAATTGAATTTAATTTAATTTCGTTGTGAATTGCTGTCACGAAGTTTAATTATATTGTGAAGTTCGAAGTTATTGTAGCTGTAACAGTTCGAGGCACTGTAGCAGTAGTGTTTAAAGTACTGTAGCAATTTGAAGTTACTGTAGCAGATGCCAGGAAATCACTGCAGCAGTTCGACCAATGGGTTCCAATGATGATACAATAATGGGTATTGCCCAGTCAGGTATGAAAACTAAAGGTAGTGTTTTAGTTGTAAATTCTTTGAATAGTACTTGGTTAATTGATACTGGTACATCAGATCCCATGGTAAATGACTCTAGCATATTATCATCCATTACACCTTCAGCCCAAACCTTTATTATATACACAGCAAATGGTGGTCCCTCTTCTGTAATTGGAGAAGGTTCCACTAACATATCTGAATCCCTGATATTAAACTTTGTCCTTATTGCTCATGCTCTAGGGTACAATATCTTGTCTGTCAGTAGGATCGCGATTGCACTTACATGTACCATGACGTTTTGGCTTCAATTCTATATTTTTCAGGACATAGTGACTCGGCAGGTTCTTGGTTGTGGTGTTAGAAAAGGCAATCTTTACTATTTGGATCTGACTAATAGTGGAGAGTAGAGAATTCATCAGGTGAATAAAGTCGGAGGAATTGAAGAAGCAAAAGCTAATGTGTGGTTATGGCATCGGCGACTGGGTCATCTCTCCTTCGGGTATCTTCAAAAATTAAATTCGTCGTTATTTTTGAATTGTAGTATTTCAGAGTTTAAGTATGATATTTATAAACTCGCTAAGAGTCATCGTATTACATACTCTCCAAGTTTTAATAAAAGTTTAGAACATTTTAGTATTATTCACTCTGATGTATGGGGTCCTGCACGTATTCCTTCATTGTCTAGAGCTCGTTATTTTATGATTTTTATTGATGAGTGTACTCGTATGATGTGGGTATCCCTAATTACCCATAAATGTGAAGTCTTTGAAGTATTTAAAAATATTTATCAGATGGTTTTGACCCAATTCCAAAAGAGGATACAAGTGTAACAATTTGATAATGGAGGAGAATTTACTAGTAATAACATGTCGGAGTTCTTGACAAATAACGACATTCGACATCAAACCTCTAATGTTTATACTCCACAGCAAAATGGGTTAGCTGAGCGGATGAATAGACAACTGTTAGAAGTTGTTCGTACATCTCTTTTTGAAATGAATATGCCATTGAATTATTAGGGAGAAGCGTTAAAATCAGCTGCTTACTTGATAAACCGCACACCATCTAGGGTCATTGAATTTCAGACCCCCTTCTAAAAACTTCATGATCTTATCACCATCCCTGCAATGCCAAACCTAGAACCACGTGTTTTTGGATGTGTTGTCTTTGTTCATATACCTAAACATCAGCTAGGAAAATTGGATCATTGTGCTCGAAAGTGTGTGTTTCTTGGATATGCTGATTTTAAAAAGGGTTATCGTTGTTATGATCCTGTGGAGGGGAAGGTGTATATCTCTTTGGATGTTTCGTTTTAAGAATTGGAGGCGTATTTTGTGGGATCTTCCCTTCAGGGGGAGAATCATAATGATGGCGAAGGAAAGTTCCCTATTATTGGGGATATGTTTCAGGAACTAGAGAATTTGATGAGTAATTTGAACAGACGTAGTAACCTAACTGATGATGAAAATGAAAGTGAAGCAAAGTAGATGACTGGGGGAGATTAGGGTATTGAAGATGAACTTCATATGAATGGAGAGGATCAGACGACAGGGGAAGATCAAACTGAAGTAGTAGAAGTTGCCCGTGACTTCAACATTCTAACACCATCTACCGAAGTACTGCCGCAGAATGTCGAACCTCTGGTATTACCTAATCCTAACACTGTTAATGATATTCAACCTAGACATTCACAAAGGCCTACTAAAGGTATTCCAAAATTTACTTATGAACCAGATATCAATTTTAAAGCCAAATACCCAATTTCTGATTATGTGTCCACCCATAGGTTGGCTAAGTCATTTACATGCACTATGAATTAATTATCTTTTGTATCTATTACTAGTAATTTGTAGGAAGCACTATCAGATCCACGATGGAAGAAAGCCATGAATGAAGAGATGAATGCATTACATAAGAATTCCACTTTGGAACTTGTTGATAAACCCCACGGATATTGTATTGTTGGGTGTCGTTGGATCTTTACTGTAAAGATGAATTCAGATGGAAGTATTGATAGGTATAAAGCCAGACTAGTTGCCAAAGGGTATACGCAGACGTATGGTGTGGATTACGAGGTGACCTTCGCCCTAGTGGCAAAGATAAATACTATTCGTATACTCATTTCTCTTGCAGCGAATCAAGGTTGGCCATTACAATAGTTTGACATGAAGAATGCATTTCTCAATGGAGACTTAGAAGAAAAATTATACATGGAGTTACCACCTGGAGTCACGAATTCTGAAGGAGGAAAAGTATGCAAATTAAATAAGGCACCGTACGGGTTAAAACATTCGCCACGAGATTGGTTTGGACGTTTTTCGAAGAGCATGAAGGCATTTGGATATAGAGAAAGCAATTCAGATCATACATTGTTTATAAAACGGAAGTCAGGAAAGCTTACTGCCCTTATTGTTTATGTTGATGATATGGTTGTTACTGGAAATGACTTAGTAGAAATGGAGGCACTGAAGATCTATTTGTCAAGGGAATTTAGATGAAGGATTTGGGATAGTTAAAATACTTATTAGGCATTGAAGTTGCTAGATCATGTCAAGGTATTTTCATGTCTCAACGAAAGTATATATTAGACCTTCTTGCAGAAACTTGGATTCTTGATTGCAAACCGGTAGATACACCGATTGAAGCAATCATCACTTGGGAATGTTTTCCGACCAAGTTCCATGTGACAAAAGAAGGTACCAACGCTTAGTGGGAAGACTAATTTATCTCTCCCATACTCGACCGGAAATTGCATATGCCATTAGCGTCGTAAGTCAATTCATGCATAATCCAAGTGAAGAACATATGAAGGCGATCTTTTAAATACTAAGGTACTTGAAGAAATCTCTAGGAAAATATCTCTTATTCTGGAAAGGTGGTGATATGGAAACACCGATGCAGATTGGGCAGGAGATATGACGAACTGGAGGTCAACCTCAGGTCATTTTATGTTTGTATGTGGGAATTTGGTGACATTTAGAGCTAAAAAGTAAAAGGTTGTTGCTAGATCAAGTGCAGAATCTGAGTTTTGGGGTATGGCTCATGGAGTATGTGAACTTCCATGAATACATAATATATTGAATGATCTTTGATTTAAACTCATGAAAGCAATGGATCAATACTGTGACAATAAAGCAGCGATTATGATTGCACACAATCCAATTCAACATGACCGAATGAAACATGTTGAAGTGGATCGGTTCTTTATCAGAGAAAATATTGACAAAGGTTGTATATCTTTTCCATTCGCGAAGTTGGAAGATCAACTTGCAGATATTCTTACGAAATGAGTTTGTGGACGAATATTTAACGACATGATTGACAAGCTGGGCATGATTGACATCTATGCTCTATCTTGAGGGGCAGTGTTGAATATATAATATATGTTGAATATAGAATATACCTAATATAGGATATATACTAAATATAGAATTCTCTAGATATAGGATATTCTTACTTGGCGCCCAAGTAATTATAACTATATAAGGAGAAGGTCTTCTTCCATTGTAATAATCGAAGAATAATAATGTTAGTCCTTCTCGAATATCTTATTCTTTGTATTAGTTTCTACAGTTACAAGTGTTTCAAATTCTTATAGGCAGGCTACTTTTAACGACATAGTAGAAGTCTTTGGCAAAAATTCTCGCGTGATGCCTCTTGAAGTTTTGTTGTTAACGTCGGGAGATTACTCTAATGTTAAAGTTAGATAAAATAAAGTTTCACATATGTAGAATGGAAGCAAAAGCTGTATAAAGGAATGGAATTATAATCAATAAGATATTTGTTGGAATTGCGGTAAATTTGGTTATAAGAAGGTGAATTGTAGATCGACGAAGAAGAGAAGATCTATAAAGAAACATTCGATGACTTTTTTAGAAGAAGGCAAAATTTTCGAGAACGCTTCCAATCTTAGTTCTAATGATTTGTGTGATATGACTAGCAAAATTCAAGATAAACCATGCAATGTGATTCATTGTACTTAGGACAAGCCATATTGGTTTCCTTATGATGCTTGTATGAAGTCGAGCTCAGACTTGGATCTTATGTTGGAAATTACAACGTGTAAACACGAATTGTCTAACTATGTTGAATATCATCATATAGTAGATAGTAGAGATGTTTGGATTGCATTAATGAATGATAATTCATTAAGTTTGAACTCGGCACAACATGTGTCTAGTATGGCTAAAAATGCAATTTCGAGATAACTATCGAGTTTAAGCATTTTGAAACCTTTTGGTGATACTGAGATCATAAAGGAAGTTATGGTTATTATAGCTTGGTATAAAGGATAAGATGTCATCTTAGAGACGTGTACCGCCAATGATGAGATTGTTGGTGTTGTTACTTTAATGGCAGATTCTTGAGCATGGCACGAGAAACTTGGTCACGCGAGAAAAGATTGGATGAAACATTATTTTTGAGGGGAAGACCTGACAAATTAAAATCGATAGATTTGTTCTTTTGTAAAGCCGCTGTCTTGGTGAAACAAAGAAAAGTTGGGTTTCCTTGAAAGAGAAGAAAATGGAATATAAGATCGAACCACTTATTCGATGATGTATGGGAACCGACTAGAATTAGTTCCAACGGGGGATTTCGTGGTTTAGTTATTTTCATTGGTGATTCCACATGAGAGCTTAGGTTTATTTCTTGAAGAATAAGATGGAACGGTATGATGTCTTCACTAGATAGAAAACTTGATTAAGACAGGTTCAATGTTGAAGCGTCTTGGGTCTAATAGTGATGGTGATTGATTTTGTAGTGATGGCTTTGATTTGTTTGATGCAACTATCAGGATTAAAAGGCTTGAGAAGATCCTAATGATACCACTATGGGTTGGTATGGCTGAAAGTGTGGTCCGTGAGATTACTGAAAGGGCGCGGAGAATGAAATATTTTATCGAGTTGTCAAAGCAGTTTTGGGTGGATTCGGTAGTTTCAGCAGTTAAAATAGAACTTTGGTATGCATTGGATCTTAGACTATTAGAAGAGATAACTTGGATGAAAAAGAAGGTAATCATTTATACGTTTCTTGTCTATTATGGCAATAGATCATTACAAGATTATATATCTATCTTGTGCATCTTCATTGGATAAGTTTGCGATGATTTTGGTGACCGATCTTGTGATGTGAAGAATCATAAAATTATCCAATTTATTGATGTGATATCTAATGATGATATCTTGTACAAAGACATGGATAAGCGGATGGAAAAAGCGGATGAATCGAGGTTATGTGAGTATGCTAAAATCTTTCCAGAGATGGTGTTAGAACTATTGGTTCAAAAATGTCCAATGAGAGCGGTACACTCCTCTGATTGTAATGAAAAGAAGAACCAAGGTTTTGATACCTGCGGCCTGTTATCATTACTCCTGTGATATTGTTTGTGGCTAGCCGGTATTGGTGATGACTACAAGGTGAGGTGATGAAATAGTGGGAGCTTGTCATGGATGATGATAAAGTGGGATCTATATCATCATATCAGGTATGGGATGTAATCCTATTACCGATGGTAAAAATCTATACTTCACAAGTTAAATGAGAACAAGTTTGTTCAAGGCGGTTCAAGATGGAATTTATGGTAAAGTGCTTGTTGAGTAGTGAACTCGAATTATGTTCATGGATGTTCATTGGAGTTCGTAGGATGAATGAGGGTCGAACATGACTTTAGTCTATTCGAATAGACGAGGTTGAGGCTTCTCTATTTGAATAGACTTTGTGTCTGCTTGAATAGAAGTCTCAGAATATGGTCTGTTTGAATAGACTTAAGTATCTATTCGAATAGACCTCATATTCTCAGTTTTAGAAGTTTAAAGCTTGGACGTTTGCTTGCCTCATGATTCGTACTTTGAGCCTTATCTTACATAATGTCATCCCTAGTATAAAATGGACACTTAAAGTGTTTCTTATGTAATTTTTTTATGAGTTTAATCCTACAGAGAACTAGGGTTTGTTTCGAGGAAGCTCGAGAGATCAATTGTAACCTGTTTAATTATAGTAGATTATTTATTGGGAGTCATTTTTCATCCGAAAGGGTTTTCCACTTTCCTCCTTCGGGTAAATATTATCCTTGTTATTTGTTCTTCATATTGGTTTATTTGTTGTTTGACGATTTCCGCATTTGTTATTACCGAAAAAGATAGATTAGTTACCTCTATTCTTAACAACTGATATCAGAGTGCTTGGTTTAGGGTTTGTATGGTGATGAACGATGGTCGACGAAGAGAAATTGAAGATCACGAAGTTCAATGGTTCAAATTTTGGAGTGTGTCATCATTATAAGAAGGATCTTTACTTACTACTGGGTGGGATTGAGATGAGGCTGACAGAGCATGATACTGTAAAATGGGCACGCTTGGATTGCAAAGCATTTGGAACTGTTAGGTTGGCGCTATCATCTTAGATTCTATGCATGATCTCCAAAGTTAGGACAACGAAGGAGTTAATGGAGACTTTATCCTCTATATACTCGGAATTTCCCGAAGCAAATAAGGTACATTTATTACGTTGTTTGTTTACTTTAAGGATGAAGGAGAATGGTAGTGTGTAAGCTCACATTAGTGAGTTTAATACAATTCATGTTCAATTAGAATCTGTGAAAATCATTTTTACCGATGAGGTAAGAGCGTGGACTTTTTTGGGGTGGATGCCTGAGAGTTGGGAAGGGTTTATTACTCTAGTGAGCAATTTATCAGGGAATAAAGCAATTAAATTTGCACTATAGTCTCATTGATTATGAGTGATGAGAACATTCGTAAATCATATGAACTTCGAGTTCAAATGGCAGTACGTTGAATGTCGAGGAAAGAGAGTTATCCTATAGAAAGGGGCCAAAGAATAAAATAGGTCATTCTTAGTCAAGGGGAAAGTCCAAGCCACTTGGTGCGTGTTGGACCTGTGGAAAGAAGGGTTACTTCAGGCGTAATTATAATTCTTTCAACAAAGATCATGATGAGGAAAAAAATACAATGAACCTCACTGAGGAGGTTAGTTCAAATGAGGCTTTTCTTCTTTCGTGCGACGATGTTAGCAAGTCATGGATAGTTGATTCAGGTGTCTTATTTCATGCTACTACAAATATAGGTTTAATAACTAAGATTATTAAAGATAACTTTTGTACGGTCTTCCTTGCAGATAAGAGTACGCATAATATTACTAGAAAGGGAAACACTAGGTTGAAGTTGCCTTCGAGACGACATTGATTCTGAAGAATGTGTGACTTGTACCCAAATTGGGACGTAACTTTATCTCGGTTATCCAATTGGTGGATGATTGCGGATATGTAAGCACCTTTGGTGATAATTTCTGAAAGGTCATAAAGGGAGCTGTGGTAGTAGCTCGGGGTTTAAGACAATAAACGTTATATACAACGTAAGGCATAATTTCTACTATTTGTGCAACCACTCCGGGGATCGATACTAGTACTTGGCACAAACGTCTCGATTACATGAGTGAGAAAGGGATAAAGATGATGGTTAGTAAGGGAAAGCTAGAAGGTCTTGACGAGGTTGGTCTTATGTTTTATAAAGAATGTGTTTTCACAAAATAGAAGAAGGTTAGTTTCAAAATTACTAGAAGGTCGAGGAAACTTGAAAAGCTGGATCTTGCTCATACAAATGTTTAGGGGCCAACCAAAGTATTTTATCTTGGTGGTTCTCATTATTATGTTACTTTTATCGATGATGCAACTGGTAAACTGTGGGTTTACTTTATGAAGAATAAATTGGATGTGTTTGATAAGTTCAAGAAGTGGAAGGCTCTAGTTGAAATAGAAACTAGCTTAAAACTGAAGTGTCTGAGGCCAGATAACAAGGGTGAGTATTGTAGTGACGAGTTTAAAGACTATTGCGCATCAAATGAGATTAGGCGACAAAAGACTATTCCCAGAACACCAAAGAAAAATTGTGTTGCAGAACACATTAACCGAACCATAAACGAAAGAGCGAGGAGTATGAAACTCAATGCAGGATTGTCAAAATGTTTTTGGGTGGATGTGGTTAGTATGATAACGTACTTGGTAAACAGAGGGCATTCGATCACTTTGGACTTTAGATTGCTTGAAGAAGTATGAACCGGTAAAGAGGTAAATCTTTTATACTTGCGTATTTTTAGTTGTGTAATAGCCTAATTTCGTAAGCTCGAGATGGCTCAGAATTAGCTCTTACACCAATATTCCTGTGATAAAAACTAATATGAAATAAGAAATGACACAGACGATTTAGCGTAAAAAACCTCTGAATAGGTAAAAACCACGACCCCGAGTTGAAGATTTTTATAATAGTAATTTTTATTGCTTGAGGATGATATCTTATTACAAGTGATCTCTCGAACTAGAAGTGCTTGATCTTGTAGATAAGAAGTTTGGATATTTGAGAATCTAGAAAATATAATTTTCTTGGTGATTTTTCGTATATTTTTCTGGTCCTTATCTCTTATCGAACTTTTTCTTTATATAGGCCTTATCTGCAGTACTCTATCATCCTGAAACACGTTCTCCGAGCAATGTGGTAACCGGTGCTTGACTGAGTAACTGTTGAGTTCGTGAGAGATGAATTTTTGACTTGTTCATACTTTTATGTTGTGCTCGACCCACGTTCTTCATTAGTTCATGGCTTAGGTGTTAATGCTGACGGTTTATGTCATATGTAGAATGCGTGAGTCTGATATGGAGGTAGTTTAAATTGGAAATAGCTTAAATTGGGTTAGATCTAGGGATAAGCCCCTATAATCACCCCCTCACAACAGAAGTCATGAGTGGCTTTGGTTGAGAAAGAATTTGCGGGTATACGGGTATATGGGTTTTGGAAGTTTAAAAATGAAGGAAGTATTAATGTAGATTTGACTGTATGGAAAATATGTATAATTTATGGGGGGGGGGGGATATTTGTGGAATGAGTGATGATGAGAATATTGATATATGCGACGCTTGGGATTTTGAGAATTTCATCTATTTTGAATGATGACGCTTGGGAATCGTAACTATACATTAAATATTAGGGTTATATAAATAGTACCTGTATCGAGGATTGTGGTGAAGTACGCTGTTTGTTATAAAATTCTCTGAAAGTCTTAGTGACGATGGTGAAGACCCAGGGAATGGTTCACGAAGAGAGAATTTCTGTTGAGATGCAAAAGTTAAAGTTAAGATATTATGGTGATCAATCCTTGGAGATGCCTACCCTCGTTCCCATTTTACCGATGTATCAAGGTATGCCAGAAAAAGAAGCGGCTGAAGCTGAGGAAGATTTTTACTGTATGTAGAGATTTCATCGCGTTATCTTAACAGACAAGCAACGTTGGAGGTGTCTCTGCATCTTTGTGGAAGGCAAGGTTGAGGAGACAGATGCAAGGGTTGGCGTAATTGCTGGGCAGTTTTGCCGATGTCTTGCATAAGATTAGATTCTAAGGTCGGGCCCTCTTCATCTCTGCCAACTCTGCGGTGGTGGTGGTATAGAGGAGACGACGGTGGTAGTGGAGAAGGGTGGCAGAGAATGGAAGTCTGCTTCTGTACCCCCATCGTTTCTTGGCTTTAAGAAGACTTTCTGTTTGAAAAGTTGGTTTAAGCACTGAGTCTTTTGCTTTTATGTCCAGACTTCTTTTAAACCTAGTTTCTGGTCAGAGTAAGATGGTGTGAAGGGAGAAGGACGTCTGGTAACTTCCAATGCCTTCTTTGCTTTAGAAGATTCTTTGAGTAAAATATTACTGAAGCCAGATAAACTGAAGGATTTATTATTTTGGAGTACCTGAAAGACTTGTTATTTGTAAAGTACCTCAAAGGCTTGTTATCTGTAAAGTACCTAATTTTGGAGTACCTAAAAGACTTGTTATCTGTAAAATACTTAAAAGATTAGATATCTGTAAAGTACATGTAATTTATATTCGAGCTGAATAATATTTGTTATCCAAACTCTGTGTTAATATATAGAATAACTCTTGAAATCGAGTTATGAATTATTCGAATTTTTGAAATGTAATGTATGAGATTGGAACTTCAAAGTCTGTTATAGTAATCGAGCTGTAAAAATAACTTTTACTAACCTAAAAGGTGTGTAAGGATTCATTTTCGAACTGAATGACTTAGAATTATTTGAGGGGAGAGATAACTGCATAAGTTTTAGAATGTACAAGATTTGGAAATTCGAGATCAAGGAGATCGTTATGAAATATTGGATTTGAAAATAATAAGCTCGATATGGAATAAGCCGAATTGACTAAGGTCGATAGGGAGAGATAAGTTTAAATAATTTTTCTCAGGATACCAGGGTTTCAATTGTGAAAGAACATAATATAATTATGAATTGTGGGGGATCTGGAGAAATTTAGAAAATTATATAAATAGAGGGAAATGAGCTTTAATAGGTGGAAGAGAATAGAAATGGCGTGGGCTCGATCTAAAAGAATTCGTTATGCCGTTGAGGGGCGGTTGGCATTAAAGATAGCTAAACTTCGGGATTGGATTTTTGGCTTGTTAGACTATGATGCGAAACTGCCAGTAACCGAGTGTCTGTTTGAAGGTTTAGACTGGATGGGTAGGGAATTTGAGTATGAACGTTGCTTCTATGAGGAGCAATTTCGGGAAGTGATTATGATGTCTTCAGCTTGAAAGGAGGTTGCGAGACTAATTACTGAAGAAGAGATCTAGTTAGAAGATATGAGAATTGCTGGAGGCGAACTGATCAGGTGTGGCTCTCCACGACATTTTGGATGTTTCAGGTGTAATTATATGTGAGGGATGGAATTGTAATGAGAATAAAGTGAATGTAGTGAGGGGCGGTATAATTATACGTAATTATATAAGTTCGAATAATTGTCAAAGAAATAAAATGAGATTGAAGTTTGAATCTGTCCTCTATTATTACGACTGTTGTAAAAAAATGAATTTAAATATTTTTGAAATGTTGAGAGTTTTGGAAATGACGTCAACACTTCTATAAGTAGAAGGAGCAAAATATAGAAAAAATAGGCAGTTTTTGATTTTATCTCTGGTGAAAAAGCTGGGAAAGTTCGATTGAGTGTAAGTATTAATTAATCATAGGTGTGAGGATTTCAGAGGGAGATTTAGAAAAGAGAGATAAAAATATATTAAAATATAGGGTAGGGGGTAATGATGGGAAAGTATTTTCACTGAAAAGGTGCAAGACATCTGACATTAACTGTGGAAGGGATGCCTCAGTTTCATAGCCGAGGGCAGCTCGTGTATGGCCCAATAACTGCAGCAGTTAGAGAGAGAAAATATAAATAATACTTTATCTTTCCCATTTAAACGTTTATTAACTTCTAAAAACTTAAAGAACAGCAAGAGAGGAAATAAAAAAATTAGCAAAGAATTTCGTGAGAAATTAATCATGAGTGATAAATAATTAATGCTAGAGAGAGAGAGTTACAAAGATTGAGTTACGAAGGTAGTTATACAACAGTATTGTGAGGAAAGAATTTGGTGTTGCGTTAGATTCATATTATGACATAAATTTTTTGTAGATGATTTGCGATACTTTGAATGTGTTTCTTTTGAAAATCCCTTTTTGTGGTATACAAATCTAAAAATTATTATTTAGAGTAATATATAAAAATCTGCTTGATATATTTGTAAAAATAAGATATAAAAGATATATGTATGTGGGTAATGTAAAAGATAATAATGGAATACCTGGATCTGTATGTAGGTTGAACGTGAGGAGTGGTGTGTAGGATAAGACCTCATCTGTAGAGTTGTAGTTGATATGGAGACGTCACATGTTAATGAGGCGTTGACCTCTGGTCGATCTGCAGAGTCCGAAAATGTAATATCTGATAGGGAGGATGAAGTAGGAGTTGTTCAATTTCCAGATTTCCCTAGAAAATTGGTATCCTATCTTCTGGATTCTAATGTGTTTAGGGAGTTTTGTAAAACCAAAGCTTCTGTAGGAGGAAGATGGGGTAATTTTGTGAAATATGTCGGTAGGCAGTTTAGAAGTTGTATTGTAGGATCTAGGGAGGAACATTTCTTTTTATTGGCTGATTTGGAGATGAAGAGAGTAGATAAGGGTTTGGACGAATCAATCTCCTTGAAGTTTTATGATGAAAACATCCAGGGCAACCTAGAAGATGGTTTTCTTTGTTATATGTCTCAATTAGAGTACGGGCTGTGTCTGCCCCTTAGCAATCTGGCGAAAGTGATTATGAAAATTATTGGGGAATCTCTTGTTCAGTTGAATGGGAACATGTGGGAGGTAATAAATGTCTGTGAATTTTTGAACAAGTTGTAGGAGGTGGATGAGGTTGAGAGGAGGATATCTCCTGAAGATGTCTTACAGTTTTATGGTGTAAAAACTATTCTGCAAGTTAAGGGGCGTACTTTTTTGCGAGTGCAACTCGACCTCTTTTCTTCCATCTGAATTCAACAGATCAAATGTGGAATGATAATGTAATATGGGTGAAGGGTGATTGCCTTCAGAGAGATGATGAAGAACCCATAGAACTTCTGTGTAGAACTATGAAACAAAGTAAGTATAACAATGTATAATGTATAATATTAAAATATTAAAAATGTATGTTGCTTTATTGGTGATAGTAAGTTTGTTGTTTGACAGGTCCTAAATCGAAGGTGACGAGAAATGAGTCCCTGTTAGATACTATTGCGCAGGAAGGGATTGAGCTCGAGGAGGTTTTGAAAGAACTTAGCATCAGCAGGAAGAAGCGTGCTAACAGCCGGTCTATGAAAGTTCAAGTCTCAAACAACGAGGCTAATGGCGGCTGTTGGTGGTAATAAGAAGAGGGGAGCTGATAGAGAGAGGCGAGTGGTCTTGCCTAAGGTCTCGGGAGTAGATTTCACGGATGTGTTGTAGTCTACTACGTCAAGTAAGGTAGCTCGGGCGTTTCCAAAGAAGAGGATGTTGAGGCGTGGCTCGACCTCCGGTACCACGGGGGGGTGGTGAAGTCGAGGGAGAGGCGAAAAAGAGAAGGGTAGATCCTTCTTTTGAAATTATTGGGGTGAAGGTCTTAGAGAATTGACCTAATATAGAAGATGAGTTGAAAGAGGTAGAGGAAAGGGCGAGACTTGCAGCTTGCAATGGTGAGGAGGAGATGAGCAATATGGTAAGTTCATTAGATTAAATATATGATGAATTTTGTATGGTGATTCGAGCTAGCAACGAGATCGATGTTGCTTTGTTTTTGTAGACTGCTCGTTTGATGAAGGGGATCTACCTCGGAGTGGAGGAGGAGAAAACTGAGCTTAAGAAGGGGAAGGCTGAGCTCGAGAAGATGGTAGCTCGACTGAAAACTGACTTGGCTAAGGAGGGGAAGCGACTGGAGGCCCTGATGGTTTCTTAAGAGGTAGAGATCAACGATTTGATAACGGAGGCAGGAAAGAATTTGGGGGATGTGGTTATCCAATGTGATAGATTTGGGTGCCACCTCCTAAAAATTGGGTACTCCAAAACTGAGGTGAATGACATTATGGTGGATACCTATATTGAGGAAGATGAAGATGATGAGGCGGAAGATGTTGATGTTGGAGTTATGGACGGGTTGGATGACATCTCTCCCCAAACGGTGCGAGACAGCCAAGGGGATGACAATGAGTGTCCAGAGGAAGGGAACGAGAAAGTATAGTAGAATGTTGACTCTATGATTTTATGATTATGAAGGGTTTGGAATGTTACAATCTAATGGAATATTATTTGTTGGATAGACTTAAGTAGGCTAAAATATTCTTGTAAACCTTGTTGTAGGAACTTAAGGAAATGCGTCTCAGAATAAAAGACTTAAAGAATGGGCTCGATAGGAGAAAGATGCCTCAGCGTCCCTGTTGTCTTCACATGCTGAGCTACAGGTTAGAAAAGAGCAAGAAATATTTGACTTGTATGCTTTATTAGTCTAGAGCTACAAAGTAAAAATTAGAGTGCAGAAACAGACCAAAAACCTGCTATCAGTTTATGGGCAATGATACTCAATTGTGTACAAAAAATATTAAAGTATTGAAAAAGTAAGAATATAGAGAATGTGTACCTTGAAATTGAGAGTATATGTTATTGTTCATCAAATTGATATCATACTTCGACCTTAAGTTTAGAAGTAGTTTCACATAGTAGATGTCAAAAAATAGAAATTTCGTTAGAAATAAGTTGTATATATATTGTGTGAGTATTCTGAATCGAACTTGATATATTATATCAGTGATGTGTAGGTCGAATTGAAGTCAGCTCGCTTGAGCGATGATGTGACACGTTAATGTAACCAAAAATTTGTGGTGGAGTTTGATAGAATGAGAGAGGCGAATGAAGATAGGGAAGATCAATATGTAAATGCACATTTTAAGTTCGTTGAGGCAACTCAAACTGCTGACGACCTCACTCGAAAGATTGAGGAAAAAGATGCTGAAATTAGTAAAGGGCATAAAGAGCTCGAGGAGACAAAAAAAGAGGTTGCGAAGCTCAAAAGCCAAAATGATGCCTTGATGGTAAAGAGTAAGGAGGTTGACATGGCTCGATATCGTATACAGGCCCTAAAAATGTTAGGGAAAGAGTTATGCCACTTTGTTACCAGTCTTAAGGACCAAATAATCAGTAAAACAAATGAACAAGAGTAGACTCGTGCTTATTTAGGGAATACCAGGGGCGAACTAGAGCAATTGAAGAAGAAAATGGTTAAGAAAGATAACAAGTTGAAGAGAGCTCGAGGTGATCTTTCTAACTCTGAAATTGTGGCTGAGCAGTTGACTGCAGCTTTACCTGCTAAAGATATAGAGTTTCGGTTGGTACAAAGGAAATATGATGAGCTGAATGAGAGGGTAGCACAGCTGAAGACCAATTTGGCCCAGGCTAATTCACGTGCCAAAAATGCTGAGGCTGGAGAGCGCTCGAGAAAGAATAAAGGTGATATCATGGTCTCCATTGTTTATGGGGATGTAGTTAGCCTATTAGCTTGAATCAGAGAGCTAGAGGGAAATGTGGCTCAAACTCAAGGTCATGTGTAAAAAGGAAATGAACGGTTAAGGGAGTGCCAAAGTAAGTTGGACGCTGCTATTTCCAGGGAACAAGAATTAGAATGAGTTATAAGAGGTAAGGAGATCTTGGTAAAAAAAAGGATGAACTGTTAAAGAAATCTCCTGCTAGGGATGATTTTGATAGGGAGCTCGAGGAACTTCGTGTTCAGGTAGCATAGTTGAGGGTGATGATTCAGGCTGAATCAGCTAAAACTGATAAGAAGGCGAAGGAGAACATCGAATTTATGTCCCGCGCAGATAGTCAAATGGAATGGCAAGAAGCACGGTACAAAAGGTTGAATGAGCGCCTTCAAACGGCAAGTGAGAATTTTTCTAAGATGGTCGTGCCGGAGGCATCGCGCTCAGAGATGTTATTGGCAGTGATCGCCTATTTTGTTGAGGAGGTGAAAAGACTTGAGTTAGAGAAAGATACATTGCACGACTGTTTCTCGGATAGAGGATGTATTTACAGAGCTGATATAGATTGAGGAAATGTTATGTCCTCCATGGAAACGAGTTTGGTTCTCGACCTACTGAATTGGTAGAGCAAGGCAGGGTCACTGCTGCTGTTCGAGCTAGAAAATTTATGGCTGGTCATCCTCCTGTTGTAGGGGAAAGCGTAGCTGACCTCCCAATAATAGAAAAAAATTATTTGTAGTGGTTGTACATGTAACCTGAAAAAGTATCTGTTGCAGACATATTGAGAGATGAAAGCTAGTTTTACCTTTGCCTTATCTTATGTCTGGTAGAGTTTTTTGATTGAAAACTAGTATTACCTTTATTTTAATCGTATAGTATAATTGTCAGAACCATATTAAGAAAGATGAAAGCTAGTTTTACCTTTGTTTTATCTTATGTCTGGTAGAGTTCTTTGATTGAAAACTAGTATTACCTTTGTTTTAATCGCAAAGTATAATTATCGCAGCATATTGAGAGAGATGAAAGCTAGTTTTACCTTTACTTTATCTTATGTATGGTAGAGTTCTTTGATTAAAACTAGTATTACCTTTGTTTTAATCGCAGAGTATGTATATAGTCGATCAAAGCTAGTTTTACCTTTGCTTTATCTTATGTCTGGTAGAGTTCTTTGATTGAAAACTAGTATTACTTTTGTTTTAATCGCAGAATATGTATATAGTCGATCAAAGCTAGTTTTAACTTTTCTTTAACCGGAATAGAGGTCTATTAAAAGTTAGTATTACCTTTGCTTTAATCTATATGTTGTCTTTGAAGTTGAGAGTCGAGTGGAAAAAAACTTGGAAGTTTTTATTGAATAGAAAATGATGTACATTGTGTGGAGATAAAAATCTCACTTTTGGAATGGAAAAAGCGAGAATTTGAAATAGAGTAGCGAGGGACTTAACGATGGTACCGTTTCAGTCGCCTAATATTCTAAGGATTTAAGATATGAAATCCTTTTTCGGTCATGAGGTAATATGATCCCAGGCCAGTGAGACCAGCGATAAGGAATGGACCCTCCCAATTTTCAGGTAGTTTCCCAGCATGTGGCTCTTTTTGTGTTGAGGGAATTCGCAGAGGACGAGATCGTCGATTTGGAAAGTACGGCTTTTGACTCGTTTGTTGTACGAACTGGCCAACATATGGTGGTATTGACCTAGGTTAGCAATGAGGCGTTCCCTAGTCTCATCAATCCAATTGAATTTGAACTTGTTTTCTTTGTCAGTTAGCTCGTGATTTTTGACTGGATGATTGTATTCTGTTGGAATGACGGCTTCGGTCCCATAGGAGAGGAGGAATGGGGTGCAGGCGGTTGATTGATGTTGAGTGGTATGGTATGCCCATAAGACATGAGGAAGCTCTCATACCTAGTTTTCTTTTTTTTGTAAGTGAAGCCTCTTCTTGAGTCTATCCATAGTAGTTTTGTTGGTGATTTCATCTTGGCCATTGCCTTGAGAGTAATAGGGATTGGATGGTGAGTGGATGATATTTTGTTAGTTGAGGAAAGCTACGAATTTTTCTCCAACGAATTATGGCCCATTATCGATACGAATTGGTAGGAGCATCCAAATCGAGTAATGACGTGTTCCTAGATAAAAATGATGACCTCTTCTTCTCTAGTTCGACAGAGTGGAACTGCTTCTACCCATTTTGTAAAATAATATGTAGCTATGAGTAGGTATCAGCGGTTACCTAGAGAATTAGGAAATTCACCGACAAGATCGAGCGCCCATATTTTGATTGGCCAAAACACCTTGCTTGCATGTAGTTTGAGTGCAGGAGCACGTATCATTTGTCCATGTCGCTGACATGTATCACATTTGTGTGAGTACTCTTCTGCTTGCTTGTGCATGTCTGGTCAGAATACTCCTTGTGAAATGGCTCTGTTTGCGAGTAATTGACCTGCGGCGTGGGAGCCACAAGTCCCTTCATGTAAATCGTAGAGCATCTCGTTCGCTTTCTTTCTTGAGATGCACTTGAGGTAAGGTCCCATGACTAAACAACAATATAAAAAGCTATTTTGATTTGTGTAGTACAAGGGCTCATAACTGTCAGCGCTCCTTTAGATCTGCTGGAAGGGGTTATTTGCATTCATTGTCGGTACCAAGGTAGGCAAGGAGGGGCATTCGCCAATCATCGTCTTCCCCTTTATCGCCCTCAATGTTAATCGTGCATATAGAAATAAGATCAATGCTGGAGGTTGATATGACTTTGATCTAGAGATACCGAGCTTCTTTTCATAAGACCCCTACTAGATAAGCCAAGGAATCGGCGTGTCTGTTTTCACCTCGAGGAAGATAATCGAGAGTTTTTTCCCGAACTTGTTCATCCTATTTCCAACGAGGGCTACGTATTCGATCATCTTTCCATTTTTCTTGTATTGCTCAGAGCAATGGTGGACGATGAGTAGTGAATCTGTGTAGACTGAGAGTTCTGGGATATCGAGCCCATGAATGAGAGCTTCGTATTCGGTGACATTGTTGGAGGCTTTATAATCTAAGCAAATTGATTTCTCAATTTTGTCGTTGGAAGGGGTAATCAATATGATTCCAATTCCAGAACCTGCGGGTCCTGCTGATCCATCTGTAAGAAGTTTTCACCCTTTCCTTATAATCTATTCAGCTCGCTCATCAAATGCTTTGGTGGGTAGATCTTCTGTAATTTCTTCTGCAAGGCCAAGATCGTGCTCCTCCCACTCATAATCTTCCACTGGAAAATCCCCGAGAAAATTGGCAACTGCCTGACCCTTTTCAGAATGACGTTGTTCAAACTGGATATCATGTTCTCCCAAACTGACTGACCATTGTTATACTCTCCTTGATTTTTCTTTCTTGGACAAAACCCCCTGAAGTGGGTAGTTCGTCATGACTTTAACTGAATGAGCTTGGAAGTAGTGCTTAAGTTTTTGTGAGGTGTAAACAAGAGTTAGAAGGAGTTGCTCAATTTTAGAATAACTCATTTCTGCTGAAGTGAGGGTTTTGCAAGTGGCCCCTCGAGGTCCCAACCTTTCCCGTGCAGACACCCAAGAGGTTTCTGGTAATTGATTGCAATCCCTTGTTGGAGGAGTTTGTTGAGTGTCTTGCAGAGCTTTTAAGGCAGTCTGTATGGTTGTTATCTGGTCTTCATATTGTTTGAATGTTGTCAAATGAGCTTGTCGCTCAGCTTTGAGTTTCCTCTCACGAAGCTCTCGGTCAAGAGTTAACTAACGTTAGAGCTCATTGTGCTTTTTTGCTTCAGCGTGGAGAGTCACCCGTAACTCTGTAAGTTGTTCCAGCTCGACTGAAAGATCGAGCTGGATTTCGGTTATTGGTCGTCTGGAAGTGACCATGATTGAAATTTGCAGTAGAGTGAATGTATGCCTTTGGATATCGTAGAAATGTCTTCTTTCCCACAGACGGCGCCAAATGTATTGGCATAATTCTATAAGCTTGAGATGGCTTAGAATTAGCTCTTACACCAATGTTCCTGTGACAAAAACTAATATAAAATAAGAAATGATACAAGTAATTTAGTGTGGAAAACCTCTGAATAGGTAAAAACCACGACCTTGAGTTGAGGGTTTTTGTAATAATAACTTTTATTGCTTGAGACTGATATCTTATTACAAGTGATCTCTCAAACTTAAAATGCTTGATCTTGTAGATAAGAAGTTTGAGTATTTGAGAATCTAGAAAATGTAGTTTTCTTGGTGATTTCTCGTATATTTTTCTGTTCCCTGTCTCTTCTGGAACTTTTTCTTTATATAGGCATTGTCCGCAGTTCTCTATCCTGCTGAAGCACATTCTCTTAACGGCGTGGTAAGTGGTGTTTGACTGAATAACTGTTGAGTTCGTGAGAGATAGGTGTCTTTGACTTGTTCATGCTTTTATGTCGTGCTCGACCCACGTTCTTCATTAGTTCGGGGCGTAGGTGTTAATGATGATTGTTTATGTTATATGTAGAATGCGTGAGTCTAATATAGAGGTAGTTCGAACTAGAAATAGCTCGAATTGGGTTAGATTGAGGGATAGGGCCTTACAGGTTGTACCTCATATGTACTTATACTTCAGATACAAGGATAAAGTTGGATGTAAAGTTAATAAAGTGCATATTCATTGGATATGGTGGTGATGTGTTTGGGTACCGATTTTGACCAACAATTTCCTCACTCAAAGAGTGATGCCTTTGTTTCAACCTTGACACTTGCATATGATTGTATAAATGCTCAATGTGGGACTTATTCAATGAAAACCAAGTTTCATCTAACATCAAAGCATTTATGTATTCCAATACATAAATGTCACAACACACCTCTAGAAGAGGAGGGATCGGATGACTCCCTTCCTTAGACTCCCCAAATAACTCCTCTTATACACCATAGGATGAGAAAGATCTACGGTAGATTTAACTGCTGACATGGCATATTAAATGTTAAATTAGACGGCTCGACTTGGCTTATATCTACACGGCTTCGTAATCTCTTATTTCTTCTCTATCCTATAATATCTCCATTAAAACCCCTTTCATCATGTACCCTCCTGAACCATAATTCCATTAAAGTGAAGTTAAAAAAACCTAACTCTTAGTCAAGGGCATTTTGATTGTTCAATAATCCATGAAGATTGAAGAGTATTACATTTAATAATTTGTTAAACCAAAAATCTCTTCCTAAATAGATTGAATTCCACAATTAACAATGCAGCCCAACTTTTGTTACCCATCTATACTGATGTAGAAAACCACCTTGTATATTGATTGATTCTAAGGTAAGGCAAATATTAGCAAGATTTAACATCTTTTCCATGATAATTTGTTGACCCAAAGTAGGAATTGTTTGAGATCCTAAAATTTGGCGTTCCATTAAATATCAAGAATTACAGCCATTTGCAGAAAATCTTCATACAAGAGAAGACGAGGTTTAATTGTTAATGGAAAAAGGATAAAAGAGAAGAGATGAGATAAAATCGGGTTTTAATGGAGGTAAGGAGAGAAAAGAGATAGAGTAACCCTGAAATATGAGAAAGTAATTTGTTAAAAGCAAGTGGAGCCGAGCTGTTTTAATTTATATTATGGTCCACGTCATCAGTAATTTTGACCGTAGATCTTTCTCGTCCTATGGTGTATAAGAAGAGTTATTTGGGGAGTCTAAGGAAGGGAGTCATCCGATCCCTCCTCCCTCTAGAAACTGTTTAGACAAATGATCGCATTCATTGTAGTTCTGTTTCGTGTCCTCATGCATGCAGCTTACGTATTTTTTTTCTTCTAAGATATGTAGGCCCCGTGTTGAATTAATAAACCGTGGTAGCAGAATTCTTTTAAGTAAGAGCATCCCCTAAAGTGCCTGACTGACTTGGAATTTAAGCTTCCACGTCAATTTTGCGCACTCCAACAGTGGCTGATTGACTCCCTTTTGAGTGTCAAAATCCAAGACTCGGTCTTGGATTCCAAGACCGAGTCTTGGATTTTTAAGTAGCGATTGGGCGCCCAAGTGTTTTGTGCCTGTTCTATTTTTAAACAGGCGCCTAAGACTTAGGCGCCTAAGTTAATTTTTTTTTAATTAGGCACCCAACTCTTAGGCGCCTGTTGCACTGAGTAAATTCGTTGAAGCTTCCAAAACCAAATCATTTCCTCTTTTTATCACTTTTCCAAAAACTATTTCCCTCTCTTCACCACTTCAACAAAAACCAAATCCATTTGCACCACAAACTCTCTTTCACTCTATTGGGATTAAGGTTGATCTCTCAAGGTAAGCTTTTGTTTAATTTTATCATATTCCTTTTAATTTTCTAGATGTTTATATTCTAGGGTTTTAAGTTTTTCATCTTGAATAATTCTTCATATATGCAAATTATTAGATGAGTTATTCGAATCCAACGCAAGAGAATGATTCCAATACCGAGAGTAATTTGAATGAACCCAACAATTTTGGACAACAACAAATCCAACCTAATTGGTATCAATTCACTCATTCCCTTCAACCTCAATAATCTCAATCACAACAATTTCAATCTTTTAACTCGCTCAACAATTGGGTACAACCCTCTCAGCCTTTCATGGCACCTAATAATTGGGGACAACCCTCTCAATTTGCCATTCCCACTCAATTTCAATATCCTTCTTCATTTGCCAATTTCTCACAACCTCAATCATCTCAATCATATGGTACTCAACCGGTTCACTTATCTCAATCCGAAGACGCGGGGGTTGTTGAAAGACAAAAAGGCAAAAGCAGACGTCGCTCGACCAAGACAACTACCAATGCAGGGGGGTCTCAGTTCTTAAAATGGATGGGTATTCAAAACAAAAAGCTTGTAAAAGCTTGGGTTTATGTCTCGGAGGATATAATCAAAAGCAACAACCAACAACTTGATGATTTTTGAGAGTCAGTTTTGGATACAATTCATAAATTTTGCCAAGAGGATGGTGAACAGGTTGAACGTACAGTTTTATCTTTAAAAAATCATTGGTCGGATATGAATCGTGGTTGCAAGGTTTATGGGACTTGTTTGAAAAGTGTGATGCCAGGTCCCATAAGCGGTATGTAACAAAAAAATTTGTTAAGTAATTCAACATTTGTCATTACGAATTATAAACTCTTTTTACCAAAATTATACATTTAATTATTATTTTAATCTATTTTATAGGACGATGCCGCGAAAATGATGTATGAGACACGTGGCAAAGGCAAATGGTCATATAAAGATGTTTATGAAGTTTTAAGTGCTCATCAATGTTGGAATATATTGTAAGACCAACAACCAGACATGTTAGCTCGTAATATGCAAATAAAGCAAACATCAAATTCTAGCCCTAGAACGTCTACTCCGGCAACACCCGATATACCCGTTAGCTCCAATAACGACTCTCCAGTACTTGTCACGGATGAGGAGACGGAACGTCCCGGCGGTGTCAAAAGTACTAAAAAAAAAAAATGAAAGAAAACAAAATTGGTTGATTGAACGCCAAAATGCATTTATTAGTCGTCTTGACCGAATGGATAAAAAGAAAGAAGAGTATATTGCTGAGAGAGATAAGAAGAAGGAAGAAAGAGATGCTCGTATAATAGAGTTAAGAGAAAGGAAGACAAAGGCTGTGGTGAATTTAGAAGCTCAATTTCAATCCCAAAACGATCAAAAAGTGATGGCGATGGACATGTCTACTTTGGACGACACTCAAATGATTTATTGGGAGATACAACGTAATGCGGTTATGGCGAGATTGTTTCAAGCTAATAATAATATCTAAGATGCTCTAGCTGAAGAATCGTATTTTGGAAGTTTGGTAGTATTTTAGTGATTCTTATTTAAGAAGTTTGGTTGTACTTTGTTTAAAAACCTTGTTTAAGTTTGGATGTACTTTGTTTAAAATTCTTGTTTAAGAAGTTTATTTGAATTTAAGAAGTTTGGAAATTTTAAATAATAGAATCTGTTTGAAAAATTTTAGTTTTTTAATTATTTGCTATTTGAATTTATATTGAAATAAAAATAATTTTTTTTAAATAAATTTCAAATAATTTAAAATGCTAGTTGTTTCCCTGATACTTCCACAAATGCTTAATGAGATCATTTCGAAGTGTCTTATACCTGTCCGAACTTTTCATCTATCATACTTCGCAATGCATCCTTGTAAAGCGACTTCTTCCCGATTCAAGTAAATTGGCTGAGGGTCTACGACAAAATGCTTGGTCAATATGCTTACTCCGTACCTATTGCGTTCTTCCTCGACGATCATGTTATGCATAATTATTCATGTTTGCATTATTTTGCGCAGGGTTTTGGGTGACCAACATCTTGCCAAACCTTTCACAATTGCAAATCGAGATTGAAGCACACCAAAAGCTCGTTCTACGTGTTTTTGATATGACTCTTGTTACTTGGTAAAATCTTTCTCTGCATTACCTCGGGGAAATCGTAAGGTTTGAACAAGCGTTGCCATTTCGGATATATACCATCTGCCAAGTAGTAGCCCATGTCGTATGGTTTTCCATCGACTTCAAAGTTGCAAGGTGGAGAACGACCAAGACAAAAATCTTGAAAGAGATGTGATTGATCAAGAACATTTACGTCGTTGTTGGAGCCAGGCATTCCAAAAAAATAATGCCATATCCATAAATCAAAAGATGTCACCGCTTCCAAAATGATTGTTGGTGTTTTCTTATGCTTGTGTATTGGCCCGCCCAAGCCGTGGGGCAATTTTTCCACTCTTAATGCATGAAATCCAAACTACCTAGCATGCCAGAAAATCTACGCTTCTCGGAAACGTACAACAACCGTTGTATATCCTCCGGAGTTGGCGATCTCAAATACTCCGCACCGAATTGCCCGATCATTGCTTTGCAAAATCTCTTAACGAACTCAATGGCCGTGCTCTCTGCAACCCGAGAATATTCTTCATAGCTGTCCGCCGACACTCCATATGCAAACATACAGAATAACGCCGTAAGTTTTTGATGAGGCGATAAACCCAAAACATTTGCACAATTTCGCCTCCGAGCAAAAAACTTGTCATAAGCAACCACCGTATCCAAAATACGATCAAAAAGTCCTCGGCTCATAAGGAATCTTCGACGAAATTTTTCACTTCCGAATGTGTTTTGATCACGGAAGTAGTCGTGCATGAGCAACTTATTCCAAAAAACACGTGAGCGATTTATGGTTTTATGCCCGACAACCGAACCAATACGAGTTCTTGAAGATTTTGCCTCTTCTAATTCTACAATTTCATCTTCAAGAATCAATATCTCCATCTTAATCTCATCAATAACTTCGTCATCACTATAATCGGTTGAAGATCGATCTTCCTCTTCGGGAGAAGAATCGATGAAAACATCAAGAGCCGCATCGAAATTCATCACAACACTAAAATTGTAACTAAGAGAATATTGGAATTGGTTTTTGGATAATATGAGGTGTGGGGATTGTCTTATAGATGTATTTCACAATTTATAGTCATCACAGACAAAATATAGCCGTTACTAACAAATATAGTCGTTGGGAGAAGAAAATTTTTTACTCAGCGCAACAGGTGCCTAAGACTTAGGCACCTGATTGAAAAAAAACAGGCAGTAGTATAGATGCCCTAATATAGCAGAGCCGAAGTCTATCGTATAAGTCTTATTTTCTAAGATGGCAAGTGAACCTATCAACTCTAGTCGAGCCCAGCTCTTCGAGTTCCCAAATAAGACACCTCCAAAGTACAATAGCATAAATGCTCTAAAGATTACTTTTGTATTACCCTTATCGTTGAAGTCTACTCATGTATGGTCAAGGTAAGTCTCGAGGTGAGCAAAACTAACACATCCTTTTTCATAATCTTTAAACTCCATTGCGGGAAAAATTGTTAAGGTCTTACCGTATTCCGTGTAAAAGTCTTTAAATATTATCGGCTCTCCTATCCCGATACCTATCCCGGTAAGCACAGTAAAATCTCTAGGAGTGATCCCTAACTCTCCACAAGGTAGGTGAAATGTGTGAGTGTTTGGCCACCAACGCTTAACCATCGCCAAAACTACTTGGTTGTCTCCATTCCCAATTTTACAATCAAATACACTCATCAAATTGGTAGCCTTTAATTTTCGTTTCAAGTGAGGTACCTTTATAAGTCTCAAGTAGATTTCAAGGAGCTAGGCTAAAATAGATTGATATTTAAATCCAACTCGAGCCTGTAAAGGCATTAATAAACACAAATAAGAATATCTAAATTAAATTCTACCGGAAGTAAATAATTTGAAATAAGTATAAAACCAATAATTTACTAATTTACGTTATTTCAACTTACCGATGTAGTAGCAACCGATGTGGACAAATGACCCTTCCCATCCGGTTGTATTAGTTGCCGAAAGTCACGCGGTCCATAATATTCTGGAAGAGGTGGAGGAGGTTCAGTAGAAACATTCAGAACTTCTTCAAACCCGACTTTTCGTTTTTTGCCAGATAAAAAATGCAATTGGGAAACTTTACATTCGTAATATTCTTCCTCCTCATCGCTTGATTCGGTATATTTTTCCTCTTCTGACGACATTGTCAAATCCTGCATTAATAAACACATATTAATTTATATAAATACCATCACAATACTCAGGCTCAAGGCAATAGGAAGTATTAAATCAATCAGAGGGTGTCAAATTCTATTAAAGCACCAAGGCGCGTTCGTCGTTTTTAACTTCATTTTCCACACAATACCCTATTTTCAACACATTGGAGTGAAACTTTGGGATGCAAGAGGAGTGAAAAATGGTGATTTCAACACTATGACAGCCAAATTCAATCAATACTCCCCCAAGAAATCACAATTTTAGGAAAAAATTACAATACCCTAAAATACACCAAGAATCACAAAATCAAAGAATACCATAAATTAACAAGTAACAGTGTTGGTTTGATATAATCTTACGCGCATTACACCAAGGAAGTTCAAATTAAATGTGTGTAGAGAGAGAGAGAGAGAGAGAGATACCTGAAGAGAGGAGATGCCCTAGTTGGGCAAAAATTAGACAAAGAGAAACAACAGTTCGTAGCTTTTGACTCAGTGGAACAGGCGCCTAAGACTTAGACGCCTGATTTTTTTGATAAATTTAAACAGGCGCCCAAGTCTTATGCGCCTATTTGAATTAGTTTAAAATCCAAGTCAGGCACTTTTGGAGGAAATTGCGTCTGACTGACTTGGATTTCCCTTTTTTGCATCCAAGTCAGTCAGACACTTTAGGAGATGGCGTGATGATAATCCGTGCAATTGTTTCTTGGGCAAAGCACACAGGTGACGACTTTGTTGCGACTTTTTGGATTTGTGCGATTTTTGAGTTTCTCAGTCCATTTGAAAAATTAAACAGACCTTGTTCCTATCCGAAATCGGCCTCTTTCGATTTATTTTTGCATCCTCTATCCCTTCTCTATTTGGGGCAACCATCATCACTTCCTGATTTTTCCTCCCCTATTATCTATATGATAAAGCCCAAGCCGAATGGGTGATCCGCCTCTTACTGAGGATACGTCTCTGCTTGGTATCCCGGAAACTTATATCTGCAGAAATCAAACTTGGATAATGCCCCAAAATTTTCCTACCTCAGATGTTTCCTACATACGAACCGAAGCATTTATTCAACATGACTTAAGCGAAGCCTATAGATATTCAACATGACTCAAGCGGAGCATAACTTCAAATGCTTCAAGCCACTTTATTGACTCATAACTTGAGACTCTCATAATTGTACATAATTCCTGACCCGGTATGAGACTCTCATATTGTACGTAACTTCAAATGCTTCAAGTCAACCTCCCTGACCCGGTATTTAATAACGACAAGTCCATATTGTACATAATTCCTTGGACATCAAGGACGAAACAACTAATATATTAAAAAGTGAACTTACACCTTGTATCAATTATATTGGTGTGATGTCATAGTTTTAAAACAAGTGGATATATATAAATAAAGGGTTCACTCCGTAGACTCCTACGAATAGTTTACTCACCATTTTACTCACAATCACAACCGGTCCATTGTACTTAATTCCGATTGTGATTTTATTTGTTAGAATACATAAATTCATTGATATTGAATGAAACTTAAAATTTATTGTATATGCTTAGTCCCACATTAAGCATTTACACTAATATTATAAGTGTCAAGGTTGAAACAAGAACAAGCCCTTTGGGTGAGAAAATTGTGCGCCCATGTGGGCGTCCTTGCAAAATTCATGAAACTCACATACGTCACACACGTTGAGCATAGCGAACGATGCAACGAGGGCCGTGGGTTCGAACCAAGTTTTTGGTGAAAGTTGGACTTGATCCTAGTTGCAGTCAGTTGGGGTTGGGCTTGGCTGTGAAGACTGATTCAGTCTATAACTGCTGCTTCATTGTAGGCCTTATCACCAGAACGTGGACTAAATGAGTCTCTAACTTCTTATTGATAGTGGCCGATTCCTCTTCATTTTGAACTCCACAAAGTTAAGAACATCTCTATAAGATGGAGAAGGTTAAGCTTCACTATATCCATTGAACACAGAACTAGATTTATCTTCCAATAATCTCTCTCTATTATAATGTATGGAGTTCTTGTTGTAGATTCTGAAAGCTGCTTCTCTTTGTGCATTGCGAAGCCGCTTATCCGTTGTATCCTGGAAGAGTACTGTCGTAACCGTAACACGATCGTTTATTAGTGAATTAGTGGGGCATAATCTCTTACAGACATCGTATCCCTTTGACGAGCCTTGGAATCGATAAGTTCTCTCTTAATTCCTTTTAATTCCATATCGATAATTTTACTGTTTAGTACATCGTTTCATAACAATCGTAAGAGATTATTTTACTGTGCTTTGATTTATCAAAATGGGAATCTCTAAACATTGTAAGAAACCTGAATCGTTCGACAAAACCAATTTCAAATGATGGCAACAAAAAATGATGTTCTATCTTCATACTCTGAATTTGACCGCTTTTCTTCATGAAATGGTTACTATTTCAAACCCTGAAGAATATGAACCCACTAGGTTTGGTGCCATTGCTGATTGGATTCACCAAGATTACATATGTAGGAAGTATATATTAAATGGTCTTACCCCTGCCTTGTACGATGTTTATATAAATTATATGACTGCGAAGGATCTTTGGGCCGCTTTTGAAAAGAAATATATAACTAAAGATGTCAGTTCAAAGAAGTTCGTTGTAGGGAGGTTCCTGAAATTTAAGATGGATGATTCCAAGCCAGTAGTTGTTGGGTGTGAACTCGAACTAAAGATTGTCGAAGATATGAGGAAATTATCGAAGTCGTTCGAACGAAGAAGGAAGCACTACATGAAAATTGGCTATTAACGACGTTTATGTGCAACCATTAACAACTGATACATCTGTTGTAAAATTGATCAAATTCTCGACAGATATATCTGATGTAAATTAAAAAATCTGTCATTTTGGATCAAATTTGTCGTTATGTTTATTAACAGTTTTATATGTCGCGTTTTAACATGTTTGCAACACATATAACTGTCATTTTCTTAACAACGATTTTGAAACACAAAAACTGTTTAGATTAAGAAACCATCCACCCTGTATTTCCCCTCTCTGTCTCTTCCTCAACAATGAGAAAATTCCCCCTCCTCTGCCCTCTAGTTATAAATTTAGGGAAACCATACAAACTTCTACTTGGGGTGGATTGGTGAAATTGGTTACTCTCTCTCTCTCTTTCATTTTACAAACTACGAATACTTATCATGGTGTAATGGGTAATGTCAGATATTTCTTCCTTGCTCAGTCCCTCGTTCAATTGCTTCAGAATTAATCTATGATTAAAGATTTTTTCATAGAAGAACATCTCTTCATCAATGACTAATTGTACTTTTGAATTTCTGATTTTGTTATTATTTCTCTTTGTAATCCCTAATTGTTTTGTTCTTTGATCGAGCAGGATTTAGGAAACACAATGGCTCCTCAGCGAATCAGGTCTCTCTCTCTCTTTCTTAACTAATTGATGGAATTCTGCATTTTTATTAAAATGGTTACTGTGGGATTAAATTATGTGTTCGATAATGTTTGGATGCAGCTCGATGAATGAGTGTAATGTCCCAGATTTTTTTTCTTTATTTAAATATATAATTATGCATCCATATTTTTCTTTGACATCATGTATTCTGTTTTATCATTTTATGTTAGAATTCTTAGTATGGTTTTTGGACTTACTGTCAACAAGAAACATTAGAACACCGTTTTACCCGTATGGGGTAGGCTTCGTTATAGCTATCGCAGTACCGTTCCATTGGATAACCACACACATCTGTTTTAGAGATTTGATCTATAGTTATTAGAGAAGAAAGTTTAAGGAAATTAGGGCTGCCATGGTGGAGTGTGGTGTTATTATTCTAGAGAGAGAGAGAGAGAGGGGGGCGACATAATTGGTGCGATATAGAGATCTGAATAGAGATGTGCAAGAGAGCTTCAATATGAATTGGGTTGTTCAACGATTTGGTGTTCAAGGTGGAGTCGTTTAATTATTGAAGAAGATGCAAATCTTTGGTTACAGTAGAGGAAAGAGGAAAGAGGAGAAGGGATTCAAGGCTGAGCCTTATGGATGTCATATCTAACTTTAAGATGCTTGGTTATCCTTTCTTAATTTTAGAACGTTGTTGGTCTATAGATGGTGGTTAATTTATAACATGAGATACTTGCTTTGGAGATTGGCTTATTCCAAATGTCTAGGGCTGAAAGATAAGAGAGAGATGCTTGCTTGGGCTAAATATAATCATTGATTTATTACTTATTTTGTGGGTCAAGTTGGTGAGGATGCTCATAGGAAATGGATTACTATGGCGGTGGAAAATGGTGGGGGTGAAGTTGGATTATTTGAATACTGTGAATGGTGTTCCCACTGGTCATGCTATGGTGATGCTTAAATCTGATGGGCAAAACTCTATCATCATTGTGGGTGGCGCTAATATGTGTTGTTGGCCTGAGTTGATGAGGATTTGGGCATTGTTAGGAATGTTGGGATTGTGTTGCTTTAAAGGGAGAAATATTACTATTCTAGAGTGTAGAGAGAGGGCTGCCTTTAACCGGTATCGCTGTTTTAGAGTGTAGAGAGAGGGTTGTCTTTAACCATCTTCAAGCACCAACTAGTCATTACCCCTTACCAATCGCAGCTGCCCTTTTTCTGTAAGTAATTCTCTGTTGCTTTTCATCTTGATAATCTGATTTTCAGTTCAGTAAAACCCTTGTGTTGTATGGGCAATTAGTTAATCTACTTTCCCCATTTCTTTTAAAGCCTTTTTGCTTGCCTGGATGATCTTTGTGAACAGTACGGATTTAAATTCATATTCATACTTGCCGACTTGTTGGGTAGTATTATTCGAGTGAAGATGAACCTTGCGATACAAGGCGTATCATATCTTGATGTTGGTGTGGACTGATATGGATGGACATTCAAGTATGCTTTGTTGAAGCTCTATATAGTTCGGCGTAACCAACTTATTGACGACTGATCTAAGGCGAGTTTGAACTCCGCCCAAAAATTTGGCAAGGTTCAGAGTTGTCAGATAAAATAACATCTTTTGCTGCCGACGTTTGAACTCCGGCCCATTGAATTTCTCTGGCATTTCTTGATGAACACGAACAACAGTTTTGTTGATAGACATCTTCGCTAAACTTGAACACAAAGAAGAGATCAATAAATCTATCTTAAGATTGTAGAACATGTATTCAGAATTGAGTCGAAGATGAACAAAATGGAAATTGAAAACACTGAAGATCGAGGCTTGTAGTCACTGCAATTTTCTTAAGACAGATTTCACCCTACGTATGGTGCTTCACAGTTTTCACGGTGCCTGTCTCCCAAGATATAACGATCGAATCGTATAAACTTAAAGCACTCAAGTCGATACGCCTGTTGAAATATCTGTAATTTTACTCTCAAGAAGGAAAGAATGAAAAAGAAGAAATGAGATTCTGATATTTTTCTGTGTGTCAAACACATAAAGAAGATTGATATAAATAAAGGAGAAGGTATCCTTTAAAAGCACCTGTAGACGGGGTTGCGTTCTAAGACACATCTCTAAGAAGAGTTGTGTCTCTTGATGAGTAACTGCATGTTTTATTCGAATAGAATCTATTTCTGTTCGAATACATTTCTTAATGCCAGATTTATTCGAATATAATCATAATCTATTCGAATAGATTCTTCCTGCCAGATTTTCTCTAAGAAGAGTTGTGTCTCTTGATGAGTAACTGCATGTTTTATTCTAATAGAATCTATTTCTGTTCGAATACATTTCTTAATGCCAGATTTATTCGAATAGAATCATAATCTATTCGAATAGATTCTTCCTGCCAGATTTATTCGAATAGAATATTATTCTATTCGAATACAATCTTATTCGAATTGACATATTCGAATAAAATCTATAAAATAGTTCAAATGGGTCATGGGTTGGTTCGTGCACGTAAGCCCATGGGCGTCCCCATAACAAGCCTTCACGCACTCGCCTCAGACACTTTTGAGGGCACCACTTACTTACACATGTTATACATATGTAACCCAATATAAAGTGAAAATACTCTTTTCACTTATCCAATGTGGGACTAACAATAATCACCAAGGTTTTATTCAAACCACAAAGAAAAGACATGCATTTTTTCCTGTGCTGTTGGTGAGGCAGTAATGAGGGTGAACTTCGTGGAGAATCATGTAAATGAGAATGTTGGCCATATGAGGATGTAGATGGTTATCTAGTGTACTGAGGATGAGAAATTTGAATAAGAATTGGTGTGATTTTGGAATAATTAGACTGACGGTTTGGTTTTGGAACAATTGAATTGACGGTTGGTTGAGGCAATATGAATGGACATTTGAATTGTGGGGGTGTTTGCTGGTTTGATCTCTATAGATGAAGGCAAGAAGGCCATTGAAGAATAGTTACACTTTAGAATCTAGATACCCACCTAATACTGTAGAGGAGTGAAAAACAGAAATGGGGATCTGAAGAATGGCATTAATAATCTCAATTCTGTCCACTGTCAAGGCCCAAGGGGTTAACAAGTTCTTGTGGGAGGCAAGTCATAAATCCAATTATGATCCTATATATCAACTCTCATACCATCTCCAATTTTCCAACAGAGACCTGGGGCTATTATGTCTCTATAGTAGGAGTAAGGACATTGAAGAAAGGAGGTAGAAGGAAAATACTTGGCCTTGACCATCTTAGAGAAGAAATGATTTAGCCCAGTGAGAAATTTCCAAGGAAATTTTGTAAGGAGAGTAATTTTGAAGCTTAGATCATCTAATATTAAGACCTCAACATCTAATGGGTTTACAAAATCATAAAGTAGACCTTGAGGCAAAAGAAAGCGAGACATCTGGTAAACAGGCATAGAGGAGGATACAACCTTGATTAAAGTAGTTCTACCAGCCTGAGACATACATCTAGACTTCCAGGCCTCAACGTTTTTAATGAGTTTAGATTTAAGGAAGTGAAAATCCTGTTTTCTTCTTCTACAATGAACCACTTGGGTGCCAAGGTATCTTGATGCAGAAGCACCTTTTTTTAAATCTAAGCACTTTTTTAATCAGAGCACCAACTCTAGAGGGAATGTTAGAACTGAAAAGGACTTCAGGCTTTTGACTATTGATTTCCTGTCTAGAGAGAGAGAGAGAGAGTTGTAATGATTAATCACATCCAGGAAATGACCTGCCTCCTCAAGATTAGCTCTTCCAAAGAGAAAACTATCATCAGCTAAAAAACAGTGGGGAACAGCAGGAGCTCCCCTATCAATTTTAATGTTATGAATAAGTTGATCATGTTTTGCCTTAAGCAAAAGTCTGGAAAAGAACTCAGAGTAGAGGATGAAATGGAAGGGGGAGAGAGGGTGGATGTCTTATACCTCTTTTAGGCTTGAAAAACCCAAAAGGAGACCCATTTAACTTAATGGAATAAGACACAGTAGTAACACATTGAAGGATCCACTTGATAAAAACAAGATCAAACCTAAACTCTGAAGAATAGCTTTAAGAAAATCCCACTCAATTCTATCATAAACTTTGTTCATGTCAATTTTTAGTGCCATACAACTCTTAATACCTTTTTAAAATTTTGAGAAAATGCATAATTTCTTGTAAGAGAGCCACATTGTCACTAATGGGTCTACCATGCACAAAAACATTTTGGTAAGAACCAATGAGCTTAGGCAATTCTACTTTTAACCTAGTAGTAATAATCTTTGAAATGATTTTATAAGTAGTGTTGCAAAGGCTAATAGGTCTATATTAGTGTATCTTAGAAAGTTTTGTGACTTTGGGTATGAGAGTAATGCAAGTGTGGTTTAGTCATTTAAGTAAAAAACCAGTAGTGAAAAAGTGTTGAGTTTGGACAAAAATGTCATATCTCACCACATTCTTAAAATTTTGGAAAAAATGTAGGGAGAAATCATCAGGGACAGGGCTTTTGAAAGGAGCCATAGAAAACACAGCCATTTGAACTTCCTCAAAATCCACAGGTTTAGTTAAGTCAATATTTTCTTGAGATGTGATTAAGGGTTGGATAACAATGAAAATAGAGTCAGAGTTAAAGAGGACGACCTTCTTCTCTAGAAGATATAAAAAGATTAGAGAAATAATTGACAATGTGATCCCCAATCATCTGCCTAGAATTAAGCCATTTCCCAGTGTGATCTTGTAACAAGTCAATTTTGTTAAACTTTCTCCTAATAGTAGTGGCTCTGTGGAAGTATTTTGTATTTCCGTCCCCTTCACTAAGCCACAATTCTCTAGATTTATCTCTACAAAGTTTTTCTTCAGAGTTTAAGAGCTGGTGTAGATGCTATTGACCTAAAGAAATAGCTTGGACATCACAACTCTCAGGGTAGCATTGTAATTGGAACAGATGTTGCTCACATTGAGTGATAACTCTTTGAATATTTCCCAGTTCTTTGTGATTCCAATCCATGGTGTTGTTTGAGAGTTTTCAGTTTCTTAGTAATCACAAAGGATGGTGAAGTATTAAAAGCGGAATGCCAGGTTTGTTCAACCAATTCTCCACATCTAGGTGCATCAGACCACATAGAGTTATGGTGAAAGGGTTTTGGGAGATTATCAGGATAAGGGGAAGTGTCAAGAGTAAAAATACTATGATCAGAGTGAGAAATAGGATAGTTAGTAACATTGGCATCACGAAAGAGATCAATCCAATCAGGATTGGCAAAACCTCTGCCAGTCTTTGTTTAATAGTGTTATTGCCTTTCCTATTATTGCATCAAGTAAAAGGAACCCCTTGAAACCCAAGATCAGAGAAGGAAGCTTGTTGGAGAAAGGAGATTAAAGTTTTTCTAGAAACAGGAACATCTAAATTTCCCCCACTTTTTCCCACTGATAAACAAATTCATTAAAATCCTCAAACTTAAGTCAAGGTTTAGTGAGTGATACTACTACTAAATTTGTGAAGGCTATTCCATAAGATAGATTTATGAGCACCATCATAAATGCCATTTTAATTTTTTTGCTAGGTAAGCAGAAGTTTTATAGATTTTTGAAAAAAAGAAAATTAACAGGAGGAACAAGAGATGGAGAAAGAAGAAACAAAAAGTTACATGGAAACCCTAAAGTATTCTACATCTGGCACTTCAATCCTCTCCAGGAATGAAGGTCTTCCAGCATACGAAACTTTCTCCCCAGGCGAGAGAAGTTCCTCTTTTAGCTGCTGCATTAGATCCAAAGTTCACTTCGCGCCAAACAGTTGTAATTCGAATTCTAGCATATGATCGTTTTAGCTTGTTCCATAGCAGCTGTAATTTCCAGGGAAGGGATTTAGACTTAAAAGCAATACAGGCTGAGGAAGAATCCGTAGTAATCCAAATGTTAGGAAATCCAAATCTTGCAGCATGTAGGAGAACATCCAGGATGGAGACACATTCAGCGTCATAAGCAGTAGAGAGAGGAATGTTAGAGACTGCAACCCCTAGAACTGTGCAATGGTGATCCCGAAAAATGGCACCGCAACCACTAATACCAGGATTACCCAGAGAGCAGCCATCACAAGATAGAAGGACATCATAAATACCATGAATGCAAGATAACAACTAGGGTTTGTAACAACGTTCAGATTCAACAGGGCCATCCATGGATGAAGAAATTACAACTACTTAGAATATAAATAGTGATGTTCTCATGCCACAAGAACCATAGGCCATGTTTAGCCCCTTGAACTGGAACAATATGAGATTGAGAGAAACCCAAAATTTTAATTCTTTGAATGCTCTTATCATAACCAATTTTAGTCTCCATTAAAAACAAAATATCAGGTTTGAACTTCCTTATATGGGACTTTAGCGCTTGAAAAGTAGAGGCCTTCCCACTACTTCCACAATTCCATCGCTGTGAGTCTCATAGACACAGAGGTGGGTTTGGTCTATAGACACAAAGAAACGAAGAGATGGAATCACTTTATTTATGCTCTAGTTGTTGTTTATGTTCTACTTGTGTTTTTGGAATGAAAATTGGCGATAGCAGTGAGATAAAAATCTGCAACACTCATTGATGTTGATCGTTGCCTCAGATTAATTTCCTAAGCATTCCCGCATCTTAAGCAAATGAGTATGGAAGTATTATTTATTCCTCAGTTTTTGTATCTCAGTGTGTATAATCACTCACAAAGTAAACACACTGTCTAAAATAACATTGATTTCATCAAAGACAAGTTTAAATTACTCTAATCAACAACTTTGTACTCCATAAATATTGAAGGGATTCCCTCATAGCTATTTACAGTTCACAACTTAGCATGTTATTTCACATGCTTCGAGCTTTAGTCAAATCCGCGAACCTGCCTGTTTCATTTGGACTCATACTGAAATGGAAAACATTGGGAGATTTTGAGTTACCTACATTACACCCACAACTCGCCCCATGTTGATTCGCAGTCTAGTGCTTTTGCAGACATTGGCAGTCTACACGGCTTATGGATGTTTACATCTATAGCCACTTGTCCAACACACTTTCTTCCCTACTTTATACCTCAGGACAGACTTAATTACGAAGCGCACTTGTCTCTGCAATTTCAGGCGCAGATGTGTAGCCCAGCAGCAGTTTAGAAACACATTTTATTACAAAAATACCCGTATGGTACTAACGTCATCAAATAAGACAAAAAAGAGTTTGAGAAAGGTGGAGACAAAATTGCCGAGCAGCTGACATTCCTCGGGTACTAAAAAACTACTAATCGTCACGATTTTAGTTTTCCCTCGGTCCTCGGATAAGAAGAAGAAGAAGCGATTTGTTGGGTTGTTTCACACGTCATCACAAATAAAAAACTTATTTTTTGCGCAGAAATCGCTGTTTGATCCGTAAATATTTAAACATTTAAATATTTTTAGCCCAAAAGAATGATAACGTTGGATAGAACAATCAGATACAGGTAATGTTTTTCCTTGTTTCAGCTAAATTACGTGTGGTGTAAATTTTATTATTTAGTCCATCCAAAAGAAAAGAATTTGTGTTCATAATGACGGACTAAATGAAACAATCCTCTTCCCCTCTCGTTTTCCCTCCTCTCACCCTCTTTCCTTGCAGCTACCAGACATACTCTCCCATCTCAGCCATCCCACTACACCTCGCCATTTCCACTCTTTCTCTTCTCCAAACCACCCTCACTACTCCACCCAACCCATACATCCACAACAATCTCTCCACCAAAACCCTAAAATACCAAACTTGCTCTTTTCCATTCCAAGACTTTTGGGAACCTTAATACCTTTTATTTTTTATTTTTTTTATAAGCTGAATTTTTATATAGATCTGCAACCCTGAGTCTCCAACCCCAGAAGGTTTCGAACCCACGACCTCTCTCTAGGTGGAGAGGTACTACCACCACTGGGCCAAGAGCCCAATGGTGAAACCCTAATACCCTACCCAAGTCTTTTGGACAACATCCCCACACACCGCGTGCAGAACCCACTTCTCTCTTCGACCAACTCGGAACAGACTTTTTGGACGAGGCCGAACCCGAGGAGGGTACTCATTACCTTGACCGAGTCGGAGCTTTGACAGAAAGCCTTAGAGGATGCTCCACCCATGACTCTATACCTATTCTTATGCTTGATAAAATGCTATGGGAAGGTCTCCAAAGCTGATGGAACTCGTGGTAGCTTTCAAATCCATATCACCTTACATCAAGGAGCAGGTCCTAATCGACGGAGTTACTCGAGAATGGTCTAAGCTCATATTCCGCATCCCACCCATTTCCTACGAACAAGAATCAAAGGATTTCATTGTAAACTTCCACAACATTGAAGAGCAACGCACTATCATGCAAACTCCCCCAGTGAATGTTTATGGGTACTCGCTACTGCAACATACCGTGGATCCATTAATACACCAATCAGAAATATCATTCCCCCATTTTTATGTTGGGTTCAGCTGTACGGTCTCTCCTGTTGCCTCCTGGATAAACCCACTCTCGCGATCATCGGGAACAAAATTGGTGAGCTTGTTCGTGACGACTACAACCCAACGGAGGCCGGGCAGTCTAAAGCTAGCTTTGTTCGCATTCTTATTAACCTTATAACAGACAAACCATTAGTTCTAACTATACCCGTATCGTAGTCGAACCAATATGGTGACGCTAGGATTACTATCAAATATGAGAGCTTGGAAGGGTTTTGTCCATACTGTGGTATAGTACGCACTCGATTGCTAATTGCAAGAGTTTTGAAACCATTATGCACGAACGCAACCATCTAAACCGGCAAAGTTCGAATTCCCGTTTGGTTTGCATATTCAAGTTAACCCGCCCAAAAATATTCAAACCTCCCCGTTCAAGCACTTTTACGCCGGTAATACATCGAAACCTTATCGTCACAGCACCTCCTCACACCGTGAACAAGTTTTCTCGCCCTATCCACACAATGCTGAATCGAGAAAGGATGTAAGTGAGATATCAGACGAGCAGTTGACCATTTCAATTCTTGGAACCAACAAGGTCACCCTTTCCTGTAGCTAGAATCTGGCCATGCAGACCAGAACTTTGCACATGCAGACCAAAACATCCGCGACGTAACGAGGCTTGAGCTTCAACATACCGACAAGGGTCAGAGAGACAAGGCCGCTTCCACATCAACCCATAACATCACTAGACGGGGTCAGACCTTGGGAAATACAAAATCTAGACCTTTCCATGATTTTTTGGGCGTCGACTTTGGGGGGTGGGGGTGGTGATCACCAGTGAGCTTCTCAAAGACCTTAACACTGTGACAAACAATCATATTAAACTACTACAAGATTGTTCCCAAAGGGGGACCCATAAAAATCCTCTGCTAGCCGTTCACTCGCCTGTAAAAGACCCCCTGGGAAACGTGCTCAATCTGGGTTCGGGTTTGAGGGGAACACATACTGACACCCACTCTGTTGACATCTCAGCCTCATATGCAAACATCATTACTGGTAGGGACCACAACAAGGTGAGGCAAATTGGAGAGCATTTCAAAACATTTTTGGGCTCAAACGTTACTGCATGGGACGTGGGCCTACTTGATAACCAACGTTTGGCTCTAAAACAATTCGAGGAATGCGGACGACCACAGTTGGGTGGGCTTTCTCCTTGTACTGATATTATGCAGACCCAAAAATCAAACATTTACAAACCCACCCTGACTATACCGATCGGACCAAAGCGTCACCAACGTCCAGCCAACACCCACTACTGCTTTTCGGCGGGCATGTCTGCCGGAGCATCTCCAGTAAGGAAAAGCTGATAAAGCCCCTCAAATCTGAGTCTGACCCCATGTCCTTAAAAGTTGGATTATCCTCGGACGAAAGCTCAGGCTGGCACACACCGAGCCACCAAGACTTTTTGGATCAGACCTTGACCCGAGCAGGGGGAACAATAGCACCACCGGAACCAACAATCTCAAATGATCCTTTTTCTTATCATGTGACACTCATGAATGTACAGGGGACTCGGGTCTCCCCTCAAAGGTGCGCAAAATATCACCAAATTTTGCTTACTGCGTTTTTAAATTCCATAAATATGTATCTATTAAAATGTCGTACAAATATATTGTTGATAATTCAGACGGAATTTTTGAACGGTGGCGGTTCAAACCCCCAGAAACTAGACACTGGAGGCCTCACCCAGATTCGAAAGAGGCCGATGGTATAAAACTTAATACTGTACTCAATTATCAACGTATACCAAAATTTTGTAGCTTCAGCACAAATAGACAATTTAAATCCCTCAGAGACCTTAGGTGTACACCTACCTTGACGAGTTTACATAAAAGATACACTTGCAGATGGGGGAGGATAACTCAACTGGTCAAGCAGACGCAACATCCTTCCCAACTCGCTCTTCGTCTTACAAACATAGGCATAGAGGGGGCCAAACGTTTTGTCGTTAGAGTCGCTCGATCCCCTCCTTTTATCCAAAGCCTTTCGGATTGGACTTCCATCCCCCTACACTTTCGAAAAATCCGCTCTCGGCTTTAATCTAAGAGATCTTTCCTGAAAACCTACCACAAAGTCTGCCGTAGCATCATTCAAGCAAAAAAGGATATTTTAGACAACCTGGACTCTCAGCAAACGGAAGCGGGCCCAACACCGGCCCTCAGTTTCAAATAATTGTGCTCTCTTGGAACTGCAGGGGAAGCATAAAGGCATCCACCCTTCGAGAGCTTCTCTCTCACAAAAAAAAATTGAGCCCCGACATCATCTTCCTCTCTGAGACCAAAGCTACCAGCACATAAGTCATACGTAAGCTCAACATTCTGAGATTCACCCACTCCCACACTGTTAATGCAACCGACAACCACGGGGGAGGGCTTTGGCTAGCCTGAAATCGCAATATTAAGCTCTTTATTCTCTCCTCGTCACCCAGTAGTATTGATGCTCTCATCCAATTCCCCACTACTCACACCGGCCATGGCCTCCACTCAGATCATTGGATGTGCTCCTTTACGTACGGTCCCCCTGAAGCTCAAAATCGAGCCACATACTGGAACGCTATTGGTCAACTTCTCCAGGCCATACCTATCCCTTGGATTATCTTGGGCAACCTTAACTGCATTACGTGCCCAGATAAAAAGTTTGAGCGAAAACCTTATGATAATACGACACCTAACCCCTTTAAAAAAATCATCTTTGACGCCGCCATGATAGATCTAGGCTTCTTTAGTGTCCCTTTTACCTGGTCTAACAAAAGGAAAGGCAAGGATCTGGTCAAGCAACGTCTGGATCGTGCCTTAGCTTCCGCTTCCTGGTGCACCACCTTCCCCGACGCCACCATCAAGGGCATGCCTATTATTGGCTCGGACCGTGGCCTTATTTTTTTTTAACACTAAACCTGGATCTCACAAACTTCCTAAACAGTTCTACTTCCAATCACTCTGGACTAAGCAACCTGACTGGCAAAAGATCATTAAATCGGCCTAGAGTAAAGACCAAATTGGATCTCGGCCCCTTTGCCTCTGCAAGAAACTCAGACATACCAAACAATGGCTGTCTAGGTGGAACAAAAAGGTCTTCAACTGCACCCCTAAACGGATCCAAACCCTTAGAGACCAAATTCTTGCCATCCAGAAGGAGCCTACGACTGATAGTAACAGTAAAATTGAACTAGACCTTCAAAGATAGCCGGAGATTACCCTAGACCAAGAAGAAACCTTTTGGAGAGACAAATCCTGAAAAACGTGGCGTAGAAAAGGGGACCTTAACACCAAGTTCTTCCACATCTCCACTATCTGTCGTAAAAAAAAGAATGAAATCACAAAGATTAAAAAACAGGATGGCACATGTGCTCACGAGCGGGCCGATATAGGAGACGCCTTCGTTGACTTATACAATGACCTTTTCTCTCCATCCTGTCCTATCCTTAAGGTTCACGACCTCAACATCATAGAGCAACTGATCACGGACGATGACAACATCCAGCTCACCAAAGACCCAACTATGGAAAATGTGAAAGAAACTCTCTTTGCTATGAACCCGAACAAATCTTCAGGGCCAGACGGTTTCACCCCCCATTTCTACTAAAAATCATGGGACATCGTCAAAGAGGACATTTACAAAGCTACGCTCGCATTCTTCCAATCTGGGTATCTCCTTACGGAATACAACCATACAAATATCACGCTCATCCCAAAAACCCAGAGCCTGGACAGCCTGGAAAAATTCTGCCCGATCAGCCTCTGCAATGTTAAGCTCAAGATCTTTACAAAAATTTTGGTGGGCCATCTCAAACCTCTTCAGAACAAGATTATCTCGCCGGCCCAGAACGCTTTCATCCCTAGACGACAGATCTTTGATAGTATCATTATGGCCCAGAAGATCATCTCCTCTCTTAAGAAGAAGAAGAAGGGGCCAGTAGGCTCCATGGCAGTCAAGCTTGACCTTAGCAAAGCTTTTGACATAGTGGAATGGGGTTTCCTAGGGGATGCTCTCAAAGCCATAGGATTCTGCGACAAATGGTACAACTGGATCTATCAATACATTTCCACTACCGCTCTCTCCTTCAACCTCAATAGTACCTCCTATTGTTTCCTTAAACCAGGACGAGGCATCCGTAGGGAGACCCTTTCTCCCCTGTTCTTTTCCTCATCTGCTTGAAGGTCCTTTCAAGAATCTTACTTAAGGCTGAGCTTAACAAGGAAATACATGGCATTAAGACGGCCAGATAAGGCACTCCTATCTCCTACCTCCTTTTTGTCGACGACAGCTTTATCTTCTACAAAATAATCCTGAAGGAAGCAGGAGCCCTTCAAGACGCCCTGGATACTTTCAAGAACGTATCTGACCAAGCTATTAACCTCGACAAATCCTGCATCCTCTTCAGCAAGAACAGCCATCGCAGATATCACAAAATTATCCAAACGATCCTCCACATTAAGAAAGACTTCGTGGGTGAGAAATACTTGGGAACACCTTTGATCGTTGACATATCAAAGAGTCTGAATTTCCAATATATTATTATTAGAGTGTCTCAACGCATTGAAGTCTGGAAAGCTAGAAACCTATCCCAAGCAGGAAGACTTACCCTTATTAAAGTTGTTAACTCAGCAATACCTTCTTTTTTCATCTCCATATTTCCTTTTCCTATCAAAATTTATAAAAAAATGGACTCCATGAATGCCATATTCCTTTGGGGAACCAACAGCTCAGGTAAGGCCAAGCCCTATCTCATTAGCTAGAAGAAGACCTACTAAAAACATAAAAATGGTGGTTTGGGCACCCGTACTGCCATAAACCACAACCAGGCCATGCTAGCAAAGCTCTTCTGGATGGTCTTAAAAGAACTTGACAAACCTTAGGCCCACAACATGAAGCAACGTTACTCCTCTAAGGTATCCCCGATGATCTCCTCCCCTAAAGCCTCAGACAGCTGGATCTGGAAAGGGATCATCAAAGCCCGCAACCGGATTTGGCCGAACCTCATTTGGCATATTGGGGATGGAAAAATGGTTGACTACTGGTTGAAACCATGGATCCCTGGTATCCCCTACGGAAGACCCGCGGGTCCTGTATCTTCGCATAAAACTTTCTCTAAGGTGGCTGACCTTATCTGTACATCTAGCCGCACTTGGAAGAATGATCTGATTCAATCTATTTTTCACAAAGACATTGCGGACGTCATTCTTGTGATCCCCCTAAGCAACTCCACGGCCCCCGATGTGCTTCGATGGAGAAAGGAGAATAATGGGATCCTTACGGTTAAATCTATTTATCAAGCATCTATGGAGGATGCCCTCAATGACCCTCAGCCTACCTACCAGCCTGTTTCGGACAATTTCAACTGGAAGAGGATCTAGAATCTCAAGATCCTGTTTCGTATCCAATTCTTCCTCTGGAAAACCCTTCATAATGGGATCCCCACAAAGTAGAACCTATGGCATGGAGATGATAATTGGGATACCATTTTCCCTCGATGTGGAGAAGAAGACGAAACCACCACCCATACTCTCATTTTATGCAACAATGTTAGAGAATTTTGGGCCTTGTCCAACCTCATCCCGGACCTTCGCAACTGGGCCTACTCTGACTCTATGGAAAAGGTTCTGACCATTTTAACCCTCCAGAAAAGGAACGATCTTGACACCACAATACTTTGGAGCATGATTGGCGCCATCATGTACATCATCTGGATTGACCGAAATGAGCTCGTTTTCATCAAAGTCAAACCTAACCCGCCAAAGGCTATCAAGATTGCCATGAGCTATTTTTTGCATCCCCCTCTCATCACCACTACCGTTCATAGACCCACCAACATGGCCCTTTCGCAGGTTCATGAGGGGTGTCATATTATCACAGTGGATGCCTCTTGGGTACCTCGCAGGTTCATGAGGGGTTTCATTATTAAATCTCATAGCTATGTGATTTCTTGTGCAGGCTTCGACTCTGTCAGAGCAGCGGATCCAGAAGAAGCGGAAGCGCTGGCAGTGATAAGGAGAATGAAAACAACGCTCCAGGTTGGCCAAGAGCGGGTGCTGCTTATGACTGACTACAACCGCCTGATTAGAGCTTTTGAGACACGCTCGGATGACCTATCATGGGGAGCTCTGACCCTAGCCCTAGACTTACTTTCTCTCTCATCCCTCTTCGTCGAATTTCGCTTTAAATACATTAACCGATCTTGTAATTTTGAGGCACACGCTTTAGCCAAACAGGGTGCCCACTCCCCCTCAACTTTTTGTTTGCTGCCGTTGGAGGCATCAAAGCTGTTGAACTCTGTTATTTATGCTGATTTTTAATATATTCTTATTCTTTTTCTTAAAAAAAATGGACTAAATGTGGCACAAAACACAGGCTTCATAAAGTCTTAGCTTTATGGGTGGACCGGACGATCTAGGTCCTGGTTGTAGCCCTGAAATGCGCCACAACGGTAAGCGATTTCCAGTGATTTTTTTTTGTTTGAGTTGAAACTGAATTTGGAAGTCGAAAACGAAGAAACCATTGGCTTAGAAATGACGCCTTTTATCATGTCCACGACCTTATTTTTTTCTCGTTCAAAACACGTCATGGCACAAGTGCGCAACCATTGGGCTCTTGGCCCAGTGGTGGTTGTACCTCTTCACCCAGAGAGAGGTCTTGGGTTCGAAACCTCATGGGGTTGGAAACTCAGGGTTGCGGATCTCTATTAAAAAACTAGCTTAATAAATAAATAAATAAATAATGGCATAAGTGAGCTGGGAAGAGCGCTTTGTCCTAAGTTTTCAAACATTTAAGCAAGTCACCTAATAAATTATTTCAGTGATACTTATAAACGACATTGTACACACTGAGTAAATCTTATAAAGACAGAGGTTTGCATACCCCGTCGAAGACATATACTATTCAAACACCGCTCACAAATTGATTATGATTATATAATTACTTAAATATTCAAAGAAATAAGTACAGTGAAATATATGCTCCTGTACTAAATAATTATCATGATTGTGTTCATCAAATATTTGAAACTCAAATCAGTAACATATATCACAGATCCTAGAAACTAATGTAGTGTGCCAGAAGGAATAATTCACAACTTCCAAAGATTTACATACCTACGGCCAATAATATTGTAGAAGAATCTTCCTCTCCGTTTTGGTACAACCAACCCTAGATTCTGAAGATTCTGTTGAAATGAATTGCTTGTAAGGTCGAAAGGCATACAATGGGATGAAATATATCGTCTCATAGGGGCAGATGGGATGCATATAATTTCTTTAAGCCAGAAATGGGTAAATTTGTCACCTCTAATATAGCCAATGTTGATTTGTCCTGGTTTAGAGTATAAAAATGCAATGTCTTGATCCCATGAGCTAGAAGTTTCTTGCACATTTTGGTTGCGAGCTCAATTCCGTAATTTCTGATGGATTCATCATCACCTTTAATAGGCTCCAGAGCCGCCGTAACTTCAGCTGGAACCTACGATACGACACTGATATTAGTGCAGGTACTCAAAGAAAAGATAAGGCATAACGATTCGGGGTCACATAGTTTTATGTCCATACTTTTTCCCCCTCCCAATCAACATTAGTCAATCTTTGGGCTTCATTTTTTACTATAATGTCACCTTTCTAATCTGTATATTTTGCTTTTTTATTTGATAAAAGGCGACTGGGAAGGTTCAATCTATGTTATCAAGTTGGTTCAGTAGCTATGATTTTGAAATCATGACAATATTTGTTTACAGAAGCATTATAGTACCTACGACGATGAGACGGGTTATTTGCGCTTCTCTGGTAATAGATATAGTTTAGAAAGGATTTTTTTTTTTAAAGTTTAAGATATCAAGTTAAAGCTACTGAAAGAGTTTCTTAATGTTTTTCTTTTGCAAGGCAAGCTGGGGTCGAAAGCAGATTAGCAGACTAAAAGAATACCAACAATATAATACTCTGCCATGGACCTATGGTGCTCCTATCACGACAAACTACCCAATACATCAACTGTATTTACGAGGCTTTTTAGTGGGATGCCAATACAAATGGCTTCCACTTGGGAAGCCGGTCTAGTTGGCATCAACTTTTGTTTTACCTACTTTTAGAAGGCATGGTTGTCACGGCCCAACCCGGGTTTGCCTCTACAGTGCCCGGAGCACAGCGGAATAAGGGACCGTGCGGTGTACACGCACGTGCGGACGGCGTGTACCAGCCATCTTCACTAGCGCGGCGGCGTCAGTGGAATATAACCCACGGATGCTAGAGCGACATCCGGATAATCCTCTGGATACTCGTGAGGGGTCATCGAATATGTACTCGGGATAGGCAACAACGCTGAAGGTTCCCTCAATAATCCCTACAACGTAATCTCTCGTGACGCGCACGAGGTACGGAAAACACATCTGTCATGTAGCGGATCAGGGTAGTTTAATATGCCGGGTTCCAGATAAGGGACTCATATATGAAGGGGCGACGAGCCTGAACTATTTATATTGTCCAGCTGTAAGGGGCGGTGCGTCTCAGGTAGCCCGTGGGGCATAGTGGCGCCATATAAAGTCCTCTCTGGAACGGGGCCCGCATTGTGAGGCCATGTCCCCTAGCCTTCCCTAGGCCTAGGAGAACTCATGACTATCCCTTATAGATAGCCCATGAGCCGGGGTCCTTGATGACCAAGCATTAAAGCTCTTTTAGTTATGGGGAGGATTGGACCAAGGTTCCTCCTTAATATAACTACTAAGTAAATAGTTAAATTCCAAAAGGAAACGTTAAAACTGGCGACGAAGCGTACTGCCCCTTTTCGCCCCCTTAACTGAATCCGTTTTAGACGGAACTTGGCGTGGAGCTATATTAGGATATAGAGAACATATATCCAATGTCAGTTCTCAAAATGCTCGGGTGGATTTGCCCGACGTTCGGTAGGCTGTCACACCCTCCCGCACTTAAAATAATCTCGACGTCCTTGTCGAGAACCTTCTTCCACACGGCTCTTGCAAGGATTCAATCTTCTACATCTTCAAGAAACTAACAACTCTCCCGCACTTAGTTCAGAGTACTATATCTTCTTCTGTACTAGCGGATATTGAGTCCAACTGCTAGTCTCAATGCTGACAACAGTGTCTTCAGAACTGAACCTTAACTTTGCCCTTTCCAACTGAAGTGCGTGGTGACTGGACCTTCATTCAAACTCTGGAGTCTGCCTTCTCTTCTGGATACTATCCCGCGGCCTTTAGCCTTCTAAAAAAATGTATGGGCGGTGTACTCTAGCATCACTCCCTCTGAAAATGCGCTGTATCCTATTGCAAAACGCCTTCTCCCCTGACACAATTTGGAATGTCGCTATACTCGAAAAACCTGGGGCATCTCCTCCGGACAGCCCGACGAGGATATCTGCAATCCCGTCTAAAAGTGCGCCCACTTTCGAGTTACACAATGCCTTCGCTGCTCGAGAGTTCAATCTTCTGTGAATCTCGGCTTCAAGCTTCACTTTTCTTCTGCGAGTGGTAAGGAGCAAGTCTGCTAAAAACAAGGGGTAAACTCTCCCCATCTCCTACGGAAAGACTGTCGTACTCTGAAACTGCCTGACTGCCCTTCAACTAACTCTACAAAGGTCTTCAAACCATGTCCGCCATTCTTACAGAACATCTGGGACACAACATCAAGATACGACACTCTAACCTTACCAATATAGAACTGAACTGGTACTCATTGTTTACTTGGGCGAGGGAGGGTAGCTTCTATAAGGTAGCATACTCTCAACAAGGCGCGGACCACTCTTGTCCTACCGCCAACAAAACCATCGAGGCAGCCTATCAAGGCGCGGGTACTATGTTCCCTACCCCCCAGCTAACCATCGAGGTCCGCCATAAAGGCGTCCTGTGTGAACTTGTAAAACCCATGAGACATTTATCTGTGCAGCCACGTTCTGCTCTACCACTTCGTAGTAGGCCATCATCTAACCAATGTAACGATAGATGGCATCTGCACCTAACTTGGCTGCTGGAAGAGTGATCGCTACTCCGGCGTCACCAAGGTCTCTCAACTTCGGATGACTCTTATCTGCCTCACTCTCCAAGGAGGACTTCTCAATGCCTCTTCTTTAACGAGGACTTAACACTGGTATCTGTACTTCCCAAACTCTGGTGGTAATGACCCATGCTGGAACCTGCGTACATCTGCGTCACAACTTACAGCTCTTCCCATACTCAATAAGCTCGACGTCCGCGTCGAGAACAAAGCTGTAACATATAACTGACTGACTGCTAAAGCGTTTCTCCATCTCTACATCCCTACGCCAACTTGAGTACTTGGGAAATTTGGGAACAAGATACTATCACTGCACCTTTCGCCCTGAACTCGTTGGCTTGCCATGTCCAACTGCTATCAAACTCGCGGAGACCAACCTTCACACTGTTGCAATCATCTTTAAACTGAAGCGTAGCCATTCTCTGTCACTGTACTACCTTCAACAAACGCAACCAACTCTAAACGGTCATTGGGATGTGGTCTTCTAAAGACACTCCATCAATATAAACATGGGCGTGGGAACTCTATCCCTATCGCCAACCACCAAGTGATAAGGAATTGGGAAACTAACATCCAATTCCACTCAGGATCTTTCATCCTAGAGCATTCTTCTATCTGAGATCATGTCTGAGATAACCCGCACAACTGACTGCAGCTCAACTCTGTTCTGCGACAACCACCTAACTCACAAATTGGTGAAGACTCACGTTTCCGAGTAACTCACCAAGTGATTACGCCAAGTAATGTCACAAAAGGAAGGCCCGTGTTCGACCATACGATCAATGGTCTCTAACACATCTTTCACCCCTTGCTCAAATCCATCTATATCACCTTTTTTCGCCCTTGGTGGAACAAATTCGAATGAGTACACAATCCCACCTTTCTATGACGCCTCTCTAATCTTTTCTACCACCTTCATTCTCTCTATCTTCGTATAATTCTCACCTTGATTGATTCAGTTCAAGTAACAGCCACAAATATTACTACACTGCAGGTCCGCAGGTTTTATGAGAAGGTCATAAAACCTATCTCACTTTTTACTTATACCCTTTTTCTTTGATTGCACAACTATTATTCCTACAAGTAAAAAAATTAGTAGTTAGGCATCCTACTTAACCAGACATCAATAACACAAATATTATTCCTGAAAGCCAAATATTTCGCCATTAGGCATCCTATTTAACCAAATATTATGCGGGTTTGTTTCGTTTCAATATGAGATCTTCTAGATGGTAGTGCACTAGATCATGGAGGACTTAAATAGTTTTTGTTTATCGAAGAAGAAAAAAACCCATCATTTGATTATGCGGGTTTTCGCCTCCTCCTTCAGAAGTCAATTATCAACTCCAGCAAATTTTACATGAAACCACAACAACAACACAACAATAAAGTACCCAAAAAAAGTGCAAACTCAATTTCACCTCCACATTTCATCAAAAGCCCTAATTTCAAATCCTAAAAACAACTCCACAATTCATTTTTTTGTTTTGTTTTTGGAAAGATAGAACTTACAAAATGGAGAGAAAAGTGTGATGGGAGGCCGACAATCAACAAATACAACAGCGAACTATGGTTCCATTCTAGCCCTTCGTTTCACATTAATATTTGTAGAGTGCATATCTCGAGGATAAGGGTACATGCGTGTAAAATGAGTTGTTTTACAAATAATAAAAAAGTGTCGATCGGACCGGGACCTAACATGAAACCCACTTAAAAGTGCCCAAGGTAAAAAATATCGAATTAAATAAAAATGAAAAAAATATATATATAAGAATCTTTGTAAAATACGAGCACGAAGGCACGTGCTTAGCCCCACACCTTACGACTTACGCTTTGTATAACTTTTGAATCAATGACGCATGTGCCCTTGTCTGTGTCAAAAATTACTTAGGAGATTATTATTGGGTGTATATAATATGGGTTGGGCCTGAAATTTGGTAACAAAACTACTACTAAAATAGGTTATGATCATTAGGCAATTTGGCTTATTTTAGAGATTTTAGAGATATTGAATAATCATTATGCACATATAAATGGAGGTATATATAAAGGTACATGTGCCCTCTTTTGTGTTAAAAATTACTTATGAGATTAATAGTAAATGACATATTTGCCCTTATTGTGTGGATGATTATATTGAGGGGTACATGAGGTGTGAGGTGTTTAGCTAGAACATGAATTGCTACAATTATTAATGGTCATAAATCCTCTCATAGAGGTTTAACATTGATATTAGTTACATCAAATGAGACAAACCAACACCTGTAAGTGTCTAGAGGTTTATCATTGATATTAGTTACATCTGAAAATGAGACAAACCAAAACTTTTCAATCTCCAGAATGGGCGATTGAAAATGGAAGAGAAAGAGATTTTATTACATGTGCAAAAATGATACAGATAACATTTAACTGAAAAATAAAAAAGAGATCAATCTACAACATATATACCAAAGAGAATAAAACAAATGAATAAAGAAATTCCCAAAGGGCATGATACACGAGATCCTGTCATAACTGCAGTTCTTATTATCCTATGGTCTGTGATATACATATTTCAGTCTAGGGTCCACAATTAGACCCTTCCCTCCATTCACTTCAAGATCATGCCAGCATAAAAGTTATCATTAGGCGTTGCTTCCAAAATCAATTTTTAAGAAACTTAGTTTGAGAAAATAACACGTAAACTCAACTGGAATACAAATTTGGGTATTGCCAATTGCTCACGAGGAACGTATCTGAACAACTGTAAAAGTCGATCTACATAGACAATTTTCTTCCACACCAAAAGAGTAAAACAGTAAAATCTTGGATAAATTTATCTTTTAGAAGAGTAAATTTTAATTTTTCTCCACTCCTTCAGTTTTGACACAAAATAAAATATAGGGAAGACGTATGTTTGAGGGAAGCCATGGTTTAAATAATTGAGATGCATCACCAATATGTTGCAATATAATGTAAATATGGGGTCACCATAGCCCGTATAAAATGGTTAGGCGTACCTCGCCATCTACAAAAAGTTGCAAACCAAGGACAACCATTTTGAGTCCAACTATTGGATGTAGAACATATATTGCCTGAGTAGCACGAGAAAAAGTAATAAGTTGATATACATGATTCAAATTTTTAATAACCAATTATAGTTAGTGCATAATTAAAAGACTTTTGTGGAAAAAGCAATCGTTCCCATGTTTTGTACAGGTTTCTTAGTGTTCTCCACCAGTGCCTTATTTGTTCAAGGTTCCTAATGCTTTCCACTGGCTTGTGAATATAAAATTAGACTTGATGGTTCTAATTACCTCTAGGGGGCCTATTTATATATGTATAGTAATGGCCTAGAAAGTTATAGGAATATCATCAGAATATACAAAGAACCAGCTTCAAAAACTATGGTAATTTATATTGATGCATTAGCCTCCATATCCATTGTAGAGCATTCACATATCTACAGACACTTGACTTACAATGAGATAAGAGCTATAAACTCTAGCAAAAATATCAAGCAACTTACAAATTGCTCCAGAAGAGCGTTGTTGTGATTTATCTTAAGTACATAGCAACATGTAGAGAAGTTGATGCAGTATAGCATATATGCAAATACAAACCTATAATAAAGACTCTGAATCATTAGCACATGAATTGGTTACTACACTGTAAGGATGCTCCCACGCAAGCATAGTTATAAAGATATAAGCCTCTGGAATGAAGGTTCTTATAGATAAAAAAAATGTAAGTGTAAGGGCAAGTCAAAAAGCGGGGGGGGGGGGGAGGAGAACTTATAACATAATTCATATACATATTTTCTCTTTTATGCTTGTATCTTTTTATCTATCGACCTGATTATCCACTAAACTTCACTAAACATAAAAACAAAAACAAAAAAAGAAAAAAATAGAAGGAAGGGGAAAGGAACTAAACAAATAACAACCCAAAAGTTCAGTCCCCATTAGGATGGCTACCTAGAAAAGCAAACATCAAAAAGTATAGTGGAGGGTTGTGCACTGCACCCCTAACCTCTGAAGGAGATTTTCCCACTTGCATCATCATCAACAATTTTCTGAAGGTCTTCTCCAAATTCCTCAGGTCTTAGTTCAACATATCTCATACTCTGCAACATTTTAGATAGGTTGTCAGCAGCTCCATTGTACTTTCTGTACACATGAATTAAAATATAGTGATCCAGTTTGGCTAGCTCTTCTCTGATTTTTCTAATTAATCTTCTATCTTTCCAAGGGGGATCAATGTTGTTATTGATAATATTCACAATGGCTTCAGAATCACAATAAATGTAAAGTTTTTTGCTCTCATATTCATTTTCCATAACAAGACCAGTGTGGAGCCCTTGGAGCTCATGGATAGTGATAGTTTCTCCTCTAACCTTGCCAGCACAACCTTTAATGGGACCACCATTGTACTGCCACTTGCATCTTCTAATTTGTTCTACCGATTCATATAAGGGTTCTAGTTTTCAGTAACTCTAAAATTCTAATTGTTTGCTTCCAGATTTAAGTGTCTAGAAAGGATCTTCATTTTAACATCATAGACAATGGCTTCATAGACAGCCACAACAGTTTTGTCACCCTCCTTAAATACTCTATTGTTCCTTTCTTTCCAGATATGGTAAATGTAAGCATTTAGGACCAGCTTCTTGACCACAGTAGCCAAAGCAGTTGTGTCTGCCCCAATTTATTCTACTACCCAAAAGCGATGTGAATCTGGGATGGGATATCCCCCTATGGGTTGAATATTACATTCTTCTGACCAAAATCAAAGTCTCATACTTCATTCTGATCATGTTTTTCTTGAAGAAAAAAAGCCCTTAAGACGCCTAAAAGTTTGGCGTCTGTGAACAAACTTAAAATTTAACTTTCAGACTTGAGTTTTGAGGCACTGTGATGTCTAAGGACTGTTCTCTTGTACCACATAGCAGAGAAGCCAGTCCTAAACGTGTTGGATTTTATTGGCCCATAATATGTAATTCCATTATTTCAGTCTTGAATCTGAGGAGAATAATTTTGTTTCCTCTATTTTCGTAATCCTACTTGAATAAATAAAGTAACACCCTAAAATTACTTACTGGTCCCTATTAGAAAGACTTGCGGGGTTATAAAGTGTAGAACTACTACAGGTAGGACTTAAAGAGCTATCTATCAATGTTGAACCCTTCTCTAGTTATTAAGTTTTGAGATATGAAAATGTTTACAACAAAGACGATGAAGAAACCGAAGATGATGAGTCGGCTTGGCAGAACTGATGGCTGAGGAAGGATTCACGTCCCTCATGAAGTCGTGATGGATATTTTCTCCAGACTTCCTGTTAAATCTCTCATAAGGTTTAGGTCTGTTTGCAAGCTCTAGGAATCATTAACTGAAATCCTATAGATAAGTAATCTTTGTTTAAATAAAATGTTGACACACCATTAAGGCTAAACACGTTAGATAAGCATGCAAGAAAAAGTCATAAATGTAGTATAGTACAATCACAATTAAGAGAGAGAGAGAAAGCTTACTAATTGATTCCAGATCAAAGGAATAGAGACGAATCCAACAATGAGTGTTAGAGAGAGTAATGCAAGCAAGATCTTCGAGTGTTGTTGTGTTGAAAACCTAGTTTCATCATTGAAGTAGGGAAACAAGATCTGGAGTTCAGGGAGAAAGTTGAAGAGAAAGAACTGAGAAACTGGAATTTTGCCGAATGATTTGTTAAAATTACTGACATAAATGAATTGTATCGAATGATTTGTAAAAATGACATACTAAAATTTAAGATATAGGGAAAACGTATGTTTGAGGGAAGCCATGGTTTAAATAATTGAGATGCATCACCAATATGTTGCAATATAATGTAAATATGGGGTCACCATAGCCCGTACAAAATAGTTAGACGTACCTCGCCATCTACAAAAAGTTGCAAACCAAGGACAACTGTTTTGAGTCCAACTGTTGGATGCAGAACATATATTGCCTGAGTAGCACGAGAAAAAATAATAAGTTGATATACATGATGCAAATTTTCAATAGCCAATTATAGTTAGTGCGTAATTAAAAGACTTCTGTGGAAAAAACAATCTCTCCCATGTTTTGCATGGGTTTCCTAGTGTTCTCCACCAGTGCTTTATTTGTTCGAGGTTCCTAATGCTTTCCACTGGCTTGTGAATATAAAATTAGACTTGATGGTTTTAATTACCTCTAGGGGGCCTATCTATATATGTATAGTAATGGCCTAGAAAGTTAGAGGAATATCATCAGAATATACAAAGAACCAGCTTCAAAAACTATAGTAATTTCAATTGATGCATTAGCCGCCATATCCATCGTAGATCATTCACATATCTACAGACACTTGACTTACAATGAGAAAAGAGTTATAAACTCTAGCAGAAATATCAAATAACTTACAAATTGCTCTAGAAGAGCACTGTTGCAGTTTATCTCAAGTACATAGCAACAGGCAGAGAAGTTGATACAGTATATCAGATATGCAAAGACAAACCTATATCAAAGACTCTGAATCATTAGCACATGAATCAGTTACTTCACTGTAAGAATGCACCCACGCAAGCATAGTTATAAAAATAAGCCTCTGGAATGCAGGTTCCTATAGATAAAAAAAATGTGAGTGTAAGGGCAAGTCAAGAAGCGGGGGGAAGAACTTATAACATAATTCATATACATATTTTCTCTTTTATGCTTGTATCTTTTTATCTATTGACCTGATTATTTACTAAAGTTGGTTTTTCTATGCTTAGATGTGGTCGGAGTTCCTCCATCACACACCCCATCACACTCTCCATGCTCACCTTGCCGGCGTCATAAATTTTCCTACTCCCACCAAACTCCAATGTTGGATGCCTTGCCTATTTGCCAACTCTACTCCCTTAGCCTCATTCAGAGATTCTACTCTCCATAACCCATTTATTATTATGCTCCGTTGGCGAAATAGAGACTTTCTAGATCTCTAAGCGTACATCCTCATCCCACAACAGACTTACGCAAAGTACGCAGGGAGGTTAATCTACCAATTCCTTGCACAAAGGATCTCAAATCTTTGGTATTCTCAAGTTCAAGATGTCTTAAGCCAATCATATTCCCAATACCTACAGGAATCTCATGAAAAGCATAATACCCGTTAAGTTAGATCGATGTATTTGACGAGTCAAGAATGCCCGTTATACAGGTTAACTAGATCAATGTAGAATACAACTTTAATACACGGTAATTCCAAGCTGTTTGTGATTAGTGAGGTAGGTCGGTTGTCCGCGGATATAGAAGAGTACAAGTCACTAGTCAGAGTGTATGAGCTTTCGCAGGCATGAGTTTCTTAGAAAAATCCTTTAGGGTGGCCACAGTAAGTCAAAAACAACACTTCGGCCAAATAGAATAACTGCACTGAAAGTAGGGTTGTCAATGGACCGGACCAAACTAGGAGATTTTAGTTCGATCTGTTAATAAACACCCTAGGTCTTAACCCGGTCCGAATTCTATAAGACCATTAAACTGTGGATCCTAACCCAGCCCATTAGTAATTTAGTCGATCCTAACCCAGTCCAAACCGATTCTTTAACAAAAAAAGACATTTCTAAAAGGGTAAAATCTTAAAAAATTGTTTCATGAAAATCAATATTTTTTACGAACACTCATTCTAAAAATTATTCTTAGTTTAAGCGAAAAAAAACACTTTATTTTGGGCCATGGGTACTATTTCAAATTATATAGAAAAGAGTTAACCTTTTTTATTATAAGATAATTATAATATTGGTACCCGTAATATATATCTTTAACGGATCGGATTGAGGTGGATCCTTATCCAATCTGTTAGCTTATAAGACCAGACTTTAACAGACCAGGTTTCTCAAGGGATCTAAAAAGCTGCCCATAAACATTTACTAACGGATCTGATCGGACCAGGTTACGGATTTAGTCCTTACCATTGGCAACCCTACTATAAAGTATTTTCAGGTTAATTTCCACTTAAGCGAAACTTAACCATATCTAGAGAATTGCATAAACAAACACAATAGTTGGCTAGGAGTTGAATAAAACACCCACACTTTAGCACAACGGAATGATTTGAACAGCAATAACTGGATTAAATCATTGGGAGTAGTCCTACATAACATAGCAAGTTAGCAACACAAGTTTTGTAAACACAACCATACAAAAGTTATTCCCCCTATTAGCACCTTCTGAATGATCAGAAGGAATAGGTGCAATTGTAAAAAAATATGAGGATAACATTATCTTTTGATGAAGTCAAAAGGCAAAGATGGAGAAAAAATAATACTAATGATCAATGACTAATTATACTTGACTATCCTTTGTACATATGAAGAATAATACATGCATTCAATAGCTATGAACACTAAAAATATTTTCCATTACATAGCTCTTTGAAGGATAAAAATGGAGTGGAAGGAGTAAACTTTTGTCACCTCGGTCCTGAAAGCTCCATTGCTTCGACAACCAATGAAGATTCTTCTAAGTCTGAATATCTCTGAGGGAGTTTTTCATAAGATCGGTATTTTGGTGTTTCGATCTTTTGTGAGGCCTCCTATTTCTCTGCAAGGCCGTCGCCTTCTAACATTCTCATCACTTCCGACATTTTTGGACTATGTAGAGGGTAGAATTGGGTACACAATAGAGCTACTTGAACCATTTCCTCCAACTCAACCAAATCTAAATTGTTCTTTAGATCTTTATCTACCATGAGATGTAGCTTTCCGTCCTGATGAAGTTTCTTCACCTGCACCAATATCACTTACAATGTTATGTCGAATATACAAAGAAAATCTAGATATGTTGTGTTCATGCAAAGCGGGCATACAAAGTAGGCGTGGCAACACAAACTCTTTTAAGAGGTGGCAATTAGGGGCGAACTAGATTAGATAATGTTGCGTTTGAATTCATCTTTTATACGTCTGCAACTTGGTGTGATTCTTGTTTAATTTAGGGGAGAAGAGGGATTACCCAATCATGCAGTACACCTTTCTGATTTGCCGCACGTCCAAAATCTAAAGCTTTCTGGCCTGTAATAATCTCTAGGAGTAAGATACCGAAACCGAATACATCTGTCTTTTCTTATGACTGTCCTGTAGATAAGTACTCTGGAGCTATATGTCCAACGGTCCCATGGACGACTGTGCTTACGTTAGAATCTCGATGATCCAAGAGCTTCGCCAATCCAAAGTCTCCAACAATTGCTTCATAGTCTTCATCAAGAAGAATGTTTACTGCTTTCACATCACGGTGAACAATTTTGGGGTCACACTATTTATGCAGATACAGTAGTCCTCTAGCTATTCTAAGTACTATCTTCTTTCGCCTTGACCAATCTAAAGCCGGCTTCCCATTAGAATTCTCTGGTAAGAATGACAATTGAGATGATATTAAATTTTAAAGAATAAAGTATTTTGGTGTAATTATCATTTCGGGCTAGCGGATATGGAAACTACGAGAACAAATTCAATTTATATAATGAACACATACCTTTTAATCAAGATGCAACATTTCCGTTTGGCATATAGGGATAGACAAGGATTATTTCACTCTCAGTTATGCAGAAGCCATATAGTCGGAGGAGATTTCAATGGACTGCCAAATTTATCATCTCTACCTCTGTCTGGAATTGGACTTCACCAGCTGCATTGTAATCTATTAACTTTTTTACTGCCACAAGAGTTCCGTCTTGCAGTACTCCCTTGTAAACTTTTCCAAATCCTCCAATCCCTAAAATGTTCTTTTCATTGAAATGGTCAGTAGCAGCTTGAAGTTCCTTAAAGGAATACCTCTTCAAGTGACCCAAGCATACTTCAGGATCGAATTGATCTGCCAAAGAAGGATTTACACACTCAAAAAATACGTACTCATAAAAAGCACTATCCTAAATATGGTACATACTCTGCTGAATTGTATTAGCTAATTATCAAATTTACAAAATAAGCAGCTTATTTTACTAGAAATGACACTAAATACTGCAAGTATCATATGCACAATAAGAACCAACTTCCACACGGCGGTGACTAAAGAAGTCGTCAAGGTAAAATCCTTGAGGGAAGTACAAAATTTTACTAATAAGATAATCTGATTGCCCTACAAGATGTCCAAAGAGGCAATTTCAGGTTTTGAAGCAGTTATGTGTGCTAGTTCTCAAAAAGATGATCTGATTTCCCTACAAGATAATCTGCTTTGAGGTCGCCTATCATCTTATGGATAAAAGTTAGATTCGTTATGTCTATCTTAATGACGCTCTACAAAAATTACCCGCGAGAAATTCTCTTTTTATAACATTTCATTATATAGTTGTCAAGTTTTTTATTGCCAAAAGCAAACAGGAAATTCTCCCCCACTCTTCTTCGACAATATACCTCCGTGTTGTACACATGTAACAAACAAGTGGAAAATCTTGAGCACTACCAATTCTGTACCCCACATCTCGTACAATACTTGAGGATCACAAACTTGTTAATCTGGATGTTTGAATCAAGCTGACTCGTGAAGAATATCAAGCATCCAAAATTTTACCAACAAGGTCACAAAAAGTAGAGCATAAACTATATAAGAAGTTTTAGCCACAAAACATGCAAAAAAGTAGAGGACATAAGAATCACAAGAGTTTCAAATTGGATACACTTCTGGAGTATGATCCACCCCAGGAAGTGCTTGCCAACGGACAGTGTTCAAATTCACATGTCTCAAGTTCACTATGTATGTCTGTTTGCATTCACACAAATAGGCAGTACGTGCACTTGCGTCCAGTGTGATGATTTTATATTCTGATATCTAAGGAAGTACCAAGAACGAAAGGACTAACCATTGACATCAAAGAAAATTTGTTGGTTATGTCTGTATCTCCACCAAAGAAAAAAAATCCAACAGTAATGATGACAAAAAAGAATACACCCAACAACATAACCAAATGCAATAACTATGCGGTGGCTCCTTGTCCTACCAGATTGTGACTGATCTGTAAGATAAGGTATCCACAGCTCAGAATAGTCACGCATGATAACTTTACAGAGTTTTCACGGATGTAAATCTTAGATAACAAAAATGTATTATTTAAGCTTGCCTCTTAAAGCATCTGATGGAAAAGATAGTGGCTCAGGAGATACAACAGAACAGTTATTCTGCGAGTTTGGCCCACAGATTAAAGGGTTTCCAATAAATTTGAAAAGGAAAAAAAATTCAAATGATCAAGCATAACTTCATACTAAAGTGAGTTCTGGGAGATTAAAGGTGAATGACTTACTTGAATATTCTTGAAGATAACTTTGGCAGCGAACCACTAAGATAATTGTAAGAAAGATCCCTGAGAGTCATTTCAAACTTAGAAGATTTAGTTCATAACCTAATGCAGTCGAGAAGAACGTGTTTCATATTCATGTTTTTTTTCTCTAAAATGTGAAAATAGAACGAAGAGTTAATGATTGGATACATACACGAGAGTGAGACCTTCAATGTTTGCAAGAGAATCGGGGAAGGGTCCAGAAAGGCTGTTGTTGTTTAGTCGACTGATTTGCACACGCAAAGTGTCAGAAAAGACAAGTTCGGAGCAAACTTTCCAGCCGCTAGGAGGAAAACAAGACAGTATAACCACAATTATGACAGGCTTCGGATCATAGCTTACAGATAATTTAGATTGTTAAGGCTTCCCAAGGAACTTGGAATTCCACCACTGAACTTATTGTTTGAGAGATCAAGTGTTTGTAACTTCTGTAGCTTTCCCATATTAGCAGGAATTGGACCAAAAATAGCATTATTCTGCAGCAGCCTACATCAAAGTACAAGAAGCTGAACATTAGATATATCATTCATAAAAGTATAAGTACATCTGATCTCTTTTTTATATAAGCCGATAGTAATACAATTGCGCGCAATATGAAGCCTATAATTATTAAGTATATGTAATCTATAAAATAAACAGAAGAATTTTGTGCCATCCATAAGTTGGATTTAGAGTCAACATCCTACATGGACAATGAAAGCCCGATTTTAAACACATCATGTTGTCTGATTGCATTGAGCTTTGTTGCCTTGGTCAAATATGGTAATATCATGATAAGAGGTTGAGATTATTTTAGCTCTTCGCAAAAAATAAAGATTTTCTTAAAACTAACTATAAATAAAGAAGCGTGAGAAGGGTAAAAGGTAAAACAACCAAAATGGAATCAAGCTGTGGCACGTCTATTCTGCCATCGGCAATGAGAAATTTTTTTGATCTTTTTTTATCTTGCCTTGGCTTTTTTACTTGAAACTAGAATAACTTTTGGCTTATAACTCGAAATCCGTAAAACTTGACCCTTTGAGAGCTCTCGCTTAGATCCTTCAAAGAAATCAACGAAAACTATAAAATTTGTTAAGATAATTAAAATCACTGCAAGGGTGTGTTTCGTTCATAGAAAGCGGAGAAAAAGGAAAAACATTTCCCATGAAACAAATTTTTCATGAAAATGGTAGATAACAAAATCAAAGAAAAATACTTTATTTCCTTTAGTTAGACATAGGGAAATGAAGGAAAACATCCAAGATATGATTATTGACAACAAATTGGAAGAAGACATAATGTCGAAGGCATTATAATGGAATTGGTGCTAAAAGCACCCGTTAAGTATTAAGACGTGGATAGGAACAGAGAGTTGATTGCCAAATACCTAGATAACAATGACACGGATACGGGTATCAGTGTCCGACACAGGTACGGGGTGTTGGAAACGGTAGAAAATTGTTAAACACCTTATAAATAGTGTTAGACACGTATGTCCAAGTGTCGGGGTGTTAGACACGTTTTATTTGTTAAAAGTGAAGTGTCGTTGTTACCTAGCCAAATACATGTGGACTGGGCACTACTTTATTAAATGTAGTTCGAATGTTCGATTAGGAGTATCATATATAGACATGAGTTACTGCTAGTTAAGCATAGACCAAAATAACGGAGATAGTTCCCAAATTTCTGACTTACACGGATTACAGATTGTCGAGGTTTCCAATCCCTGGTGATAAGGTCCCGGACAAGCTCTGACTAGGCAACCCCCTGATTATATCGAACAACCAAGAACTGTAAGAATGGTTTCAACAATTATAGATCAAGCATAGTTTTATCCAGGAATTGGTTTCAATGATTGTACATTGCTAGACCCCTTCCTTGTTTTGGTAATGTGTTTTAAGGATAAATATGAGATGAAGGATTATAACATCTTACAGAGCAAAAACATGGCCATCTGGGGAACAGGTTATTATCCTCCAGCTGCAAGGATCTACTGAATTAATATTCCAATTCTCCAATATACTGTAAGGATCATTCAGATCATTTTTAATCGCCATCAAAGCTACAACTGCAATTGCATACAAACAACAAGAAGAAAATAGTTAGAGACTCATTGCTTGGATACTAGTAACTTCTGACTTAATCAATGGAGATATAGCTAACAGTACTCTAAGGAAATCTTAAATGCTACACCTAAGTATAGAAAACTGAAAAGATTCACCAAATTATTGGTAGCATTGAATAAATATACAAAACAATTTTTATTACTCAAATATTGAATTTGAGTACTAAAAATTAGTAATACACTAACCTCAATTAGGCTCGATTCATTGTTGAGTTTCTTCGATTGCTGTAAATATAAACAAATCAAAACCCCTACCCCAACCCCAATTCAATCAAATCCTTCTTTAAAGCCAACACAAATAGTAACAATAACAAACCAAAACCCCTAAACCTCCTCCACCCATCAGATCTCCCCCCAAACCGATTAGAAGACCCAAACCCTCCTCCACTACCAATGATATTGGAGAAATTAGAGAGAATCATGGAGAGAGAGATCACAGAGAAAGATTAGAAAGAGAGACAGAGAAATTGGAGAAACCATGCTTGCAGTTGCTTGAAGCAGAGAGAGATACTCGTAGTATAAAGCGAATTGTGCCGAATGATTTGCCAAAAGGAGAGACTAAAATTTGAGATGGAAAACAAAAAATTTGTTCTAGATCCGACGGCTGGGTTTTAAACTTAATTGCTCAAACCTATCCGAGCCTTTTAAAACATCCTCGGCGCACGAGAAATGGGAGATCAACGACATGTATTAGACGCTGGCAGAAAGTATGTATCGGTAGTAGTATAGATCAACACGTTTTTTGAATGGTATCATGTTCTCACCCATCCATAAAGCATTTTATTTGCAAACCTGGGTTAGTTTGTCCTTTACTGGGTACATAATTTATCACCATTTGCGGAACTAATCCCTGGGAACGTGAGAACTCTGCCAACCCACATGTTGGGTTTAGTCAAAATAAATGCTGGTCAATAGCCTGTTGGGGTTAATTGATTGAATCGATTCTAACCATAATGTAAACTAATAAAGGAATTTTGTTTGAAACTAAAAAAATGACGTATGTGGTAAAATAAACTTGGAAAATGTTTGTAGAGATCATTACGGTTTGGGAGTTTTGGAAGTTTCTGCTGAGATTTTATCACGATATTCTAGTAGCTTCCCATAATATTTCAGAAATGGTCTTAAATAAGTTAAAAATTTGAACAAATTTGATAACACTCCCACCCCTGGCACAAATTTATTGGCCAATTATCGAAGGACCCCCTATTTGCCACTTAATGTAATTGGATCCCTTTTTTGTTGTTTTGATTGAGTCAGCTGCAATTGACTTCGTGTTGATTTGTGCAAAACCAGTTATACCTCTGAGAATAATACGTGCTACTCTCGTGAAAATTGTCATAATTTTGACAGAAGAAAAAAATGATATTGTCTTCATCTCGTTCTCAAAAATTAGCGCAAAAACCTTCTTCTTCAGTGGAAGTCACAAATTCCCTCTCTCTATCTTTCTCTCTCCTAGACCCACCGATAGAGGTGAAGCATCATTACCCTTCATTTCCAACCTTGGGTGGAAAAATCCTCCTTCAATTGCTCAAAACTATCAGAAAAAATCCCCCAAAATCAACACACACACTCACTCTCTCTCAAGATGGTTCGTTGTAGCGACAACCTTCAAGCATCCTCAACATCGTCACCTTCCTTCTCTCAATCTCAATCTTAGGAGGAATTTGGCTGAGTAATCGAGCAAGTACCGACTGTGAGAAGTTTCTCAAGAAACCCATCATAGCCATCAGTGTATTTCTCCTAGTAGTATCTGTAAGAAGCTTATTCCGCATCTCGGACTCAAGCTCCATCTTCGACCATCATACGACCACTCGACCTCGTCAAGATACACATGTCACATTTATGGAAGACACATTATGGAGCAGTTACAAAGAAAAATAGTTACTCAAGCCATTACACAAATCATTATGAAGACTCATCAAAACCATATATTATAACGTTCGTCATTAAAGCAGATAACGGTCATATTATATGACCTATAAATAGAACCATAGAACTACAAAGAAAGGACAAACTTTTTATAACAAGAAAGTCTCTATAGAACATCCTTTGTAATAGTTAGCAATCTCAATAAGATCTCTCTCTTTTTCTAAAATCTTCAAGAGAGGTCGTAGTTTTTAATCTATTCAAAGGTTTTCCACGCTAAACTTTGTGTTAGTTATTACTTATCGTTCATTAGCGTTCTAATCATTTTTGGTGTAAAGACTAAGTTTGGATCACGAAATTAGGCTATTACAATATCTTTAACAGGTTTCATTGGTGCTTGTCTCTGTATTTTATGGCTTCTCTAGGTTTATCTTTGTATGATGTTTCTTTTCATCGTTCTTCTCTTCTACTTTACTATATTTGCCTTTGTTGTGACTAATAAAGAGGTGGGTGAAGTTGTGTCTGAGAGAGGGTATAAGGAGTATAATTTGAGAGATTACTCTACTTGGTTGCAGAAGAGGGTTAATGGTAATAAGAATTGGAGGAAGATTAAGAGTTGCTTGACGGATAGTAAGGTTTGTAAGAGTCTTGTTAATGGGAGTGAGGAGGATATGATGAAGTCTTGTTGACTTAGATCCATCTGTTTGTTTCTCTTTAAGTGTTACACCCAAATGGTAGTTTGACATTTAAAAAAGTAAGACTAGGTTTGACTACAGTCAATTGTAGTTGATTCAGTTAAAACAACAAAAAAGGGATCGAAGTACAATAAGTGACAAACCGGAGGGTCATTTACTAATTGGCCAAGAAACTTTGGGGTTTTTTTTTTATCAAATTTGTTCTAGAATTTTAGTAAGTTGATTTTCGGTGTTAATATCGGCGAGATAATTGGGAAAATATCACCGTATCCCACAAAATATCGATCAAACCATTTAAGCCACAACCAAAATTTCAAGGGAGCCAAATATGAAAGCCTACAATTTATGACACATTCATAATAGCATCAAGACATCTGGGTATTTCATAAATAACCCGTAAAATCTATCAATAAATTGATTATGGTGAATGGGCAATGATCACTTTTTGTTTATGGTTTTTTTGATAAGGAAGATAATTTATTAGAAGGAGGAAATCAAGCGAGGTGTGGCTCGGCCTGAAATATCTTCAAACAAATATTTACAAAGAGAGGGGGGAGGTTGAAAGAACAAAAAAAACTTAACATAGCTCAGTTTGGTTCGTTGCAAACATGATGCAAATGCAAGTAATTTGCATTTCTAACCGCTTCATGTGTTTGGTTCAATTGGTGGTGCCTTTAAAATAATTGCATATCACTATTGCAAATCAAACAACTTGCATTTCCATTTAAACGTTTCTCTTTTTGCTTGTATTTGGTTGCAGTGAAAAATCTCTGCAACAGAGTTTTGTATTTTGACTTTCTACTTGGGAAAGAAAATAGGAGGTGAATAAGGACCTTTCAAGAGAGATAAAAAAAATGTAGTTATCATTTGCATTTGCATAGAAATGCACCTAACTAAACATAAGCATTAACATGCAATTAGTTACACTTGCAGTGCATTGCATTCCTGCATTTATTAAAAAAAATCCCCTGACTTTTAATGCAATGCAAATCATTGCAAATGCATTAGATTTGCATTGCATCATACTTGCAATGAACTAAACTGAGTAGTATTTTTCGTGGTTTTTCTTTCTTTCTAATTTCTAGGGTTTTATGGAGGCATACATAAAATGTGCTTGTTTTGATATTTCCCAGATAAATCTAAGCTTATTTAGTTTGTTTTCTCACGGGTTTTTTGAAATTCTATGTGCTCGTATTTAATGTATTTCAAAAAATTAGGTCATTACTATTCCTATCAATCAACGATCTTGGAATAAACAGATTTAATTAATAGTTATAACAAGGAAATAAAGACAAACAATTTTTAACCCTGTGGAAACTCCTTACTCGGGAGAAAAACCACAGGTACAACCAAAAATCCACTAATAAAAAAAGTTACAATCTGAAATATACTTACAGAAATGATAAACCCGTCTCGTGCTCTTTTGATCCAAGCTTCACGCCCTATCTCCTTCGTTCTCGCAACGATGCCCCTTGATCTTACAATAAAGATTACCTAACTCGAATCACTCTAGTAAATTATGGTAGAAGTAGAATTGACTAATTCAAAATCAAAATCAAGGTTTCAAGTTTTTGGTTGATCTTGATTAGTCTCTCTGATAAATGATACAAAGCCTTAAAAATTGAGTTAAAAAAATTGGTCAAAAAAAAAAAAAAGGTTTGTTTAAATACTGAAAACAGTTTTTCCTGACCCAAAGTCGCTCAAACGAGAAAGCAAAATAAGCCAAAAAATAAAGGCAGTTAAAATTCGTTTAAAATACTTGTCTTTTCCAGAAGTCGTTCGAACGAGACCAAAACTCGTTCGAACGAAAAAGCAAAATAAACCTAAAAACAAAGGCAATTAAAACTCATTTAAAAACTTGTCTTTTCCTTTAAGTCATTCGAACGAGAACAAAACTCGTTCGAACTAGAAAACAAAATAAGCCTTGAAAATAGAACAGTTAAAAAGTCCGATTCTTCTAGTTTTGCAAAAGAATTTTTCTAAGTTAAAATAATTTAGCTTTTCCTTTATCAAAGTTCTACTTACCAACTTACCTTCTCGGTCATTGGTTGTAGATGTCGTGTCTAGCGGTTTTGATTCTGTTACCGTCTTCTACTGAGATAACCACGAGACTCAACATATACGAAATACGACAAACTAATACCTTTCATTTTTGATGGTTCACATATGATATTTTGTATAAATCAAAAATGTATATTTTGGTAATCTCCATTTGTAGTATAATTGTTCAATATTCATAAATTAACTACATTCTGTATCGCTTGAACTGCGGGGACACGGTATGTATTTCTTTGGTTACTTTAGACTTGATGTACGCTATGTTTATATATATATATATTTTAGTATCAAAAGAAAATGTTATGGACGTTGAAAACAAGATCACAAGTAGTCCTCGATATGTGATGATATGGAAGTTGCAACGCTAACACAAGATTTATGAACTTCTTATTGAGCTACTTTTGGAATCAAGAGAAATGTCATGAAGTTTTTTTGTTTGTTTGTTAATTTTTGGAGCTTAGTATTTTATTCTTCTTAATTTCTCAAGCAAAATGGCAAAATATTTAGTAGCATTCCATAGAAACATTGTATGTCATAATTTTGATATATAAGATGACTATTTTTGCAATTCTATTCACTGTATGAAATTAGAAGGTTTATTTATATATATTTTTTTACAAAAAAAGTGGAATAGAAATTGGAAAATTAAAAATAAAGTGGTGAAGTAAGGAGAGTAGAAGGGGAGCTATAAAGATTGGTTTTTTTTTGGATAAATTGGTTAATATAATTTTTTTTTTCTTTTTTCAAGGGATGTCAGATTAGGGAAGAGAAAAGGAAAAATGCTTATTAATATATAAAATATAAGAAAAAATGCTTATTTGACGTGATTACTATGAACGCGGAAGCGAGATTCACATGAATATCACATTTTAGTTAAGTTTTAGAGAAAACTAGGGTTTCAACTAAATAAATCAACTTTGATTAATTAAAATCAACTCCTCCAAATAGAGAACATAGCCTCCCTTTTATAGAACATAAGGGATGTGGAAATCCTAGCTAGGAATATTCTAGAAACTTATAACCTAAAAATAAGAATGGCTAGTAACTCACATTGGACATTTCCAACAGAGCTTAAGCTAAAGTATAAAATAAACATAGGTCACACAAAAGTAGACGATCCAATAAGGGATGTGCCACATCAAACCCTCCGCTTGAGAAGATTTCGTCCACGAAATCAAGGGGGCAGTACTCCAAATGACTCACACACGTATGTAGTGTGCATCCCAGTCTCTTCTTTTCATTATCGCAGAACATGCACGAAATCTGTACGGTAGAACTCTTCTAAAAATCTTAAAGTCTTCCGCAGAATTTTCCGTACCCAGAGATTGTACCCAAGGTCTTAAAATCCTTATGTTAAAGAACGTCTAAAACTAGAAAAAATAAATATAGAAACCTGCATTTCCAACTTCACTAAAAAGCCTTCCCAAAATGGATCGACCAACAATGGTTTTTCCCGACGTGGTAATAATATAGTGGGACTGACTAACGAGTCTTCCATGTGTGCCACACGTGGGTATGAATTATGAGTTGAATCTAGGTTTGTGTTATGAACCATGGGATGTGGGGTTGGGCTCAACACATGTGAAGCATGTGTAATGTATAGTGGGTTGGGTAGTTGGTGGAACAAAATATTGGTTGACATCATATTTTTCTCACCAAGATTTGAATTTTAAGCAAGTGGGTGGTAGACCTGTAAAAAAGAGTGAGGAGAAGGACTATGGAGATGGTTTGGGTTTGAATGGTGGGCTTGGTTTTGAAAAAAATGGCAAATGCTTACCACATGAGGTCTTTTCTTCTTCTCTCTCAATCCCGGCTTCTCCTTGCCGAAAGCCTGCAACTCACTACAACAAAAATGACCTTTTATGTTACTTGCTTAACGTCATTTATTATGATTACGACGTGAAATGTCATATTTTCTGTATCATGTTCACCTCTTGTTTGGATGCAATGTCAATCCCCTAATAAGTGACGTTGTTTAGCTTATCAATGCGTATTACATCACTTTTGGTAGTGACATAAAAATAAAATTCAATTCACGTCATTATATTTCTAAGAGTAATGTCATTTTTTGTTTCCCCTGACGCTGAATATTTTACCAAATTCTCGAGGAGTTATGTTTTATAGGTGAACATGCTTCAACCCTAACTCATAAACTTGAAAGAGGCAAAGGATAGAAACGAGAGAGAGAGAGAGAGAGAGAGTAATGTTTGAGCTCGAAATGATTGTTGCAAGCCCTAGTAAAAAAAAATCTTCTCCTCTCTTCATCCCTTCGTAAGTTGCATCTCAGGTAATCTCTCTTTCTCTCTCTCTAGAACTTATTTCCAATTAGAAATTGGTCAAAAAGTATATGTTAATCTGATTTTGCAAACACCCAATTGATGAATTTTGCTAAATGTCCTTCCTTAAAACGACAATTGTAATTTCAAAGGGTTTAATCATCAGGCACAAATTTTGGGAATTTCTTGCGTGTTTTTGCGATCTATTAATCCAATCTATAATCTTGTTTATAAGATTTGGTTTTCTATTTGTTTTAAATTTAGATTTTTAGTTCTTTATTTGCCTACAATTACAGTTTCTTGTTTGTTTTATTCTCATTTAAAGTATGAGCTTGGATTCATAATTTTAATCTTCAGCATATATACTTTGGAATAATGAGTCAGATGAAATAAGCTTCTCTATGCCCTCATACTTTTTCCCCAGTGTTATTTCTCGTTATTGCGGCATACTGTGTTAATTCATTTTATTTTTTGTTACTTGCGATATAAGATATTAGGATTTGGATGATTTGGAGGATAATCTGTAGCTGTCATCATTATAATTTTAAGCTAAGCTTATATTTGGTGCCACAACTCTTCTCCCTCAAGAAACCAAAGAAAACTTTCTCATATATTTTCCTAGAATGCTCGAATCAAACATCACTATTAGACATGGGAAAACAAGCTCATGTACAAATGATCACATCTGGGTTCACCCTGACTGTGTTCGTCTCCAAGTGTTTGATCCAAATGTATGTAAAATGTTGCATCACGGATTATGCTCGGAAGGTGTTCAACAATATGTCTCAACGAAATGCGGTGTCGTATAACTCAATGATATTTGGGTATACTGGAAGTGGGTCTATGGGTGTTGCTCAGTCCATCTTTAACTCGATGGCTCAACCAGATATTATCGCGTGGAACTCATTGATTTCGGGGTACTTGAATAATGATATGATTATTTGGAGTCTGTTAGTGTTTTTCTGCAAATGGGTATGAAGCCGAATTATACTACGTTTGTCGCTGTTTTAAAAGTGTGTTCTTACTTGGAGTACTATGGTTTGGGTATTCAGCTTCATGGTTTGTCTGTAAGTATGGGTTTTGTTTATGAGGTGGTGATAGGAAGTGCTCTTGTGGATATGCACGCTAAATGCAAGATCTTGGAGGATTCATGTCATGTATTCCGTGAAATGCCAGTGCGAAATTGGATTTCCTGGAGTACTGTCACTGCGGGATGTGTTCAGAATGATTAGTTGTTGTACAGTTTTGAATTGTTCAAGGAGATGCAGCAGGAGGGAGTTGAAGTGAGTCAGTCTATATATGCCAGTATTTTTAGGTCATGTGCAGGGTTTTCGTCGTTAAGATTTGGGTCTCAAATGCATGGTCATGCTTTAAAGAACAATTTTGCTTCTGATGTTATAGTCGAAACTTCTGTTTTGGATATATACCTAAAATGTGATAATGTAAGAGATGGGTAGAGAGTTTTTAATTGCTTGCCACATCTAAATTTGCTGTCTTGGAACGCTATTATAGTTGGTTATGCTCAGAATCAATTGGGGTTCGAAGCTGTAAATATGTTTTGGCTTTTGATTAGATCAAGTGTCGATCTAGATGGAATCAGTCTATCGGGTACTTTAAGTGCATGTGCAGTGATCCAAGGGTATCTAGAGGGATTGCAAGTACATGCCTTAACAATTAAAAGTGGTTTTAACTCAAACATCTGTGTTGCAAACTCTTAGACATGTATGGAAAATGTTGAGCTTTGGTCGAAGCGCGTAATGTATTTTGATGTTATGGATCGAATAGATGTTGTCTCTTGGAATGCAATTGTTGCAGCTTATGAACAGAATGGACATAGAGAAGAAACTTTGGAGCTTTTTTTTTTTATGCTTCATTCAGGTATGGAACCAGACGAGTTCAGTTCTGGCAGTAATATAAAAGCCTGTGTAGGTTGGCAATCTCTGTTTAGTGGGATGGAGATCCATAGCATAATTATTAAGTCTGCCTTGGGCGCTGATTTTTTTTGTTGGGAGTGCTCTCGTTGAAATGTATTGTAATTGTGGTGTGATGGAAGAAGCGGAATAAAGAAACATACGACAATATCATGGAATGCAATTATTTTAGGTTTCTTACTTCAGAAGCAAAGTAAAGAGGCTCAGAAGTTCTTTTCTCGAATGTTAGATATGGGGCTGGCACCGAATATCTTTACTTATGCAACAGTTCTTGTGCTAATATAGCTATAATTAGATTAGGGAAAAAAAGATTCATGCTCAGATTATGCTCTTACGCACTCTTTCACACTTGATAACTTTACTTATGTACCGGATAACTTTACTTATGCTCTCACGCACTCTCTTTCACTCTCATTTGTCTTATGCTACTGTTTAAGTCCAAATGAACTTGTAATAGTATGATTGTTTTCTAACCCCACTCTCTTTATGCTGTTTTAAGATCAAAGGTAACCTATAATGAGATGGTGATGGAAGAATGCAACACTAGGGGTAGAAGAACATTGAAGAAAATCAGTGTGATGAGGCAACTCGATCTGGTAGGAAATAAGTACTAATTAGTGATGCTTCCCTTGATCTTGGAACTGAACTTGTAAGTTTCTTTAACCCCTTCTAGTTCTAGGTTTTAGTTGACTTGTGTTTATTGAGCTTAATTTGGGGAATTGAGTGTTTGGTGTTCTTTGTTTATGATTGGGGTTTCTTAGTTTAGTGGGTGTGAATTACAGGTTCGAGGAAGTACATCGTAAAAGGAAATGGGCGATATTATACTTTGGAGGAGTTTCAAACAACCTGAAGTTGTTACAATAGTCTAAGGAGACGATAACTAATGTTGATCTTTCATCTTTTAGAATTTCATAGGAAGCTTATAATAGTAATGGTTGTGTAATAACCCTTTTTTTCACTTTGTTAGGGATTTAAGTTTCTCTTTTTGATTTAAGGACATAACAATGTATACTCATGTTATTTTTTTTCCAGGCTTGGGTGAGTGCAATAAGATATGTTATGATGATCAAGTATTGAAGGACTATACATGGAGTGCTTATATTGACCATTCGCTAAGAGCTAACAATTACTCTATGACTTTTCAATGTGGATAGCAGAAATTTTGACGAAGCTTCAACTTCTAGCTAAATATATATTTGTAAAGCAGACTCATATCAATGTTTGGCTTACGCTCTGTAAGTTATCCTGAATTCAAAGTGCAAGTTGCAGTTGTTCCATCCTATCACAATGCATTCTTGGAACCACCAGTCATTTCTTTATTTTTTGGTTATATTTATTGTATTTCTCATGTTGTAATTATGTATTTGTAAATTTTTTACCATGAAATAAGAATTTGTTTAAAGGTTAGAGAAGAATTCATATTTATACTCCATCGTCTGTTTAGATTTTTAACAATAAGTATATCTTGTAATGCAAGGCATGATGTAAAATGCGAGAGAGGGAGATGGGGAGGGAGTTGTGTATATATATATTTTTTGTTCTTTAATAAGTATCAACATCATTTAATAAATGACGTGGTAGACCTTCTATGTCACATCATACATGACTTTAAAGCTACACGTGACTTGAGAACATAATAACGTCATTAATTATAGACAATTACGTCACTTAAAAAGTGACATGAATAGTCAAGACTTTCCAAGTCGCCGTGGTTAACGTCGCTTGCAAAAGTGACATCATTTCTCTTTCACGTCTCTTTTTTAGTAACGTTAAAACCCTTATTTGTTGTAGTGACTTCTTCATCTATTTTTTTTAAACAGGTAAAGATTTCGAGTAACACACCGCTTATGGGTACCTCCTTGACTTTGAAGAAAGGTCTACCGAGTCTTCTCTCTCTCCAATAACTATAAATTTGTAATCGATTGAAATTAAAGGGTGAAACCCTAACTTCCTATAATCTTTTACATGATTGAAACCTGCAACAGAACCTTCGAGAATTCCATTACTGGGGGAAATAAAACTTCCCTTACAGGCTGCAACACCTTCATGACCTACTTCTCTCAGTAAACACCCTGGATCAAATGGGTTCACCACTCCGGTGAGCATGACAATCAGTGGACTGGTTTGGTGAAGTTGTCAGATCGTTTGATGCACTGTCATTAGTATTGGCATTGACACCATTGTTGTTGCTACCGTCAGTTGAGATGCCACGATTTGCGTTGCCGATCTCGCTGTCGGTGGTGGTAGGTCATTGACCGGACCTTCCAAGATGGTCGGCGTCTCCTTGCTTACCATATCAAACATCGGGGTTTCCGATCTCACGTCGTTATCGACGGGAAGACATACAAATGAGGTTTCCATTTTACCGGTCTCCGCGATGGTGCTCCAATTTTTGGATAGTGGTCATAAATAGGTAGTAAAATCATTGTTGATTAGAAAGGCTCCTATACCCAATGCCCCGACAAGCCTATCAAGCTTATCAAGCTTATCCGATATCTTCGCTACATTTTCGGCGAGCATAGGCTTCTTCGTCGTAGTTCTTCCACGAGGCATCTTTGCTCTTAAAACTGACTACACTGAATTCTAACGTAGCTTTGGTACTAATTGACGTGATTACTACAAACGCGGAAGTGAGATTCGTATGAAGATCACGTTATAGTTAAATTTGAGAGAAAACTAGGGTTTTAACTAAACAAACCAACTTTCATTAATAAAAATCAACTCAACCAAATAGAGAACCTAGCATCCCTTTTATAGAACATAAGGGAGGTGGAAACCCTAGCTAGGAATATTCAAGAAACTAACCTAAAAACAAGAACTGCTAATAACTGACATTGGATTTCTCCAACAGAGCTTAAGCTAAAGCATAAAATAAGCATAGGTCACACGGAGGTAGATGATCCTATGAGGGATGTGCCATATCATTATTAATCACTGGCAGTCGGGAACGCGCGATAGCGCGTGCCTTAAAATGTTGTTTAAAACACATTATTTATAAGAGTTTAGTCATGGAGGACACCACTATATGTTATGCCTTATAATTTTTGTCAAATCACAATGTTTAAAAGAGTTTGTACATGGAGGTAGCAGATTCTTATGTAAAATTCATAATACTCCACCAAATAATATTAATGCATCACATTATGGTAGAGAACAGATTAGGTAAATGAAGTGTTGGTGTTGTTGCCCTTGATTGTCAATATTTTTATCAAAGATATGCATGTTTGAAAAACTGGTGATTGAGGACTTTTATGTAGGCCATTCAATTGAATAATTCTTAGGCAGTTCCTTCTACATGGTGGTACAATTAATGTATTATCTATGAACCAAAGCGATAGGAAAGAAGAAACTAGAAACTGGCCATGCTAAAAATAAATCATAATTTTTAGTAGTTTGACTATAGTTGTTCATTTGTATTTGATAACTATGAACAACCATCATAGATGTGGTTGGCTGGTAAGGTTTTTTTTCCCTAAAACATAACCTCTCATTGTCAGCAAGGCCTCTTATTTCATCATTGATTTTACCTCCTTCATTAATAGAGACTCACAACAGTGGTAGGCAATGAAAAATGCATACTCGCCCAGAAGAGTGAATAAACAAAAGATCAGGCTCGATGCGAACTTATTTTTCAAAATAAAATCCAAAATCCTTTTTGTATTTCTTCGGACATTAACAAAATCATTTTGAATGAACCTACTTGCTGTTTATAGCGGTCTTCTATCAAGGTCCCCTGGAGTATCCCTACCTCTAGTTGGGAGAAAATTAATGTTGATGCTTCATTTTGTAAAGATAAATTTTTTAATGGTATTGGTTTTGTTATCCGAGATGATTGTAATGCTTTTGGTGCAGCCTGAGGTTCTACCTACAAATTTACGACTATTGAAGAGGGCAAAGCATTAGTAGTGCTGGGAGGAGTTCTCTGGGCCAGGGAGCGAGGTGTACAGAGGGTCATCATTGAAATAGATGCAAATGCTATCAACTCTTTTTGTGGGAATGGTTATCCAGTAGTTTCTTGGATGACCAAAGCAGTCTTACAGGAATGCATGACCCTCTTTTGTCATTTTGTAGATATTTGTATTATATATGCTCCGTGTAGTGCTAACGTAGTAGCCCATGAGATTTCTTCTAGGCCCATGGGTGATAACTTTAGTATGACTTGGTGTGGCTCTCCTCCTCTGTGGCTTCAGGCTGCCCTAGCGGGAGATAAAACCACTTCTGTATCATTTTTTTCTTAAGTAATCTACGGTTTACCAATCAAAAAAAAGAAAAAAGATTGTCCATAAGAGAAAACATATTCTTTTTCTAGAAAAAAATAATGAATCTAAACAGGTTACAATGATCACTGCAGAGGACTTGGCAAACTATTTTTAATAGACATACATACAAGGTAAACATGATCAAAAATAATGAAGGATTATGAACACAATTGAATAAAAACAAAAAAGTAACCATTCATATACGGAAAAAAATATATAAAGTAATATAAAGTAAAAATGCAGTGATTCTTAATAGCTACACAACCTTTAAACATACGAAAGAATACCTAAACAATTCCATGAGAAAAAAAACTTAAATTGAAGAAAATGAATATAAAGTCTATTATACTTGGATAAGACTGAGTATGCTTACAAAACCATGTCCACGGACCCGTTCGTAATGTAATATGCCAACACATTTATACTGTACATTATCCAAAAATCGTTGAAGTCCCTTATCATCGTAAGAACCAATTTTCTGAAATACCCAACAGATCTGTACAACACAACAAACCATCAATGGCATCAGTACGGTAGCCATTATATTCCACAAGTGAAGCTGTAAATGGGGAATATCTCAAACACTTGCCTGATTTTGATTCTTTTTGTTTTTCACATAAGCTCCGATACACTTGCACACTTGCAACTAACAAGAGAAAGTTTAAAGTAATTCCTAGAGTCTTCATGCATATGAGATTTCTTAAAGAGCTGCACTAAAATCCATTAGAGAATGAATAGATCTTCATGCAAGTATAAAACTATTATCAAAAGAAGTATGCGTCTTAGCAAAATAATATCCTTCTCTGGACATCTACAAGTGGGGGCTGAATCAGAAACATAGTTAATATCTACATACATACATACATACATACATACATAAGCAACTCTATATATACATAAAGCTTAAGTCATCTCAACTGGTGAAAATATATGTGGCTACTATATGAGAAGAATATCATGTCATGCAAATAGAGGCAATAAACCATGAATAAAAGAATGAGCCTATCAGAAATAATAATACAAAGATAAAATAGGAGAAGCAATCAAAAAATCCTTGTTTGATGATGCTGAAGCTAGGAATGACTATACTTACAAACCTATATGAAACTAAAATGGAATTCAACTGAATAATTTGCTCATGTAAATAAATACCTGGTCTTCATAATTGACAACCTCTAACAAGTTCAGGTAGTATCAGCACAAAGGGAAATTTTGAAGGGATATAGGCCATTCATTTAGGTGGAAATGACTTAAGAGACAATGCCTCCATGAAGAATGTAGGATTCGAATTCTAAAATTAGACAAGGCTGAAATGATAATACTTGAGTCCAAAATACAGCTGACCAGCACAAAAATAACTACATGTTTATACCAATAATTGAGTCAAGAAATAGAATATTCAGTAACTTAATAAGTAGTAAAAGCGCATGTCCATAACAAACAATAACATTACAACTAAAGCAGCTGTAGATAACACCAGTAGCTTTAAAATGTAACTTACTTTGGTAGGATCGATAATACCAGCAGCCATTAAATCCTCATACTTCCCAGTTACAGCATTGTAGCCATACTTAAAATTGTCGCTAGAGGGAATCTTAAGTGAGATAAGATACATCCCAAATCAGTATTTGATATTACAGTTAATATAAAGGACATTTTTCAACATAACAAGTGTTATGCTAATATGAGTAGATGTTTATTCATATACCTTTCCCATGACAACACTCCCATTATCACCGCATTTTTGGCAATCAATTTCAGTGGATAACTTAAAGCCCTCTTGACAATATCTGCTTCAACCTAAAAAGTATCCACAAAAATAAAATAAAATAAATAAATGCCAAAGTTAGAGGTGGATCGACACCAAAATTAGTGATAACGAGGAAGACCGTGCAACACCTTTTGTTCGTCATTATCAAGAGTTAGTTTTATTGCATCAACCTTTGCTGCAATATCAATAAGGTGCAGTAACCACCAACTACAATCCCTTCCTCGACAGCTGCCAAATTTTTTGTACAATTATTGTCAGTCAAATGACGTAGGTTCGGCAGGATTATAAACTTAATCTGAAGTTGTCTAAGCTATATACCTTTGTTGCATTAAGAGCATCTTCTACTCTCAGTTTCTTTTCTTTCAGTTTGTGCTCCAACCTACATAAATTCCAACAAGTAAAAAAAAAACCTAAAAATTCATTTGAATGACCAAAAGTTGCCAACAAATTCAAAAGCACAGAAGTCGCGTGTATTTTCCATCTTGCGTGTTCGGATGGCACCTTCCCACTGTCTCTCACAACACATTCAAACTTTATCGTCCATTGAGACGTAAAATTATTTTTCCAAGTTACCTTTAATAAAGACTAATAAAGGCTTACCTGAATGACCACAACATCACCGGAGAGTTTGACAATTCTTTCATTAAATTTTTCTTTCCATAGTCCTGCTCTACAAGCTGTACAACCAAAAATATAACACCACAAAATACTAAAGGTTAAATCATTGCAATGGGAAAACACCAAATGCTAAAGAACGTAGTTGATTGAGGCAAACCTCAATAAGGTTTCAGATCTGAGAAACTCTTATTAACGGCATCTTGAGTACTTCCATTACCAACAATTGTGGTTACTTCCTTGGTAAGTACCACCTTCGCAGCATGGCCCAAAACCTCCTTTTCAGCTTTGTCCAAACTTAGACCAGCCTTCTTTCTAATGACAATCGCTAGAAAAAAATAGTATATCCACTCAGAAACTCGACAACAATAAAGAAAAAAAGATCTAAATAGATTGAACTCGTTATAGTTAGGTACCGGCTCTTGAATTCTCCAAATCCAAGAGTTTTCAGAGCGGTAATCTTCAATGCCCCCTAAGCTTGTTAACAACAAGGGTTGCAAGAGCCTCTTATTCGATATCCTCAGAAGTAATTATGATTGGGTATCCTCCCCTGATAGCTTCTTGCAGAACGGCGATGAGATCCCTTGCGTTTGTGATATTCTTGCCAACAAGAAGTAACTATGTGGAAAAAAATAAACTGTTAGGAACAAAAATCATGCAGCATGCACAGGTCCCCGCCCTAGGAGCACCAACTCCTTATCTACTCTCTGCCATTCCTTTTGCATCTTCAGCTCATCCCTCCCCAATGCCTTAGTATCTACCATTGTCCTTATGCACAATTCTGTATTGTGCCGTTTCCGAAGATACCGAACACTCAATGCAAAACCATGCAAAGCTTGGACAACTTCTTCTTTCGATAATATATCTTCCATTGATTGTGCCCACTGGTAACAGATGATGAAAACAGGTGATGCACCTATCCAACCCGGAGAGAAAGGAACAACACCATCAGCTGTTTCTTCAGGTTCAATAAGAAGGCACTTCAAAAGTCAGCCATTTAAGGCTTTTATGTATTCTTTCTGTGTAGTAACCCAACTACAAAAATTTGAAGTCCACCTAAGAAGCTCCAATTCAAGCTGTTTTATAACTTTATAATGTGCATCACTGAGCTTTCCGTTGGATGCAATTGCATCCAAGTTTTTAGCTTCTACTATAGCCTGGCACTGTTTATGGTGACATTCAACCATAACTTTCCACATCATAATTAACCAGTAAAATAAAATAAGGAAATAAGTAAACCAATGCATAGAAAATATAACAACGTAAACAAATTATCGTACAGGGAACTGCAACAGTGATTATAATATGCAGGAAATAAATTAGGCCGACTCGAATGACTAAACTATTTCAGAGCTAGAAATGGGTCCACTGAAGAATATATTGGCATTAGACCATACTCAACTAAATGTGTGAACTTCTGTTTCTCTTTTGTAGAAGGTCATCAAAATGAATATGATAAATTTTTGAATACAAATAAATGCAGGAAAGCATGGATTCTGTATGGAAGATAAGCGTAACTTTGAGGACCATATGTTTTACGAGGGTCAACATTCGGTAGCCATTGGATTTGCCAAGTGTTAGCAATTGAATCTACCAAATTTTCTTGTTATAAGCGAATCCACTGGCTAGAATTGCCACCAATCAAACTGCATCCCTTCAACGACATAGAGGCTGTTCTCTGAGCGTTTTCCTTCTTCGAGAGTCTCAACACCCATCCTATCCACCTTACTCATAGCTTCAGCTATCATTTGTCCCACTTCATAGTTGTTACCCACACTAACAGCGGCGACATCTGCTAGTTCACTGTCTTCGACCTTCAAGAACAATAAATTAAATGTGTAGGTAAAGCATTTCTATAAAATGGATAAACTTGTGACTCAAGAATAAAATTAATAGGTGAGTGGAAGACTATATTACCTCTTTCGACATTAACTTGAGCACCATAACCATTGTTTTGGTTGTCTTCTCAATACCTCAGGTAATTTGAACCGGGTTTACACCAGCTGCCACAACCTATAAGAAACACCTCTTTAATAACACATCATGTACACGAACCTTAACACCTTCTTCAATCAGACCCTGAGCAAGAACAACATAAGTCATTGTCCTATCGCCAGCTAAGTAATTGGTATTTGCAGCTGCTTATCTCACCAACTTTGCACCAATGTTTTCCACTGGATCCTCCAACTCAACCTGCGAAAAGAATTATGTTTTGAAGGCATTTATTAAGATTCCAAAAAATCATACAACTAGTGCGAGGAAGAAAAAAAACTTACTTGCTAACATGTTATGAAAAGAAAAGAAAATATACCTCCTTGGCCACAGTGACACCATCATTTACAATTTTGGTGGAGCGATACTTGCTCTCTAATACCACATTTCTACCCTTTGGTCCAAGTGTAACTCCTACTAAATCTGCAAGCTTGTTAACACCAATCTAAAACTAAGACAATAATTAAATCATCAATGAAGCACATAATGCAAGTCATCTCATAAGTCATGAGTAAAACAAGATGAACATCAAAATAATTCACACACTTACTTGCAACTTCTTAGTAGCTGATCCATCCTTGTTAAAGTACAACTCCTTCGCTGCCCTAACTTTTGATGAACATCTTCTTTCTGAAGCTGTATTTTATCTCCTTCCCGTGAATAAAATTGAAGATATTGAACCAAAAGATGACAAATAAGTATTTGCGAGCTTCTTATCATGATAGGGTTGCTAGGAACAACAGCGGAACCAACAAAAGAAATAGTGGTCAAAGCTGACGCCATTTAAGAGCCTGGAGATCATCAGCACAATTTAATCTTAAGCTCTCATTCAAACCATCATAAGCGCCAAATAGACAAACAAGTAGTTACATCCAAGAACAACTTCATACAAATGGAAGCAAAAGTAAGTACTTCCATGATTATAGTTAAACCCACGTTGCAGCATAATGACATTGTAATCATTGGTGGAAGATACTAACTGATCCAAATATCCTAATTCTCAAAAAAATTGAAAGAGTCTCAACTCTACTACATGGTCATTTGTCGAATACACCTAATGAGTTATTATCCTTGCAATTAATCTCAATATCCAACCTTTTTTTGTTTTTTATCTGTTAGTAACTTATAGTGTACTAACAGATATTGATATAGATGTCTAAACTATGTTTTCCTCAAATCTTCTAAAAGAAATATTTGTGCAACGTTTACCCAAAGCCTAACCAATAAATTTTCTATACAACAACAACTCAGACTAATCTGACCTCGACCAAGAAACATTTGCTTAACTCTAGCCTAATCACTGGGAGCTTTCGTGATGCGAATATTTCTGGTGTACAGTTGGACACAAACAGATGTGGGGTATTAAACTTGAGAAAAGGAACACTCCTTGATGTTTTCATAACAAGTCTGACTTGGGTCAATGACTTTAATTGGAGGCATCATTTTCATTATTTATATTTTAATGTTTAAGATCATATCTCCCTTAATTACCCTTGAGTTGGACATTTCAGTGTAGAAGTTCGACTAATAATTAAGGTGGTATGTATTGTTATTTTTTAGGTAAGTGTAATTGAAAAGTTTTTGTGACCTTGTTAGTCTATAAACTTCACCTAAAAAAGATGTTCAAATTATGATATCAATAATGAAAATGTAAAAATACAATAGGCCGAACTACAAGTCTACAACAATGCATTTTTCTTCCCTCTATCTTCGGTCATCTCAACGCTGCCAATGTTAGACTTATTCTCAGACTAATATCACGCTCCGTCTTTAGTTTTTACACCGTTATCTAACTATTTTAGTGTGGCACATTAAGCCAACAATTCCGGCTCAACTTAGCCGTAAACCGATTGTATTCAATGAAAGCATTATATCTATTTCCACAGCTCAAGGTACGTTTTTTGATGCGTGGGACTAAAGATAAACTTGCAAGCAGTCCCCTCTAACAGACGTAGTACTCTAATCATGGGTTTGTGTTACAGGTTCCCATTGTTTGGATATCCTAAATGCATTGCCGAGCGACCCAGAGTGGTTGATCACGCAAAGGAATAGTGAGATTAAAATCGTCGAAGGATGGATTGCAGAGTACAATACAATGCTCCATTAATGAGAGATAGAAATGTTTACACAAAACAAGCCTAGTTTTGTTCTTCAGTTACGTTCCTAATAAATAAAACTTTAAGACTATAATCGTTATAGAGGAACAAATTCCCTCTCTCTCTCTCCCTCTCTTTAAGTTTCTTTGAGATTGCCACCACCAGATTGATTAATTAGATTTTCGATATTCTTTGACATCAATCGATGTCTCAAACAACACGCTTATAACGACAAATTAAGCCATAAACAACTACTAAGTCTAACAGAGATTACAAGAACATAGTAATAGCAAATTTTAGAGAGATAAACTCAAATTGATGAAGTTAAGAACCCTAATTTGAGTACCTGTGATTGAGTTCGTCGAAGTAGCGATCGGTGCAAAGATCTGCCTAAAACCAATATGCTATAACCCACAAATAAGGTCTTAAACCCCCAAATCAGAGTAAATCGAGCACACAAATCAAACGCCCTAATTATAAAATTGAGAATCACAGCCGAATCGTTGAGATGTGGAAGTAAAGAGGTTTGATTTAGAAGAAATAGCCGAGTTAGACTAACTAAAATACCCATAATTTCGTATTTATAATTACTAAAATACCCCTTATTTCGTAGTGGAGAAAATTTGTGGGGTGGACTTCCATTTATACCCACCGTTTCAAAAGGTAATTACGATTGAGATGCTTATTTTGTATGAGATTTGGTATATACGAAATGGGGGCATTTTAGTATTAAATAAATTTCGAGAATAGACAAAATAATCCTCATGATCTAACGGCTATGTTATAAACTAAACCATATATTTTTCTCAACATGTGTAGGGTAAGGTGATTAATAGCCGATATTGATTCTCATGGTATAGCTATTCCTTTAGTATTATAGATAAACAAAAGAAGTTGTCCAAGCTTTATTAAACAACTTGCCTTATTAAGCTAGTAATAAACATGACAAATTTCATTATACGATTAAGCAGTGCTGCGAGATACTGGAACAAGATGAAGTGGGATTCTCCGGTTGACATTCATACCAGGCGCTTCCCCCATGTCCAAATCCACCACATCACTAGGCAATTTCCAATCAAAATGGAATAAAAGGTTTGCAACAACAGTTTCAACAACTATGATTGCAAACCCCATTCCTGGACAAGTCCTTCGCCCCGATCCGAAAGGCATGAACTTGTAGTCCTGACCTCTGAAATCGTTGTTATCGTTACTAAATCTCTCTGGGATAAACTCTTCTGCGTTCTCCCACAACTCAGGGTCCCTCTGGATTGCATAAGCATTTATCAGCACTATTGTGTTAGCAGGGATATCGTAACCAAGCACATTAGCAGTCGTGTAGGAAACTCGTGGTACCAACATTGAAATAGGAGGATGTAACCTTAGGACTTCTTTGATTACACATCTTAAGTACTCCATTTGATGAATATCCTCCTCGCTCACATGGGACTTTGTTCCCACCACTCTTCTTACCTCTTCTTGTGCTTTCTTCATTAGATGTGGCTTGATCATAAGTTCCGCCATTGACCACTCCATGGCTGTTGCGGCTGTCTCAGTTCCACCAACAAATATATCCTAATAACAGATAAGAAGTTAGGAAACGTTTAACAAGTATATCAGAGAGATAGAGAGAGAGAGAGAGAGACTCACCATTAGTAGTGCTTTAATGTTATCCCTTGAAATGCCGTATTCAACTTGACCATGAAGAAGGAGGTCTAAAATATCTTTTTTGCTGCCATTTTGTTGACTCTTTGATACATGCTCTTCGATAACTTTCTCGAAGTAGGTATCGATTTCCTGGTGTAAGCTCCTCACCTTCTTTCGCAACCCTGTTAGAGAGTCAATCCACCCCAATGCAGGAGAGAAATCCTGGAAACTGAAAGTGGACATTAGGGTCACAACGTCCCTAGATAACTCGCCAAATCTGCTATTACCCTCTTTACTCTTGGTACTAATGGAACACCTGCAGACTAAATTGTTAGTAAAAGTGAGGACGATCTCACTTAAGTTAACCGGAGTTTGTGACGAACATGAGTAAGATATATTCTCGATCACCAAGGTCATTTCTTCTTCTCTTACATATTTAAACGACAGAATCATTTTCGCATTCAACAACTCCTGGACAAAAAGCTTCCGCACCTGCCTCCAGTATTCATTATTGGGCGCAAAGCTCACATCAGTATACCCATAGAAGAAAATATTGGCTGCAGTCAGAACTGGCCTATTTGCAAATTCATTATCATGGGTCTTCATAATCTCTCGAGCAATTTCAGGAGAAGAAATTATAACCCAGGGAGATTTTGCTAGATGGACAAGCAAAATTTTACCGTACTTTTGTGAGAGATCAAGAAAAGAATTATGGGAAAACTCACCTAGCTGGTGCATGTTTCCAATAATCGGGAGTTTTGATGGAGATGGTGGTAAATTAAGCTTTTTCGATCGATGATCTCGGTAAAACCTACTCAATAACAAGACAGAAATAAACAGAAAAAGATATTCAAGTACCATTTTTGCTCAAGTTTGCTGATGAGTGGTAATACAATAACTTGTCACATATGTTGATCCTATATATAGTAGCCGGGCATGATTGATGAACTCTCCAAAAGTCGCACAATTTGAATGGTTAGATGTAAATGGTCAATGTTCACAATTTAATGCTCACTGATCATGAAGCACATTTTTGTTTTTGCAACAAAATACAACCGTATATTATTTACATTTAACGGTACTAGCCCGGATTTATCTATTTGTTGCTGAGTCAACTAATTCCCTTGCATAACATATGAGTATAAATTAAGGAGTCCGCCTACTATGAGCCCCCGCCGACACAAACTCAATAAAAGACCTCTCTCTTTAAAATGGCCATGGGGCGGAATTGGGACGAGGGAGCCAGTACCATCCCCATCCCCGCTTAGGTTCCCACCTTCCATCCCATCCCCGACCCGATCTCCATTTAAATTAAGCGGGGATTCCCGAATCCGCCCCACATAAGTAAGCTCAACACCAGATCCGCCCCATTTAACTTATGGATATAACAGTAAAAACATAGTCATAAGGGGTATAATAGTAAAAACATTAGTTGATATTAAATAGGGCGGATGTGGGGCGGATAACGAATTTTATGTTAGCAGTCCCAAATCCACCCCGATTAGCGACAAATTTTGGGCAGCTCATACCATCCCCATCCTTATACCCGGTTAGCTCATACCAAATCGGCCCTGTTCAGGGCGGGACAGGAAAAATTGTCATCCCTACTTTAAACGCCACCTAGGTTTTTTTTTCCTCTCTTTTAATTTCTAAAAAAAAAGTATTCTATTTTTCATAATTCTATATTTGCCTTTTCAGGCCTATTAATGCTTTCAATATATAAAAAATAGAGAAAAAAAGAAGAAGAGATCTTTCGGATACAAAATGAATTCGTAATGTATAAATTGAACAAAAAAACATAATCATAGTATTTTATTCTTCTTAATTTCTCAACCAAGATGTGAAAATATTTTGTAACATTCCAAAGAAACATTGTATGTCATAATTTTGGTATATAAGATGACTAATTTTGCAATTTTATTCATTGTATGAAATTAGAAGGTTTATATATATATATATATTACAAAAATGAGTGGAATAGAAATTGAAAAATTAAAAATAAAGTGGTCAAGTAAGGAGAGTAGAAGGGGAGCTATGTCAACAAAGATTGGTTTTTTTGGGATGAATGGGTTAACAAAATTTCTTCTTCTTTTTTGTACAAGGGAGCTATGTCAGATTAGGTGAGAGATAGGGGAAAACCTAAAGATGAAAGAGAAAGCTAGAAGAAAGATAAAATGATTGGACTCTTGTACTTTTTCTTTGTCTCTTTCTTTAGTTACCTTTTCATCCTACATAATTTGGAATGCTATGTTGAGTAATGAATTCAAATTTGGTGTTTATGGAAGTTCATTATGTTCGTGTGACAAATGAGGGTTAAAGATGAAGGTGGAAAAGTCATTCTGGTGATTTTCAGTCTTTATGTTCGAACATGACTTTAGTCTGATTGAACAGAAGAGGTAAATACCTCTCTATTCGAATAAAAGTCTTAGACACAGGTCTGTTCGAACAAATTTTTGTCTCTATTTAAATAGACTTCTATTCGAATAGACCTCGTATTTCAATTTTTTAAAGTATTTTGGTAATTGTTTGCATGCCTCGTGATTCGTACTGTTGAGCCCTAACTCATGTAATATCTTCCCAAGTATATAAGGGATACTTAAAGTATTTTTTGGGTGTTATTGATAACCTAATATGAGTTTTATCCTAGTGTAAAAGTTAGGGTTTGAGATACTCTATTAAAGCTTCGAGAAAGCTTGAGTGACCTTTGATATTTGATTAGTTGATTGTTCGTGCGAGGAGTGGTATTTTATTTAAAAGGGTTTTCCACTTTCTTCCTCCGGGTAAATCATTGTGTTTTAATTTCTTTTAATTTCTTAATTGGTGCTTCCATGTGTCGTTCTTGGGTAATAGATTGGGATTTGCTACCATGATTCCTAAAATTGGTATCAGAGCACAAAGTTAGGGCTTGTGTGATTAGAGTAATGGCCGATGTGGAGAAATTAGAAATAAAGAAATTTAATGGATTGAACTTTGGAATTTGGAAAATGCAAGTAAAGGAATTTCTATATGCAGAGGATTGTGATTTTCTTCTAGGAGGGATTTCGACGATGTCGGCCGATATTGATCGCTTGGAGTAGGAGCTTCTAGATCGAGATGTTCTAGGTAAAGTTTATTCAACACTCTCAAGTTCTATTTCTTCTCAATTGCCTAAAGTAAGTACAATGTTAGAAATAATTGACAAACTATATATGAAAAATGTTTGAATCAGCTTCAAGTGATTTAAATTCTTAGAAGTGTGCTACAAGTGTTTTAAATTCTCATAAGCGGGTTACTTTTAATGACGTAGTAAAATTCTTTAGCGAAGATTCTCGCGTAATACCTCTTGAAGTTTTGTTGTTAACGTCGGGTGATTACTCGGATGTTGAAGTTAGATGAAACAAAGTTTCACATATGTAGAATGAAAGCAAAAGCTGTATAAAGGCATGCAATTGTGATCATTAAGATATTTGTTGGAATTACGGTAAATTTGGTTATAAGAAGGTGAATTGTAGATTGACGAAGAAGAGAAGATCTGTAAAGAAACATTCGGTGGCTTTCTTCGAAGAAGGCAAAAATTCTAAAAATGCTTCCAATCTTAGTTCTAATGATTTGTGTGATATGACTAGCAAAATTCAAGATAAACCATGTAATACGATTCATGGTACTTAGGACAAGTCATATTGGTTGCCTTATGATGCTTGTATGAAGTCGAGCTTAGACTTGGATGCTATGTTGAAAATTACGTCGTGTAAAAATGAATTGTCTAGCTATGTTGAATATCATCATATAGTAGATAATGGAGATGTTTGGATTGCATTAACGAATGATAATTCGTTAAGTTTGAGCTCGGTGCAACATGTGTCTAGTATGGCTAAAAATGTGATTTCGAGCCAACTATCGAGTTTAAGCCTTTTGGAACCTTTTGGTGACGCTGAGATCACGAAGGAATTATGGTTATTATAGCTTGGTACAAAATATAAGATGTCCTCTTAGAGACGTGTGCCACTAATGATAAGATTGTTGGTGTTGTTACTTCGATGGTACATTCAAGAGCATAGCACGATAAACTTGGTCACGTGAGCACAGATTGGATGAAAACATTATTTTTGAGGGGAAGACTTGGCAAGTTAAAATTGATGGATTTGTTCTTTTGTAAAGCCGTTGTCTTGGTGAATAAAACTGATCGGTATGATGTCTTTACTAGATAGAAAGCTTGGGTTGAGATTGAGATGGGTTCAATGTTGAAGCGTCTTGGGTCTAACGGTAATGGTAATTGATTTTGCAGTGATGGCTTTGATTTGTTTGATGAAACTATCAGGATTAAAAGGCTTGAGAAGATCCTAATGACACCACGATTGATTGGTGTAGCTGAAAGTGTGGTCTGTGAGATTACTGAAAGGGCGCGGAGTATGAAATATTTCACCGAGTTGCCAAAGAAGTTTTGGGTGGATTTGGTAGTTTCAGCCATTGAAATAGAGCTTTGGTATGCATTGTGAAATATTCCATCGAGTTGTCAAAGCAGTTTTGGGTGGCTTCGGTAGTTTCAGCCGTTGAAATAGAGCTTTGGCATGCATTGGATCTTAGACTATTAGAAGAGATTACTTGAACGAAAAAAAAAGTAATCATTTATATGTCTCTTGTCTATTATAGCAGTAGATCATTACTAAATTATATGTCTAGCTTGTGCATGTTCATTGGATAAGTTTGTGATAATTTTGGTGACTGATCTTGTGATGTGAAGAATCAGAAAATTATTAAATTTATTGATGTGATATCTAATGATAATATCTTGTACAAAGACATGGATAAGCAGATCAAAAAATCAGATGAATCGAGGTCATATGAGTATGTTAAATGGTGTTAGAACCATTAGTTCAAAAGGTCCAACAGGAACCGTACACTCTCCTCTTATTGTTATGAAAAGAAGAACCAAGGTTTTAAGACATGCGGCCTGTTATATTACTCCCGACATTGTTTGTGGCTAGCCGATATTGGTAATGACTACAAGGTGAGACCATGAAACAGTGGGAGCTTGTCATGGATGATGATGAACTAGGATCTCAATTGTCATATCAGGTATGGGATGTAATCCTATTAACAATGGTAAAAATCTTTACTTCACAATTTAAATGAGAATAAGTTTGTTCAAGACAGTTCAAGATGGAATTTATGGTAAAGTGCTTGTTGAGTAGTGAACTCGAATTATGGTCATAGATGTTCATTGGAGTTCGTGAGATGAATGAGAGTCGAACAAAACTTTAGTATGTTCGAACAGAAGAGGTAGAGGCCTCTCTGTTCGAATAAACTTTGTGTCTGTTTGAATAGAAGTCTCAGAGCATGGTCTATTTGAATAAACTTTAGTATCTATTCGAATAGACCTCGTACTCTCAGTTTTAGGAGTTTAAAGCTTAGATGTTTGCTTGCCTCGTGATCCGTACTTTGAGCCCTATCTTATATAATGTCATCCCAAGTATATAAGGGATACTTTGAGTGTTTCTTATGTAATCTTTTTGTGAATTTAATCCTAGAAAGAACTAGGGTTTATTTCGAGGAAGCTTGAGAAATCGATTGTAACCTGTTTGAATATAGTAGATTATTTGTGGGGAATGGTTTTTCATCCGAAAGGGTTTTCCACTTCCCTCATCCGGGTAAATATTATCCTTGTTATTTATTCTTCGTATTAGTTTATTTGTTGTTTGACGATTTTTGCGTTCGTTATTGTCGAAGAGAGCTCAACAACTGATATTAGAGCGCTTGGTTTAGGGTTTGTATGGTGAAGAACGATGGTCGACGAAGAAAAATTAAAGATCACGAAGTTCAATGGTTCAAATTTTGGAGTGTGTTATCATTATCAGAAGGATCTTTACTTACCACTGGGTGGGATTGAGATAAAGCCGACAGAGCATGATACTGCAAAGTGGGCATGCTTGGATCATAAAGCGCTTGAAACTTTTGGGTTGACGCTATCATCTTAGATTCTATATATGATCTCCAAAGTTTGGACAATGAAGGAGTTAATGGAGATGTTATCTTCTATGTACTCGGAATCGCCCGGAGTAAATAAAGTACATTTATTACGCCGTTTGTTTACTTTAAAGATGAAAAAGAATGGTAGTGTGTAAGCTCACATTAGTGAGTTCCATACAATTCATGCACAATTAGAATCTGTGAAAATTTCTTTTACCGAGGAGGTAAAAGCGTGGGCTTTTTTGGGACAGATGCTTGAGAGCTAGGAAGGGTTTATTACTACTGTGAGCAATTCATCGGGGAAGGAAATAATTAAATTTGGTACTATAGTCTCGTTGATTATGAGTGATGAGAATATGCGTAAATCACATGAGCCATCTTCGAGTTCAAACGGCAGTACGTTGAACGTCAAGGAAAGAGAGAGGTCCTATAGAAAGGGGCCAACGAATGGAATAGGTCATTCGCAGTCAAGGGGAAAGTCCAAGCCACCCGGTGCGTGTTGGACCTATAGAAAGAAGGGTCACTTCATGCATAATTGTAATTCTTCTAATAAAGATCATGACGAGGAGAAAGATATAATGAACCTCACTGAGGAGGTTAGTTCTGATGAGGCTTTGCTTCTTTCGTATGACGATGTTAACAAGTCATGGATACTTGATTCGGGTATCTCATTTCATGCTACTGCAAACGTAGGTTTTCTAACTAATATTGTTAAAGACGACTTTGGTACAGTCTTCCTTGTAGATAGGAGTACGCACAATATTACTAGAAAAGGAAACACTAGGTTGAAGTTGCCTTCGAGATGAACTTGATTCTGAAGAATGTGCGACTTGTACCCAAATTGGGACGTAACTTTATCTTGGCTAGCTAATTGGCGGATGATGGTGGATATGTAAGCACCTTTGGTGATAATTTCTGAAAGGTTATAAAGAGAGTTGTGGTAGTAGCTCGGGGTTTAAGACAATGAATGCTGACAACGCAAGACACAATTTCTACTATTTGTGCAACCACTCCGGAGATCGATACTAGTACTTGGCACAAACGGCTCGGTTACATGAGTGAGAAAGGGATGAAGATGATGGTTAGTAAGGGAAAATTAGAGGGTCTTGATGAGGTTGGTCTTAAGTTTTGTAAAAAGTGTGTTCTCACAAAATTGAAGAAGGTTAGCTTCAAAATTACTGGAAGGTCGAGGAAACCTGAAAAGTTGGATCTTGCTCATACAAATGTTTAGGGGCCAACCAAGGTGTCTTCTCTTGGTGGTTCTCATTATTATGTTACTTTTATCGATGATATTACTGGTAAACTGTGGGTCTACTTTGTAAAGAATAAATCAGATGTGTTTAATAAGTTCAAAAAGTGGAAGGCTCTAGTTGAAATAGAAACCGTCTTGAAACTGAAGTGTTTGAGGTGGGATAACAAATGCGAGTATTGTAGTGACGAGTTTGAAGACTATTGCGCATCAAATGAGATTAGGCGACATAAGACTATTCCCAGAACACCATTGCAAAATTGTGTTGCAGAACACATTAACCTAACCATAAAGGAAATAGCGAGGAGTATGAAACTCAACGCATGATTGTCGAAATGTTTTTAGGCAGATACGGTTAGTACGGCAGCGTACTTGATAAACAGATGACATTCGACTGCTTTGGACTTTAAGATTGGCTGAAGAAGCATAGACCGGTAAAGAGGAAAATCATTCATACTTGCGTATTTTCGGTTGTACCTCATATGTGCTTATACTTCATAAACATATTCATTGGATATAGTGGTGATGTGTCTATGTACCGACTTTGACCAACAATTTCCTCACCCAAAGAGGGACGCCTTTGCCTTCTCACTTATATTTGATTGTATGAATGCTCCTCTCCTTTTCAATGTGCGACTAAAACTTATTCAATGAAAACTAAGTTTATCTAATATTAAAGAATTTATGTATTCCAATACATAAAAGTCACAACACACCTCTTACACATTTCTAAGTTGTAGAAACTGTTTAGACAAATGATCACATTCATTGCAGTTTGCATGCTGCTTGCGCATTTTTTTTCTTCTAAAATATGTATGTTCCGTGTTGAATTAATAAACCATGGTAGCAGAATTTTTTTTAACTAAGAGATGGCGTCAAGATAATTCGTGCAATTGTTTCTTGGGCCAAGCACAAAGGTGATGACTTTGTTGCGAATTTTTGGATTGGTGCGATTTTGAGTTTCTCAGACCATTTGAAAAATTAAACAGACCTTGTTCCTATTCCGAAATCGACCTTTTTCGAGTTATTTTTGCATCGGCTATTCCTTCTCTCTTTGGGGCAACCATCACCACTTCCTGATTTTCCTCCCCTATTATCTATATGATAAAGCCCAAGCCGAATGGGATATCCGCCTCTTACAGAGGATACTTCTCTGCTTGGTATCCCGGAAACTTATAGCTACAGAAATCAAATGTTTCAGTTTATATCCGGTGCTAACCATTAGATTCAGTTATGAGAGCACAACTTGGATAATGCGATAATGTTCCCTAGATACAAAGCGAAGCCTATATTTATTCAACATGACTCAAGCGAAACCTGTAGATATTCAGCATGACTCAAGCGGAGCATAACTTCAAATGCTTCAAGCCACTTCATTGACTCGTAGCTTGAGACTCTTATCAACTGGAATAAATGTAAGAAAAGCTTGAAGTCATTATTAAGCTGGTCAACCTCTCTGACCCAGTATTTAATAACGACAAGCCCATATTGTACATAATTCCTTGGACATCAAGGACGAACCAACTAATATATTGAAAAGTGAACTGACCCCTTATATCAATTATATAGGTGTGATATTAGAGTTTAAAAACAAGTGGATATATAAGTGAGTGGTTTACTCACAAGGACAACCATCCATACACTTTATTCCATGATTTTATATATTGGAATACATAAAGTCATTGATATTGAATGAAACTTGTTTTTTATTGAATAAGTTTAGTCCCGCATTGAGCATTTATACTATAAGAGCATCTCCTAAAGTGTTTCACTATCTTGAAATCCAAGGTGCCATCTAGAATTTTCGTCATCCAACAATGCCTCATTGACTTGGATTTCACCATGCAAAAAGCAAAACTCAACCTGAGTTTTTAAAGTCGCGATTGGGCGCCCAAGTGTTGGGTGCCTATTCAGTTTTTAAACAGGCGCCAAAGATTTGGACGCCCAATTTTATTTTTTCAAAAAAAATTCAAAACGGGCGCCCAAGTGTTGGGAGCCCAATTTGAATTTATGAAAAAAAAAATTAAAATAAATAAATAAAATAAAACAAACGCCCAACACTTGGGCGCCTGTTAAAAATTCTAAGTCAGGTACTGTTGGAGGAAATAGAGCCTCACTGACTTGGATTTGGCTTTTTTTCAACAAAGTCAATGAGGCACTTTAGGAGATACTCTAATATAATATAAGTACCAAGGTTGGAATAAGAACAAGGGCATCGCCTTTTAAGTGAGAAAATTGTGCGCCCCATGTGGGCGCCCTTGCAAAATTTACGAAACTCACATACGTCACACACGTTGAACATAGCGAACGACGCGACGAGGGTCGTGGGTTCGAACCAAGTTTTTGGTGAAAGATGGGCTTGAGCATAGTTGCAGCCAGTTGGGCTTGGGCTTGGCAGTGAAAATTGATTCAGTCTATAACTGCTGCTTCATTGTAGGTCTTATCACCAGAACGTGGACTAAAAGAGTCTCTAACTTCTTATTGATAGTGGCTGATTTCTCTTCATTTTGGACTCCACGAAGTTAAGAACATCTCTATAAGATGGAGAAGGTTAAACTTCACTATATCCATCGAACACAGAACTATAGATTTATCTTCCAACTATCTCTCTCTATTATAATATATGGAGTTCTTGCTGTATGTTCTGAAAGCTGCTTCTCTCTACACATCGTGAAGCCGCTTATCCGTTGTATCTTGGAAGAGTACTGCCGTAACCATAACACGATCGTTTATCAGTGAATTAGTGGGGCATAATCTCTTACGGACATCGTCTCCCTTTGACGAGTCTCAGAATCGATAAGTTCTCTCTTAATTCCTTTTAAATCGATAATTTTACTGTTTATTACATCGTTTCATAACAATCGTAAGAGATTATTTTACTGTGCTTTGATTTATCGAAATGGGAATCTCTAAACATTCTGAGAAACCTGAATCGTTTGACGAAACCAATTTGAAAAGATGGCAACAAAAAATGATGTTCTATCATCATACTTTGAATTTGGCCACTTTTCTTCATAAAATGGTTCCTATTTCAAACCCTGAAGAATATGAACCAGCTAGGTCTGGTGCCATTGCTGATTGGATTCACCAAGATTACATGTGTAGGAACTATATATTAAATGGTCTTACTCCTGCCTTGTACGATATTTATATACATTATATGATTGTGAAGGATCTTTGGGCCACTCTTGGAAAAAAAAATATAACTGAAGATGCTTGTTTAAAGAAGTTCGTTGTAGGGAGGTTCCTGGAATTTAAGTTGGATGATTCCAAGCTAGTAGTGTTTCAGGTTAAAGAACTCCAATTAATAATCTATGAGATTATTATTGAGGGGTACAAGATTTGTGAGGGATTCCAGGTGGCTTTTATAGTAGAAAAACTACCTCCCTCGTGGAAGGATTATAAGAACAACCTGAAACATAAACGCAAGGAAATGACCCTTGGAGATCTCATTATTCGTATTTATATTGAAGAGGATAATAGAGGAAACGAGACCAAGGAAATGAACTCCAACCGATCCAAGGTCAACCTCGTTGAGGGAAAGCCAAGGAAGTACCAGAAGTCAAAGAAGCCAACAGTTGAGAAAAACAAAGGTTCTAACCCTATTTTTAAGAAATCTGGGAATTATTTTTCATATGGAAAACATGGCCATTCGGCCAAAAATTGTTTTCACAAAAACGATTCCAAGGGAAAGAAAAACAAACCTAATCAGGTTAATTTGACTGAAGATGGTAACTTCTCCGCTGTTATGACAGAAGTGAATATTGTGACTGATTTGAAAGAGTGGTGGATAGACACCGGTACAACCAAGCACATCTGTGCAAACAAGAATGCTTTTAGTACCTATAATCCTATGAAGAATGGTGAACAACTCTTTATAGGTAACTCCTCTACATCCAAGGTTATGGGCAGAGGTACAGTTATACTGAAATTCACCTCTGGGAATGTCCAAACTTTGAAAAAAGTTTTGCACGTATCTGATATTCGTAAGAATTTGATATTGGACTTACTACTAAGTAAGAAAGGATTCAAACTTGTGTTCGAGGATGAAAAATTTATTCTTACTAAGGGTGGGTTATTTGTGAGGAAGAGATATTTAAATAGGTCTATTTATGTTGAATGTAACCGTTGAAGGCATTAATAAAGCTTTTTCTTCTGCTTATTTGATTGACTCGAATTTTATTTGGCATAAGAGGTTAGGTCATGTAAACTTAGGATCTATTAAGAAACTTATGAAGTTAGGTTACATTTCCAAATCTGATATACCAAGTAGTATAAAATGCAAAATATTTGTAGAATCCAAATATGCAAATAAATCCTTTAAAAATGTAGACCGGGAAACCAAATTACTTGGCCTTATTCATACTGATTTGTGTGATCTTAAGGGTTACACAACTCGCGGCGGAAATAAATTTTATATAACCTTTATAGATGATTTCTCCCAATTTTGTAAGGTTTATCTTTTAAAAGGTAAATGCGAAGCTTTGGGAAAATTTATAATTTTTAAAACTGAAGTTGAAAATCAATTAGGGAAAAAATATAAAGGTTTTAAAATCCGATCGAGGTGGATAATATGAGTCTGAACCCTTTAGAAAATATTGCGAGGACAATGGATCAAATAATACATCAAACAACGGCTCCCTATTCACCTCAATGAAATGGGATAGCCGAGAGAAAAAACCGTACACTTAAAGATATGATAAATGCAATGTTGATAAGTTCAAGTCTAGTTATGACAATGTGGGGGGAAGCTTTGTTACCTGCTTGTCAAACACTTAACTTGGATTCCTTTTAAGGATCCTGGTAAGACCCCTATGAATTATGGAAGAATAGAAGACCTTCTTATGGATATCTTGAAGTATGGGGGTGCTTAGCTAATGTTGGAATACTTGCCCCAAAAAGGACTAAGCTTAACCCCAAAACTGTAGACTGCGTATTTATTAGCTATGTTAATAATAGCAGTGCTTACAGATTTGTGATTATAAGATTTGGGAATAATCAAATGGATGTTAACACCATTATTGAATCTCGAGAAACTGAATTTTTTGAAGATAATTTTCCTAAGTAAGATAGAGTTGAAGTTCATAACAAAATATCTATACAATCTTCTAAGAAATCAATTGAACGCAGTTTAGACGGGATATAACCTAGAAGTAGTAAGAGAGCTAGGACAACTTCTAGTTTTGGTCATGATTTTCTGACATTTCTTGTAGAAAATGACCATGTAACTCTCTGTCAAGCGATGTCATCGACTGGTGCATCCTCTTGGAAGGAAGCTATCAACAGTGAATATGACTCGATTATGCACAACAACACTTGGGAGCTAGTTGATTTAACCCCAGGTTGTAAAACTGTTGTGTGTAAATGGATTTTCAAAAAGAAACTGAGAGCTGATGGGACTATAGAAAAATTCAAGGCAAGACTAGTGGCAAAAGGTTATAAACAAAAGGAAGGGGTTGACTTTTTTGATACTTTTTCCCCTGTTACATGAATAACCTTGATTAGAATGCTAATTGCTTTAGCTTCTATACATAATCTAATTATACATCAAATGGATGTTAAGATAGATTTTTTGAATGGTGACTTGGAAGAAGAGATTTACATGAACCAACCTGAAGGCTTCGAGTCTAGATCAGGAACTGGGAAGAAAGTATATCAACTTAAGAGATCTCTTTATGGCCTTAAACAAGTACAAAAATAGTGGAATGTCAAATTTGATATTGTTCTTACATCTAATGGGTATATGATTAATGAAGCCGATAAATGTATTTACTTAAAATTTGATAGATCAAATGGAGTAATTATTTGTTTATATGTAGATGATGTGTTGATATTTGGAACTAGTATGGTGATGATAAACAACACTAAAGATTTTCTAAAAAAGAACTTCGATATAAAAGATTTGGGAGTTGCTGATGTGATTCTCGGAATAAAAATTATAAGAGACTCCGAGAAAATTATTTTATCACAATCCCATTACATTGAAAAAGTGTTGAGAAGATTTGAACAATTTGATTATACTCCTGCTAAAACTCCATATGATCCTCATAGTAACTTAAAGAAAAGCTTAGGTAATAGTGTAGCTCAACTTGAGTACTCTAGAGTCTTAGGCAGTTTGATGTATGTCATGAACTATACAAGACCTGATATACCACTAGCTATTGGGAGATTGAGTCGATATACAATAAGCCCAAATCAAGAACATTGGGTTGCTGACATTCGAGTTTTACGTTACCTGAAGTTTACTTTAAACTGTAGACTTCATTATTATGGATATCCAACTATTTTATAAGGATATTGCGATGCAAACTGGATCTCAGACTCAAACGAATCCAAATCCACCAGCAGTTATATTTTTACCCTCGAAAGTGGTGTAGTATCTTGGAAATCCACCTAGCAGATGTGCATTGCTCATTCCACTATAGAATCCTAGTTTGTGGCTTTGGACACAGCTGGTGATGAAGCAGAATGGTTAATAAACTTTTTAATGGACATTCTGTTATGGGCAAAACTAGTTCCTGCTATGTGCATACACTGTGATAGCCGAGCAGCTGTACAGAGAGCTCTGAACAATTCTTATAATGGTAAGTCTCAACACATACATCGTAGACATAAAAATGTACAAAAACTATTAAAGGGCAGAGTGATCGCCATTGATTATGTGAGATCTCAAAATAACTTGGCAGATCCACTCACGAAAGGATTAACTAGAGAGCTAATTGCAAGTACATCAGAAGGGATGGGGCTAAAGGCATTATCAAGAACAATCATCGACAATGGTAACCCAACCCAAGTGACTGGAGATCCAAGAAACTAGGTTCAATAGGAAAGATAAGTTGTGAGAGTGATTGTGTGTGTGTGTGGGGGGGGGGGGGGGGTACTATAATTTGATTGGATCTCACTCTAAACTTATCTCTATGATATGATAGTACCAAAAACAAATAAAGGTTGAGTTAAACTCTTAATGTTATCTAAGTATAAATTTGATTCAAGGAGCGTTTTGGTAAATAACACTTTTGATAGAAACACCTGTATAAGTGTGGAAGTTTGGCCGCTTCCCATGAGAGCTATACTAGTTCTTTAGAGCACTTATGAATCTGGGACTGCTCACGGCCGAAACGAGCACAACAGTTAAATCTTTATGAAAGAATAGTGGGTAGAGTATATTGACGAGGTGCACATCTATAAAGCTGAGCAGCTCAAGACCTTAGCTTACTGATAATCTAGTACCCCAGACTACTTCAACAAGGTAGTGGTTCAAGCTTATGGACACCACTACTAAACACTAATCTCAGCTGAGACTCCAGGATGACCTTTTAACTTTCATTCAATATGGGGGATTGTTCTGATTTTATATATTGGAATACATAAAGTTATTGATATTGAATGAAACTTGGTTTCCATTGAATAAGTTTAGTCCCACATTGATAGGAGAGGAGCATTTATACTATTATATAAGTCTCAAGGTTGGAATAAGGACATCGCTCTTTGGGTGAGAAAATTGTGCGGCCCATGTAGGCTATGGGTTCGAACCAAGTTTTTGGTGAAAGTTGGACTTGATCCTAGTTGCAGTCAGTTGTGCTTGGGCTTGGCCCTAAAGACTGATTCAGTCTATAACTGTTGCTTCCTTGTAGGCCTTATCACCAGAACGTGGACTAAAGAAGGAGTCTCTAACTTCTCATTGATAGTGCTTGATTCCTCTACATTTTGGACTCTACGAAGTTCAGAACATATCTATAAAATGGAGAGGTTTAAGCTTCACTATATCCATCAAACATAGAATCAGATTTATCTTCCAATTATCTCTCTCTATTATATTGCATAGAGTTCTTGTTGTAGATTCTGAAAGTTGCTTCTCTCTGTACATTACAAAGCCGCTTATCCGTTGTATCCTAGAAGAGTATTGCCATAACCATAGCACGATCGTTTATTAGTGAATTAGTGGGGCATAATCTCTTACAGACATCGTCTCCCTTTGATCAGCCTCGGAATAGATAAGTTCTCTCTAAATTCCTTTAAATTTTCTATCGATAATTTTACTGTTTAGTACATCGTTTCAGAACACTCTATTCCCACTATTAGATGTTCAACAGGTTTCAATCAAATATGCACAAAAAAGTACAACATTCACCACTGTAAGCCTACCCCATTGACTTCTCAAGCTCTCCTCTCTTTCTTTCCCTACCTACTTTACTATTTCTCCTAGCTCTTTTTTCTTACTCTCCATCTTCAAGAAAAATGAAGTAGACCCCATAAAATTCTTAGATAAATCTTAATTTTGTACCAACAATTACAAAGTTGGGGAGTTTTGTATCCTTATTTCTTCTTTGATTCATAGACGTAATGGTTAATTCTAGGCTCAGTTTGGTTTGCTGCAAACATGATGCAAATACAATCAATTTATATTTCTAACCGCTTTCATGTGTTTGGTTCGATTGGCAATTACAATGGGGTGCCTTTAAACTAATTGCATATGTTTGGTTAACTATTGTCAAGCAAACAACTTGCATTTCCATGTAAAACTTTTTGCTTGAATTTGGTTGCAGTAAAAAATCTTTGTAATAGAGTTTGCATTTTGGCCTTTTACTTAGAAGAGAAAATAGGAGGAAAATAAGAACCTTTTAAGAGAGATTAAAAATGTAGTTATCATTTGCATTTTCGTAGCAATGCACCATAACAATGCACCTAACTATGTTGAGTCGCGCCGCAGTAACCGAACTCTGATTCAAGGTTACAATCTTACAACAATTAAGGTGTTCTCAAGAATTCCTCTACCAAAGATATCACCAAGGGTGGCTATCAAATACCCTAAGTCTCCCTTATATACTTGGGAGATTTATTACAATTAACGCATATCTTGAGGAAAACCTAACGGTCAAAAGGATTTCGTAAAATGAGCCTCCACACTGTCGTTCGAACGACTATGAGTCTCGTTCGAACGATACCAAGCAACCCAAAATAAAAGGTTTAGCTGGATCAGTTTTTAGGCAAAATACTGAAAGTCGTTTGAATAACTATAAGTCTCATTCGAACAACTTTGAGTCTCCAAATAGAAGAGTTTAGTTGGATCAGTTTTTAGGAAAAAAACTAAGTTTTGTTAGAACGACTTTCTTTTCATCCAAACGACTTTGACCTCCAACCCCACAATTCTCCACCTCGGTGAAGATTTCCTCAAATCTGAGTCGAACTTCACCACTAACCAAATTGAACCCCAATCAAAACCCTCTATCACCAAATATCCCTAAGGACCCAAACAAACCAATATCCCAAGGAACCCAAACAAATAAATGTCCCGAAGGGCCAAAACTGATTGTACCAAATCAATGGTTGCCTACATACCATGGATCAAGTCGCCCGAAGTTCCCAACATCCAATCAATCCATATGAAGAATTTGAACCAAGTCCAAACAATGATTGAACTTAATCCCCGAAACAGCTTTCGTAAATATATCTGTGGGGTTATCATTAGTGTGAATCTTCTTCAGCAGAATCTCACCTTCTCCTAGGACTTCTATAAAAAAGTAATAACGCACATCAATATGCTTCGTGCATTGATGATGAACCTGATCTTTGGCCATGAAGATAGAACTCTAACTATATATCACAAAAAACATCAAGATGATCCATCTCAATGGCTAAATTGCGCAGAAGACCCTTCATCCAAATAGATTATTTGATCACTTCAGTTACCACCATATACTCTGCCTCCATAGTAGATATGGCCACCATTGACTATAACGTAGATCTCCAACTAACTAGTCCTCTGCCTAATGTAAAAATATACTCGGTAGTAGACCGCCATTTATCCAAATCACCCATATAGTCAGAATCCACATAACCCACACAAAGCTGATTAATTGAATTCTGCCTACAAAATTCCAAACCATTATCCATAGTACTTTTGATATACTGTATGATCCTCCTTTTCACAACTCGCCAATGATCTCTTTCTTGATCATGCATATATCTACTAACTATACCAACCGCCTGTCAAATATTTTGCCGAGTACATATCATAGCATACATCAAGCTACCAACAATGCTAGCATAAAAAACTTAACTCATATAATCAAGTTTCTCATCGGTTTTTGGAGATATAAAAGCCTTAAGCTTAAAATGAGGAGTAAGGGGCGTACTTACTGTAATTTCTAATCACTTAAGACTAACCGATTTCGATTAATTTATGTCAAAATTAATAGGTCTGAAAAACCTTGAATTGACGGTCTAACCCTAGCCCAATTCAAGTTGGCCCAATGTTCTAGTGATAACAAGTAAAAGTAAATCAAGCACAAGAACAAGCAATTTTAACCCTTTGGGAAACCTTTCTCATGAGAAAAACCCACAAGTCACTGCCGAATCGCCCGACAGCTAAACAATTCAATATTAAAACAAAATTACAAGAGTTCAATTACTTACAAACTCAATAAACACATCCCGTAGTTAGCTCTCCTCTAATCAAGCTCCTTGCAATCGATTCTTCATTATCACAATGCCTTACTTCAATCTCCCGTCAAAGCATCCAAACTTAAAATTCACAAGCTTTGCAAATCAATGGTAGGTTTTTAAATTCTTTGATTGATTCAATTTAAGTTTTACTTCGCATTGAATCGCTCGTTGAAATCTCTCTTCTCTCTAATATCTCAAGCCTTTAAAAAATATGTTTTGGAAGAGTTAAAAAGTGAAATAAGAAATTATGTATTTTATTAAAAAGCTAAGAACTTGAACTCTGTTCGAACAAAGAAATAGTCTAATATTTTATTCAAATAGAACCAAGATCATATTCAACGAATTAGGGTTTTGAGTAAAATGTTTGAATAAAGGAAAAGTCTATTCGAACAGGGTCTATTCAAACATAACAAAAGCCTATTTGAACAGGGTTTATTCGAGCATAACAAAAGCATGTTCGAACAAAACTAAGGTTTGTTTGAACAGAAGCCTATTTTCTCCAAAACATATCACATCCTTTCTGACCTTTTGCAAAATATTAAGGGCTTGCTATTTTAAGTGAAGAGGTACAAGCCCACGTAACTGTTCAGTGTTAGTCCAGTTGTAGTTGCTCCATGTATTATCTCTGACGACGAGTAACCACAAGGTAGTGCTGACACCTATCCTAGACACGGAATGAAACAAACTCCAAATATGGATGTTTCAATCTCCCCATTTAGTTCATTTCGTGTCAAAACTAAAACTATAAGAAATAAAAATACAATTTGATGGGCTGACTCAATCAATGAACATTCATACTCAAAGCTCCACTTTCATCCTATAGCATATACTCTGGAATCCCTGAACACTAAACAAGATACATAACGTAACCATTCAAATAAAATAAGGGATCCAAGAAAAAAACATAACTTACTTTGCTTACCTGTCAGGATCACCTCTCCCCCATTTTGGCACATATGAACAAAGGGTAAACAAAAAGGAGATAAAAAAACTGACCAGGAAAGTAAAATGAATAACAGGCATAGAATAAGTTAAACACAAAATAGGTGAACAATATATATCAGTAAATGTTAGAGCAACTATTATGAAAAGAGAAACTGTCAATACATAGCAGATCCAAAAAGTCAAATGAAACAAAATGAACATGTAGTTAGGATATCAGAGACTAAAATCGAGAGAGATAAAAAATAAAAAATAGTCACAAGAGGGCTAACAATTCGAAACAAAGGCAAAACAGACCCTAAGGCTACAAATCTGATCTGGGAGCTGGACCACCTAAAGGAGAACAACGAACTGCACTGCTTATAGTATCCATAAAAGACTAAAGTCAATGAAACTGAGTGTCCAAATATGCATAGAGAGAGGTGATATCATGAGGTATCGCTTTAGTAGGAATAACTGGTACAATAACGAACACCGCACCAGCAGGCACAACCTCAGTCTCAGAGTCCTCTGAACTCTGACTCAGAATCAGTCTCAGCTACCATATGTTTCTGACTCTTTTCCCAATAATGAAAATTGAGAATTTCGTCCCGAAGATCAACTTCCCCCACCCCCTCAAGAATAATATACCCCAAATTCGTCAAAAGCTGAGAAATAAAGTGGTCAAACGGCAAATCCCGTAGGGTTAGCCGTAAGAAGCATCTCGTGCATGATAATATTAAGCAGGTCAATGACGTCGAAACATTCTTATTCCCGAGTTAGGAAAGAATGTTACGGTGGGCAATCATGTAAAACAAACATAACATCCTTGACAGGTTCTTCCGCCGTACATACGGACCTTTCTTCTTCCCATAATAAAGAAGCCAATCCTTAATTTCTCTCTTGGGAAGAAACTGACTAGGGACCTGGGGGCCATACAGTAGGTGGGACCGAAGTGGAAACATCTTCTAAATCAAATGCTTTCAGGAGATCATCCCGATGAACCTAAAACTGTTTGCCATTAATGGACATATGAAAACTTTTATTGTTGCCAGTTCCACACGCATTGGAGATACTGGCATAGAATAGCTAAACCAGGAAAGGGTAGCAAGGTAGCCTGGGTTTCATAATCCCGATCGAACCGCAGGCTAAAAAATTATTAAACACAGTAGAGAACTCGGGGAAGCCATAAGTAAACTCGCCTCATTAACAAAGACCTCCCTCTGGTAACCATGGAATTTGAAACCATGTTTCGACGACCAATTAGCAGGGTTTAGAGACATGCCACAATTCTTGCCATTATTTTCCCAGGGCGTTTGAAGCCCATGAGACCCTCCAAGAATATTAGAATCTCCCACCCTTGAAGTTGAAGGAAAGGTACTTCTCGCAACAACTCCAACTCCAGCCACCGCTCGACCCCTCTTGGTCGCAGCTTTTGGAGTGGGTGACTGTAAACCTCGAAGCTTGCCTCCTATCATGATAGACAAAAAACGCCCAACCTGTAGAAAAGAGAAACCAACCACCACCACAAATCTTCAACAATCAAACCCAGTTCAATAACCAAAACCAATACTCATATAAATCCAAACACACTATATAAACTACCAAAAGCATTAACCACAACAACAAAATCTTAATATCAACTAATCCTAAGTAATCATAGTAAAACCAACCCAATCACCTGCAAGGAAACACCCATGTCTACAAAACCCAATTTCAATTATGTATACAATCACAAACTCCTTTAGAAAAAGTAACAGTGTGGTCTATATCACATAACTGACTGATACTAAGAAGATTTGCTTTCATCCCCTTAACCAAAAGAACATTATCTATCGTCGGAGTACTTAGTCCTTCAGCCTTACCCTTTCCCACCACAAGAGATTTTCTCCCATCACCAAAAGTAACATCGCCACCCTTAGTATCCTCTAGATGACTCAGCTTGGACTCATCACCAGTCATATCCTGAGAACATCCACTATCTATATACTACTGAACAGACTTGAAGGCATTTAAAGCAGTTAGTGTAATATTGCACCTTATCAGAGGTGCTAAATCAGTCTTCCACTAATCCATAATACAAATTGAGAAACCCTAAATAGAAGAAATAGTACGAAGAACACACAATTGGTGGGAAAATTCCTTTTTTAGAACTTTAATTGCTTAATCAAAATCAATTACAATCGAATTTCTCTCAAGCCCAAAGTCTATCTCCTAGAATTTTGGATTAATCTAACATAACTTATTTTACCTAGCCTTTCCCCTTTTATAAAGGTTACAAATTCCTAGTTACAAAATAGGACAAATATGCCCTTAAATGCCTAATATTATAGGCTAAATCATGCCTCTGTTCGAACAGAATGAGCCTATATTCGAACAAAAATAATATGTATTCAGACAGACTAAAAGTCTGTTCAAGCAGAACACTCCAAACTTTATCTATTCGAATAGAAAATAAGTCTTTTCGAATAGACCTGAAGTCATTCGAATGACTTTAAATATCATTCAAACGACTTGGTCAAAACTTTATAAAAATACCCCTAGATCCTCCTGGATCATGGCTCCCCCTTTAGGAGCCTTGAGCTCCTGCTCAAGCTAGAATTGGAGATGTGGGAATGCGGTCATGCCCATTTCCCTGCTGTACCACTTCGACTTACTAGGTAGTTGAACCTTTTTCCCAACTCGGAATGACTCAATACCATCCTGTCTTGTAGCATGAATTTTCCTCTCTATAATACCATTCTCCTACAACGGATCTTCTCATTCCATCCATAAGTCATCAACTGGCGGTAGGCGAGTGTCGATTGTAGAGTCTTCATCTAAAAGAGACGGCTCAAACTACTTCAAATGCTCGACATTAATCACCGAATACATCTACCTATAAGGTGGCAAATTCAATTCATACTCACATATCTTGCCTTGTAGTAACTTTTGGCAAAATATACTATGCCCCTAGGGATCATCATATCTTGCAACATACTCTGACAGAACAATAGGCTAAATCTGCATGGCTACTAATACAACGGAAGTAGTTGGTAATGGGGGTCGAGATAACCTATCCGCCATTTTGTTGTCCACTCCCTTCTTATACTTGATAATCAAGGGGAATTGTTGGAGATACGACACCCCCTTCATCTGGCAAGCTTGTTGTAGCTTGGACTGTGTAGCTAAAAACTGAAACGGTCTCTGATCAAAATGTACCACAACCTCCTCTTGTAACTTCCCCATATTAGTTTGTTGCCTGTGAGCCATTATCATTGTAGACAATACTCTAGCCGACGTACCTTCTTGAACCATTAGCACAAACCTGCTGCTCGCATTAACCAACCGCTTCATCTGAGTCGCCGTTAATAAATTATTCGTGGTGACATACTCATTGCAAGCATTGATATAGAACTCCTTTCCCTCTTTCACAAGACGATACTTGCGAGCTCCACGATAATGAATCGTATCTCGGTCCCAAAGATAAGGGGAGGTGAAACAGATCTTCATCTAAAGGAACTACCTCACACGTCACCTCGTCAATAAACCTTTCAGTGATCAAAAACTTAAATGCGCACTACTTTGTGATCGTCAAATCTGCATCTTTCTGAATCTACCCCAAACCATACAACTTAGGGTCAGTTGTAGTAATCAAACCTATCTTCTTCACCAACACCTCAGAAATCAATTTTTTCTGACTACCCAGATCAACAATGGCCTCGACTAAGCTGTGCTTCACCTTAATACTGACATGAAAAAGTTTTTCCCGACTCTCCTCCTCGGTAGCCAAAGACTGCTGAAACATAAGTGTAAGCTTAGGATTCGGATAATCTAAATCCAGGAGGTCAACAACCCCTGCAACTAGTTATCTTTCTTTCTTGCTCTTCTCCTCCTTCGGCCTAAACTCCGGGTGAAGTTTCCAACATTTATCTAAGATATACCCACTCCCCTTACAATGATTGCAATAATTCTCCTTGGACGAAGACCCCTCTACTTTGGACTCTACCTTATATTTGTTTTTCCAACTAGACTTATACCCTGACTTGTTCTTGTCATCTTCTCTGTCACTCTTCAAGTACTTGCCTTCAATAGTAATTGCCTTCACGGTAGCGTCATCGATTTTGGCCATAGTAAAGAGCTTCAACTTTCTTCTAATGGACTCCGACAAACCCCCCGTGTACTTCATGAATACCTCATACTCATCCACATCGATGTCCAAAACCAAAGCTTGGTTATGAAATGTCGTAGTGTACTCCTGAATGGATTGCTCAAACTTTTAGCATAAATTGTGTTATTTATACCATCGCTCTTGTTCATATCCAATTGGAGACAATTGCTTCCTCACTAACACCTTAAATTCTTTCCAACTCAAACTTCCTACTTCGTGGTGTTTCCGATAGGACTTCCACCACGTGAGTGCATGACTTATAAATTTCAATGTAAAAAAACAAATTTTCTGAGCATTGGAATATTTGTAAAAAAAAATAGGTCTCTAACCTATCTAACTAATTATCCAACATCTCGGCATCAATTGTACCGTCGAATATCGAAATTTTAATTTTAAAATTGATACGAAGATTACGTACAAGATTCGTTGACTTACCAATAACCGATCGCTCCTCAACGGATTCAGCATCACTAGAATCACTATCTACCTCCTCGGTACCCCTGTCTCTATCCTCTTCCATAACTCCTTTTTTCTTTGAGTATATTTGCAGTTTCACCGAAATGGAAACTTGTGTGAGGTTCGTGAGACATAATTATTCTACCAACTCCCTTAGAGTAGTAGTTAGATCAGAAACTTTTATTTCCAAAGTTGTGAGTCGATCTTCGGAATCGCCCATTTTCAAATTATTCTTCTTCGAATTAGGTTTGAGGTAAATCTTCGACAGACTCACTAGCTTCTCATTTGTTTTCTTGAGATGGTCACGTGTAAAAACCATAAACCACAATTACCCCCGATAATTGTAACTACAAACTAATACCACTTAATCCATAATACAAATTGAGAAACCCTAAATAGAAGAAATAATGCGAAGAACACGCAATTAATGGGAGAATTCTCTTTTTAGAGCTTCAATTGCTTAATAGAAGTTAATTACAATCAAATTACTATTAAACCCTAAGTCTCTCTCTTAGAATTTTGCATTGATCTAGTATAACTTCTCATGCCTAGCCTTGCCCATTTTATAAGGGTTACAAGTTCCTAGTTACCAAATAGGACAAATATGCCCTTAAATGCCTAAAACTATAGGCTGAATTGTGACTCTGTTTGAACATTATAAGCCTCAGTTCAAATAAAAAAAAGTGTATTAGAACAGACTAAGTCTATTCGAACAGAACACTTTAAACTTAATTTATTCGAATAGAAAACAAGTCTGTTTGAATAGACCTGAAGTCATTCGAACGACTTGGTCAAAACTTCATAAAACCCTCCCAGATCCTCTTGGATCATCCACACCCAAATTGTTTGAAGAATCCTTCGAGATGAAGTTCCTTTGCAAACCATCTAGACAAATTCTCACTTTTTACATTAGTAGAAATCACATTTGAGTTATATCTTTGTCCATTAAATGGTTGAGTATATGGTTGATAGGGTTCAACAAATCTATAAGAAGACACAATATAACCCTTTCGGTCACATAATCGACAATAATAAATTTGAGAGTATGAGAACATTTTGGCTTGATTACAAGTGGAGGATATTATATTATTTTAGGGTAATGATTTAGTAGCAACTGCTTTGACAAATTTTGTGACTTGAGAAGTCTTGGCATTAGAGAGAGATTCCTCATATCCTAGACCATTTTTGTTAGTATCCATTTTTCTTATACATAACATCTTATCAATAATTTTAACTCCATGACAAAAAATTAAAAGTTTCTGCTGAGATAAAACTAAATCAAGTTTGGCCTCATGTAGTTCGTCCAAAGTTAATTTCATTTTCTCCTTCGCATCATGAACTCTTTTTTTTCTAAAATCCAAACTTTGTCATGAAGACCTTGTTTCTCATCTTCAAGCATTTCTATCTCGTGACTTGTATCCTTAGCTTTTTCTTGAAGTTCTTGTCTGAGTGTATTAATTTGTTCTTTCAAGACTTTGTTAAGTTTACCAAGTTTAATACACTTCGCAAAAATCTGAGCATACAAGTTTTCAAGATTCAGGTCCTTAAACTTATTTTTTATCACTTTGATTTTAAATAAAATTCTCAAGTTTGAAAACGTAAGAGTTCTCATTACTACAATTTAAAAAAGCATGATATGCGCAATATTGTCTATTTTTAACTACTTGGGAATGATCCTCATTGTTATTATTTTCATCATCATTATTATCCCAAGTAACATTAATGTTCATAACTTTGTGATTAGTTCCAGATTTCTTATTGGGACAATTGTGAGCATAATAACCAAACTTGTGACACTTATAACATTCAACTTGACTTAGGTCAGTGTCATTGTTAGTCTGCCAATTATAAGATTTGACCCGATCATGAGGTCATGGTTTATAGTTCATCGATTGCCCTTGTTTTTAAAACTGATATTTTTTCAAGATTTTTTAAAATTGTTGGCTAATAAAAGCAATTGATGAATTTATATCCAAACTGAACTGTAATGGCCAAATTTTGTAAGCTCAAAATGGCTTAGAATTTTCTATCACACCAATGAACTTGTAACAATATTCTAATGGAAAGTAAAAAATAAAATAGACGATTTTAGCGTGGAAAACCTCTTAAAAGGTAAAAAAATCACGACCTTATGTGGAGGATTTTTGTGAAAATATCTTTATTGCTTGAGGCGGATATCTTTATTACAAGTGATCTATAAATATATAAATGTTTTTAACCTTGTAACTAAGAATTTTGTAATGTTTCCTGAGAATCTCGAATCGATATTTTCTTAATGATCTTTTGTGTAATTTTTTCTGGTCCCTATCTCTTTTGGAACTTTTTCTTTATATAGGCCTTCTCCATAGTTCTTCATCGTGTTGGAGCACGTTTTCTAAATAATGTGGTTAGTGGTGGTTGACTGAATAACTGACGAGTTCGTGGGAGACAGGTGTCTTTGACTAGATAAGGTTTTTCAGTTTAAGTTCAGCCCACGTTCTTAACTAGTTCGTGGGGTAAGTTAGAATGTTGACCTGGGAAATATGTTAAAAATGTGTGAGTCTGAGATGGAGATAATTCGAACTAGGTGAGCTTGACTTTGGGTGAGATCGAGGGATAGGTCTTTACAATCGCCCCGTCGCAACCGATGTCATGAGTGGTTTTGGTTGAGAAATTATCAACTTGTAATCTGGGTTAAAATTCTTGATAATTTGAAATGAAATAATGATGGTATTAACTGTGTGGAACTTACGCGTGATATGGGAAATGATGTGTATTTAATGAGGATATGGATATTGATGTATGTGACGGTTATGATTCAAAAAGTTGCATCTATAATGAATGATAACGCTTGGTAAAATGTACCTGCACATTAAATGTAGGGCTATATATATAATACCTGCATCGAATTTTGAAAGCAGAGTATGCTTGTCCTTTATGAAATTCTCTAAAAATTTTAAACAATGGTGAAGACTCACAGTATGGTCCTTGAAGAGAGGATTACGTCTGAAATACAGAGGTTGAAGTTGAAATACTTTGGTGACCAATCCTTGGAGATGTCGATACCCGCTCATCTTCCTTCGACGTATCAAGGCATGTCAGAAGATGAATCGATTAAAGCTGAGAAAGAGTTCTACTGCAAGTAGAAGTTTCATGTCGTCGTCTTGACGGGCGAGGACCGGTGGGCCTGTCTCCGCACTCATGTGAAAGACAGGGTTAGGGCATCATATGTAGGGATAAGCATAACTGCAGGGCAGTTATGTTAATTTCTTGTATCATCATAGATTCTAAGGTCAGGCCCCCTTTATCTCTACCAACTCTTCGGAGGTGGTAGTTTTAGAATAGGGGTAATGGTAGTAGAGGAGGGAGATAATCAGTGGGAGTCCACTTCTGCATTTCCATCATGTTTTGGCACTCAGAAGACCTTCAGTTTGAGAATTTGGTTATATCACTGAGTTTACTGCTTGCATAGTTTCAATTTGAAGTTTGACTAGACTTCAACCAAACTCATGTATGGAAAGCTCTTTGTTGGCTCCAATTTTTGCTTTGTATCAGGGTAAAAGATCACTAAATCGAGAAGAACTGAAGGAGTTGATGCATCGGTGTGCCTGAATGTCCTGTGACTTTTAAAAATAATGAAAAACTTGTTATTTGTAAAGTACCTGGAGTTCGGTGTTGGACGGATAATATTTCTATTGTATACCTGAGATTGATGTACTGAAAAACTTATTATCTATAAAATTGTATGTAATGTTTTCGACATGAATAAAAATTTGTCATCCAATTACTTGTGTCATGTAGATAGAAAATGTCTCTTAGAATCAAACTGAATTGTGTAGGATGTATGAAATGAATAGGAGTTTATTAGTATTGAAAATACTGTTGTTATGATGTTCGAACTGAGATAAATACGTACAGAAATTGACGTTGTGATGTAAGTATGATTTTGTTTTACGTTTAAACATGTGGGGGAGAAAAATTATAGGAAATATATAACGTAGAAATTCGAGTTACTACAGGTCGATAGAAGAATAACTCTTGATAGATTAAGGCTGACTAGAAAAAATAATATAATGTAGGTACTAGAGTGAAGGGATAAGTTCAAATATCTATCTCAAGATTTTGGTTTTCTGTTACGAGATAAAAGGTCAAAATTACGTTTTGAATGCAAAATATTGTATAAATGTATAAAGAAGGGTAACAATTATTTCCTGAATAAGGAGAAGTGATTGTGATGGTGCGGACTCGATCTCAGAGAATTCGTCATGCCGCTGAAGGACGACTGGCCATTAAGATCACTGAAGTACGGAAGAAGATTTTTGGAGCGTTTGGTTATGATGCTGAGTTACCAATGAGGGAATGTCAGTTCAAAGGATTAGATGTGTGAGTTAAGGAACTTGAATATGCCAGGTATTTCTATGAGGTATGCTTTCGTGAATTGGTGATGGATCCTGCAGATCGAGAAAATATGATCAGATTGATCGCTGAGGTGGAGATCGAATTTGAAGATGGGACGATCGAGTGAGGAGATTTAAGCAGATGTGGTTGCTCAGGTCGCCAAGGCTATTTTTTAGATGTAATTACATGTAAAATGTTATCCTAAATAAATGTAAAGGTTGTGGAGTTTAACAGAAAAGTTAAAAGTCAAAGTGATCCTCTATAATTACAAATGTTGTTTGAGACTGTTTTGATAAACAAATTTTGAATAAGTTTAAGAAAAAAATTGCTTTGAAAATGACGTCACTAGTACTATAAGTATAAGAAACAAGAACAAAAAAAATATAGGAGCTTCTAGGTTTACTTTTTATGTAAAGCTGCAAAAATTTGATTTCGTGAAGTATGAGTCATCATGAATGTGGGAAGATCAGAGAAAGATATGGTAACAAGAGATAAAAAATAGATTAAAATATGAAGGCAAGGGTAATGATGGAAAGACAATTTTATTAAAAAGGTACAAGACGTTTGACATTGATTGTGGAAAAGAGGCCTCGGTTCCAAAACCAAGGACGGGTCGTATGAGGCGCAATAACTGTCAACCATTAGAGAGATAAAGAATAAATACTGGTTCGTCTACATCATTCAAACATTTTTTAACTTCTAAAAATTTGGAGAACACCGAGAGAGAAGCGCAAAAAAATTGCAGAGAGTTTAGTAAGGATCTATCTGAGGGTGAACAACAATCGAAGAAAGTTGCGGGTACTGAATCTTATAGGTAGAAGTATAGCAGCGTTGTGAGGGAAGGACTTGGCGCTACTGGGGATTCAGATTCTGATACTGAAGGTTAGTAGAGACGTGTGTTGCATTTATTTTGCAAATCGTAATCTGTTTAAGCAAATCCTAATAAATCACTATAAATAGCAATTCATGATATTTGACGTATAGACAAAATATTTGAATGATATGTTGCATATGAGTGACCGATGTGCAAAAAAATAATGATAGATACCTGAACCTGTATGTAGGTCGATTGTGTAAGGTATTTGGGTAGAATCAATATTTGCCTGTAAAATTGTAGTGGAGATGGATAGTTTGCCTATTAATGTAGTTTCGACCTCCAGTCGTACGGTAGAGTCTGATGGTGAGGTAGAAGTTGGTTTGGAGCAATTTCCAAGTTTTCCTGGTAAATTGGTGGCCTATCCCCCTGGTTTAGATGCATTTAGGGAATTTGTAAATCCAAAGTTACCGTAGGAGGGAAATGGGGTAACTACGTAGAATACGCTGGTAGGCTATTTAGGGGGTATACGGTAGTGACGGGGGAAGAGTATTTTTATTTGTTGGCCGATTTGGAGGAGAAAAAATGAGATAGGGGTATAGATGAATCGATCTCGTTAAAATATTTTGATGGGAATGTTTAGAGTGACCTATCAGAGAGTTTCTTGTGTTACCTGTCTCAATTAGAGTACGGGTTGAGTCTTCCCCTTACCAATTTGGCAAAGGGGATTAAGAATATAATTGAGCAAGTCCTGTTCAATAGAACGGGAATATGTGGGAGGTAATAACTGTTTGCGATCATCTGAATGAAAAATGGGAAAATGAGGAGAAAATGATGAGGATAACCCCTGAGGATATATTACAGTTTTATAGGGTGAAGAATTATAATGCCAGTGGTGGGGCATATTTCTGTGCGAGTGCAACTCGGCGTCGCTTCTTCAATCTTAATTAAGCAGGTCAAACCTGGAATGACAACATAATATGGATGAAGGGCAATTGCCTTCAGAGAGATGATGAAGAACCTTTGGATCTTCTATTTATAACAATAAAACAAAGTAAGTATAACAATGCATAGAGTATAATATTGATACGTTTGAACTGATGATCTTTTATGATAATAAAAAATGTTATGCATGGAAAGTCCGAAGTCCCGAGTTGAGAAGAAAGATTCATTGTTGGACGAAGTTGCGGAGGAAGAGGTTAAGCTCGAGTTTGTGTTAGAAGGACTCGGCCTTAGCAAGAAGAAAAGGATTGGGAGTAAATCAAAAAAGGTACAAAAATCTCAATCGACCAAGCTTATGGCAGGCGTTGATAATGTAAAGAAGATTGGAACTGGTGGGGAAGGCCAAACCAATGTGGCCAAGAGCCTTAGAATAAACGGGTTCAGCCGGAGTCTATTACTTCAAACAAATTAGCTCAAACGTTTCCGAAGAAATAAATGTTGAAGCGTTCGTCGACTTCTGGTACCACTGGAAGTGGTGAGGGTGACGGAAAAGCTAAAAGGAGAAGGATCGAACCTCCAGGGAGGTCAGAGGAAAGAGTCGCTGAAGAGCGATCTGTTGCTGAGGACGATCTCAAAGCAGTGGAGGTTAGGACAAAGCTGGCCGCTCTTCACAGTGAAGAGGATGTGAGCAAGATGGTAAGTCGTTATGCTCTACTATGTGAAATATGTATATGTTTTGCACTCCGAGCTCACGCTAAGGTCGAATTATGTTTTGCAAGTTTCTCATTTGATGAGGGGCGTTTGGCTCGGAATTAAAGAAGAGAAATCCGAGGTGAAGAAGGAAAAATTGAGCTTGAACAGAAGTTAGCTCGATCGAAGGCGGATGTTCTTAAGGAAACAAAGAATTTGGAGGCCTTCAAGTCTTCTCATGCAGTAGCGATTGGCTATCTTCAAAAAGAGGCTAGGGTGACTCTTGAGGAGGTGGAGGTAGAGCGTAAAAGGTTGAGGCGCCTCCTGATGTCAAAGGGGTATTCTGAGGACGAGGTGGATGTCATTAAGGCAGACACCTATGTCGAGGAGGGAGATGGCGATGAAGTGGAAGAGGTAGCGGTGGGGGTCGTTGATGGTCTAGACAGTGTCTCTCGTCAGACGATGCTTGGCAATCACAGGGATGACACCGAACTCCCAGAGGGTGATAATGAGAAGGTAGGATAGAAATGTGCTTTTGTATGAATATTTGTAAGCTGTTAGATTGTGTGTATGGAAGAGACTTTTGTAGGTTGACCTCTTTTTATAACCCTCTTGTAGGCACTTAGAGAAATGAGTCTCAGAATAAAAAATCTAGAGATCGGGCTTGCCAGGGAAAGAAAGAACTCTACTGCCTTGCTGTCTTCGCAAGCGGAGCTGCAGGTTAGATCAGAAAAGGTCTTTTAACTTGAATGTTATATCGACATAAAGCTACCAAGTAAATAGGATGTAGATGCAAATTAAAAAAATTGCTATTAGCTTTAGGAAAATAACACTAATAAAGTGCATAGAAAAATTCAACGCTATTTATATAAAGTTGCATATCGAAAGCATGTACCTTAGACTTCGCAATATACCTCATGGAGCGTTTATCTGATAATGCACCCCGACCTTTTAGTCTAAAAGTATTTGCACACCGCAGATGCTAGAAATCATATATAATTTTAGAAATGAAATATATATATTTGAATCGAACTGTAGTAATATCTTTATATTGTACAGGTCGAATTGGATTCAGCTCCCTCGTGTGAGGACGATGTACTCCAATGTAATCGGGAATCTATAGAGGAGTTGGATAAGATGAGTAAGGCGAATGAGAACAGAGAAGATCAATACGTAAATGTTCATTTTAAACTTGTGGAGGCAACCCAAGCTGTTTCTGACCTCACTCATAAGGTCGAAGAGAAAGATGCTGAAATAGGCAAGGGGCTAAAAGAACTAGCATAAATAATAGAACACGCCTAAAGCTTCAAAGTCGGGTTGACACATTGATGGTTAAGGGTAAGCAGGCTAAAATAGCTCAATACAGTATTTAGGCGCTAGAAAGATCGGAGGGACAATTTTGATATGATCTTCATAATTGTATAAATGAGCTGGAGCGACTGAAGCAAAAAATGATTGAAAAAGATAATGGGCTGAGGGTAGCTGGAGAAAATCTATCAGCTTCGGAAGTCGCGGCTGAACACTTACATATAGCCCTACCTGCCAAGGATAGGGAGTTTCGGGAAATACAGCGAAGGTGTAACGAATTAAATGAGAGGGTGGCACGATTGAAGACCGAACTGGAGCAAACCATCACGCGTGCCAAGAAAGCCAAGGCTAGAGAGTGCTCAAGGGGAAGTAAAAGTGAGGTTAAGGCTCTTCTAGTCCAAGGGGATGTAGTTAGTCTCTCAGGCTGAATTAGAGAGCTAGAGAGTGATGTGTATCGCATTCAAGGGCATATTCAAAGAGGAAATGCAAACTTAATGGAGTGTCAACACAAGCTGGATGTTGCTCTTATCAGGGAGAAGTTCTTAGAAGGGGAAATCAGGGTAAAAGAAACTCTGATAAAGAAGAAAGACAATTCGTTAAATGATATTTCAGTTTGGGAAGAATTGAATGTATAAATTGCGACACTACGTGCCCAGATGGTGAATTTGGATGTCGTTGTTCAGACTGAATCAGCTAGATATTACAAAAAAGTAGAAGAGAATATAGCTTTTTTTGATTTGACAGACAGGGAAATGGTACATCAGGAGAATCTGTACGGGCTTTTGGAGTCACGTCTTGAGAAGGTGAGATATCACTTTTCAAAGATTGTCATAGGTCATGCATCACGGGAAGACATGTTAAAGTCAACCATCGCATATTTTGTAGAGGAAATAAAAAGACTTAAGTTAGAACGAGATACCTTGTTGAAGAACCTGCTTGATAAGGGATGCGCTTGTAAAGTGAATATAGATCGAGGCAATTATATGGCCTTTATGGAAACCAATTTAGGCCCTCGGCCTGCTGATCTGATAGAGAGGGGAAGAGTTATTGTAACTCGCGAACTAAAGTTTGTTCGACCTCCTTCTGAAGGGCAAAGCATGGCTGACCTCCCCACGACAGAAAAGACATCCATTATAATAGGACCTGAAAATAAATAGTATTTGTCGCAAACATAGTGAAATAGATGAAAGCTAGTATGACATTTGTCTTATCTTATGTCTGGTGGTGTTTTTGATATAAAACAAGTTTTTACATTTGTTTCAATCGCAAAAATAGGTTGAGTTAAACCAAGTTGAATCTTGATTGAACTATAGAAATGTTGCAGACATATTGAAAGAGATGAAGGCTAGTATTACTTTTGCCTTATCTTATGTCTAGTGGGGCCTTTGATATAAAACAAGTTTTTACATTTGTTTCAATCATAGAAATGGGTTGAGTTAAACCAAGTTGATTCTTGATTGAACTATAGAAATGTTACAGACATATTGAAAAAGATGAAGGCTAGTATTACCTTTACCTTATCTTATGCTTGATAGAATCGTTGATATGAAACAAGTTTTTATACTTACTACAATCACAGAGATTTAGTAGAGTCAACCAAACCAAGTGTTATCCTTGATCTAACTGGTATAATGACCCAAACAAGTTGAAGTAGATAAAGGCTAGTATTATCTTTGCCCTATCTAATGTTTGGTAGAGTCTGTGATATGAAACAAGTTTCTACACTTGCTATAATCGCAGAGATTTAGTAGAGTCAGCCAAACCAAGTGGTATCCATGATCTAACTGGTACAATGACCCAAACAAGTTGAAGTAGATGAAGGCTAGTATTATCTTGGCCCTATCTTATGTTTGGCAGAACCTTTGATATGAAACAAGTTTCTACACTTGTTACAATCGCAGAGATTTAGTAGAGTCAGCCAAACTAAGTGTTATCCTTGATCTAACTGGTATAAGATTGATTGAAAGCTAGTATTATCTATGCTTTAATCTATAGAATGTGGTTGAATCTACGTAAGCAGAGAGATATTGTGAAAAACTTGGAAGTTTTATTAATAAGTTTAGAATTTACAGTAGATGGAGATGAAAATCTCACTTTCGGAATTGGAAAACAAAAAACAAAAGCGAGGAAAGGAAATGGAGTAGTAAGATGCTTAACGATAGTACCTTTTTAGCCGCCTAATGTTCCAAGGATTTGAAATGGGGATTCCCTCTTCTATAATGAGATAATATGATCCCAGGCCTGAGAGACCTCTGATAATAAATGGACCCTCCCAATTGTCAACTAATTTTCCAGCGTGAGGCTCTTTGCAATGTTGAGGAATTTTTATGGACGAGATCTTCGATTTGGAAGGTACGGCTCCTAACTCGGTTGTTGTATGATCTGGCAAGCATATGATGATATCGACCCAGGTTAGCGATAGCACGTTCCATGGTATCATCTATCATATTGAGGTTGCAGGCCAACTCAAACTCATTTTCCCCGTCAGTTAGCTCGTGATCACAAACTAGGTGATGATATTCAGATGGAATGACGGCCTCAATGCCATAAGCAAGGAGGAATGGGGTACACCCAGTTGATTGTCGGGGAGTGGTACGATATGCCCATAGGATATGTGGTAGCTCGCAAACCCAATTCCCCTTTTTCTATGAGTGAAGCTATTTTTTGAGTCCATCCACGATGGTTTTGTTGGTGATTTTGGCTTGGCCATTGCCTTGAGAATAATAAGGATTGGATGGTGAATAGATGATATTTTGGTAGTTTAGAAAGGTTACGACTTTATCTCCCACAAATTGAGGCCCGTTATCGATACGAATTAGGTGGGGGAACCTAAATCGAGTAATTATGAGGTTTCAGATAAAAGTGATAACCTCGTCTTCTCTAGTTTGATATAGTGGAACTACTTCCACCCATTGTGTAAAATAATTAGTAGCTTTGAGTAGGTAACGGCAGTTACCCGGAGAGCTAGGGAATTTGCTGATGAGATCTAGTGCCCATCTTTTGAATGGCCAAAAAACCTTGCTTACATAGAGTTCACTAGATCTCCATGAGTACTCCCACAGATGCAATACCTGCCAAAGACATGGACATATGATACGTACCCCTACGCTTGAACTCCATGAGTGATAGCTCTGTTTGCTAATGATTGACCTGCAGCATGGGAGCCACAAGTCCCTTCATGTAATTCGTGAAATAATTCATTTGCTTTTGATTTGGAGAGGCACTTGAGGTAAGGCCCTGTGACGGAAAGGCAGTATAGCACACCATTTTGATTAGTCTAGCACTTTGAGTTGCTGATCAGCTGTCGGTGCTCTTTTAGATCTGCTGGGAGTGGTCCGTTATAACTGTTATCGATACCGAGGTAGGCTAAGAAAGGCTTTCGCCAATCGTCGTCTCCCCCTTTATCGGCCCCAGTGTTGATCGTGCATACAGAAATGCAATCAATGCTGGAGGTTAAAATTATTTCGATCTGGAGATATCGAGCTTCTGTACCCAAGACCCCGGCTAGATATACCAAGGAATCGGTGTTGTTAGCCTATGTTCAAAATTGGCAGTATCAAAAACTAGTTAAGGAGATTAAAAAGAGATCAAAACACTTATCGGGATATGATCAAGTCTAATACATGCACACTATCTCCTTAAGACAAATTCGCCCCTGCCACAGTGTTTTGCAAGATATAATCAGCCCCTATCTCCCAGGATACAATGATCAGTTGTAGATAGAAGAAAACATTTTTATCTCTCTGCCAAACGAACCTTGATTTCGTCTGTTTTCTCTCTTGAAAATGACACAAGAAACTCTGAAAAAATTGATTATATAAAATGAAAATGAAGTTAGGTTATATAGAGTATAGGTCGCTCTTCATCAAGGGTCACACCTTAAGTTAGTGCCTCTTCACCAAGTGTCACACCTCAAGTTAGTACATCTTCACCAAAGGTCACACCTCAAGTTTGTACATCTTCACCAAAGGTCACTCTCAAGTTACGACTCTTCATCAAGGGTTACACCTTAAGACACTAATCTTTACCAAGGGTCATACCTTAAGACACACCTCATGATGTGTCTATTGGAGACAACTCAAATAATGCACGTTACAACTCATAAGTAAACTCTTACTTATAATCTAGAGTTGTGTAACCTATATACCCAATGTGGTTTAAAATAAACCACTTAGATATCAACCATTCAAGTTAAGATTAAAACTATAAGGTTTTTCCAACAATCACTCACATTTAAATGGTAATAGATAAACTCAGACCAAACAAAGAAGAAAAAGAAGAAGAAGAAGAGAAGAAGAAGAAGAAGAGAAGAAGAAGAAGAAGAAGAAGAAGAAGAAGAGAAAAATAGGGAATGATCCTGCATCGAGATAGGTGTCTTGTGGACTTGAACCTTCCCTAGTAAAAAACTATCAGATTTGCGTTGATTAGTGAACATATGTCTTGAACTGTCAGCTTTAGTGTAAACCAAGACAATAGTCTTCACATAGTACATTTCCAAATGCAATTGGCTCTCACAGCTGTGTTCAATTCGGCCCTGAACAAATCCCGGATTCATGAGTGTTATTAGAGAATTTTGCCTTATAAAATTCTCATAGAAACGGACCCACCTCACACTCACATAGGTAATTGCCTATTAAGAGTACCCTGTTGTACCTCACTTGTAAATACAAGTTATAGGAATCATTAAAAGCTTAAATAGCCTACCCTGGAAATCGTTACAGGTTACACTGTTTACATCATGGAATGAGCAAGAGATTAGATCTCTTTATCAATGCTTATGGTGAGTAACTCACAACCAGTTTTCCTATTGAACCAAGATCATGGGAGTACCAATTAACTAGGATAAGTTTCCGCTGAGGTTACTCGTAATTAAAGGCTTTAATCTCATTCTCTTCGATGTACGGTATACTTGCACTCTAAGAACTCTCATTGTAAACGGATCCGTTAAATTGTCTTTAGGCTTCACAAATTCAATATAACACAATTCGCAAGTAGCTGCTCACAGAACTATGTCGACGACAATAATGTTGTGACTTACCAAAAGAAAAATCCTTAATAAACATTCTAACCACTCAAATGATTTACCGGCCGGGATTTATCTATTATAATGAACTCAATTTCATTATAAATTTTTTATATAAGTTTGTTTTGAGGAATTCCAAAATATGATTGTACTATGAAGTGTAAAATCATAGCAGATTTTGACTTTTAAATTTTGAAATCCACATGTATTCTCAAAAACCATTGGATATCAGGTATAGTGCAAACCATAGTCTAGGGTGTACTCCCAATACCTTAGTACCCTGACTAAGGCTTCTTTGTTTAAATATACATCCCCCACATTTTTAATAATTTATAGAAAGACACTCTGCCTTTCCAAAACTATGTCATAAATAAAGCTGCTATAAACAACGCTTTCCACCACAATTTTTAATAATTTAGAGGAAGATACTCTGCAGTCTCTAGTCTACTCATAGAATGGTCCCAAATAATAAATAATCTTATTATGATCTTCACGAAACCAAGAAGAAACTCCAAGTTAATTCTCATGCGTTGTAGAAAAACCAATATCATTAGTTTCTACTAATTTGAATGGGTTCACCCTTAATCGTTCCTCAAATACTTGATTCAAAAAATTAAAGTCATTCTATAACTAGACAATCTCGCAAAGAAACTCTTTTTTCATGGATGTTGTAATCAGATTGGAATGTGTCTTACAACATTCCCCAAAATAATAAAACCTATGAATAAGATGCCACAGGCAACAATTTTGAGTTATATTTTGGTAGGCAATTCAGTATAACAACGTTGAAAAATCAAGCCTTTGAAACCAACAATCATCAATAAGAATAATCTCATGTTTAACTCGGAATAACCCCGAGTCTTGGACTGTCGAATACACGAGTAAGTGTTATTCAACACTCCTATTTAACAATAAAGAAATACCCGGAACCCAATCATTAAAATCAACGATATCACAGACAGTACTGCGATGCCTACCACATTTCGATTTCAGTGGGCATTTGATAGAGTTTCTCTTCTTGAAAAGGAACTCTCTAAAATCAGCACCAACTCCTCAATGAGTGACCATTATATTCCTGACTCTTCAAAGCCCTAATTTGTCCCCATAAATCAACAATTTGACAAATTGATCAAACTAACAGTTTGGATACATCAACCATACATAACCTAAACGACATAGATCGAATTGGGATGGAAGAATGAGGGAGAACAAAAACCAATTACCCAATTCATAAAGCCCGTCATCATACCTTCGTACTTCAAATAACTAGAAAAAAAGAAACCATTAAGTACCAATCTGAATCTCGTATCTTAGACTGACCATTCACGATGAAGATTGGGAAAGTCTCGAAAATTCTTTCCTGCCATAGAATTCTCTTTCTCTGGCTCTACAAGTTTTTCAATTTCTTTTTCACCCTCAATTACTCATAGAAATGAAATAGTGGATCTACTTTGAGTCACTATTTTCAACTCTAAAGGATGGTCCATCAAGAGGGTCGTCCCTATAAAAATGAAACAAAAACAAAAACAAAACTCTATTTTGCCATGCGATTAGTAATGATTGGTAATTTGTACCAAAATTTGAACACACTAAAAAGATATAAATTTGTCTTAAGATTATTGTTAGCCTGTGTTCAAAATTAGCAGTATCAAAATCAAGTTAAGGAGATTAGAAAGAGATCAAAACACTTACCGGGATATGATCGAGTCTAGTACATGCACGCAATCTCCTTAAGACAGAATCGCCCCTGCAATAGTGTCTTACAAGATATAATTGGCCCCTGTCTCCCAAGATACAACGATCAGTCATAGAAAGAAGAAAGCACTTTTATCTCTCTGCCAAACGAACCTTGATTGCGTCTATTTTCTCTCTTGAAAATGACACAAGAAAATTCTGAAAAAACTGATTATAAAAAATGAAAACAAAGTTGGGTTATATAGTGTATAGGTGACTCTTCACTAAGGGTCACACCTCAAGTTAGTGCCTCTTCACCAAGAGGTCAGACCTTAAGTTAGTACCTCTTTACCAAGTGTCACACCTCAATTTAGTGCCTCTTCACCAAAGGTCACACCTCAAGTTACGACTCTTCACCAAGGGTCACACCTTAAGACACGACTCTTCACCAAGGGTCACACCTTAAGGCACACCTCATGATGTGTCTGTTGGAGACAACTCAAATCACGCACATTATAACTCATAAGTAAACTCTTACTTATAATCTAGAGTTGTGTAACCTATATACCCAATATGGTACAAAATAAACCACTTAGATATCAACCATTCAAACTAAGATTAAAACTACAAGGTTTTTTCCAACAATCGTCATTTCTATTTTTACCTCGAGGAAGATAATCGAGAGTTTCTTCTTGAACTTGCTCATCCTATTTGCAACGAGGGCTGCGTATTCGATCATCTTCCCATTCTTCTTGTATTGCTCTGAGTAATGGTGGACGATGAGTAGTAAATCTGTGTAAACTGAAAGTTCAAGGAGATCGAGCTAAAGAGCGAGGTCGAGTCCATGAATAAGAGCTTCATACTCGGTGACATTATTTGAGGCCTCAAAATCCAAGCATATTGATTTCTCAATTCTATCATTGGAAGGGGTAATTAAAACGATCCCGATTCCTGACCCTGCGGGTCCTGCTGATCCATCTATTAGAAGTCTATACCCTGATGTAATAATCCATTCCGCTCGCTCATCGAATGGCTTGGGGGGTATATCCTTGGGTATTTCTTCTGTAAGGTCAGGGTCGGGTTCTTCCCACTTGGGATCCTCCACTGGAAAATTCATGAGAAAATTGGCAACGGCCTGACCTTTTTCAGAATGACGCTGTTCGAACTTGATATCATATTCTCCCAAACTGACTGACCACTATTGCACTCTCCTTAAGTTTTCTTTCTTGGATAGAACTTCCCGAAGTGGGCAGTTCATCATGACTTTGACTAAATGAGCTTGAAAGTAGCGCTTGAGTTTCCGTGAAGTGTAAACAAGAGTGAGAATAAGTTTCTCAATTTCAGAGTACCTTATTTCCGCTGGTGTGAGGGTTTTGCTGATAAAAAAGACTGGTTTCTCTATTTTCCCTTCCAGACGAATGAGAATCAAGCTGAGGGAAGTATCTGTGACTGCTAGGTAGATAATCAGTTCCTAATTATCTAATGGGGTGCTCATTATGGGAGACCTCCCCAAATATGTTTTAAGATCCTAAAAAGCTACTTCACATTCTGGTGTCCATGTGACCTCTACATTTGGCTGAACTTTTCCTCGTTTGGTGCATCCGTAGAGTAATAGGAATAGCCAGTGGCAGCGATCTGAATATTTAGAAATGAAATGGTAGATAGTGGCAATCTTTTTAGTAAGTTTTTGAACGTCTTTTATTATTTTTGGAGAGGGCATGTCGAGGAGAGCCCAAATTTGATCCGAATTAGCCTCAATCCCTTTCTTACTGATGAGGTGGCCTAGAAAGCAGCCAGAATGTACCCTAAATTGACATTTATCAGGGTTGAGATGCATCTTATAAGATCAAAGGATGTTGAATATAGTGTTGAGATCTGGGATGCAATTAGCTAACTGTACGCTTTTGCACAAGAGAACGTCAGTGTAGACTTTCCCTAGGTGTGTTTTGAACATAGTAGTCATCAACCGTTGATATGTGGCACCCGCATTTTTGAGTCGGAAGGGCTTGACTTTGTAACAATAAAGACTTCTTTCAGTGATGAAAGTTGTCTTCTCTTGATCTTTTTCCAAAAGCAGAATTTGATAATACCCTGAAGCAGCGTCCATCATTGATAGGAGGTCATGGCCTACTATGGAATCGAGGATCTGATGAATATTGGGAAGAAGGAAACTCTCTTTTGGAGTATATTTGTTCAGATCTGTAAAATCTATGCAAACTCAAACTTTTCTATTCTTCTTAGGGACAACGACAATATTGGAAATCCAATCTGGCTACTTGGCTTCTCGAATGAATCCCACTTTGATCAATTTCTCGATCTCAGTGCTAACTTCATCTCGAAGATGAGGTGAAAGTCGTCGTTGTTTCTGTTTGACCACTGTAGCGTTGATATTGATAGTTAATTTGTGACAGGCCATGGCTTGATCGACCCTAGGCATTTCTTTGAAAAACCATGCAAAAATGTCTCGATTGAGTTGCAAGAACTGAATGAGAGCATCTTTTTCATACTGAACTAGCTTAGTACCAATGAAAGTACCTCTGCTAGGTCCATCAATGTTGATATATTCTATGGGCTCCACTGCGGATGGTTGATCATTGAGGTGATCAGCTTCCTATAATTGTTATGTAGTAAATATGTCTGAAGTATCAAAGATAGCAGAGACGGTATTTTTACAAGCTTGAGGGAGCTTTTGACTACCTCGGGTCTCATAAATACCGCTGTCGTGTTTAAATTAGAGTGCTTGATAATAGGTGGAAGCGATTGCCTCCATGTTCTGTATCCAGCAGCAGCCCATAATCCTGAGATAATGAGATTTAGCATTAATGACATAGAAAATGACATCGATAGTGGCTGGTCCTGCGGTAATAGGTAAGATGATTTTGCCTACTTGTTCTTCCCTGGAACCATTGAACCCACAGATATCAGTGTCGCTCTGAGTAACTTGGTCGACCAAACCCATCTGGTCGATCGTACTCAGAAAAAGAATCTTAATACCGCTTCCCATATCGATCATCATAATGTGTACGACAAACTTCTTCATCTTGATCATTATGACTAATGCATCATGATGTAGAAACTTAACATGGCTAGTATCGCAATCTTCGAAGGAGATCCTGAGTCGGCGATAACTCGACTCTGGAAGAAGCTTGGCTTCTTTATCTTGAGGCGTGAGATCGCAACATTCCGATAGTCTCTTACATTTTGACCTGTTGGAATTGGTGATCTGATTGATTTCGATCATATTGATGTGGTACATATGGTAGAGGTGTTTTTCCTCAGCTTGATCATTGACATGAATAACTTTAAGCTGCTTCTTATAGTTGCCATCTTTGTAAGACTTCAGATCGACAATGTATTCGAGCATCTGTCCCTCTTTAAAAATGTACTCAAGCAACTGCTGTAGAGCATAAAAATTGTCAGTAGTATGATGATTTACCTTATGATGCAGGCAATATGGTCGACTATCGATTGGTTCCAGCGGTTGAGAGACGCGGTAGAGTGGATCCTTCAATAGCAGTAGAAAAATTGTGAAGATTCAGACGTTCAGTTTTGGGAGGATGGGTTTGTTGGGTGGACCGCCTTTTTGAGGGTAACCAGTGTTGCCCTTGGTGTACTTCTGATCTCCTTGTTCCTCCTTGGGTTTCCTAGTTTGATCTGTAGATGAACCATTGGTGGAGATGATGGATTTTGCAAATTTTTGTCGCTCAGACATTGTCCTCTCCAGGTCGACGTAACTATGACTTTGGTGATCATTTCCTCCAAGGTCGTAGGTTTGTTAAGGAAGAGGTATTCTTTGGCCTTGCAATCAAGCTGAAAAGCATTGGTGAAAGCAATAACAACCATTTTCTTATCGATGTTATCCACTTTTCGCGCGAGCTCTAAGAATTTCTTTAAGAAATCTTCAAGCTTCTCTCCATGTGACTGTTTAAGATCGATAAGAGAATACAATTTCTTCTCTTTATCTCTATTGTGAGCATATGTTTTGATGAACTGCTTCTGTAGCTGATTGAATGTGTAGATGGAGTCCTCAGGGAGAGAGTGGAACCATCAGAGTGGTTCCTCCTATAGACTTGTGGTGAACAGACGGCAGAGGATGTGATTGAGATTGGAGTATAACCCCAATGAATCACGGTATTGCTGAATGTGTTCCTTCGGGTCAGTACCTTTGTATTTGCGAATTTTGGGAGTATGAAAACCTTTCGGTATCTCCAAATCGAATAGGTCCTTAGCAATCGGACTTCCTTATAACTTTGCGGCATTGCCGATAGTACCCAGAACTTGTGCTTCGATCAACTCCTTAATCCGTTGGTCCATATGCCCTTTGGTGACGTAATGACGTGTTGGTCGAATCGTTGGACGAGTTGGTTGTGGAAGATGAGTGTCTGTACCATCACTCAGGCGATCTCGTGCTAAAACTTGATGTTGAGGTCACTGTTCTTCCTCCTGGAGGATAGAAATTCGGTGACCTCGACTGACATCGAACTGAACTTTACCCCCCAAATGTATGGAGGGTTATGGTCCGGGTTATAAATTTCTGGAAATAGCTTTACTAGCGACTCCCTGATGTCCAAATCTTTCCCTTGCAGAAACGCGAGAGGTTTCTGGAAGCTGATCGTGACCTCTGGCTGGAGGAGCCTACTGAGTATTTTGCAAAGCCTCTAGGGCAGTCTGCATTGTTGTCATATGATCTTCATACCGTTTGAGCACTGTCAAACGATCTTGTCATTCTGTATCGAGCTCTTTTTCCTGGAGCTCCTGATCCTTTGTTAACTGAAGTTTGAGTTTGGCGCGTTTCTCTGTCTTGACGTTGAGATTCGCCCGTAACTCTGTGAGTTGCCCCGGCACCATGGAAACTTCAAGCTGGGTACCTACAGCCGGTTGTCTGGAAGTAACCATGATTGAAAGTTGTATTGAAAGACTGCCTTAAGATATCATAGAAATGCAATCTTTCCCACAGACGGCGCTAAATATAATGGCCAAATTCCGTAAGCTTGAAATGGCTTGGAATTCGTTATCACACCAATGAACCTGTAACAATATTCTAATGAAAAGTAAGAAATAAAGCAGGTAATTTTAGCATGGAAAACCTCTGAATATGTAAAAAACCACGACCTCATGTAGAGGATTTTTGTGAAAGTATCTTTATTGTTTTAGGCAGATATCTTTATTACAAGTGATCTTTAAATATATAAATGTTTTTAACCTTGTAACTAAGAATTTTATAATGTTTGCTGAGAATCTTGAATCGATATTTTCTTAATGATCTCTTGTGTAATTTTTTTTTCAAGTCCCTGTATCTTCTATAACTTTTTCTTTATATAGGCCTTCTCCGCAGCTCTTCATCATGCTGGAGTACGTTTTCTAGAGAATATGGTTAGTGGCGGCTGACTGAATAATTGACGAGTTCATGGGAGACAAGTGTCTTTTACTGGATAAGGTTTTTCGGTTTAAGTTTGGCCCACGTTCTTAACCAATTCATGGGGTAGGTTGGAATGTTGACCGGGAAAATGTGTTAAAAATGTGTGAGTCTGAGATAGAGGTAATTTGAACAAGGTGAGCTCGACTTTGGGTCAGATCTAGGGATAGGTCCCTACACGAACCTTCATCATTATCTGAGATATATGAGTGATCAACCTCTTTGGTACCCTTAGAAGAAAAAGAGTAGGATGAAGATTTAAAAACAACACTCTTGTTCTTCTCAGGGTTTTCCATTTTCATCTCGAGTTCAAAAGTTCACAACTTTCTGCTAATGTATCTGCCTTTTTTTTAAGATCTTAAGCTTCCTCGATAGCATCACATCTGGATCTAAAGCTCTTAGGAAGAGATCTTTGAACTTTACAAATATTTTGGACATCGGAATAAGGTGTTCTTAATGCGACACTAGTATTTGAAATATCACTTAGTCTCGCATAGAATTCATCAAAGGTTCATTTTCACTCATTCGAATATTCTCAAATTGCGAAGTAAGCATTTGTATTTTACTTTCTTTAACTGAATCATCGCCTTCATGAGTTCGAACTAGAATGTCCCAAGCTTCTTTCGAAGTGGTTCAGGCTGAAATACGCTGAAACTCACTTTGACTCATAACCATAAAGATAACATTGCGACATTGAGATTTATAACTGGCAGCATCCTTTTCTTCCTTTGACCATTAGTTTCTAGGTTTAAGGACCTCTATAGCACTATTTGGTACACCTTGCATCACGGTAGTGGGTTTCCATCCATCCTTAATGGAAATCCATGCATCTTCCCTAATTGATTGTAAAAATGCAACCATTTGGACTTTCCAGTATGGAAAATCTTTGCCATCAAAGAGTAGAGGATGATTTATAGGACCTCCAAACTTCTCATAATCTATTATTCTCAAGCAATCAAGTCAGGATCCACTCTCAGGTTGTTAATCCTCGAAGCGTAACTACTTTGATGCCAATTATAATTTCTAATCACTTGAGACTAACCAATTTCGATTAATTTAGATCAAAATCAATAGGTCTGAAAAACCTTGAATTAACAATCTAATCCTAGCCTAATTCAAGTTGCTCCAATGTTTTAGTGATAACAAGTAAAAGTAAATCAAGTACAAGAATAAATAATTTTAACCCTGTGGGAAACCTTTCTCAGGAGAAAAACCCACAGTTAAAATTACTCGATAGCTAAACAATCTAATATTAAAACAAAATTACAAAAGTTTAATTACTTACAGACTCGATAAACACATCCTGTGGTTACCTCTCTTCTAATAAAGCTTATTGCAATCGATTCCTCATTCTCGCAACTCTTTGCTTCAATCTCCCGTCAAAGCATCCAAGCTTGAAACTCACAAGCTTTACAAATCAATGATTAGGTTTTAAAATTCTTTGATTGATTCAATATGAGTTTTACCTCACATTGAATCACTCGTTGAAATCTCTCTTCTCTCTAAAATCTCAAACCCTAGAAAAATAGGTTTCAGAAGAGTTAAAAAGTGAAATAAGAAAGGATGTCTTTTATTAAAAAACTAAAAATCTGAACTATGTTCGAACAGAGAAATAGTTTGTTCGAACAAACAATGTTTTATTAGAACAAAAACAAGATCATATTCGAAAAAATAGGGTTTTAAGTAAAATGTTTGAATAGAGAAAAAGTCTGTTCGAACAGGGTCTATTCAAATAGAGCAAAAGCCTGTTAGAATAGAAGCTTATTTTCTCTAAAACACTTTACTTCCTTTCTGGCCTTTTGTAAAATATTATGGGTTTGATATTTTTTAGCGAAGAGGTACAAACCCACGTACCTGTTCAGTGTCAGTCCAACTGTAGTCGCTCAATGTGCAATCTCTGACGATGAGTAACCACAAGGTAGTGCTGACACCTATTCTAGACACGAAATGAAACAAAATCCAAATATGGATGTTTCACTTATAGATTTTATGTTCCCATCAATACTAAATCCCTGAAGGACCTTCCTTATACATGTCCTCTGAGAGAGACGCACCATTCCCTTCTCTCTATCTCTATAAATCTCCATTCCAAGAATCTTCTTCGCATCACCGAGATCCTTCATTTTAAATTCTTGACCTATTTTTTTCTTTAACTTGTCAATCTCGCTTTTGTGCTTACACATAATAAACATATCATCCACATACAAAAGCAAGTAAATAAAGGACCCATCATGTAGTTTGCGTAAGTAAACACACTGGTCATAATGGCTCCGTCTGTACTTCTGCCCAATCATAAATTAATCAAACTGTTTGTACCATTATCTTAGAGACTGCTTTAAACTTTACAACGATCTTTTTAGCTTATACACCTAGTCTTCCTTTCTCGCAACTTTAAACCCACTAGGCTGAGTCATATAAATCTTTTTTTTTAAATTCCCATGTAAGAATGTCGTCTTATTATTGAGTTGTTACACCTCCAAATTAAATTGCGCTACCCAAGGCTAATAGGATGCGAATGGTGGAGTGTTTTACCACCAGAGAAAACTTTATTGCAATCAATACCCGCCCTTTAAGTATAACCCTTGGCTACAAGTCTTGCATTAAAGCGTATATCATCATCTTGAGATCCTTGATTCTTCGAATATACCCATTTATAATTGATCGCCTTCTTTCCCTTAGGCAACTTTAAAAGTTCTCAAGTTTTATTCTTAAAAAGAGAATACATCTCTTCCTTCATCTCCCCCTCCCAATGTTTGGCCTCGAAACCGTAAATAGCTCCTTTATAGGTGGAAGGAACATCTTCTTCAACTACCGAGCATAGGCTACTATGGCCTTTGCCTTTGGAAGAACCATATCCTTTGTAAGCCAAGCCGGCTTACTTGCACTCCTCTTTAGTTTACTAGTTGTAATCGACTCCACCATCGGAGTCTCCTCATCTGTACTGTAAAATATTACACCTTCGTCTATGTCTTCATCATTTGGAACATAAACTAGTGGCACATCACCCATTGTCATACCGGTAGATGACATCCCCTTTAGTACAGAATTATCTGGACCATGTGAAGACGCATCAATCTCCACCCGCTGTAAAACCTTACTTGTCATCTTCTCTCTGTGCTCAAAGACATGTGACTTCATCATAAAATCCTCATCAAAAGTAGCATTTCTGTTTAGAATAATCTTTTGATCTCTTTTATCCCATAACTTGTAGCCTTTCACACATTTCTTCTTACCTAAAATATGGTCTTCCTTGCCCGTGGATCCAACTTTCCATCTTTGACATGATATTATGCCAGACACCCAAAAATATGAAGAGTATCATAATCTATAGCAGGTTCTCCCAACCAAGCTTCCATTGGTGTCTTACCCTCAATTACAGCCGAATATAACCTATTAACGAGGTAGCATGCATATGTCAAACCTTAGCCCATAATGTTTTGCCCAACCCAGAATTAGGAAACATACATCACATCTTTTATAACAAAGTACGATTCTTGCGCTCTGCTACCCCATTTTGTTACGGTATCTCTAACAGTAAAATGTTGAACAGTCCTCTCATCCTGACATACTTGCAAGAATGGATCACTTGTATACTCCCCTCCATTATTTGATTGAAATAACTTGATCTTTCTTTCAGTTTGAGTTTTTATCAACTTCTTCCACTTCATGAAAAATTTTAGGACTTCATCCTTCCTCCTCATGGTATATACCCACACCAGCCTAGAAAAATCATCCACAAAAGACACAAAGTAATGTTTACTCCTAAGTGATGCATTCCTGGAGTTCGTAAATATCTGAATGAACATAGTCAAGGATTCCACGAGTACGATGGATAGTTATGCCAAACTTTACCCTTGTCAGTTTGCCTAAAACACAATGTTCACAGAAGTTTAACTTGCATGCCTTAACAACCTTTAATACACTTGGTTCATAAGAACTCTCAAGGACATCTCCCTTGCATACGCCAAATGCATATACCATAGTCTAGTGGTATCTCTTGAAGTGGTCCCCTCACTTCCCGCAGTAACAACCTCACCAAGAACAGTTGTACCATCCAAATAGTATAAGTTACTTCTTCTTTGACCCTTGGTGAGATTTTTGGTAGAGGAATTCTTAAGAGAAAACTTCAATTTTTGTGATATTGTAACCTTGGATCATTGTAATAAACATACACACACACGCACACGCACACGCACACGCACACACACACGCACACGCACACATACAAACACACATACACACACACACATACACACATACTCTTTCTTTCTCTCTTTCTCATGTGTGGACATAGGCAACTCGCCAAACCACCTTACATGTATGTTATCTTGTATTTGTGTTTATTCTTTTAGATTGTTTATACGTAGCTAATCAAGTCGAATCGAATCGAATTGATGTTCAGCTTCCACGGCGTGGCTCAACAATTGGTATCAGAGCATGGTTGTATCTTTGGTAGTTCTCAGAATTGTGATAACGTCAACTTATCTCGGTTGTGTTTTGGTTTTTGATTTCGATTAGTGTATAAAAATTGGGTAAACAATGGTAGAAGGAGATGAAACTAGTTCTTCAATATCACCTAGCTCTTCAATGGCGCCTAAACGGAATAACACTACGGTGATGTTTAACAATACAAAAATTAAGATTGAGAAATTTAATGGCACAAACAACTTTAGCATGTGGCGATGCAAAGTTATTGATGCACTTAGTCAACAAGATTTAGATGAGGTTTTGGAAGACAAACCGGAGAAGGTAGAAAAAAGTTTTTGAAAGAAAATGAACAAGAGGGTTTGTGGTCAAATCCGCTCATGTCTTGCTCAAGATATAAAATGCTTTGTAATGAATGAAACCTTGACAAAGAAAATTTAGAGGATTCTTGAGGAGAAGTATCCAAAATTGACTCTATTTGAAGAGGAAGCTTTACTGCTTCACAATGAGACAAGAGATTTCTATGTCATAGCACTTGAATGATTTTAAAGAAAAATTTCTCTTGCCCCCCATTATTCTACATGAAATCGCACTTCCCCCCCCCCCCCCCCCCCCCGCCCCCTCTACTATTAGTCTAAATTTGAGGATGGACCCCCAAAACACGCTTGACCTGCGTTGACTGCTCTTTGACTGGTCTTATTTAGGAGAAGTTTCAACTTTGGCCTCACGTGCCTTACAAGTGAGACAGCAACCTAGGTTACCGGTTACCCACTCTCTAGGCGGGAACTCCAACTTTTTTCCCTCTTTCATTACAACCCCTCTCTCTCTCTCTCTCTCATTACAGCTCTCTCTTTTATTGCAACTCATATCTCTCATTAATTCTTGTTTGTAAATTTCTCCATTAATATATCGATCTCTCTCCCTCTCACTCTGTTCAAGTGCAATATCACACTTACCTTGTGCTTCTATAATATGAGTCTTATATCTTACTCTCTCTATCTTTATTTTGCACATGATTACCCTATTTTTGTATTGCACGAAGATAGTGTTTTACACCTTCGAAATCTAGTATGTTTAGTTATGAACAGGAAACAAACAACACTAGATTTAGCGCAGAAAACTCTTGAATGGGTTAAAAACCACGACCTCTCCTGAGGATTTTAGAAAGAGAGAGAGAGAGAGAGGTATATTTAGACTGCTAGGTATTACAAAGAGAGAGATATAGAAATGATCTCTTAGAAGTTCTCAGAGCAGTCCTCATTGATTCATAGCTATCTAGTCTTATTTATAGGTCTTATAATATGACCGTTGGTTACATTGATGAGGAACGTTACAATATTAAGTTTTGATGAGTCTTCATGGTGGACTTTTGTAACATCTTGATACTTAATGATTTGTAACGGATCTATTAACATTCTTTAGTTGTAGCTTTAGATCGTTGGTAAGATGCGATCTCCTGTGATGCTCGCGTACATACGATTTGTTAACAAGTGGAGAAGTATCTTCTGTAGCACGAAGTCACAGGATGCTTTAATATCTCCGAACTACTGATGACGATGCAATCTCTAATAGTATTTGCGTGTATTTGAAATATTGATAGATATCTAAGTATTTTCTGCAGTGCGATGTTATTGGATGCTTCGTCATCCCCGAGTTGTAGATGAGGAAGTCTGCATTACGATCTCCTTTCTTTAGTCATTGATTGGTTATCAGTATGTTTACTTGAGTTATGTGAGTTTGAATATCGGACTCAGTACGGGGATTAGAAATAAGCCCTTACAACTGCCCCCTCTCAGCCAATGGCAGAAGAAACGTGCATTGCGATTTGTGTTGGTTAAGAAGTGTATTCGTCTAAATTAAATACTGTATTGATGGCCACCATTTTATCTTGGAAGAATAGTAGTTTCGACTATTGCGTCTCCCAGAAATTCCTCTTGAGACCTGTACTTGTGATGAATACCGTATTGGAAGTTGTGGAGTGCATTAAATGTTACTGGTATAAAATATGGTAAATAGTTGTTATCACTGTTCACCCTGGTTAACATTGTCAGTCTTTTATGTTGGGTTGAGTAGTAATGATGGTGACAACTCGACGCCAAGCATATGAAGTTAGAGTTCAGACAAAAATGGCAAGTCTGGAAACTTGCAATTTTGGCACCCAAAGCCTTTCGCTGCCAACTCCAATCCCTGCTCCTCCAACTTTCCATGGGATGACGTGGGAAGAAGTAGAGGAGGCGGAGGATAATTTGTATCAACTGTGGCGATTCCATTATGTGGTTTTGTTTGTTGCTCACCGTCGATCCTGTCTGCGGATGCTTGCAGAAGATGCGATGTTGGCGGAAGACGAGAAGACGGGGAAGTCGTCTGAGAAGTACTGTCGATACCCTGTGAAAGATTGGGTATTATAACGGTGGAGGAGGTCATTCGTTGGAAGCGGAGGTGGGGGCTATGGAGGAGTGGTGGGATTAATTTTGTCCTCTGCTTCATTCCAATTTCCATCCTTAAGCTTTGAGTTTTTCTGCTGAGCCCTCCATTATTTCTTTTCAAGTGTTGCACTGTCATCTGCAATGTAGGCTATTTTTTGTAAAAGACAAAAATATTTGTAGAACTTGTAATTTTTATCTCCAAACTGGTTGAAGTGGTCGTTCTTGTAACTTGTTTTCCTTGAATAATAAATTCAAAATTTATTATCTTGTCTTGTAAGTGTTTGAAGCTGTTGTTAGAACTATTGTAAGACACATTTGAACAAATATCAAACTAGTCACTGATGACATAGGTCGAAAATATGTAGGTTGTAGTGTTGATATATATGAACTGTGAAGGCTGCTCTTATATATATGTGTGGCCTTATTGAGATATAGTGCTGTTATGTATGTGGAGATGACAAGGTCATGATCCCTTTCATGCCATGAGTTATTTAGAGCCATACCGTCGTTAACTTTAATACTTGATATCATCGATGGAACTTGGTTGAAGCCTTTGAGCATGCGCTGGATAAACTTGTGAGAGCTGTTGAAATTGAAACCATTCCGCGTAGTGAGGAGAGTTATCCGTTCTGTCATTGTATGTAAGATCAGATGATTGATCATAATAAAATGATTTTCTTGTGTTGAGGTCGATTCATCATTACTTTTTGTATTTATAATAATTTTTGAATGAAATAAAACTAAAGCAGGATTTGCCATTGATTTTTCTGCGTTTGCCAAGCCGACATTGTGGTAAGAGACAGCTATAATAGTTGTACTTAGGTTGTTTTGAACTGGAACCATGCTATAAAAAAGTGTAGCAGGATCGTGCATCCATAGAAGGTTGTTGCTAGAAGTAATAGTGCTGTAAGATCTGTATAAATCTTCTTGGACAGTGAGTCCATAATAATGGCAGAGGAGAGGGACAGACGTGATAACAGAATACGTTACCCCAAAAACCATTATGAGGGTAAACAAAAAGACGTGCCTGTTAGGAGAGATAATGTGGATACGTGTCCCGAATAGCCATCGTTTCAGAAACCGAGGGGCAATATAAAAGATTTTCTTCCCTCTTCTCTTAAAACACAATCAGTTGCAGAAAAAAGCACAAGCATTTCTAGAGAGAGAAAAATTTTGAATTTTGAACGTAGTCCTCTAGAGTTGTGTAATCTTACTAAGAAGGACAAAGTTTTGTCGTCTGAGGTACGAGCGGTAACCAGAGTCGACAACTGTTGCTCTTCTAGTACAGATTAGTGCCTCTGTTTCAATTTTTTCTTCTGCTGTATTAGTTTCTTGAAAAACTGGTAGGTTGTGTTTGTGAACTGTTTGGGTAGATTAATAATATGTTGGGTACCGCTGAAGGAGGAGGCCAGTTTTATTAATAAAATCTCTGAATAGATTTTCCCTTTATGTGTGGTAGATGTGCTCAAAAAACCCGAAACCCAGTAGTAAATTTATTGTCTCTGCCAGTAGTGAGGAATCATCATCGTCTGATAGAACTATGGATGATTATGTAGTAATTGGTACTGTGACTGCTGACAATCCGTCTATGTCTTCTAGGAGGGGTGTGGGATTATATGCTGGGGATGAAACTGGGCAATTTTTTAAGTATCCCGAGAATGTAGAAGTAGCGAAGAAATTTTTACAGTATAAAAAGAGTTTAGACAGAGAATGGGGAGATTATGTGATGAATGCAGGGTTATGGTTTAGAACTCTGGTAAGACCGAGTGGTAATGTAGAGCATTATCAAGTGCCTTCTCTAGATCGTTGGAAGAGAAGTATGGATATAGGAGATGATATAGATATCATTTATCATAATAGAACTGGATCAGAGGTCGTAGAGGAAGAATTTCTCTGTTATTTGAACCATGTCGCATATGGGTTGAGTATTCCCCTAACCTTTTTCCCAAAAGGGGTAATGAATATACTAATAAGTTTCCTTGGTCAATTGAATGGTAACATCTTTGAGATGATGAGGGTTTGTAAAGTCTTTAATCAGAAGTGGAGAGATGGTGGCATTACAAGACAATTCGTTACGGACAATGTCTTGAAATACTATAAGTTTAAGTATATGAAAGATTGGAAGAGCGGATACTTGATTAGTGATTCGGCGAGGCTAAAATTCTTTTATTTTGAGTCTTCTAGGAGGCCCTGGTGCGACCATCTTGTGACGGTGAGGGGTAATTGTATGTAAGTGCCTGGGGAACCCACGCTCGAGCAGATATATAAGAGTTTTAACGAGAGTAAGTGTCTTCATTCTGCATGCAATTTGTCTTTTAACTTACTGCGAGCTACTAACATAGTTTTGCTGCTGTTTTGGCAGAGCCTAAGCCAAAAGTTGTTGCTGATACATCGAGTTTATTCGACATCGTTAGTCGAGAAGGGAGCAAACTAAACAAAGTTCTCGGAGATCTAGGAATTCGCAGAGAGAAGAGGCTTAACTCTATAGTTGAAAAAGTGCAACGTGCTCATTAAAAGCGAGCTATGGCTGCATCTGGCTCTGCTTATGCCGATATTATGGAGATTCCTTCCTGTGATGTGGGTTCTTCGAGCTCCTTAGTTTGGCGACCAAGAATGAAAAAGTTGGTGCCGCCTTCTAAGCAAACAGCGCCTGTGCAGCTACCGCCGATGGGAACTGAGGGGGTGGCTGCTGATGTGAATATCGCTCCTCCTCTGAAGAAGCAGAAAAAAGAATCTGGGAAAGACATTCGAGCTTCTTCGAAGGGTGTCAACCTCGAAGTCGTGGAGCAGGAGGCGTTGGACTTGGCTACGCGTGATCCTATCCGCCTAGATACTCAAATTCGATCCAGTATCTCTCAGGTATGCTATGAGTTATTTTATTAAATCTTTTTCAGATAATGATCCGACCTTGTAATACTATTTTGTTGTATATGTGGTGCAGCTTTCTGTTGCTTGGAAGTCGGCCACGGAGGTGTTGAAGTTAGCTGTTGTGAATCGTGCTAAACTTGTTCGGCAACATGATGCAGAAAAAGTTGTTTTGCAAGAGCAGTTCGAGCAGGAAAAAATGCTGCAGAGGGAGCAGTTCAAGAAAGAGAAAGTGTTGTAGAGGGAGCAGTTCGAGAAGGAACCTGCCGCTACAAAGCAAGAGGTTGAAGATGAGGCGAAGAAAGCTGTTCATATTGCAGTGGCTTCCCACAATAAGCTTATTCAAGCCTTCTATGTCTGGGTTTTGGGCAGAGCGGATGTCGACCTTGCTCTTGCAGGGAAGTATGGCGAGATTGTCTTCCCAGGGGATGACGCTTCTCCAGTGGCTGAGTAGAACCTGGCTCCTCCAGTGGATGATGATCCAACCAAGGAGGTAGCAGGATCTAAATCTTGATTCTGCAGTTGTAGTATAGATCTTGAGACTTAATCAAACTTTGTCTTTTGTATTGGTGGTAGAACTGTTTTGGACAAGCTTTTGAAATTTATGTGATTGTTGTTCATATATTATGGTTTTGATGTGAATGTATGATTTGTATGTTGGAGGTAGTTCATTTGAGGGGGAAAGTGATCGAGATGGAGAAGGCCTTGAGTCGAGCAAGGGATTCTATCAATCGTACTCAACAGGTACATAATAAACTTGAATATGAGAGATGTCTTCATAAGTTGAATTTTGATAAAACCTTTAAGGAGTTATTTGAACTTCAATGTAGATATGGGAAGATAAAAATTGAGAGGGATAAGGTTTTCCTAAAAGAGACTGATAGGTTCATTTTACTCCAAAAATTCCTTAAGGATAAGAGATTCGTAGATGAGAGCGATAGGTTAGAGTGTCAAAGGTCATTATTGTCTTTGACGTTGTACTTTGAGGCTGAAGTTGATAGTGAGCAGGGTTTGAAGGAGGCCTACTTAGAACTGTTGACCGAGAGAGACATAGTGCCAGACCCAGCTCGGGTAAAATTCTTAGCGCAATCGCCATAGTAGAGAGGCGCAAAGATGCTCAGCTCGGGCTGGAGTATCCATCATATGGGGTAGTGTAGGTTCATTGCCTAATGAGCTTAACTTTTGTAAGGGCAAAGGGCAATGAGGATTCTTTTCTTCAATATAAAAAAATATGATAGAAATATCCACACGCAATTAAGAAATGATCAGATGCAGGCTTGTGATGAACTGGAGAGATACAAGGGTCATAATGCATGTCTGGAGGTGGAAAAGGCGAAGTATGCTAGACTGTTGCAGAACTCTGAGAAGAGAGTGACCTTGTTAGAAACGCGTTTACTAGATGCGCAATAACGTCTGCAAGTATCCCAATCACGCTTGAAGAAGATAATTACGCCAAAGCGGGGGAAACGTACTGCCGATACGGACCACGAATGTCAGATGGCCGATGTGATCGCATTTTATGGGTCTGAGCTCGAGAGAGTAGAAAATGAATTTAGACGTTATATCTCGAGTTGTGGTAAATATGTAGAAGTAGAGAATGATAAGGTTGAAAATATGTGGTTTGCAAAAAGGGATGAGGGTGGGCGAGCGAGCTTCAAACTTAAAATCACGAGCTGAAGACTCTGAGAAGGAGGAGGTCGAAGAGCTGCTGCCTCACACACGGCATAAGACCCGTCCGCAAGAGTTCATAATCTTTAATGAACCTTTGCAAGTGGATGCTAGTGGTAGTAAGGTGCGATCATAAAACAACTAGAATGTGGCATTTGGTTGTACGTTGCCTTCGTGTATCATAGCTTGATGTTGTAACACATGTTGTAGAATGATATGTCTTGTAAGAATAAATATCTGTTGATATATATATATTGTATCTTGTGATCTGCTCTTTTAGGTTGAGAAAAGAATGACAACGTTACTGCCTTATCCGCGTCAAATAAAAAATTATCTGCCAAGTTGCAGCAATGTTTGTTGGCGGTTGAAAGAAAGACTTTGTTAAATTCAAAGCTAGAATCGGAGATGCTGGAGCTGCAAAGTCGACTAAATGTTGTGACTGTAGAGTTGTCATTTAAGGATGCCGAGATATTGACTGCTAATAACGAATCTGAACAGTGGGAAGAATCTCTGAAGAAGAAAAAGTCGGAGACCATGGTTGCGAATCAACAAATGCTAGATCTGTTAAGTACGATTAAAAAACAAAAGAATGATGTGCTGTATCATCAGTCGGTGATAGCAACTGATACAGGTCTCTTAAAGAAGCAAGATTCTGAAATCTTTTATATGCGTGAGCGCTTGAAAAAACTGAACTGGGATTTACGTGAGGCTCGAGATTCATGTCAGATAAAGAACGACCGTGCCAAAACTCACGAGGAGGCATGTTCCAAGAGAGATCGAGAGCTTCGTGAGGTTATCGATAAGTGTAATTCGCGGATTGCTGCTCTTAATCGGGACAAGCAAGCTCTGGTACAGGAGTGCATTCAAGGTAATGAATTTTTCGAGGAACTACATGCAAAGGATAATGAGTCACAAAGGATGATGGACACCGCTAAAAATGAGATTAATTATTCGAGGAAGGTAGATAAAAAGCTGGATTGCCTGAAGCAGGAGATGGAGCGCAGTGTGCAGATAACGAGGCAATATAAAGGCTCGTTACTGTAGGAGAAAAAATCTCTAGAAGCTCGGTGTAAAGAGCTTGTCGACGAATTAAACAAAGTAAAAACTGAATTTTATGAAGTTACGCTGTTGACTGCGGAAAATGTTACGTTGTGTGTTATGGCTATGTTGCATGCTGATGTAGAGATATTTCGAACAGAGCATGAGGCGATTTTGGCTGCTACAACTAAATATGTCACGGAATATGACTTGCAGCTAGTACAGTTATCCTATATAGATAATTTGATGATGAGGGGTTATAGAATTGTTGAATGCACCTTCTACTATAGTGAATGCGACTAGTCCTTCCCTTGTCTTACTTTTATCTGGGCCTAGGGAGAGTTCGAATGTTGTATCCCCAAAGCGTGAGCAGTAGTAAGACAGAATGTAATGAGACAGAATGCAAGTATGACTTTGCTGTAAAAATAATGTTAAATGTTGTTGTTATCTCTATGTATAATCGAATATGGTGATCCAACGAACGATCATATAGAGATTTAGTAATGTGGTATTGTAAGTCAGTTTGAACTGTATAACCTGTACAAGTCAATTTGAACAAATCAATAAAGACCGTAATGAGATATTTGAAGGTCGCATTATTGCCAAGTCGAATTGATTGTCTCAATAAGCGACCCTCTGGGTAGCGTGTATGTAGGTCCCCATTATGGGTCGATCTAAACGACTGTGATGGGACATTAAATATTGCATAGCTGAGTGGCGTCTTTGCCAGATCGAATTGAATGACTCAATAAGCGATCCTTGGAGAGTGCGTATGTATTTAAAGAGCTATGAAGCAGATCCCAGTTATAGGTCGAGCAAAGTGACCGTGATGGGACATGTATTGAATATTGCATAGCTAAATGGCATCTCAGCCAGATCAAATAAGCGATCCTCAGAGAGCGTGTATGTATTTGAAGAGTTATGAAGTAGATCCCAATTATAGGTCGAGCAGAGCAACGTGATGGGACATGTATTGAATATTGTATAGGTAAATGGCATCTCAGCCAGATTGAATTGATTGACTCAATAAGCGATCCTCGGAGAGCGTGTATATATTTGAAGAGCTATGAAGCAGATCCCGGTTATAGGTCGAGCAGAGCGACCGTGATGGGACATGTATTGAATATTGCATAGCCAAATGGCATCTCAGCCACATCGAATTGATTAACTCAATAAATGATCCTCGGAGAGCGTGTATATATTTGAAGAGCTATGAAGCAGATTCCGGTTATAGGTTGAGCAAAGCGACCGTGATGGGATATGTATTGAATATTGCATAGCATCTCAGCCAGATCGAATAAGTGATCCTCGGAGAGCTTGTATGTATTTGAAGAGTAATGAAGCAGATATTGTTGTAGTAGGTCGATTTGAATGAACCATATGAAGATGAGTACGATGTTGAAACAGATTTGCAGCATGATTGATGAAAATTTGTTTTATTAAGTGAAATCTGAAGTTACAGCATGTTTAATTTCTATACAGCTTCAGTCGGCAGGTATTCCATTGATTAGATACAGGCACACCATCATGTGTACTAAGGTCGTAAGATCCCAAACCACTCGTGCCAGTTACAATGAAATGACCTTCCCAATTGTCTGTTAACTTCCCTACATTAGGCGCTTTGCGATGTTGGGGGATTTCCCTGAGAACGAGGTCCTTGATTTTGAATTCTCGATGTCGAACGCGTTTGTTATAAGACCGTGATAAAGCAAGCTGATATCTTCCCAGATTTACAATGGCTCTTTCGCATGTTTCTTCGATCATATTCAGGTTGCATGCTATCTAAAATTCATTTTCTTCATCTGTCATCTCATGATCGTGTATTGAGTGATGATACTGAGTGGGTATTATGGCTTCCGTCCCGTAGGCCAGTAAGAATGGAGTACAACCTGTTGTTGTTCTTAAAGTTGATCGATATGCCCAAAGTACGTGTGGTAACTCGTTCACCCAATTCTTTTTTTATCATCTAAACATTTTTTGAGTCTGTCCACAATCGTTCGATTAGTAATTTTAGCTTGTCTGTTTCCTTGAGGATAGTAAGGGTTTGATGGGGAGTAAATGATATTGTGTTGATTGAGGAACGCGATGACTTTGGAGCCGACGAACTGTGGTCCATTATCGATTCTGATAAGATGTGGTCTACCGAACTAAATGATAATATGCTCCCAAATAAATCTAATGACTTCTTCTTCTCGTGTTTGGCACAAAGGGATTGCCTCTACCCATTTAGTGAAGTAGTCTGTAGCGACCAACAAATGCTTTCATTTTCCTGGTGCTGTAGGAAATTCTTCTACGAGATCGAGAGCTCGTCGTCTGAATGACCAGGTGACTTGGCTTTAGTATAATTCGAGCATTGGGGCTCATATCTTCGGACCGTGACGCTGGCAAGCGTCACACTTGCGTGCGTACTCAATCACTTGATCTTTCATCTTAGGCCAGAACATTCCTTGCGTTAATGCTCTATTAGCAAGAGATCGTCCTGCGGTATGGAACCCGCATGTGCCTTCGTGTAGATCGTGCAAGAATTGATGTACTTCTTTTTTGGATAGGCAGAGAAGGTATGAACCAGTGACTGATATTTTGTTGAAGAGGTTGTCCCAGACAATATATCTACGGGCATTGTCGATTAATCTCCGTCGTTCTATAGGATCCTCTGGGAGTGGGCTATCGAATTTGTTGTAAAGTTCAATATATCTGATGAAAGGCTATCTCCAATCACTTCCGATCTCCTCATTACCCCCAGTATTGATGGCGTTGGATACGGTGGCATTAATGTTGGGGTTAGAAATGACATCGATTTTAAATAGCGAGCTTCTGATCCAAGGACCCCAGCGAGGTAAGCGAGTGCATCTGAATGTCTATTTTCTCCCCTTGGTAAATGTTCCATAGAAATTCTCTTAAATTTGTTCATTCTTTCGATCACTACGGCAGTATAGTCAATCATTTTCCCATTGGCTTGATTGATACCCGTATGATGATTGACGATCAATAATGAATCGGCGTAGACAGAGAGCTATGTTACGCCCAGTGTGAGTGTCATCTCCAAGCCATGAATTAGTACCTCATATTCTGCAACATTGTTGGTTACTTCCAAATTGAGGTGAATGGATTTTTGAGCCGATCATTGGAAGGAGTAATAAGAACAATCCCCACTCCTAATCCCCACGTCAAAAATCGCCAGCTCTTCTTTGTTACCCAATCAAACTTTTCTTCAGGCTATTTTGTGAGTGGTTCATCTTTGTTTTCATCAACATCTTCTTCCCAATCAGGATCATCTACTGGAAAGCCAACTAGAAAATCTGCTATAGCCTGACTTTTCTCAGAGTGGCATGGCCCAAAATGTATGTCGTGTTCTCCAAGTGTTACTGACCATTGTTGAATACGTTAAGATTTTTCGCGCTTAGATAAGATTTTACAGAGTGGATAGTTCGTTAATACCCGAACAGCGTGGGCTTGGAAATACTGTTTCAATTTCTGCGACGTATATACGAGGGCCAAAAGAAACTTCTCGATCTTGGTGTATTTTGTTTCTGCAGGGGTCAGAGTCTTGCTGATAAAATAGGCTGGTTTCTCAGTCTTTTCATTGAGTCGGAGGAGGACAGAGCTGAGAGAAGTATCTATGACGGTTAAGTATATTGTTAGCTCTTCTCCATCTGTTGGTGTGCTCATAACTGGTGGTTTACCCAAATGTTGTTTGAGTTCGAGGAAAGCGGCTTCGCATTTATTTGTCCACTCGATCTCGGGATCCTTTTTTGACTTTCCTCGCGATGTACCTTATTTAAGCAGATCGAATAGAGGTCAGCATCTGTTTGATGATTTGGACACATATCTGTTAAGTGCTGCGATCTTCTCGACTAGTTTCTGAACATCCTTTTTTATCTTTGGAGAAGGCATAGCCAAGAGAGCTCGTATACGTGATGGATCAGCTTCAATTCCTCATTTTCTGATAAGGTAGCCCCAGAATTTCCTGGATTGCACTCCGAAATGGCATTTGTCAGGATACAAACATATTTTGTAAGCTCGTAAGATCGCAAAAGTTGTTCGTAAATCTGCCAGGTGGTCTTCTTTCTTGAGACTCTTGCAAAGCATGTCGTTGATGTAAACCTCCATTATTTTACCGAGCTAATCTTTGAACATTTGCGTCATTAACCTCTGATAGGTAGCGCCGGCATTTTTAAGGCCAAAAGGCATGACCTTATAGAAATACAGGCCTTGTTCGATGATGAATTCAATTTTGTCTTGATCTTCAGGGAAAAGCGTTATCAGATTGTACCCTAATACAGCATTCATCATAGAGAGGAGTTTGTGCCCTGCTGTTGAATCAAGCAAATGGTTGATGATTGGGAGTGGAAAGCTATCTTTTGGAGTGTGGCGATTGAGATCTGTGAAGTCGATGCAGATTCTGATCTTGCCGTTTTTCTTTAGAACTGCGACAATGTTCGAGATCCAGTCTGGGTAAATAGCTTTACGGATAAAACTGACCTTAATCAATTTATCGATTTCTTTGTTTACTTCATCTCGCATTTTTGGTGCTAGAGTTAGTTGCTTCTGCTTAACCTATTTTGCCTTCTCTTTCAACTCTAGCTTGTGACACGCCATGGCTGGATCGATCCCTGGCCTTTCGTGAAATGTCCACGCAAAAACGTCGTGATTATCTTAAAGGAATTGTATGAGACCTGAACACTCCTCCGTGCTCAAGAGGGTCCCGATGTGAGTTCCTCTTTGTGTACCATTGATCTCGATATATTATGTGGGTTCGGTACTTGGCAGCTGATGTTCTGCTGGTACTGAATGCTGTAATTGCTATGCTAGAGCTGCTGCAGCTGGATCAGCTTCAATTGTATTATCGCAAGCTCAGCCTAATTTTTGGCTGCCTTTGATTTCGTAGATTCCTCCTTTCCAATCGAACCGCAGTGCTTAATGATATGTGGAGGGAATAGCTTTCATGTTATGCTGCCATGGTCGTCCCAGGATGCCCAGGTAACGGGATTTTGTATTGATGATGTAAAAAACTATGTCAAGTGTAACTGGTCTGGCCGTGATGGGAAGTGTAATTTTTCCAACGCGTTCTTCCTTGGAACTGTTGAATCCAGAGACGTTGATGTCACTTGGCTCTACTCTGTCCGCTAAACCCATTTGGTCGATAGTGCTCTGGAATAGTAGTTCGATGCTGCTGCTGGTATCTACCATCATTGTATGCAGAACTATGTTCTTCATTTTTAACATGATGACGAAAGCATCGTGATACGGGAAGTTGACGTGACGTACGTTGCAGTCTTCAAAAGGAATCCCAGGTCGTCAGCTGCTAGATTATGGCAACAAACGAGCTTCTTTATCTACCATTGTTAGATCATGGCATTGTCCAATGCGCCTGCGTTTGGATCTGTTAGAGTGGCTGACTATATGAGTCTCGATGAAGTACAGATGTTTTTCCTCATTCTCTTTGTCAGTCTGGACGACCGTGATTTCAGTTTTGTAGCTGCCATCTTTGTAACTTTTTACGTCCACAATATATTCGAGCATCCGACCATGCGAAAATATACTTAAGAGGAGAAGTTTCAACACAAAACATTGTTCCATGTCATGATGGTGGATCTTGTGGTGAATGCAGTACGATTTTCCTGGTATGGGTTGAAGAGTATTGGCATTTTTGAAGAGCTCATCCTTTTATAGTAGCGGATATATGTTTGCAATGGTAGTTGTCAACTGTGGTAAGCGTGGAACTGGTCTCTTTTGCCTTTGGCGTGTTCAATCATCATAGGACTTGAAACGTTTCTTATTGCCTCTATAGTTTTTACTGTTGTTGCGAGTACGCTCTCCGGTATGATCATTGGTGGATAGAGCGATGCGCTGAGGTTTTGTTTTTCAGTCGTCAGTCTTTTGAGGCCGATGAAATTGTTGATCTTTTCCATCATATCCTCTAACGTCTGTGGCTTGTTGAGGATTAGATGTTCCTTGACTCGTCCATCTATGAGTAACGCATTGGTGAAAGCAGAGATCATGATCTTTTTGTCGAGGTTATCGAGCTTTCGAGCTAGCCCGAAAAAAATTCTGGTAAATGTCTCCAACCTTTCTCCTGGCGCTTACTTGAGACTAAACAAAGAGTAAAGACTTTCCTCCTTGTCTCTATTATGTGAATAGTTCTTGATGAATAGTTCACGAAGTTGCTCGAAGGTGAGGATAGAGCCTTCATCCAGTGCATGAAACCATCGTAGCGGCTCTCTTTTTAAGCTGGTCGGGAATAGATGATAGAGTATGTGGTTAGAGGAGGAATATAGTACCAAAGAAACTTGAAATTCATGGACGTGTTCCACAGGATCCCCCCCCCCTTCGTATTTCTGAATCGTCGGAGTGTAAAAACTGGCTGGTACTTCTTCGTCTAGCAACTCCTGTACGAACGGACTCTTCTGCAACCTTGCATAGTTGCTCCTCCCATTGAGTATTTGAGCGTCTAAGAGCTCTTTGATGCGTTTGTCCACCTGTTCTGGAGTGAGGTGTTGTCGAGACGTGACAGCTCGTCTTGCTGTTGGGCCTCTCATAGGATTGTGTTCCCCTGCTGCTTCTCCCATGCGGTCATAGACTGAAATTCGGGGTTTATCCCTATTTTGCTCTTCTTGTGGTTGTAGATCTATTACCCCTCCAGCGGGTAATGGTGGATTGATGTGACTCTGAGGCATGACTGGTTCTTGCTGAATTTGAGGAAGCACGGTATTTCTACCTTGATGCCCCAAGCGATCATGGACTGATATTCTTGAGGCGGCGGGCAGAGCGTTCTGCTATCTCGGATTTTCTGTTATTTGAGCTTGTAGTGCCCTGATAGTATCCAGCATGCTGGCGAGCTATTTCTTCATCCGTCACTCAGTTTCTGTCTGCCCAGCCGTTTGCAGATCTGTTACTCCTTCAGCAGCGTCAGGCAGGGAGTGGTATAATTTATCTTGATTTGCCATCTTTCAAAGATAAATGTGGTGAAAACTGGATTGGAGAACGCAGAGTGTAATCTTCATTCCCACAGACGGCGCCAAATCTAATAGCCTATTTTCGTATTGCACGAAGATAGCGCTTTACACCTTCGAAATCTAGTATGTTTAGTTATGAACAGAAAACAAATAACACTATATTTAGCGTGGAAAACCCTTGAATGGGTTAAAAACCATGACCTCTCTTGAGGATTTTAGAAAGAGAGAGAGATGTATATTTAGACTACAAGTTATTACAAAGAGAGAGATATAGAAATGATCTCTTAGAGGTTCTCATATCAGTTATCTTTAATTCGTAGCTATCTAGTCTTATTTATAGGTCTTATAATATGACCGTTGGTTACATTGATGAGGAACGTTACAATATCAGGTTTTGATGAGTCTTCATGGTAGACTTTTGTAACGTTTTGATACTTGTTGATCTATAATAGATCTATTAACATTCTTTAGTTGTAGCTTCAGATCGTTGGTAAGATACGATCTCCTGTGATGCTCGCATACATACGATCTGCTGACAAGTGGAGGAGTATCTTCTGTAGCACGAATTCACAGGATGCTTTAATATCTCCAAACTATTGATGATGATGCGATCTCTAATAGTGTTTGTGAGTATTCGAACTGTTGATAGATATTTGAGTATTTTTTGCAGTGCGATATTATTGGATGCTTCGTCATCCCCGAGCTGTAGATGAGGAAGTCTGCATTACGATCTCCTTGCTTTAGTCCTTGATTGGTTATCAGTATGTTTACTTAAGTTATGTGAGTTTGAATATCAGACTCAGTACGGGGATTAGAAATAACCCTTACAATTAGAGGTATTGGCTTTATTTGAAACCCTAATTGTCTTTTTGTATTTTACTGTTTGGGGATTGGGGGATTCAAAAAATTATGTTTATTAAATTAATTAAGGTTTTTTTTTTAACTTTTTCATTCTCCAATTTACATGGCTCTTATTTAATTTGTGTTGTGGTGTTTGTTTATGAGGTAAGATTATGAAACCCAAATATTCCTTTTGGTTGTATGTGAAATTGGGGCAGTTTTGAATGTGAATGTTTTTATATATGTTGTTTTGTTACAAGGATGACAATGTGAAAAATGTGATACTTCATTGAGGGGGTAATTGGATAGAACCTAGGGGTGGCTTAGGGTTCACACATGACTTGTATGTTGGAGAAAAGGTAGAGAAATTTGACACAGTGGATGGGGATAGGTTCTTTTACATATGTTTGACAGACTATGTTTTTTCTACCATACCTAATTTAAACTCTTCTATACCCCCTGGGACTATGTTTGATTTGAGTGCAATATATCATGGTAAAATTGTTGATGTGAAGGGTGATTCAGATCTATTGTATTTGTGGAGATATAGTGATGTAGAGGTGGTAGGGGACATACACTTCTACTTAAATAGCAATGGACCTACACAATCTTTAACTCAATCCTATCATAACTTAGGATTAGGTGAGTCTAGTTAACAATACCTTTAGGTAATAACAATTGAAGATGGACCTGCTCCACCAACTCAACCTGAGTGTACCACACCTATTTTTTATTATACTCCTGCACCTATTTTTGATACCCAATTTGGTGAGAATGTTAACAATCTTTAGCCTACTGGTAGACCCAAAGCTGCTACACCTAAGAGGAGGGCAAAGAAGCCTACACCTGTACCAAAGAAAAAGGTATCAGTGGAACCCAAGGAAAAAACTCAACAAAACCTAAGAAAAAAGGTAGTTCAAATGGTGCATTAAAAAGAAAAAAAGCTACAGAAAGTGAATTACCAGAGGAATGTCTAGATGATAAAACTATGTTGTATGATAGTGATGATGATGTCATAATACTGGATGAAGATATGGGTGAGAATGCAGGTGTGAATGATGGAGTTGGTGTTGATGTTGGTGGTGGAGGTGGGATCAATCAAACAGGTATGAATAATTGGGTTGAAATTGATCTTGATAACTTAAATGCTAAAGAGGGCTATTACTCTACTCACACCTCATTGGATGCTGATGAAGGACCTACTCAAGAAGATATAGAGGTCGATGTGGAGTTTGCAAATTTTGCACAAGAAACTGAAAATATTTTTGCAAATGAAGAGAATGATGTGAATATTGGGAATCTACATCAATTGGTTGAAGATTTGGTACCCGAGATGGAGTGGCCTATAGTCCATACTGCAAGGGCCTATATTAAGAGGTGGTCTATAGTGAATAAGGTTAAGTACCATCAAATTAATAATGAGGGTTATAGGCTTAGATTCATCTATGTTGAGCCAAAAACATGTAATTGGCTATTTTATGCCAGAATTACCCCTGATGGTCACACATTCAACCTGAGAAAAAGTAGTGTTTTGAAGCATATTTGTAAAGGAAAGGGTAAAACATTGGGTGGCAAATGAAGCTGAACACACAATGAGAACAATTAGGTCCACCAGGCCTATTGATGTGATAAAACTAATACTTGAAAATTTTGAGTTAGACATCTCATACTATACAGCATGGAATGCATGGACTATTTGCATGGAAAGAATTGTAGGTTCATTGATGATGGATATGTGGTACAACCTGAGTTATGTAGACAGATATTGAGTACAAACCCTGGAAGTTTAGCTAGGAGTAGCAAGGATGTTAAAACCAATATGTGGATGGGAATTTGTGTTGCTTACAAGGCCTCTTTTAATAGGCTTGCGAATGGCTGCAGACCAATCCTTGGTCTGGATGGTTCTTTTTTGAAAGGGAAGTACGGTGGAGTGTGCCTATCTATAATTGGACTAGATGCTAATAATGGATTATTCCCAATAGCAGTGTACCTATGTAGATTTTAATGTTATGAGACATGGTCTAATTTTCTACAAAAGGTAGAACCTTATCTGAATCAATATAAAAGCAAGTTAACATTTATCAGTGATAGGCATAAGGGTCTTATAGGTGCTATTGCAGAAGTATTCCCTAATGCAAACCACAGATTTTGTTTTAGACATATGTACAAGAATATGAAAAAATACTACAGAGGGATACATTTGGAGGGCCTAGTATGGGGGGCAGCAAAGGCTTGGAAGCAAACTGAAAAACATGAGAAGCTGGACAAACGTAAAGTTGACAACCCTAAAGCACATGTTTGGTTGGTGAAGGACCATTTGAACACTGGGCAAGGTCACATTTTGACTTCACTGCCAAATGTGAACACATAACAAATAACTTCTCAAAATCATTCAATAACTGGATATTGAAGATCAGAGATAGGCCACTACATAGAGCCTTAGAGAAATTAAATTTGATGATGATGAAGCTGATGTATGGCAGAAGAAATAAGGCTGCTGAGTGGAACCAAGATGGTATGATCTTGACAACTTGTCATATATATTTTTTAATGCTTTTAGTATATATATTTTGAAATGTGTATAGATGTTGTACATTTTATCAGGTTTAGTGCTAGAGCTGAGGAACATATTACCAAAATGGAAACATTCTATGGACAATATCACCCAGAAGGTGCTGGTGATGGTTGTCATGTTGCAATTGGGGCCAATGGTAAAAGGTGGAGAGTTAACATAAAAAAACATGAATGTGATTGTCATTAGTGGCAAGTGATTGGTCTGCCATGTGTGCATGCAGTGAGTGTATTAATGAAACTCAAAGTATCTTGGATTGAGTAAGTACTTGATGCATTTACCAATTAGTTAGTTTTTTAACTTCTAAATCTTGGCTTGTTTGAGTATATTGATGGTCTACCATGATTTTTTTTACAGGTATTGCAGTCCTTATCATAGAGTTTCATTAAATGTTGAAACATACAAAAATGCCATTTATTCAATAGTTGATCCATCTGATTGGGGCAAGGTAAAGGTTCATTGTTCGCTTGTTAAATTTGATGATAATGTACTTGACTCTAAAAATGTCATTTATCCAATATTTTCTAGCCCATTAATGACTTCTTGCCCCCACCATTGGTGAGGGGATCTGGCAGACCAAGGAAAGTAAGGATACCAGATCCAGATGAAGCACTTGGCCCACAAAAGAAATGTGGTAAGTGTGGGGGGTTTGGACACAATAAAAAAACTTGCAAAGGTGATCCTACTCCACCAAAGCCAAAGATCACAAGAGGGAGACAAAGGGTTGATACACACTCAAGTAGAGCTGAGCACAGGAGGAACACCAATCAACCACCTGCAACACCAAATGTGGGAGGTAGAGGTGGGACCAGAGGGAGGGGTAGATCAATAAGCACAAGGAGTGGGAGAAGTGGAGGTATATTTACTCATATGAACAACTTTGGAGGGGGAATAGGGATTAGGATTGACCTATTTGGAGAAGGTTCAACTAGAGTTGGTACAAGGGGTGGCAGAGGTGGTGCAAATAGAGGTCCCAATGTTGGTGGAAATGTAGGACCCAGTGCAAATAGAGGTGGTACAACTGGAGATGGTACAACTACAACCTTTAACCCTTAGGCTCCAACACAACAGTCTCAAGCTTTAACTTCAAACCCTTACAAAAAGACTTTTCAACCACCAAGCAGGATTTAGAGACCATAAGCAAGAATATAATGTAATTTTGGATTATCCACTTCTATTTTTTGTAACACATTATGTATGCAGTACTAGTGTATTGAAACATTATGTATGCACTTCTATTTTGTAACATATTATGTATGCAGTACTATTTCTGTAACACATTTTGGAGATTCTCAAATTTTGGTTTATTGCAGATTCTATAATTTTTGTGCAGTATTACAGGTGCCATAACCCCCAACCATTACAGATACTATAACCCCCAACCATTATAGGTACTATAACCCCCAACCATTACAGGTACTATATAATCCCCAACCATTACATGTACTATAATTTTTGTGCAGTATTGCAGATTCTTAAAAAAAAATATGCAGGGTGGGGAGTAATGTAGTGCATATGGTGTTGATACATGGAATCATTACAAGTACTAAACCCCCAACCACATTACTCTTGATTGTTTTTTGTTTTGGGGAATACTCAGGTTTAAATTCCCCTTATCTTCTAGTTTAGTGTAAATTATGTCAAATTAGTCTATAAATGACCTATTAACATCCCCATCCTCTTTTATCAATCTCTCATATCAAAGAAAAATAAACTAGGCATGGATTCAGATAATGAGTGGATGTATGGTGAGGGGTGCCATTCTCCATGGGGAACTAGGTACATAACTAGTAATAAAGAAGAGGAGAATGAGTGGCAGCGTAGGTGGGGTGATGATTCATCAGATAATAATGAAAGTGATGATAATGGGGATGATGATGAAAGTGAAAAGGAGAAGGAAGATGATGAAAGTGAAGAAGAGAAGGAAGATGATAAAAGTGATAAAGATGAGAAGGAAGATGATGACAGTGATGATGGTGAGTCTGAGGAGAAGACTAAAACTGAAGAGGATGACAGTGATGATAATGGGAATGATGGAGGGGTTGTCGGTGGGGATGGTGGTGGAGTGTAGGTGAGGATGCAGGTGGGGGATCTAGTTAGGTTTTGGCTTTTAGTTGTTTAGTTAGGTATTATGCTTGTGGGGATGGGGATCTAATTGTAAAGACTGTTTTTGCTATTTTGATTAATGAAATGATTGTGTTTTGCCTGTGTTTTGCCTGTTTTTTGATCTAATTGTAAAGACTATTTTAGTTGTTCAGTGTTTTATCTCTCTCCTTGTTAATGAAATGCATATTTTGCATGGAAACCATAAGATAGAAACAGATACACTTGGATTCAGTAAAAGGACAACCAACTTCATTAATCAAGATTAAAAACCTTAAACAATAGACATTTTATAATAGACATTAAAGTCTATTACAATAGACATTTTACAATCATAAAAGGGACAATTCAACCAAGTGTAGTCTTCCCTTTAAATCCCCTACAAAAATCATTTAAGTCCATACTCACAGTCATCTTAAATTGAGTTGTCCATTCTTATTTTTCTCCTCATCTGAATTATTATCTTCAACTTTCATTGCCTCTTTCAGCCAAACAAACTTCAAACATTGGGAATTGATACATTTAAGACATTTTTGACCTTTTTTTGCTTCTGTTTTAGAAGTGCATAAGTTCCTTGGGGCACCAGGACCACAATTTGTTGTTCTCCATGGACATTCCTTCCACCAGTGATCAAAGGAGGCACAACCAAAACATCCCCCATTGAATGATGGCCTAGGCTCACATTTTGACTCCTTGATGGCATCAGATAGCCACTTGAAGGCATCACACTTGGAGTATTAACAGCTTAGAAATAACCTATTGGGATTTGCTTCAGAGTTTGATACCGTAAGAATCATAATCCCATTGCATCCTTATTTCTTGCATCTGCTATATATATATATATATATATATATCCATGGACACTCCAAAAAAATTTGACGGCCTTCACCACAAATTACACAATTCTCAACCTGTGAATATGCATGTTGTTAGACTTAACCCTCCATAAAAGTTCCTGCAATTTGTCTTTGGACCCCAACCTTCAAAACAGATTTAATTGCAGAAAACTATAGTTGCAAAGAAAAAATTCATTTTAACTTAAATAACAAACTAAGATAAGAAGAAAATCTACTTACATTAGTTCCTAATCCACCTCCCATCGCAATTCACAGAAATATAGAGAGATAGAGAGAAAAACTAGTTGAGAAAGAAAAAGAGACATAGACTGGTTAAGAGAGAGGGAGAGGTTGTTGGTGATGAAGACAAAATACTTTTGTTCTTGAACTCGCTTTCTGAAGAGTACGAACATTTTGTTACGACGATAACTACGGGAAGAGTTATTTGCAATACTTGGATGTGACTACGGTGGTGGTGAACCATGAATACCGGAGGAAGGAAAAACGTGAGTCTGATAAGTCGACGTTCGAGGTATTGATGACTAAAAGGAGGTCTTCAGACAAAAGAGAAGTTAGTGGTAACGACTTTGACCTCCAACCCCACAAACTAAACATAAACATCACCTGCAATTACTTGCACTTGCAGTGCATTGCATTCCTGCCTTTATTGAAAATATTCCCCTAACTTTTAATGTAATGCAAATCATTGCAAATGCATTAGATTTGTATTGCATTGTACTTGAAACAAACCAAACTGAGCCTAACATATTCACAACAGCAAACACGGTATAATTCTTAACAAAAGTTCTGAGTTTCCCAAATGAGCCATTGCATCTGCAGCAAAGTTTGCTTTTTTGAGATTATGTTGCAAAATAAAATGATGGAACCCTTGGAGTTTGAGTCGAATGAACTTGACTCCCACAAAATCTTTTCTTTGATGTCAACAATATGGATAAGGCTAAGTGAATCACATTCAAAAATAACCAGTTGGTGTTCAAGTTCAAGAGCAATCTCCACAGCGTCAAGAAGGGCGATAGCTTCATCATAGAGTGAAGAAGCGGCCACTGTTTGTATTTACAGCTGGTAAGTTGCGATAAAATAAGTATGCCTTCCCAAAATTTAGCTCAAAAGGTCTCAGACTCTGCTCACATCATGGAAGATACACATAATCCCATCATCCTTCATCAAGCTTTACAGCAAACTTGCACAATAACAAAGTTATATGTGAAAACTGACCTCTCTCAAGAGAGGTGGAAAATGTAAATAATTAGCAATATATAGTTCTTTTGCTGATAGCTAGTAGTTCCACATCCAACTGCAGATCGATTAGATAACCAAGATTTTAGAATTAAAATAGACTTTGATTTTTTTTTCTTTGTAAAGGAAGGTGGAGACTGGAGAACTGACAAATTGTTCACCGATTTCTCCCCCTTTTATTCACAAACATCAAGTATATATACAAAGAATTTCCGAGAGTCCTTGCTCACCAAGGCTCTGCTGATCTCCTAAAAATCCACCTAAAAGATGTATTTACCTAAAATACAAATACTAAAAATATCTTAAAAGATAACTCCTATTTTAGGTACAATACCTATTAATATCGTAATACCCCCCCCCCCCCCCCCCCCCCCCCTCAAGTTGGAGCGTGAAGATCTCGAACGCCCAACTTGCCAAGTAGAAACTTAATTTCGCTTTCCCCAATGCTTTTGTAAAGATGTCTGCCAATTGAACACTAGTAGAAACATATAACGAAAAAATTATCCCTTCAGTCACCGCATTTCGAACAAAATGACAGTCAACCTCTATATGCTTAGTTTTTTCGTGAAAAATTGTATTTTGAGCAATGTACAACGCCGACTGACTATCACAATACAACTTCATACCCTTCGGATGTTGCATACCCAAATCACCTAAAAGTTGTTTAAGCCACTTTAACTCGTATACTGTTGCCGCCATTGATTTATACTCAGCCTTCACAGACGATCTAGACACTATTTGTTGCTTCTTGATCTTCCATGACACCGGAGAACAGCCAAGTAACACGATCCATCCTGTCAAGGAACGCCGCGTAAGTGGACAACTAGCCCAATCTGAGTCACACCACCCTTCTAGACTGAGGTCACTATCAGCATGAAGCAAAATCCCTTGCCCCAGACTCTTCTTCAAATATCGCACGACCCTGAGAGCCGCCTCCCAAATGATCCTCACGAGGTTGTTGCATAAATTGGGACAGAATATGAACCGAATATGCAAGATCAGGTCTCATCACAGACAAGTAAATTAATCTCCCTACAAGTCGTCTATAAGGAGCCGGATCCGCAAGAAATTTACCCTTAGCAAGGGCCAAATTGTAATTTTGTTCCATAGGGAATGTCGCAGGCTTTGCTCCCAATAAACCCATTTCAGAAATTATCTCGAGTGTGTATTTTCTTTGGCAAAGAAAAATTCCTTCTGGATTACGGGCTACCTCTAGCCCTAAGAAATATTTCAAAACTCCCAAATCCTTCATATGAAAACACCTACCAAGGTAATCTTTAAAAGTTGTCAATGCAACCTTGTCATTCCCTGTAATAATCAAGTCATCAACATAAACTAACACGTTGAGCTGAGTTCTTCCCCTGCACAACCCAAATAATGAATAATCTGAATAGGATTGCACAAATCCATAATTCTTCAATGTTGTTGACAGTTTTACAAACCAACACCTGGGAGCTTGTTTTAGACCATACAACGACTTTTTCAACCGGCAAACCATGTTAGGATTTGTATTCTCGAAACCTGGAGGAACCTTCATATAAACCTCCTCATTTAAGTCACCGTGAAGGAAAGCATTATGCACATCCATTTGATGTACCTCCCAATTTTTAACAGCAGCAATTGCAAGAAAAATGTGAACCGTCACCTGATGATTGCCATAGGAGAAAATGTCTCGTTATAGTTAATTCCTTCCACCTGATGATTGCCATAGATCACAAGCCTTGCTTTGAGTCGCTCTATGCTGCCATCAGATTTATACTTAATTTTATATATCCACCGGCTCCCTAGTGCTTTCTTTCCGGGTGGAAGAGTCTCCATTACCCAAGTTTCATTGTCTTCAAGGGCTCATATCTCTTTTCCCATCGCATCTCGCCATCCCAACTCTTTCATTGCTTCTTTAAAATACTTTGGCTCATGTCCCACTGTCACTGCTGCAAGAAAATTCCTATGTCTCATAGAAAAATGTTCACAATTCACAAAATATGTTATAGGATAGGGGGTACCTGAGGAAGATGAAGTAGTTGATGAAATCTCAAATGGACTTATTTTCCGTACAGTATGAGTAACAAAATCACGATACCGTGTGGAAGGAGTTTTGGCTCATTTTCTGCGCCCCAACTCACCGTCAACTAGCGCACCTTGCTCCCTCACCGTATTCTCCAGCCCCTCATCATGCATATCCTCAGGTGCGGGCTGCTGTACGGGCTGTATCTCAGGTTGTACCGCAGACCCCTTCTCGAGGGTGGACGCTGCCTCCAACCCCAACCCCCTCAATACTCACAACACACTCATCGGCACCCTCATCCTCACTCTACGCCCCATCATCATTGTTCACCAGCGTAGGAGTCACCACACTCCGTGGTTGGTGTGGCGCAAAAGGAAATTCTTTCTCAAAAAACTTCACATCCCTCGATACAAAGTACTCATGTGTTTCTAAATCATACAATTTCTAACCTTTCTTCCCAAAAGGATAGCCAACAAAGACACACTTACGACTCCTACTTGCAAATTTATCACCTTTGTGTCGTTGATTATGAGCATAGCAAAGACAACCAAATACACGAACAACCTCATAAAAAGGCACTTTCCCAAACAACAGTTCATATGGCGATTTAGTCTTCAGTAATGTAGAGGGTGTTCTATTAATCAGCCAACACACATTCTCCCCAAAATTTGATTGGTAAGTTCCCTTGAAATCGCAATGCTCGAGCCACGTTAAATATGTGTTGGTGTTTTCTCTCAACCCTCCCATTTTGTTGTGGAGTCCCAACAGAAGAAGTCTCAAAAAGAATTCCATTATTTTGAAAATAATCATGCAAATAATTAAATTCGGTCCCATTGTCACTTCGCACACATTTTATCACTTGTTCAAATTGTCGTTAAACCATAGCAACAAAATTAAGAAACATAGATTCAACTTCCAATTTATTGCATAGTAAGTATACCCAAACACCTCTCGAAAAATCACCTACTATTTTCAAAAAATAGATAGCCCCACATGAAGAACGATCCTTGTAAGGCCCCACAAATACAAATGAACAAGTTTAAAAATCCTACCAGCTTTATTCATACTAGTAGGAAAACTAGACCTAGGCTGCTTTGCACGCGGACATACATCACAAGCTCTACTATTGTTTCGACGAGAATGACTTACAGCCGGAATCATCTTCAATATTTTCTCCGACGGATGCCCCATTCGTTGATGCCATAACTCGAACGACGAATCACCATCCACTGTTAATACCTTCACTTAAGGAACACCACGAAAAAAATAAATTCCATCCAATCTTTCACCCGCCCCAATCACCTTCCTCGTCGGTTGGTCCTGTATAACACAAAGATTTTTAGTGAATTGAACAACGTAATTTAACTCATCGATTAATTGAGTCACAGAAATTAAATTGCATGTTAATTGTGGGACATAAAGCACACTGTCAATCTTCAATCCTCCTGGCAACACGACACTCCCCTCTTGATTTGCTTCGGCCGTGTTGCCATTCAGCAATCCCACCGGGCAGTGTTTCACCTTTCACACATTCTACAAAAGAAACAAGTCACACGGCACATGGTTCGATGCTCCTGTATCGATAATCCAACTAAAAATACTGTTCTTACCATACAGTTGGTCTTTTGTTTTGGCTAAGCTCAAAAGATCAAGAAGTTGCTGCAGTTGCATTGCTGAAACACCCGCAAGACCCGCAGCTTCGGTCGTATCCGCCAGCCCCTGCGAGGACGCTGCCTGCTGCCCAGACGAAGTTCCAGCCCCGCTAGTTTTATTTGCACAGACAAGCGGTGCACCATACCCTCTGCCACGACCAGAACCTGCACGCCCACCTCCTCTTCCTGTCCGTCCTCCACCACGACCTGGTCCCTTACCTCTGCGAGGCCGGTCCCCCCATCATTCGGGGAAGCTGTGTAATTGAAAACAAGAGGATTCGTCGTGGCCTTCTCTATTAGAATGATTGCAAAACTTGTCAGTAGGATCCACAGAACGAGACTTACCACGCGTATCAGGCTGAATTGAGAAGGCCATGATACTATCTCGTTCTTCCTTGGATGAGGATAACTCTCCTCCACGCAGTCTTTCCGCTTGAATCACTTGTTGATATGCTCTATCAAGCATCGGTAATGGCTTTTGTCCCAGCAGATTTGTGCGAATTGAAGCATATGCTCCATCGAGGCAAATAAGAAAGTGATGTAGATAGTCTTCTCCTCTCAACTTTTCTACCTGCGTGACTATGCTACGCGTGCAACTTTCACACTTACAAACCGGCACCTTCACATATGTGGTTAGATCGTCCCAGATTCTTGACAAACGACCAAAAGTAAATTGCCACAGTCTCGGTTTTTCCTTGCTTGCACTCCCCCAAGGACGTCTTTAATTGACATATACGAGTGTCGCTTACCACACAAAACCTGCTTTTGAGATTGTTCCACAGGAGTTGTGCATCATCATATTCTTCGAGTGTCGTCCGAACGGACGGCTCAATGGTATTGGTCAGCCATGACACCAACATCGAATGCACAGCGATCCAATCCTCAAGTTTCTCCTCTGTTGTTGGCTTCGGAACCGTCCCTTCCACAAAACCAAATTTCTTCTTCGCCTTTAGCGAGGTGCGAATTGCCCTCGCCCATTCATCGTAGTTCTCACCACATAATTAAATAGGAGTAATGATGTTTCCCGGACCGTCACTCGATCCAAGATGATACATCCTATCCACCTTCTTTTCGCCATCTCCTGATTGTTCTCCCTCTCCGCCAGCCATGATCTCTCGTGGAGGCTACAAGCCTGAAGAGAAAAAAAATCGTGTTTGCCCTAGGATCTCTCTAAGCTCTTGATACCATGAAAAATTGTTCACCAATTTCTCCCCCTTTTATTCACAAACATCAAGTATATATATACAAAGAATTGCCGAGAGTCCTTGCTCACCAAAGCTCTGTTGATCTCCTAAAAATCCTCCTAAAAAATGTATTTACCTAAAATACAAATACTAAAAATATCTTAAAAGATAACTCCTATTTTAGGTACAATACCTATTAATATCGTAATAAGAACCATAAGCTGAACATTTGCAGATTACAGATGAACCTATCATGTAAAGAAAAAAATTGATGAAATGAAGAAATAAACAAGGTACCTCTATGGTTGCATTTGGAGGGATCTCCTGGACACCTTTACTTCCATAAGCTAGTTGGGGAGGAACTATGAGCAATCTCTACAAAAGTTCAACCAAGTTAGATCCCCACATCAACCTGACCGCGTGCACTTTCATCTCATAACACCATAATACAATATGCTGATGAGATAGTCATTTTGTTTATGTTGGGCGAAATCTCACCTGGCCTCCCACTTTCATCCCTTCAACACCCAAATCTAATCCTTGATGTACGGCTCCTCTCTCAGAATCACCAACATCAAATCCGTAAGGCTGTAGAGGGGTAATGAGAATAATATCGACCAAAAGGTTTGTCACGGAAAGTTCCGTTTATTAAGTATGATTATTATTATTGTTGTTGCAAATCCAATAGCCTTCTGCCAGGGGCTAAACCAAAGATTCTGATCTTAGGGGTATGTGGTCAATTCTAATAGAGTAAGGAACCCCCTGTTGGTATTTCCCCAGCTTATGTTTGTTGCCCTACGCTACCTAATTCTTCAAACACTCCTACTTCTCGATTCCCTGTGAGATGGAGGGCTTGCAAAGATGTCAATCAGATTATCACAAGGCTCGATGAGCAAGGCAACTTAATCAAAGCTGTGTAAAAGATGTTTATATGAAAGAGTATGAAATCTATTCAGTGTGAATGGGAAGAGAGAGGTATTCATAAATATGTGTACACGGCTTTCTAGTCTCTATAACCGAATGAACTGTTCAAAAAATAGCATATGCTGAATAGAAGCCCAAGGTCCCCCAACACATGCAACCAAACATGTTTGAGTGTTCATGGAAATAAATAATAGTTCGATATCCAGTTGTGTAAAACCTTCCTACTTTTTTTTTTCAAGGCTTAAACCTAACTAGATATAAATCCACATCATAGGCAAACAACTCATGTTGATGGTTACGCAGAAAGAAACTCAGATACACATAAAAGGGTCATAGTGCAAACTTACGGTTCCACCACCAACTCCAAGTCCTTGCCAACTTGTCATAAAAGTAATACTCTTCCACTTTGCAACGTAATGAACCTACAACACAAAAGTAACGTCACACACTTGTTACATACAAAACATATTAGGTATAATCCAAGAAGAGTACAGTTTCTGTTTTGGGGAGGCTGTTTGTCTTTGGTTGATTTGTATCTCCTGCTTCTTCTTTTTGTGCATTGAATCCACATTTTTCCTTAATGAGTTGTTCATTTATGCAAAAGGACACTGAAATGTTTTTGGCCATGCTGGCAATTTGACTCGCCCCATTTAAATAGTTTATTGTTATTATCCTAAAAATATATTAAAAAAACCTAAATAAGAGAGTTTTTTATTGAAAAAATAGTTTTATTAGTTAAATGGGGCGGGGGTGGGATTTAGTTTTGTAATGTGGGGGTGGGGATGGGGATCCCCGTTTAAGTTAAATGGGTTTTGGGGCGGGGATGGGAGTAGGGAACTTAAGCGGGGATGGGGATGGGATTAGCTCCCCCGCCCCAAATCCGCCCCATTGCCATCCATTGCTGAGCTAAGTGCAACTACTGTGCTATTTCTTGCTTCCTTCAAACAGAAATATGTTTCTAGCTTAGTTTCCAATCCCATTAGACCATTAACCAAAGGTTTAAAATGTCAGGGCTAAGTGTTAACATGTCGTTAATTAACATATTTCTCTTAGTCTGTTCATTTATTCAAAGTTATGGTCCTAAACATCAAGAATTCTCTCTATGCCATATTTCTAGTTTGATTTTTTTTTTTTACCCCTTACGTTGCTTTTCTTGTAATTTAAAAAAAAAAACTTTCAGTAGTAAATTTGAAGAAGGATTCTAGTCTTATATATTAATTTGTTCAATAAATAGAATTATGCAGGAGAGCAATCTCCCTTAAATATATATATACTAGCGAATACCCGTGACACGCCACGGATATCGCTTTGAAGTTCAGTTGGTGTGCCTTTGACACTACTGAATTGATAGTAGTTACTAACAAAGAAAAAAAAATTCTTTAAATGTTTTTAGCTTAGCCTCTCTAAAACTCTTGCAATTTCGCGACACAAATCTTAATCGCTATTCTAAATTCTACAAAAAAAATTGGCATTATTTCCCATATTTTATAGACCATAAACCACTTGTAAATCATTTCATAAATCTGTATAGCAATCAAAGGAAAAATTGGCAGCACTTCCCCTATTTTATTATAGAGTATAAGCCACATGTAAATCATTGAAGTAATTAAAAAAAATGGGCAACACTACCCTTATTTTATTGACAAAAATCACCTGCAAAGCATTTATAAACCTGTATAGCAATCATTCAACACATCTACACCCATCAACATGCACAAAAACATTTATCTGCCCTATCTTAAGCTATTCATAACATTCCAAATACATCAAAACTAAAGAATGGACAAAAATGTTTACTTTATTACTATAATATAGAGAAAATGAAGAGAAAAAATGTCTAAATTCACATATTACAACTTCATAATACGCTATAATATTTTATAATCATATATACTCCTGTAGCTCAAGCGATAAGAAACACTCTGTGTACGTGGCTTGCCCCTGCAAGTATAACAAACAAAATTATTAATTATCCCCGAATTCAATTTGAATCTAGTGGAAACCCGTATCACGCCACGGTCAACATTTATTTTAAATCCAAAGTGGTGTGCTTTTGGCACTACCCCACTTTAGTGGCGCGCTCACTACCACATACGACTTTCTTTTTGTAGAACTCTATCATATATAACATATGATCTCTCGTGCAATTTTCCTCTTACTTGATCACCCATTTCTAATGGTTAATAGTTGTCTACGAAGACCCGGCCAATAACTCCATTCTCTTTCTTTTTTCAAATTGTGTCCAAATTCAATCAGTACACTATTAGTGTTAGAAAGAAAATAAATCTCATTTGTATTTCTCTTTGCAAGGAAAAACCCTATGAGCAACCTCATGTTATGTTACAAACTCACATGGAAATGACCATCATAATAATTACCCTATGACCTTAGTATGAAAATTATTGGACCTCACAAATAATACAATGTTAAGGCATGAACTTGAATTATGTTCGAGGTCATTTAAGTTTGAGTTATTTCAATTCAAGGACTGAAGTCGAATTGAAGCGGAATGAAAATGGGATTTTCAATGTTCAGATTCAAACTAGTTCTGTTCGAGTTGTTTAAGTTACCTAAAGCTCGAGCTGGTTAAGTTACCTTATGATTCGAGCTGGTTCTGTTAGATCAAGTTCGAGCTGTTAGAAGTTGAACTCGAAATAGGATGAAGTCGTTCGAGCAAAAATGGAGCTCGTCCGAACAAGTCGTATGTTTTTCATGTTTGGAAACTTGAGACCAAGGAAGTCATTCGAACGAACTTGGATGTCGTTCGAACGGCATGTGCGTAGGTTACCTTTGAGAGTTCTTCTGGGACGTTGAGTTTGCCTCGAGATCCATTTTATTTATAATTAGTCCTCTAGTATATAAAGAGGACTTAGGTTATTTGTTAGTCCATCCTTTCTCTGTGTGAGTTTAATTTTAGAGAGCTAGAAATTGAGAGACTCCATTAAAGCTTGTGAAGCTTGGAGAGATCGTGTAACCTGTTTGATTATAGTAGATTGTTCGCAGGGAATAGTATTTTATTCATAAGGGTTTTCCACTTCCCTCCTCCAGGTAAATCGTTTGTGTTCTTAATTTCGTTTAATTTCTCAATTGGCATTTCTATTTATCGTTCTTGGATGAGGGATTGGGATTAACTACCCTAATTCCTAACAATTAGTGTCACAGTGAAGGTTAGGGCTTGTATGATTAGAGCGATGATCGATATGGAGAAATTAGAAATCGATGAATTCAATGGATTAAACTTTGGGATTTGGAAGATGTAAATAGAGAATTTTCTATATGCGAAGGATTGTAATTTTCTTCTATGAGGGATTTCGACGAAACTGGCCGATATGGATCGTTTGGAGTGGGAGCTTCTAGATCAAGATGTTCTAGGTAAAGTTCGTTCAATACTTTCAAGTTCTATTTCATCTAAATTGCCTAAAGTGAGTATCGTGTTAGTGATGATGGATAAACTATCAAAGATGTTTGACTCAACTTTGAGTGATTTAAATTCTCAGAAGTGTGTTACGAGTGTTTCAAATTCTAGTAAGCGGGTTATTTTCAGCAACATAGTAGAAGTCTTTGGTGATAATTCTCGGGTAATACCTTTTGGATCTTCGTTGTTAACATCGGGTGATTACTCGGATGTTGAAGTTAAAGGAAATAAAGTTTCACATAATGAGAATGGAAGTAAAAGACGCATAAAGGAATAGAATTGCAATCAACAAGATATTTGTTGGAATTGTGGTAATGTTGGTCATAAGAAGGAAGATTGTAGATCGACGAAGAAGAGAAGATCTGTAAAGATACGTTCAGTGACTTTTTTCGGGGAAGGTAAAAATTTTGATAGTGTCACCAATCTTATTTCTAATGATTTGTGTGATATGACTTGTGATATTCAGGAAAAACTATGTAATGTAATTCATGGCACTCGGGATAAGTCATGGTGGTTGTCTTATGGTGATTGTAAAAAGTCGAGGTTAGAATTGGTTGCTCCATTGGAAATTACGTCGGGTAAAAGCGAATTGTCTAGTTATAATGAGTGTTATCACATAGTAGATAATTGAGATGTTCGGATGGCATTAACGAATGATAATTCGTTAAGTTTGGACACGATGCAAAATATGTCTAGTATGGCTAGAAATATGTTTTTGAGCCAACTATCAGACTTGGGTCTTTTGGCTACCATCGGTGATGATGTTTTTGCGATCATGAAGGATGCTACTATTTTAGCTTGGGACAAAAGACAAAAATGCGTTCTTAGGGATGTGTAACGCTAATGATGAGATTATTGGTGTTGTTACTTCGATGGTGAACTCTAGAGAATGGCATGAGAAACTTGGTCACGTGAGCATTTGGATGAAACATTATTCTTAAGGAGAATACTTGACAAGTTAAAATCGAAAGATTTGTTCTTTTGTGAAGACGTTGTCTTGGTGAAGCAAAAGAAAGTTGGGTTTCCTAGAAATAGAAAAAAATGGAATATGGGATCGAACCACTTATACGATGATGTATGGGAACCGACTAGAGTTAGTTCTAACGGGGGATTTCATGTTTTTGTTGTTTTCATTGGTGATTCCACACGAGAGCTTGGTGTACAATTCTTGAAGAATGAAATAGATTGGTTTGATGTCTTGATGTCTTCGCTAGATAGAAAGTTTAGGTTGAGATTAAGACGAGTTCAATGTTGAAGTGCCTTGGGTCTAACGGTGATGGTGATCAATTTTTCTATGATGAGTTTGTTATAAATAAAATATCTATTGGGATTGAAAGGCTTGTGAAGATCCCAATAATACTACAAGAGTTTGGTATGACTGAAAGTGTGGTTCATGTGATTACTGAAATGGCACAAAGTATAAAATATTTCATCGAGTTGTGAAAGCAGTTTTGGGCAGATTCGGTAGTTTCAGCGGTTGATATAGAGTCTTGGTATGCATTGGATCTTGAACTATTAGAAGAGATCACTTAGACGAAAAATAAGGTAATCATTTATACTTCTTTTGTCTATTCTAGCAGTAGATCATTACTAGATTATATGTCTAGTTTGTGAATGTTCATTGGATATGTTTGTGATGATTTTGGTGACCGATCTTATGATGCGAAGAATCAAAAAATTATCCAACTTATTGATGTAATATCCAATAATAATGTCTTTTGCGAAGACATGGATTATAAGTAGACCAGAAAAGTAAATTTATCGAGATCATGTGAGTATGTAAAAATCTCTACAAAGATAGTGTTGGAACCATTGGTTGAAAAGGTCCAACGAGAACCGTATACTCCTTCGATTGTAATGAAAAGAAGAACCAAGGTTTCGAGACCTGCGGCCCATTATCATTACTCTCGACATTGTTTGTGGTTAGCCGGTATTGGTGATGACTACAAGGTGGCTTTACAAGGTGAGGTCATGGGAAAGTGAGAGCTTGTCATGAATGATGGCAAGATGGGATCTCAATCATCATATCATGTATAAGATGTAATCCTATTATCGAAGGTGAAACTCTTTACTTCATAGGTTGGTTTACAAATTAAACGAGAACAAGTTTGTTCAAGCAGTTTAAGGTGAAACTTGTAGTAAAGTACTTTCAAGAAGAAATAGGTGCTATGTCAGGATATTTTTGTTCACCGGTTATGAAGCTAGTTGTATTGTGTTTGCTTTGTTTTTTCAGATTGAGTGATTCTTAATACGAAATGAAAAATTATTCATGATTGATCTTATTGAAGATGGGTATGTAAGTTGGTATCATGGATACATAGTTACCGGGTGAAGTTGCATTATGGAGGCTCATACATGAAAGCTCATATGCGTATTCGAGATATACACCAAAACGATGGGGCTTGATGTTGGATAAGTTTATATCATTGGTGGGTTTAGGAAACACCACAGAGACCATTATTAATGTTATAAGTTTTTTTTTTAACTCATGGATCATCCGTTCTTAAAGTATGGATGATATGCTAGTTGCGTATGCAAGTTCTAGCATAGATGAGATTGAAGAGTCGTGGGAACGGTTATCTCAATAAAGGGTTTGACTGATGGATTGCCTAATCCTTGGCATATAGTATAGTGCAACAGGAAGAACGTAGAGCAGAAGTTGTTATTGATATAGTACATTGAGACTGGTTGGGAGTGTTATTTGGTAGCGTACCATTTGTCGTTACTTCGGGCATGAGAGACGTATTTGTTTGGCTATAGAATACGATATGAGTATAGATCGAGGTATATTTAAACACATTGATGATTTGTTTACTAATGTATGTCATTGTTTATATGAGACCAGAGTTTTCTCATGAAGTGGAAGTTGATAATGAATATTATACATTCGAAGAAGACTCAGTTGTAGCTTATTGCAATGGAGTGCTTCTTGTTCGGCTTGCAGGGTTGTGTTCACTTATGATGGCGGAGTGTGTTAGTGACATAGAAAGGGTTACAGATTTGTGGTATTATACCGAAACTACTTGGGTATCAAGATGACAATGGCTAATTGCATCATGGATTACAAAGGCATAAGTACAGTGTGGTACGGTAGGTTTTGACGGAAAGAGTTTGGTTTGACACAGTTACAAGTGTGGTTACTTTGAAGGTGGGTGAAGTTACGCGAACCTCACATTTTAAATTTTAAGTGGAAAATTTGTTGAAGATTATGAAATTTTGTAAGGGGCTCTTCATGGTGTTGAAGTTCTGGGTAGTTTGAGTAATTTATTTGGAGATCTGGAGATAGGTTACAGTAGATTCAATTTCAAGTGGGAGATTGTTAAGGTATGAACTCAAATTATGTTCGAGGTCATTTCAATTTGAATTATTTCAGTTCAAGGATTGAAGTCAGATTGAAACGGATTGAAAATGAGATTTTCAATGTTTAGATTCGAATTGGTTCTATTCGACCAAGTTCAAGTTGTTAGAAGCTGAACTCCAAATAGGTCAAAGTCGTTCGAACGAGTTTGGATGTCATTTGGACGACATGTGCATTTTCTAGGGCTGGAACCTTTAGTCGTCAAAGTCAATCGAACAAGTTTATATTTTGTTCGAGCGAAATGTGCGTAGGCTGCCTTTGAGAGTTCTTTTGAAATGTTGAGTTTGCCTCGAGATCCGTTCTACTTATAATTAGTCTTCAAGTATATAAAGGTGACTTAGGTTATTTGTTAGCCTATCTTTTCTCTGTGTGAGTTTAATTTTAGAAAGCTAGAATTTGAAAGACTCCATTAAAGCTTGAGAAGCTTGGAGAGATCGTTTAACCTATTTGATTATAGTGGATTGTTCGCAGGGAGTGGTTTTTTATCCGTAAGGGTTTTCCACTTCCCTCCTCCGGGTAAATTGTTTGTGTTGTTGATTTTGTTTAATTTCTTAATTGGCGTTTCCGTTTATCGTTCTTGGACGAGGGATTGAGATTAGTTACCCTAATTCTTAACACACAAACCATCATAATAGTACTCCCCATACCATATTCTTCAGTTGTATTTCCACCCATGGCTATTGTATGACTTTATAGACTCTGTAATTTATGATGACCTTCCTGGGATTATTGTACTTGGTATGCTTCCACTGAAGGAAGATAATTGAGGGGCTAAAGGGATTGCACTTTTGAAAACTCAATTTGTTATTATTTACGTACGAAGAGATTACGCTTTAATCTTTATTAATAAACGAAGGGTTCATAAGTACATGCAGCCCTCTTTGCTTTAAACCCGTTTACCCTTACCATCACCAAGTTTCACATGGGAAAGAAAGCATTATAGCAGCAATCGTGAATCCAACATGCTTTATAAGCATCAACTGAATTCATCTCTCCGTTCATCACCTCATACCCCATACCAAATTACTATATGGAACTTTAGCACTACTAACTTCCCACATAGTAATTCTGAGAAATATGTACTGTTTCGGTGAACTCATTGCTCATTAAACTTGGAACTCCATTTGTAGCGCCCCATTATTTTTACTAGTCTGATCATTACAGATGCAATTTTATTAGCTTGCACCTTGTTGTATAATATTTTATCCTTGGTTTTTGAGTTGAGTTGAAGACCATTCAACCCATCACCGTAACTCTTTATTCTTCTCCCTATTTTCCTCCTTCCTCCATAATCTCCCCCTTATTCCTCTCCTTAAAACCCTAAAACCCTCAACCCTTCTCCAACTCTTCTACTCCATAGCTAGCCGTCAGGAGAAACTATGATTCTTATCCCCATAGTTTAATTTCAATCCCAGAAAATCAGATTGTGAGAGCTTAAGAGAAACAACTATTTAACCTTAGAGCAAGGGCTTCAGGAGCTTAGGAAGAGAAGGGAAGTACTGGTAATCTAGGTGTTAACCTCTATTCTCTACTACTCGTTCCCCAGATTCATCGATTAAGGCAAGCACATTTATTCCCGGAAGTTTAACATCGAATTGGCATATTATTTTGATTTGATATATAAATATTTGAGCATCAATTCATATGATGTTAGGTCTTATTGTGTCTGTATTGATTTGGGTATTGTGTATATTCGTCGGCATTACATCCGTTATATATAATTTCGTTAAATTCCCAGAGGTGGCCTGATTATACATTAATATGTTTAGAGCTGATAACAGTGTGTAATGATTTGAAACCTATCGTGTATATTAATTCAGGGAGTAGTTAAACATAGCAGTTAGTATACGTTTATGTTCAGACAACTTCTAGGCAGGTAGCGTTATAACTATACGTAGGTATATAAGATTTAGTTGGTGACAGACTATCTAGTATGAGTCATGCACCCCTTATTTGTTATTCTTATTAAACATCTAATATAGATTGTCGAACAATTATAGAATTGCACCTTGCGAATGTCAAGTGATATATACAGCTTAACTTATCCCTGATTATAGGACTTCACTGATATAACATTTATTAACTTAAGGTAGAAGAATCATTGATAGTTAATATATAATATCGGCGACTGAGACCCACTCCTATATATGTGAGGGTAAAAAGGTCATTAAGCTTAAGATTGCCGATCATATGATCTAGTTGCCTATGGAGCAAGGACAGATAGGTCATTTTGATTGAGTGTCGGTCTCTTAAATCATTCATGCATAGAATAACTTAGAGTCGTGTACACAGTAGGGCCATGATGTCAGGGTCCTTGGGTTTGATTCCTTAAACAAAAGATTCGGTGACTGTTTATCAGTGTTCCAGGGTTGTAAGCCCCTAAAACTCTTCCCCAATTACATATCGGCTTTGTTATTCTTTGTGAATACTCCCCGTAGGCATAGATCCCTAAAAGTGAAAATAAATCAGGTTTTAGACCTGTAGGTTGAAACTCTTTGACCACCTTGATCCGGTGATTTTCCTGCTAATTCCTGGCTCACAAAAAAGGAATCCGCCAATCCCTGGCTCGCTAATAAGGGATATGCTAGAACAAAAGGGTGCGAGAGTGTGGTCCCACTAAATTAAAAGTGACCCTGTGTACATCGTCTGTTAGTTATCCCCCACATCTAATAATACTTTATAACTACATTATAATACCGGTTGGCACCGACCCTTAAAAACAAGATTAATAATTGAACTTCATTTCCTCAATGCATTGCATCATTTATATATATTTATAGGATATTATATCACACTAGTACTTTTGTATAATAGATCGGTCTGTCATGTTCAGTGACCGGTAATAATTGTACTTGTTTGACGCCTTGTGCGCTATATTTTTTTTAGGGGGTCGAGCACAGTAGGTTTTTTGCTTAGTAAGGCTTGGTTGATCATTTTTGGGATTCTTTGGAGTTTTTTGGATCGCTAAGCTGTCGTAGGTATTTATGATATTTATTTCATATTTCATTGTCGTAGTTTTATTCCCGTTTTTAGAGTTAGTAGAGATTTTATTCACTTTAATCCATTTATTCATTTAATTTATATTGAGTTATTTTCTGCTGCGTTTCTTTGGTAAGTAGATGTAATTTCTGTTGAAATATAATACATTTGTGGGGTTTCATCCGTGGGATTCCCGACTTGTCAAGCCTTAGAATGTGTTTTATGATTTATTATCAGAAAGTGGATTTTGGGGCGTGACACCATTCATGGATAAGTGTTCCAGTATATTAGGGGCTGAGCAAGGATTTCTTGTTTGGGGGGGCGAATGTAGTATGATTAATTATATTAGGGTATCTGGGGATTCATTTTTATTTATTTTTTTGCCATTTAACGGTATTTTAAGCTTAAAAATTAATCAAATATAACATTATATTTAACTAGCAAATTATATGGATTCACTTCTCCTCTCGTAAAAAAAATCTAAGCTTTTTACGGCAATGACATGATCAGCTTAAGGTGAAAAAAGTATCAAAATAAAAAGTTCTTATTTGATGACATCAAGAATTGAACCTTATACTCTTGGATTATGAGCTTCTCACTTTACCAGTTGAGCTAACTTTCCTTGATGTCATTAAAACAAAGAAAAATGTACATATTTAAAATTAAAATAAAAAAAATTATATATCTATATAGGTATTTTTTAACAAAATTCTTAGCCCCCCCCCCCCCCTCGTAAATCCGCCCGTGCAGTATATCATTTGCTTCTTCACATGCCACATATGATTCAGTTATTTCAATGGTTCATGAGCAATGACAAGTAACAGTAGAAAAATATGGTCACCAACAAATGGTCCAAAACTTCAATCACAAAATTGCATCTAAAACATTTCCCCCTGCGAAATTTAAACATTCTCGATATGGATGAAGCAAACACAACTTAAATTTAATGCTCAAAGGTTGAACCTTTGAAAACTTCTACCGACTTGGTCTTACTTGGAAGAAATACAGTGTTCATCAAACAAATTAATCGTTGATAATAACCTAGCTTCAGTGGTTCATTGCTTATACTTGTAAATACTTTGTAAACAAATGGAGTATGATATAGTATGAATGATGGCATTAACTCAAACATGAAGCCAGAGATTGGTAAAATAGAGGGCTTTCAGTTGTAAATTAAAAGTTTGGTCAAGAAATAAATAAATAAATCCCTACGAAGATATCGGAAAATACCTTAAAAACAACATTATTAATTAAGGTGAGGAGCTTCCAGTTTCAGGTAAACCCTCAAATTGAAATATGATTTAAGCACTCATGATCCCAACGCCAAGTTGAAACTCTAAAATAATAACAAAATAGAACTCTAAATCTTCTAAAATTAAAACCTTTGTTGATGGATAACCAAACCCAAATTGAAACCCATGAAAATCTAAAACTCAAATCTTATTAAACCAAACATTTCCAAAAATAGCTATACAAATCTTACCAAATCAAAATCATAAGGCAAAATTGAAGCAACTAACCCTACAGCTCCTCCTCAATACTCTCCTCAAATCATAAGGGTTGGTTAAGATGTTGCATATCGAATTGTCAAAACCCCAAACCCTAAATCGAAGTAGGTGAACACAAAGGTTTGTTCAGAGAGAGAGAGAGATAATCGCAGAATTCTAAAGTGTAGAGAGATAGAGAAAGCGCTGGTATTATTTTGATTTTCTTTTTTTGGTTTTTGAGAAGAAAGTTTCGGGGGAGGAGAAGAGTAGTTTCTATTTTTATTTTATTTTTAGCTTTTGGACTTAAAACTTGAACTTTCGAAATTGCCCATCCATGTACGATTCTCGAGGCGCCAACAACTCATCATGACCCCTCTTTGTCTTTTGACATAAGACAGACTTGTCCAAAGTGATAATATATATATATATACTAGGTTATGAGCCCGTGCTACGCACGGATGTTTAAGTTCATAATGAAAAATAAATGATAATTGACGGAAGGATAGTTCTTTAATCTAGTCTTCTTTCAAAGCACATCGTGACTAATTGTAGTGAACTTGGCAAGGAATTATCAATTCGATAGTGGACTTGCATTTTGTATTGTATTTCTAGTTATCAAAATATGTGGAATGAAAAAGCCTAACAAAATCAGGAGCTAGCAATTAGATTATGCCCCAAACATAATTTGTGTGTCAAATACTCAGTAGCAATTTAAAGCACTATAATGCATAAACATACGGATAGTGAAGATGATATACGATAAAGCCAACTTTGATATTTACCAATATATATTAAGGCACATAACTAAGTGTAGCTCCATCATCATCCTAGCCAAATAACTAAGTGCCTGAGGAGTCCAACAATGCTTTGGTAAGTTGAAGAATCTCACCCAGATAGGAACTAACATTAACTTCACTGTAAGGATTCCATTACTGTACCATAAAAAACTTCCTTGCAATATACCAGAGACCCCCTTCAAGTACTTTGTCCCTCTCTTTCAGATCACCAAAAGTGAAGTTATACACTGAATTGTACATTATCATGATGTGTAGAGGACTTTTAACTCCCCATTAACTTCTTATTCTATCCCTGACTATATAGAAAGGTATGCCTGAACCAATAAAATAGCCCGTTATAGTATCTTTTCATTGAGTAATACCTTCTTTCATCACTTCTTAGGGATATGTAATCACAAACTTTCCCTTCTCGATACTGAAAGATGGTTCATGATACTCCAGTGTACACTTCCCCTTATCTGAATAGGTGTTTCTCACAATAGAAGCATAACTCATACTATTCCCTTTCTCCATTCCCTTATATTTGGGCTTTCTACCTGTTGTGTTGTGGCTTTTACTATTGATGCATAATCGACATTTCTTCGAACAACTTCTGTCCCCATTGTCGTGATGCTCTTCTCAACATTCCCAAGGTTTGTAGCAAGAGCAGTTACCTTCAACTTACTTGAGGGACCCAACTCAGATACACTTTGCGATAAAGCCTTTGTTGAGTCTCCTAGAGGAGATTTCATTGCTGGACGATTCAAGTAGAAATTGTTTCTGATTTCCAAATTCTCCATCACGCAACTAATCAAACACTTTTAGGGCATGATATCGATCTACATTTCTGCCCCGAATCACTTGTTTCAACAAAATTTACCATCAAAACATTTAAAAAAAACAATGAAAATCGATACTGCCCCCATTATTGATTTATAGTAGCTAAATTTTTAAATCTTAAAAGGAAGTTATAAAGAAATTCCATTATTGCGATTGTGTATTCTCATCTCATTATAGTGGTTTTTGTGGTGCTTTTCTCGGTGAACTTCTTACTCTATATAACTAATTATTTTCCTCAATTTTGCAAAAATAGTGCCACTTAAGAAGTCCTAAATTTTGATTTCAAAGAATAATAATCCATTGATCTGGAACATGAAATTGCAATTATCAATTTCATATGGTTTACTAATTACTATGATTTATGATTGAGTTGCAATATAAATTTGGTTTTGTATATTGAATATAATTTACTATGATTTTACGTTTTTCTATAAATTTGTATATTTCACTAAGTACGATATATTGATTTTAGTGTACTTTCGTGATCCCATTTGCTAAGTTTAACTAACACTACAATTTTGACTTTTTTGCTACCAAATACATTCTTGGGTTTTAAGTTTAACGATATGGTATAAGATAATCCTGAAAAATAATGCAAGGTTGAAGGATGTGTAGTATTTAGCTTTATTGTCATCTTAAGGGTTTTATAGGTAAATTATAGATCAATAAGCCCTTAAAATAATAGTTATAAATATCACAATCAAAGAGAGATAAGGTGGGAAACAAAAATCAAAATGAAACTCTCAAATTTCTATAGAGTTATACTAATTAATAAAATTTCAAAGTAGGAGCATAACTCCAATACACAACTGACCTTGAAATGAACCCAAAGATGCATCCCTTATATTTTGAGCATGTGATTAAAGAATGAAGATGCATGGTTAAACCTAAAAATATACATAAAATCCAGAAAGTAAGAACTTAGTGTAATCAGTTATGATGGAGAGATACTCAAGTTGATGAACTCAAGTTCTTTATATTCTTTGGGGATACAACAAATAATACATTAAGATATTAAAAAACATAATTACACAGCAGATAATTCTAGCAAGAAACAAATAACCTGCAAGATATTAAAATCTAAAATGCAAAAGAAAAAAAAACCCCAAAAAGAAAGAAGTTGAGCAATACCTGAATCAAATTCCAATAGAAATAGAAACTCCCAAATAGGGTAATGTTTGAGGCTCAGATATGGGATTTAGGGTGGTGTGAGAATGGTTATTAGGGAGGGGTTCATAATGGAAAAGTATGGAATGTGGAAAGTGTGGATGATTATCTAAAAATTATAAACCACCCCATTAAATAACTCGATTGACAATTTTAAGAGAAAATGGGTGAGAAGCAGCAAAGTAATATGAAGGGTAAAAAGAACATACCAAGAAGGCTTTTAAGCCTTGCAAAGATGTGTCTAAACCCGATTTCTCATGGTTCATTTTCTTTGCCAAAATCTGAAAACAACAAACGATTATTTAGATTCTTATTTTGCAACCCATTAGCATATAAAGATGCAAATGAAGCAGAAGTTCAAGCAATTCGAGTTTTTCATACTGAAGTACCAACATTATTTATTTAGAAATGCCTACCTAATTAGTTCATCAACGTCAAGATCTCTATCAATCAAAACCTTGTAATCATGTCATCAAGAAAAATGATTCCTTTATTTTCATTTTCATAGAAGAAAATCCGCAAATCACTTTCTACATTGTAACAGAATTTGGGGTAATCCAATATAATAGGAACAAATACATAATACATAGTAAGCATATGAAAATTAGAAAACACAATTACACAGTAGATAATTCCAGCAACAAACAAATAACCTGCAAGAGATTGAAATCTAAAATGAAAAAAAATAAAACCAAAAAGAAAGAAGTTGAGCAATACCTGAATCAAATTCCAATTGAAATAGAAACTCCCAAATAGGTAATGTTTGAGGCTCAAATATGGGATTTAGGGTGGCGTAAGGATGGTTATTAAGGAGGGGTTCATGATGGGAAAGTATGGAATGTGAAAGGTGTGGATGATTATCTAAAAATTATTAACCACCCCATTAAATAACTCAATACCAATAATATTTTTTAAATTACTAAGACCGATAAAAATGAAAAATTACAAATTAAATTTGCTAAATAATTGCCTTTGCTAGCACTGATTAAGAAGAACCCCTCGGGAGTAATCGGACTATAGAATAAATCAACAACCATGGCAAACCAAAGGGATCGCAACCTTAATTTTTCCTCTTCATTCTCCTCTAATAACAAATTTTAAGAAACTCTAACTACAACAAATCGATCTTCAAATGCCAATTCTAAAACTCAATCGGGATTCTAGAATTCAAAATCCTAACCCCAAAACAAATATCCAAATATATTAAGATGAGATTAAGATGAGCTGAAAGTAACCATAATCAAAATCATTCCTCACCTATATTAGCTGCTACGAATTCAAAGTAAACCTCAAATCTTCAATACCTCTTAAATTAGGAGATGCAATTGGCTCATTACCTCTTAAATTATGAAGAATGTGAATAGCAATCTTGAGGTGCTACGTCGATACAAAATGTTCACGGTAAGCAAACTTCTTCTTGGCTATCTACCTATCCAAATCTTTGTCTGTATAAGTAATTCGCTTGAAGCTTTTATAATCCGGGTGGAAGAATTTTGGGTCAAGCATGATTCTGGATTGTTCATTCTTGTTGTTTATGTTATGAGAACCATGAGCAAAGCTACAATAGAAGCAAAATTCTTCTTGTTCAGAAAAAAAAAATTGATTTGGTCATTGCAAAAATTCAGTACAGTTATGAGTTTCTTAACGGAACTGGGGTATGAGGTTGAGGAAATATCGCCAGGGCTAACGCTCCTTGGTTACAGCTTGAAGTAAATGTTGAATTTATTATACTCAAGGGCATATTACTGTTTGGAGAAGAGGTTGCTTCTGTGGAATGAAGTGATGTATATATCAATCTCAAGGAGATTGCTTAAGAAACATCTTCATTTCCTATCAATGATTAATTAGCTTGAGGAGAAGTTTCAGCTTAATTACATGCTATGGTATTTAAGTGAGAATGAAAAAATAATGCTACTGTGGAATGAAGTGATGTATATATCAATCTCAAGAAAATTGCTTAAGAAACATCTTCATTTCCTATCAGTGATTAATTAGCTTGAGGAGAAGTTTCAGCTTAATTACATGTTATGGTATTTAAGTGAGAATGAAAAAATAATGTTAAGCAAAGTATTGGAAATTTAGGTGTTTGATGAAAGAAGAAACCTCATTGGCCCAAGAGAATTGTTTCCAAAACTATGTGAGAAGGAATGTACATAAAGCTTCTAACATCAAAAGATGTATCTTCAAGTTTTCAAAGCCGCGAAGAGAATCAACAGAGGGCAAATAGATTAGAAGGTCACAGTTTTGCTCCATCTAATTGTAAGACACTTTTTTTACAGTGTCTGATTTTAATTAATTTGAAGGTAAATGTTGGATGCTTTGTTTCATCATGACTCCAGGGTTTTATGTTATTTGTTGCATGAATGGTTTTAATATTAGTTTTTACTAAAAAAAAAATTTAGTAAGCTAATCAAATTGTTAAGTATGCCATATTTCTCATAGTAACATTCTAACAGATAACTGAAATTATAAGTCTGCCCTATTACTCAAAAATAACAGATAACAAAATAACTTAAATTTGCATAGACACACTTATTCAAGAGAACAAAGAGGAGAAATTGCATATCATAATTTTGATTTAGAAATATACATTGGCTATAACATAAATAATCAATTAAAACATTTGAATAAGAAGTTACCTTATACCGCTATGAATCTAATAATCGAGAATGATTAGGAAGATCATGAGAGCTCCCCAATTGAAGAACATGAAACAATCAACGATGGAAAAATTTGACGGAAATAATATTAGTCCTAATACTATTTCTGCAATACCTGCCCAACCCTTCACTCAACAAATATACATAATGAAACAAACCAATCTTTACCTTGTTCAACTGCTACTTTCTTCACGTGTTATTTCCTTCAACTTTAATTGCTTGGTTAATCTGATCGAAATGATCTTAAATTGGGAGGACTCGAACCCGAAATCAAAACCCTCACAATCGAACCCATGAACTACAAAACAATCACCAATTACTTCATGAAACAAATCCCAAACCCCTTGAATCTGAGCTTTAATCCCTGAATCAGAACTTGCAGACCTACTCGAACCCAAAATCAAAACCCTCACCTTCAATTTGAACCATCAAAACCTTTCAAACTTTGAAAGCTGAGAGAGAAAAAAAAATCGCGAGGGTCAAAGCTTAGAGAGAAATCGCAGGGGCTTTTCCAAGGACAGGTTTTTTTTTGGTTTTGGAAAGGTAAAGTTGGGACTCGGGGGAGGAGAAGGGAAGTTTGGAGTTGGGGTTATTTTTTTAGATTTTAGTTTTAAAAACTAAACTTCCAGAGCTGCCATTCCTTGTGCGTTCGTCGAGGCACCAACAGCGCATCGCAACCCCGCTTTATCTCTGGACATAAGGACAGACTTGTCCCAAGTGGCAAAAACACTGCCCTGTTATAATAAATAGATATATATATATATATATATATATATAGAGAGAGAGAGAGAGAGAGAGAGAGAGAGAGGATCCATGAACACCCCCTTTTAAAACACCCTCCTAGACACCTCTATTTTTTATAACACCTAAAGATGTTTTAAGATGTTTTAGCCGTATGGATTTAATTTCTTTATTATGTAAAACATTCTTACAAAAAATTAAGTCATTCCAACATTTCTATCACCATTAAAAAAATATTTAAATTTTACTGTATTGTTCCTATTTTTAGTTGTCGATTTTATCCAAATTTTGATGTTATGTTTTATGATGTAGGAATGCTAGAATGTCCTAATAATTTATAGGTATAATCTAAATGATAAGGAGATCACATCCATATGGATAAAACTTTTTAGAACATCTTTAGGTATTCCAAAAATTAGGGTGTCTAGAGGGGTGTTCCAAAAGGGGGTGTCCACGGATCCTCTCCTATATATATATATATATATATACCACATAATTGAAACTTAACTAAGTCACAACAGTATTGCAACATGTGATCCTTTCACAACTTTAGCCCGACCTCCAAACTTGATATCATAGTACCTGTTGGGGAGGAACCATATAAATGTAAGTAGTTCGTCCATTCTCTACTAACCAAACTTAGGGGTGTTTGTTTATTTCCACTTAAAACATTTTTTTTTCTAAGTCACTTAAAACGTTTTAATCTAACTAGACCAACAAGATCTAGTTCAAAGTGAACAAGTATTCCACCTCTAGTTTAGCCTCTTGTTAAAACATTTTAAGTAAACAAGTATTTCTTTTTTCTGTCTAGTTAAAGGCTATAGATATATGACTCTAATGCTATGGAAGACATCTACTAACTATTGAACTCTATAGATAACCTTGTACAGTTTGTGCATTCTCTAGAATTAAGGGATATAATACAATCTCTTCTTGTATGTAACCTCTATAAATAGCTAGTTGAATTAATGGAATATATACATAAATTTCCTCTTTATATTCATCCTCTCTTCTAGATTTACATGGCATCAGAGCCTAACCGTTCCTGAGACCTCTCTCACTTTTCACCTCCTTCCTTATTTTTCTTCACTCCTCTTTGAAGAGAATAAATTAGGTTATTAATGGCATCTTCTGAAGTTATGACTGAAATTACTACCACCAATAAGACTAACTTGGAGAATGAAAGCTCCCTCAATAATCCCCTCTACCTTCATCATTCTGACAACCCAGGAACCATCCTTGTTTCCCATACCCTTCACGGGGATAATTACCCTAGTTGGTGTCATGCTATGCGCACATCCTTAATTGCCAAAAATAAGTTTGGCTTTGCTGATGGGAGCATCCCACAACCAGAGGTCTTTTCTTCCTCATACCACTTATGGGAAAGATGTAATTAGCATGGTTCTTTCATGGCTAAGAAACTTTGTGATGAGGGAGATATCTGATAGTGTTGCTAACGCTAGTATGGCCCAAGAGGTTTGGGACCTCTGTGATCGGTTCGCCCAAACCAGCGCTCCACACATTTTTTAACTCAAACGACTCATTACAAACCACTTACAAGAGCAATAATCTGTTTCCACCTATTATACAAAATTGAAACAATATTGGGATGAGCTCCAATCTCATATGCCCAACACCAAATGCTTTTACGAATCATCAAAATCTCTAGCCACTCACCAACAAACTGAGTATTTGATGCAGCATGATCCTCTTCATACGGTGATTAAAGCTTACTCCCTAGTTTCATAAGAAGAGAAGCAACGTGGGCTACACATTTTGCATGCTACTAGCTGTTGAGAATCGAGGTAGCTAATCCCAATTCTACGACAAGAGCGAAGCGGAAATTGCCAAACAAGAAATTAACCAACAAAGAACAAAACGTAAACACAAAGATTTACCCGAAAGAGGGAAGTAGAAAACCCTTTCGGATGAAAAACCACTCCCCTGAACAATCCACGATCAATCAAACAAGTTACAATCAATCTTTTAAGCTTCCTTGAAGCTTCAACACTATAGAATTAAACTCACATTAGATTACCTATAAAGTACTCTAAGTATCCCTTATATACTTAGGAAGACTTTACAAAAGTTAGGGCTCGAAGTACGAATCTTGTGGGGTATGCAAATGACCTTTACTTCAAAAAATTGAGAATACGAGGTCTATTCGAACAGAGACTAAAGTCAATTCGAATAGACCTTTTTCTGAGACCTCTATTCGAACATAGACAAAAGTCTATTCGAATAGATAGGCCTTTGCCTCTTCTGTTCTAACAGACTAAAGTCCTGTTTGAATATAACACCAAAAAATCACCCGAATGATCTTTTCCTTCATCCTTGACCCTCGTTCATTCCACGAACGTAATGAACTTCCATGAAACCAATTTGAATTCATTACTTAACAATCACCTACTTGAAATTGAATTTCCCTTAACCCATCTCTAGATCTCAATAATGAATTGCTCGTGTTACCCAAACTTTCAACCATGAAGACCCACAGTAGTTATACACGTCGTCAACTTCTAGAATGTCACCACCTTCATAAACATATCAGTGGGATTCACATCAGTATAAATTTTCTCAAGCTTTAACAGACCATCCTCGAGGAGCGAGCAAATATAATGATATCGAATATTAATATATTTGGTCCTAGAGTGAAAAGCTGCATTCTTCGCTAAGTGTATCACACTTTGACTATCATTATACAACTTATATAGGAAGATGTTGTTCTTTGCCGAGCTCTTTCATCAACCCTTTAGGCCAAACCATATCCTTGTAAGTTTCCGTAGCCGTAACATATTCTGCCTCCGATGTAGACAAAACTATTATCTTCTGTAACCTCAAAACCCAAGTACCGCACTGCTTCCCAATATAAATACGAAGCCACTAGTGTTCTTCCACCTATCAATGTTACCCGCCATATCAGAATTAACAAAACCCTATAATATAATACTATATCCTGATCCTGTTTAGATACCTAAGTATCCATTTCATAGTTCTCCAATGCTCTCTGCCTGTATTACTCATATACCTACTAACAATTCCCATTGCTTAGGCAATATTTGGTCTAGTACAAATTATAGCGTACATAAGGCTACCGACCACTGATGAATAAGGAACCTTCTATATCTCATCGCGATCATTCTACATCTTCGGACAATACTGCTTAAACAATTTAAAGTAACCTCCCAATGGTGACTAACAACCTTAGAAATATCCATATTAAATTGCTTAAATACTTTTTTGGCATACTCAGCTTAAGATAACTTTAATTCTCGCCTCGTGAAATACGCATACCAAGAACTTGTTTTGCAACACCCAAGTCCTTCATAGAAAACTCCCAGAATAACTGTTCCTTCAACTTGATAATCTCTCCCATGTCGGCACTTGCTACCAACATATCATCTACATACAGAAGTAGAATGATATATGAGTTTATCCTATTCTTGATAAAACAACAGTAATCTGCATTACATTTTGAAAAGCCATTTTTGGACATGAACTGATTAAACTTCAAATACCACTGTCTCAATGCTGCTTCAAACCATATTAGCTCTTTGTGAGCCTACACACTAGATCTTCTTTAATTATCTTTAACTGCATACCCTTCTGGCTGTTTTATAAAAATTTATTCATCAAGGTTGTCATGAAGAAATGCTGCCTTGACATCTAGTTGCTCAAGGTATAAATCTTCAACTGCAACTATATTTATCACAACTCGAATAATAGACATCTTCACAACAGGAGCAAAGATCTTACCAAAATCAATGCATTTTTTCTGCTAAATGCCCTTCACCAAAAGTCTAGCCATGAATCTCTTTGGACCATCAGATTCTTGCTTTAGCCTGTATACCCACTTGTTGTACAATGTTATCATCCCTTTCGGTAACCGAACTAACTCCCAAGTTCAATTTGCTGACAATTTCTACATCTCATCATCCATAACAAGCTCCCACTTGCTCTTGGCTTCCACATCTAAAATCTCCTTGTAACTTTCGGTTCACCACCATCCATAAGTAACAAGTGAAATAGGAAGTTAACATACCTAGCCAGAGTTTTTGTGTTTCTCAGCTCCTTTCGAAGTACTATTGAAATGTCTAGATCATTAAGTTCTTCGTTTTGATTCGGTGCATCAGACTCAATCACAACTTCTTCTTCAGCCTCACGAGAGGGTTCAAATTCAATGTCGATACTTTTTTATGCTTCACTTCGATTCCTTTCCACAGGTACTTTGAAGTCTTTATAGAAAACTTCCTCATTGAATGTAACATTTCGGCTCCGGATGACTTTCCATTTCTTCGCATCCCAAAATTGGTACCCAAATTCACCACCGCCATATCCAGTGAATATGCACTTCATTGACTTGGCATCCAACTTGGCCCTTGTATCTGAAGTAGCAAGCACATATGAGGTACAACCGTAAATACGCAAATATAAAATGTTTACTTATTTATCGGTCCATGCTTCTTCAGGCAATCCAAAGTCCAAAGTCGTCAAAGGCCATTTATTTATCAAGTATGTTGTCGTACTAACCGCATCCGCCCAAAAACATTTTAACAATCCAACGTTGAGTCTCAGACTCCTCGCTCTCTCGTTTAAGGTTTGATTCATGCAATCTACAATACCATTTTGATGTGGTATTCTGGGAATAGTCTTTTGTCGCCTAATCCTATTTGATGTGCGATAGTCTTCAAACTCATAATTACAGTACTCTCCCCCATTATTTGACCTAAAATACTTCAGGCTCAACGCGGTTTCTATTTCAACTAGAACCTTCTATTTCCTTAAACTTATCAAACACATCTGATTTGTTCTTCACAAATTAGACTTATAGTTTTAGAGTAGCGTCTTGGTTAAAATATCATAATAATGAGAACCACCAAGAGAAGACACCTTGGTTGCCCCCAAACATCTGTATGAACATGATCCAGTTTTTCAAATTTCCTTGACCTTCAAGTTATTTTGAAACTAATCTTCTTCTATTTTGTGAGAACACACTCTTTACAAAACTTAAGATCAACCTCGTCAAGACCCTCTAGCTTTCCCTTCCCTTGGTAACCATCATCTTCATCCCTTTCTCATTCATGTAACTGAGCTGTTTGTGCAATATACTTGTATCAATCCCCAGAGTGGTTGTACAAATAGTAGAAATTGTACCTTGCATTGTATACGACGTTCCTTGCCTTAAGCTCTGAGCTATTACCATTGCTCTATTTGTGACTTTCCAAAAATTATCACCAAATGTGCTTACATATCCACCATCACCCGCCAATTGGCTAACCGAGATGAGGTTATGTCCCAATTTGGGTACAAGTCGCATATTTTTTAGAATTAATGTCGCTCCTGATGGCAACTTCAACTTAATGTTTCCCTTTCTAGTAATATTTTGCTCACTCTTTTCTGTAAGGAAAATCGTAAAGAAGTCACCTTTAACAATATGGGTTAGGAAATCTATGTTTGCAGCAACATGGAATGAGGGCACCCGAATAAACTATCCATGACTCGTTAACATCGTCTCACAAAAGAATCAAAACTAACCTTATTAGTGAGATTCATTGTATATTTCTCCTCATCATGATCTTTCTTAGAAGAATTATAATCACACCTAAATTGACCCTTCTTGCCACAACTCTAACACGCACCGGGCAGCTTGGACTTTCCCTTGACTACAAACGACCTCTTCCATTCGTTGACCTCTTTCTAAAGAACCCCACTATTTTTTTGGCGTTCAACGCACTGCCGCTTGAACTCGGAGAGGGATATGGAGTCTTACGCCTATTCTCTTCACTTATAATCAATGAAATTATGGTGTCTAATTTAATTATTTCCTTCCCCGATGAATTGCTCACTACAGCAATAAACCCTTCCCACATTTTAGGCATCTGCCCCAAACCTCCTTAGTAAAAGTGATTTTCATGGATTCTAACTGAGCATGAATTGTATTGAACTCACTAATGTGAGCTTGCACAATACAATTATCTTTCATCAACTCCTTCGTTGCCCCAGAGGGTTTCGAGTACATAGAGGATAGCGTCTCCATCAACTTCTTCGTTGTCCTAACTTTGGAGATCATATGTAGAATTTGAGATAAAAGCGCCAACCTTACGATTCCAAGTGCCTTGCGATCTAAGTACTCCCACTTTGCAGCATTATAATCTGTCGGTTTCATTTTAATCCTACCCAGTGGTAAGTCAAGATCCTTCTGATAGAGATAATCATCTACCTGCATCTTCCACACTCCAAAATTCGAATTATTAAAATTCACGAAATTCAATTTCTTTTCTTCGGCCATCGTTCTTCACCACACAAGCCCTTAACCAAGCATTGTGATACTAATTGTTAAGAATCAAGGTAGCTAATCCAAATTCTAAGACAAGAACGAAACGCCAAAATTTCCAAACAATAAATTAACCAACGAAGAACAAAATATAAACACTAAGATTTACCTAAAGGAGAGAAGTAGAAAACCCTTTCGAATGAAAAACTACTCCCTGTGAATAATCTACTATAATTCAAACAAGTTACAATCGATCTCCCAAACTTCCTCGGAGCTTCAATGGAATCTCATGCCCTAGTTTAATTTCTCTCTAAAATTAAACTCACATTAGATTACCTAGAAAACACTCTAAGCATCTCTTATATATTTGGGAAGACTTTACAAAAATTAGGGCTCGAAGTAAGAATCTCGAGGCATGCAAACGACCACAGTTTTACTTCAAAAAATTGAGAATACGAGGTCTATTCGAACATAGACTAAAATCTATTTGAATAGACCTTTGTATAAGACCTTTATTCGAACTGAGATAAAAGTCTATTCAAATAGAGTTCTCTGCCTCTTTTGTTTGAACAGACTAAAGTCATATTCGAACAAAACACCAAAAAAAATACCCAAATGATCTTTTTCTTCGTCCTTAACCCTCGTTCGTCCCACAATCGTAATGAACTTCTACGAAACCAATTCGAATTCATTCTTTAATACTAGCGACATCAATGCTCTAGCTGTATAACGACACGGGTCTACTATGAGTTCTGAAAGGGCCCGCGATCAACAGCAAAAGAGTGTGCAATATGATAATTGCAAGAAAATGGGACACACATGTGCGCAATGTTATCGGATAGTTGGATAGCCCAAAGGAGCCTCTCGACCTCGATCTACCTCAACGAGCAACACAAACTCCCTTGTTGGTTCATCTGCTCTATAGTTTACACCATACCAACGCCGCCAACTACTTATTATTCTTGGTCTAGGTAATGCACAACCTATGGCTCATTTTGCTGGTAAACATCTTTGTTTTACATCTCTTTCTTCTTGTACCACGAATTGGATAATTGACACTGGTGGTGCAACTGATCATATTACCAATAACATATCTGTGTTTCCCACATCAATTATATCAGATAAATTTCCACATGTTAAACTACCTAATGGCACAATTGCCCCAATCTCCCATATAGGTACTCTCCTATTGTCCTAAGATCTGTTCCTAAATAATGCTTTATGTGTACCATCTTTTAGTTTCAACCTTCTTTCTGTATCTAGCCCTACTCGTTCGTTACAATGCTCAATCACATTTTTTCTTGATTATTGTATTTTCTAGGACCGACAAACGTGGAGAACGGTTGGAGTGGGTAAAAAATATGGTGGATTATAGTTCCTGCAAATTCTGGATGCCTCTTATGCTTCTAATTGCATTCACCAGACTCCTTTCACCAGTTTATGGTACTGCCGTCTAGCCACCCTTTTAAAGCCTGACAAGAAATAATTATTTCAAGTAAAACTCATCTTCTAGTACTTGTTTTTGTGATGCTGAGCGAAACAAACCAGTCTTCCTTTTCCAATTAGTTTTATTTTTACTAAAGCCCCTTCGACCTCGTCCATTGTGACATTTGGGGGGTCACAGAACTTCTTCACTATGTGGCGCACATTATTTTTTAACAGTAGTTGACGATTATTCCGGTTGCACTTGGGAGATTCTTAATGCGTCACAAATCTGAAAGTAGTCATCACTTAAAAAAAAAAAAAAAAAAATTTGTGAAAACTCATTTCCGCGTTCCATAAAATGTCTTTGATCCCACAATGGAACCGAGTTCTTTTCAAACGATTTTAAGGTTATTTTACTTGTTAATGGTACGATATGTCAACATTAATTCTTATGTCGACGCCCCCTCCAACAAAATGGAGTAGCTGAGCGTAAACATCGCCACCTACTCGAAGTAGGATGTGCTTTACGCTTCCAAACAAACTTAGCTCTTAAGTTTTTGGGGAGACTACATTCTTACAGCTGCATACCTGATTAATCGTTTGTTTACCGACAAAAGTCTTGAATGATAAATCACCACATGAAGTCATGTTTAATGTTAATCCATCTTATAACCACTTGAAAGTCTTTGGATGTTTAGCTTATGCTCACAACATTCACTACAATCACAAGTTTGATAGTCGGTTAAGTCGTTGCGTTTTCATTGGCTATTCGTTTGGTCAAAAATCATATTTCCCCTATGATCTTGATTCTCATGTTATTTTTACTAGTAGGGATGTTATATTCCATGAGGATATTTTCCCGTTTGTTGACCGCCCACATGATACCAACTATCCTTCGGTTTTAATTTATTTATTTTTTTAACATCTGGACGCCAAGCCACAAGGACTACCAACTAAACTAAGAACACCAAAAGCCCCTTAGAGGCAACAAAATGAGCAACACAACATAAATACCTACGGGTAAAAATAAACCAAAAATGCCTAAAGAACTAAGTGGGAGAGAAAATAGTCATGTCTTTTGCAAGTTGCTCTTTCTTCTCTTTCTCCATAGCCTCCTGAGCCCTTTGTCTCTCTAGTGTTGTAGCTTCCTTAGCCTTCTCATTAAGTCCAGAACATGCTCTAGTCGAATTAGAGCATGAAGCCAACTTATTAAAGCTAACAGATCTGGCCAAATCCCCTTGTTTGATGTTGCTAACAGGAAGGTTTTCTTTCATCTCTTTAATCTCCTCAGTGAGGTCAACCGGAATAAAAAGCAGTAATACCAACATTTTTAGTACTAGCCCTCTTCTTTGCAGTGTATTTGGGATATTCCCAACTATCTTTCTTCTCAACTCCTTTGCCTTTTTGATGCTCATTGTTCTTGGAAATCACACTCTTCTTGTTACCAACTTGAAAGCCTTCTTTGTTCTCGGCCTCAATTCTTATTTTCTTGTTTTCCTCATCTTTTGCCTTTATAGCTTGAAACTCAACTGCCTTTATAGGGCATGTCATAGGGCTATGACCAAAGACATTACAATCGATGCATTTAACTGGTACCCAGTTGTACTCAGCAATTACATTGATGGTAAACTTCTCGTCAATAAGCAAGGGCAAAGATCTAGGTAAGAGGCTACTCACCTCAACCTCAACACATACTCTAATAAAAGATTTATGCTTCCTCTCTTCACTTGCTCTATCAAGACACAAAGGTTTCCCAACTATACTTGCAATCAATCCAATTCCTTCAGCATTCATAAACTAATTCGGTACATCTTTCAGAATCACCTATATCGGAATAGAAGAGACCTCGGTAGGTTCAAACTCAATAAAAGGCCTCCATGGCCTAATAATAAACATTCTACTTGCAAGATGGAAAGAACTCATCTCTAAAACTCTTTCTCTATCCTCATCGTTCCCAAATCTGAAAAAGTAATTGTTGTTCCTCTTTAAAGTCATCTCAAAGTCACTCTTGAGGCCCCAAACCTTAGATAGAGAGCCTTTGAGGTACTTGTAAGGAAGTCTCTTACCAATGAAATTTCCCACAACAATCGATTCACTGTTCTTAATGTTATCCTCAAAGTTGCTAGAATTCATCTTAGTGATACCAATTCCTCTAATTAAAGTGGGTGGAGTGTAAATTAACTTAGCTTTTCCTCTTGATGCGGATGGGGCAACCAACATCTGAGCCCAACTAGGCTTGGAAGAAGTATAATTGCTCTCAGAAGTTTTATTGGTAGAAGGAAGAGCAGGAAATTTTTCAACAGTAGAGCAACTAACCTGTCCATGAATTGCAGGTTCCCTTGCACTTAACTCTTCATTTGCACTCACAGCTGCACTATCCAACTCATCAACACAATCAGCTCTCAAATCTTTTAGAGGGCAATCTTCTATCTGAGCATCTTCCACAACTCCTTCAGTTATACTAGATGTTCCACCCTCAGTACAGCTCCCATCATCAATGGGTACAGGTTCCTCATTACCATCATCATAAAGGGTCATAGCACCTGAATTGATGTTTGTTTCTTCCACATTGGCCTCCTCATAAACCTCAAAATCTTGGTTGTCTCTCCCAATAGATTGATCCATTTCTATCATACAAAGACGAACCTCAGGAGATGCAGAGGCTTGAGTAATTGCTTCCAATTCTGACAAATACCCATCAGCTCCATCATTATTTCTCCTCTATGTAGCAACTGCAGCTCCATCGGTTTTACCTTTACCCGCTACCGATATTCCTGACCTTAATCCTACCCTTGATCATATAACCCCAATGCTATAACATATTTCAGAACCACAAAATAGTTCATATCCTACCAGTGGCGGAGCCAGGATTATTGGTTAGGGGGGGCAAGAATTTTTTTGGGGGTTTAAGGGCGGTAGGCCCAAAAACAAAATTGACAGAAAACAGTTACAAAATGTATGCATTAATTCACTTGACTTAATGCAAAAAATGGAGAGAAAGTAGAACCCCAAATGTATGCATTAATTCACTTGACTTACTATTTTACATTCATCATTTTCTCCATTTGTATTGGTATCAACTTGAGACCTTTTTATCCTAGCATGTCCTTCAATGAAGCGATCAACTACGTCTTGCTAATTACGAATGCGATCCTACATTAACGAAAGTATTGCTAAAAACTAATCCTACATTGAAACCCCCAATGCCTACCGCATATATATGATTTACTAACAGAAAATCTCCAATGCCTACCGCTAAAAAATCAATTAACATCTCCCCATAGCAAACAATCCGATCTACCAAATGAAAATCCTGAATTCCATTGGCTATAAACAATTTTTCAAATTGCAACCATTTATACAAGTGCAAGAACAAAGGGGTTTTTTTTAAATCACTAAAACTAAAAACTTAGTCATTCACCAATCTACAAAAAAAAAAATCAAATCAATCAGATTTTAAGCCTTGATAGAATACCAAACAAAAAACATAAATGAGAAAAAGATCGTACCCAATGAATCAGAAAGATCGTAATGGAGTCAAGAAACAATTGTGGAGATTTGTTAGAGCTGGAGAAATGATAAATTTGAACCCCAAACAAACACTAATACAAAGTTAGAGAGAGAGCCCAAGTAGAATTTGAAAACCTAAATCGCAGGAGAAGAGAGGGAGAGTTGTGGTTTTTTTTTGGTTTTTTTTTTTTGTTACCTCTAACCTGCCTAATTACCTAACTAACCTCATTTTTCTAAAAAACTGAGTGGGGGCAGCTGGTCCTCATGTGGCTCCGCCGCTCCGACAGTCCCTAATGAAGAACTACCAACTGATGAAATCGGGCCTACTTCCCCGACTATTTCATAAAGACAACAACCATCTCATCACTCAACTGCTACAACTACAGAATTATCATTGTCCCACCGTAATATCTGGCACCACTACTCCAGCGTCCTCTACAAATGCGGCTCGTATAGGTACGTCTTACCCATTATGCAATTACATTTCTTATGAAAAACTTCCGCTCTCCCATCGGTCATTTGTTGCAGCCATCCCTAAACCTAAGACTTTTAAGCAAGCAACGGCAAACCCAAAGTGGCAAGATGCTATGTCTAGCGAAATTGTTGCTCTCAAACGTAACAACACGTGGACTTTAATCGACTTACCGCATGGAAAACATCCTGTTGGTTGTAAATAGGTTTACAAAGCGAAGTACAATTCAGACGGCTCCAATGAACGCTACAAAACCAGGCTTGTCGCCAAGGGCTTTACCCAGCAGGAAGGACTCGACTATCACAGGACATTTGTGCCCGTTGCTAAAGTTGTCACTGTACGTTGTCTCCTTGTAGTGGTCGTAAGGAAAGGATGGCCATTACACCAACTTGATGTTAATAATGCCTTCCTACATGGCGATCTGCACGAAAAGGTATACATGCGCATTCTACCTGGATTCTCAACACAAGGAGATAAACGTGTTTGTCAACTGAATAAATCCCTTTACGGACTCAAATAAGCAAATCGAAACAGGTTTTCAAAGCTCTCTTATGTATTATTGGTCTCTGGATTCAAACAATCTCAAACTGATTCTTCTCTCTTTACACTCATCAAGGGATCATCTCATACCTTCATCCTCATTTACGATAATGATATAATATCACGGGTAATAATGCGTCATACTAAAACAGCTACTTCGCTTCAACATCAAGGATTTGGGAACTTTTAAATACTTCTTGGGTATTGAAGTCGTTAGGTCCTCCCAAGGTATCTTCATATCTCAACGGAAGTACACCTTGAAAATTCTACAAGACATGGGGATGATAGGAACTCGCACAACAAGCTTTCCTATGGAACAAAAATCAGAAGCTTAATGACACCAACGTATCCTTACTCGAAGACTGATAAAACCGTGTCAAATCGGGTGTTAAGAATAGTGGTTTCTCATTCACTTTCAGAAGTTCCAAAAAAAACGATTTCTTTTTGCATTTTTATAAGATTTGATAATTTAAAAGGCTGATATTATTTAGTTAAGCAAAATACACAGCTAAAATTACTCGATTTTGAAAGAGTTATATTTGTAGGACCTTGTTATATTTGTAGGACCTTTTGTCCAATTATGTTCATCTTTTGAAAAATTAATTTTCTGTTAAAACATGCTAGATACATAATAGGAAGTTAAAAATCCAGGGTGTTGCGAAATTAAGCTTCCAGTGTAGCAAGTTTCAAGAGCAGATGTCTCGTGGAAGAGCCGCTCGACGAAGAAACCTACACCGCTCTAAATGTAGCGAAATTGACGAAAAGATTTGATAGGCTTGTCAAGGCTTTGGGTACGAGAACCTTTTTCCTACCCCCAACCACTTCCGTTAGCATTCACAAACACCCATCTTGTGAGAGAAGAGTCACCGCGAGGAACAACGATTTCAAAAACCCTTTTGCAAGCTTAGAGCATGAGGACGTAACCCACAAAAACGATGTGCTCGGCAGGTTGAACAAAGACCATTTTTAAACCTGCAAACACCACTATTTATCGTACCCAAACACGATACAACTTAATAACAATATACACCAACTCCTGATATCATCTAACATTTCTACAGCAATACTGAAGCACTGTAAGTAAGTAGCAACTAGGCTAATGGTATCTCCAGATCCAGACTAAGCAACAAAATAAATGCCCTGGTGTTTGTGATAATGATCAAATTATCAAACTACATAAACTAGCCTCTCAACAATAAAACATATAATTCTTAACCGATTCTGGGAGCTCCAGAAGTTGGTGAAGTGGTGCCGATGTTCCTGCTCCGTGACTTGCCGCTCCCTGAGATCCCGTTTTCAGAGTTCCTTCTGAATTATCCTCGATGTAATAACGTGCTCGGAATGCAGCCAGATGTGCATAGTAAGCAGGTGGAACTGCAAAAGTAACCAATACATATGGTCAGTGGGCAGTGACTAAAGAGAATACTATCAAAAAAGAAAAATAGAAGTGTAGAAACGAACCAATTGATACAGAGCGGGTACACCTTGCATACCTAAAACAGTGTTATAAACGTTAACTACAATTAAACTTGTAAATAACACACAAATAAGTAAAAGAAGATGAGGCGGACTTACGTATAGCATAGGTCATTCGTCAGGCCCTGGAGCTCATCGGACGTGAACTTGTTTTCATCCCAAAGCACATGGTAGTGGGTAGGCCTGCTTGTACCCTGCATATAATAAATATACAGATAAGCAATATATTAGCAAAATAATGTCTGAATTATGGTAAATCCATTTGATTTGAAGAAAGAAATAAGAGATCGTCAAAAGAAAAAATTAAGATTTACCTGGATGCCGGCATGACTGCAGAGATAAAAATCAAACTCCGTGGGGTGACAGATCATTGTATCAACAACAGTTCCTGTATCATCAAAGGAGCATTACAATTATATTTAGAAAAGAAAGACACCCTAATACATGTAATCGGGAAATCAAAACATATAACTAAAAGGTTATTTAAAAAAATCAACCTGGCATAATATTCCCACTTATTCTATCGAGGTTACGATCAGCAGCAAAAAGACGTGTATGATGCCTCTTTTGTACGACAACAAATGTCAGACGAGGAAGATAATTTGGCTCTATAGACTGACAAGCCTGGAGAGATTGATAGAGATAGAAATAGAGATAGAGAGTAAACTGTCATTAGAAGCATACAAATAGAAGAAAAAAGCGCAAAGGCCAAAACGACGAAACTTGCCTTGTAGATGGCATCCACCTCATAAAGCAGAACCTGACTAAATTGACCCTCACTTACACCATCTCTGGAAAATACATAAAGTTAGTTCACAAGAACTGAAAAACATCAAAAAGAAATAATACATACGAACTTATGAGATCGTTAAAAAGAATTACCTGTAGAATATGATCCGTGAGGGCTTCTGATGCCCATTCGCCCTGTAAAATCCCTTTAAGTGTTGCCTGATAACCAAGAAAAAACACGCAAGATGAGAGGATTATAGAAAAAAATTAAATGAGTATCGAGATATCATAAGTGTTGTCTGATGACCAAGAAAAAAACACAAGTTGATAGAAACTCTAGAGAACATAAATTAGTACGAAAATTTCATTAGTATCTTACACTGTCATATTCTGAAGATCAGAGATGATCTCTTGGCGATGGGCTTGTGTAGCCACCAGAGCTCGGTACTTAGTAACCTCAGGCCAATCCAAGGATGCTACTACCTATAAAATAGCTCAATTTTTAGTAAATCAATATACATCACAAATTTTCAAAGCAGGAAACACGAAAAAACCTATACTTACTGCTGCTATGGAAGGACTTGAATCTTCCCCTGGCGATGGGTGAGTAACATCCGCACCAAAGATAATGGTATTCTTAATTGAAATTTGGTTATGAACTCTCAAATTTTTCAAATATGTGTTCCTGCCACCAACCTAGTTAAATCCAAGCAAAAGAGATCTGAGACATTAGATATCCCTAATAAAGAAATTGCAAAATTAATGAATACAATATTCTGAAATTCAAACCTTAACGTTAATTTTGAGTCCAACATTTTCAAAGTACTGTCCCTGTCCCTTGGCAGCATTCTTCTCAACATTCTTTGAGTGGCAACATTGAGAAACGATTCCCAACTCCCTTTCACAAACACGTTTAATCATCCCTGCAAGTAAAAATAAATACATCAAAGTGACAATGAAAAAAATTAATTCAGTTGAAAGATATTAAAAATTATGTAATTTTTGCTCACCGTATTGGCTAGGTCCTGTAGGCAAAATAATGATCACAAGCTGAAGTTGTGAAGCAATAGGTCCAAGTTCAGTTCTAAGAATCTTCTCCGTAATCTTTGGGTCAGAAGTTTGAAAGTTATGAGTACGATTTGCTGGACCTCCAGCAAAATACTGCAATGTATGAAATCAAAGCAATCAAATTTTACATAAACCTACCTAACCATATAATAGTGAAGAAAAAAAGAGAGGCATACCATCCCCATAGCGCCACACTGTTTAAACAGCGAGTCAAAGAAGCATGCCGATAGATATTCGTCAACTTGATTGGAAAAATTGAGAAGAGCATAATTCTGGACTTGGCCAGGATCAACTAATTTCTGCACATTATCAACATAATTGGAGATAACATAGTTAAGTATGGCAATCTTAAGAGCCCGCAATTTTGAGATGATAAAAACTCTACATGAGTTATGGAATTAAGGATTCCAAAAATCAGCAAATGTGAGGAAGGACAAGTTTACCGCATTCATCATATTCCACTTTCCCAAGCCTGGTCTGATATCCTTGTCTTTTCCAGAACTATGATATTTGAGCTGAAAAATGGAGAGTTTCAGAGTATAGTATGTCTATTTAAATGATATTACACCCAAAAAAAATGATATATAGATTGTTACCTCAGGAGGATCCAAAATTCTAGCATTTATCCTTATGGGATCTTTAGTCACCATAATACCAAATTCCATGGCCGTTTCATCAGTGTTGTAACCATTTTGGGCAACCATCTGCACCCAGACCAGACACTTAAGCAAAATAGATTTCTACACAAAAAAACTCTCTTTAAACGTGATATAAACATGAATAAATAATCGAAGAAGTATATAGTTTCCTTACTCTTGCAATTTTCTGCTGCCTTTCTTCAGGACGCACACAGGCAGCTCTTAGAAGTTCAGTGACTTGAGATTCATTGAGTTTCTTAGGATATCGTTGCCCCTGCACAATCGTACAGACCTGAAGTGCAAACAAAATCCGTAAAATCAATTGGATAAAATAACACGACATATCTAAAATATAGGAATGCCTGCTGAGACTAAAGTAAAATAAGAACTCAAACAACCTCAATCGGTAGATAAATTGGTCTCGTGTCACTTCCTGCCTGAAGGCACGGCCATTTAGAATATTTAAGCTGTATATTGTATTTGGTCAAGAAGTAGTCCGAAACAGACTTTTGTAGACCAGTCTCATCAGAAAACCTATAGGAGACGAAAACAATTGGAAGAGTGACCTTGGCTATCAACAATACAGGTCTAATGAAGCATACAAAAAGGAGTACAAGTAAGAAAGTTGACAAAAAATCAAATAGGTTAGCTCAATAAGAGCAATACTAAGATAGGAATCTCACATTAGTTGACTAGCTGGCCGAGAAGTAATCCCCGAAATCTTCTGTATCTTACCATAACCATAATGGGTTAGCTGAACTCGTACTCCTCTCAATGCCTTCTTCACCTGGAAAATAAGAAATGAAAAAAAAAAAAGCAGCATTAAAACAATTATTGAGAGTGGTAACAAAAATAAACATAAGCGAACTTGTATAAAACAAATATGAGATAATAAACTTTCCTAGAAGAGAAAAAGTATGCAAGACAGGCACCAAGTTGAATGGCGTTACCTTCATACACACATCTGGTGTGAACACCACCCCACCTGGATCTTTAAGGCCGAGCAATTTTGTAATAAATTGATCACAGGGCAGCGACTGATAAAATGCTACCGCAGATACGTCTTTATGGAGAAAAAATGGAATTATCAATCGTCAAGAAAATAATACATGATATTACAGTTATAATTAATTGCATAAAAGACTTACAAAGAAAATGCAAAACTCAAAAAACTCAAGTCTTAAACAAAGATAATACCTATATTGAGAGACAACCCATTCTGCGTAAGGCGCAGGCTCTGATAGAAACCATGCCAGCTTTCCAAGCCACCAGTAAGGTCACTTCGCTGGCCGAAGCTAAGGTGGAAAAATGATCGCCCCACGACTGGATAGCTGCATCCATAGGAAGATAAAGTTAAAATGAAGTATTAGAAAGTTAAATTACATGATGGAAATCAACATTAAAGCTTCCAAGTTATAGAAAGTTAAATGAAGTATTTACGTGTTTGATGGTCGTTCCCTTAGAACAACGTCCAGAGACTGAATAACATCTTGGGGATTCTCCCTGTTGGTCCCTTTCAGATAATCTTTTACCCTGCCAGGATCAGTTCTGGTAGCAAACTTAATCGTCACCGTGAACTCTCGATCTCTTCTGCAATGTCAACAAAACAATCAATCAGAAACATAACTTCTATAGCGAAAGCATAGAATTATAATAAAATCCGAGATCAGAAACATACTTTGGTTTACGATCCTTCATCTTTAACCCCTTTACCTTCGCCGCCAGTTCTTCTGCCGGACATTTTCCCTTCCCTTCATCATCGTCCAACTTAAAAGTAAAATCCTTCACCTTGAAAGGCAATTCTCCAGCTGTGTAAAGGGTTTTTCTTCCATCATAAGCAGGATGCTTTACATTCTGAAACTCCTTTGGATGGAGCTTAACAAGGGTACTTATTATAACTCGATTCAGCTTACTTGAACTCACCTCAGGAGTTATCGTCACCTGTAGAAATCAAACTCCATCAGTCACTACATTCGATTGCAGTATATCCACAAGAAAATATAAATGAATCAAACTGATATGATCTTTTATTTTACAAAACTAATGAGAGAAACCAATTGTATTAATATTACTCTTAGGAGTTGGGTCCAGCCAAGGTGGGAACCCAAATGAGTTGGGGTGTCTCCACTGGACTCCCAACATGTTATGTAAGCTAGGGCTCTATGGGGAGAGTTTACATAGAGTTATACATATCCTATAAGGGTTCAATATTGTAACCCGGTCCAACATCCCAAGGGATTTCATCAATAATATCAAGTTCTCTTTTCTCTCATATTACAAGTGTGTGTATGCTAGGATAGATTTGCTTGTTATCTAACACGTTATCAGCATCGAGAAAAGGAGCTAGTGTATCAAAGGAAGAAAAATGACTCCAAATGCGTTTTTCGGGTTTTTTTTACGACAAGATAATTTTCTTCATATATTCTTTTTTTTTTTTTTTTAATTTAATAATCTCATGTACTTAGATCTGATTATATACATTAATACCGTATTTTTTTTAATGAATAAAACCCTATTTTGGCAATTTATTATCCTCGCCGAGGGCTGTTTTCAAATGAAAATAGGGACCATTTTAGCGATTAGATTGAAGAGTTTGTATATTCATAACAAAGCTTATTCTATGACGATCACGGTGATATATTATGCTCCGTCGGGAGATGTCTCTGTCAACGGCAAATAAACATTGAACATAGGTAGTTCAAGGCCTAAAAACTTAACGGGGAATTAGGTCATGGTGACGGTTTTTATTTTATTTTTACTGTTGACGTCATCTAAGGTTTTTAAACCCGATCCAGATCCAATTTTTGAAAATCATACCTAATTAACTTAAAACTGGACCACATCCAAATTGGTGACATAGCAGGGAGTGGGACCCACTGTGCTGAAGTGACAGGGTTCACTATCAACACATGGCATGTAGGACTCACAGGGTGACGGGGCAGGCCCATATAGCCGATGGCGTGTCAAAGCTGGCGTGGTCGGGCCACGTGGCAGCTTAAAGTCAAGTAGGACCCACCCACCCCCACACATGATGACGTGGCAGGGCCCACAAGCATGTTGACGTGACTCGGCACATGGCAAAAGTCAACGCTGGCGTGGACCAAACACAGGTTGACACGTGGATCAGTAAGATGTTAACACATGGCAAGGTTATGGGTTTGACAAGTGGCACATTCATGTGTTGACACATGGCAAGGCCAATAATCAACATGTGGCTTATGGATGTAGTTATTGTATATCTATATGGGAAATTACATATGAAAATCTACATGAAGGTACCATATGGGTTTAAGCTTCCAAAAGCATTTATGCCCGACACACGAGTGCCTATGTAATAACTGTACGGCATGAAACAGTCATGGCTCATGTGGCATAACAGGCTGACTGAATATTTGAAAGCCAAGGGTTTTGCAATTAGTCATGTTTGCCCATGCGTTTCATTAAGAAAACAGGTATTGGTTTCGCCATCATTGCAGTGTACGTAGATGATTTGAACATCATTGAAACTTTGGCAGAGACCTTAAGGAATTCGAAATGAAAGATCTTGGGAAGACCAAGTTTTATCTCGGTTTGTAGATCGAATATCTTGGAAGTGGCACTCGTACATCAAGCGACATATACCAAAAGGATCATCAAACATTTCGGTATGCATACCACAATGCCAATACGCCTATATGCATGCCCGTTTGAATAAAAACATATATTGTCCTCCAGGCGAGGGGGAGAAACTCCTAGGGTCTAAGATGTCATATTTAAGAACTATCGGTGTTTTGCTATACTTAACATGGTACACTCAACCCGACATCTCATTCGCAGTAAACTGTTTGGCTCGCCATAGTTTTGTTCCTACCCAAACGCATTGGAACGAGATCAAACACATTCTGGGGTATCTGATCGGTACAAAAAACTGGGGTCTGTTCTATCCAAAAAATGGCAAACGTGAAATAATAGGATACGCCGATGCAGAATACTTGTCAAATCCACATAATGACCGATCACAGTCGGGTTATGTGTTATTGTATGGAAATACGACAATTTCATAGAGATCGGTGAAGCAGACGGTGGTTACTACATCCTCGAACCACGCGAAGACTCTTGCACTTCATGAAGTTGGCAGTTAATATTTTTGGTTGAGATCCATAGTTAATCACATCAACGAAAGTTGCAGTCTAAGTTCTATCCAAGATAAACCAACGACTCTGAATGAAGGCAATACAACTTACATCATTCAAGTCAAAGGAAAATTTATTAAAGACGACAAAGACGAAGCACATTTCACCCGAATTCTTCCACATACACGAGTTGCAGAAGTCAAATGAGATTGACGTCGTTCAAGTCCATTCAGAAGATAACTTAACTAACTTATTCACGAATGCACTTACACATCCTACATTCAAGAGATTGGTATATAGAATCAGAATACAAAGTTTACATGATTTATTATCTCAGAGAGATCGACGTCAAGGGGGAGTAATCTCGTCCTGACACAGATGCATGTGTGTTGTACTATTTTTTTTTATAGTGTAGTTTTTTCCCATAGGGTTTTACTGACTAAAGGTTTTGATGAGGTAACATATACGTGTTCACTATACATACAGGGCATAGGATTGTACTCTTTACTTGCACAGCTTTTGGCCCTAGAGGATTTTACTAGGTAAAGGTTTTAACGAAGCATGTCGTCCTGGTATGGAACACCCAAGGGGGAATGTTAGGAGTAGGGTCCGCCCATGGTGGGAACCCAACTAGGTTGAGGTGTCTCCACTAGACTCCTAACAGGCCCATATAAGGTAAGACTTTATGGGGAGAGTTTACATAGGGTTATATATATCCTATAAGGGTTCAATATTGTAACCGAGTACAACATCCTCAGGGATTTCATCAATAATATCAAGCTCTCTTTTCTCTCATATTACATATGTGTGTATGCTAGAAAAGATTTGCTTGTTATGTAACAATCACAAATACAATGTAACAAAAAATTGACAAAAATATGGCAAAAACGTCAAAAAAGAAAAACATATAATATTTAGACAAAAATTATTTTAGACTATCAGATTTACAGACCTAGATTTACTCTGTTTACTGTATATTAATGTAGATATTATTACAAAATAAAATAAATAAAGCAACAAATAAATCTATAAATCTAGAAAAACAACAAATAAAGAAAAAACATAAATAATCAAACAAAAACTTATATACTAGATTTATTTTATTACCATTAAATATAGTTTTTTTAAAAATCACTAAAAAATACATAAAATAATGAAAGCAGGAGAGACTATATATCTGCATATATATTAGGAAAACACCATGAAAACATAGATTAGAGATGAAAAATTCAAAATAAATTAAAAAAATAAGTGAAAAACAAATATCACAGAAGAGAAATACGAAGTAAATACAAATGACAGTGAAAACAGCCATCAAAGAAGAATACAAAACAAATAAAAAGTACGGTGAGAAATAAGAAAAATACGGTGGAAAACAACGATTATAGAATGAAATAGGTAATTAAAAAAGCAAAAAACATGGTTAGAGAAGACAAACACTAAATAAACACAACTATCAGAGATGAAAAATAAGGCAAAAACAGTGATTAGAAACAAAACAAATACAAAGGAAACAACGATTAGAGTGCAAAAACACAAAAAACAACTATCAGAGAAACAGATGATAACAGTAAATCATGAAATCTACAAAAATAAAGTAGACAAGAGAACTTGAAAAGTCAAACACCAACACTAATATTAAATAAAAATAAATACAGACAAAGAAAACTACAGTTAACAGAACCAGAAACAAAAACAAAAACAAACAAATAATGTGAGAGACTCACATCGTACTGAGAAATGCCTTTGTTCTTCACCTCAACGAAGAAATGGTTCGCAATAACCACACACGGTCGACCAGGCCTAACCACCTTCGATGATATCGGTCTAAGAGGAGTAGTGACCGCTAGAGGAGGTTGGTTCTCTCGTCGGACGATAACCATCGATTCATGTGCTACTAACTCACCGTTTCCCTCTGGATCTACCTTCGGTGCTGTTGATGGAATCGGTACCGGTGCTTGTCGCGGTGTATGAACACCGTACGGTGGCCCTTGAACCGAAATCGACCGAAAATCGATCCGACCACCACCTCTCCCTCCGTATCCACCTCCACTACCGCCACCGCGGTAACCTCCTCCACCACCGTCTCGTCCACCTCTATAACCTCCGCCGTCTCGTCCACCTCTATAACCACCGCCATCTCTTCCACCTCTATAACCACCGCCATCTCTTCCACCTCTATAACCACCACCATCGCCACCTCTTCCACTATAACCACCCCCTCCGCTGTAACCACCGCGTTGTGACATGTTTTAGAGAGAGATAGAGAGCGCGAAACCCTAACTTGAGAGAGAGAGAGTCTGTTGAGATGCTTTTGAGAGTTGAGAGTAGAGTGAGTATATAAACGAGAGAATAATAGGAGGAGAGTGGATATAAATCGTCAATTGTACGCAGCGGGAAAAAATTAATCATTTATGACTATTTTGCCCTTATATTTACTCTATAATTATGACTTATTGACCCTAGTGAGAGGATCGTGATTCGTGAAATCGTGTCTAGCTAAAGTAATATCTGCTTTGTTACAGGAGGTAATGATAGGGCACGTTGGATGATGTGTTAGTGTAGGTTGCAACTACCACGGGTATATGAAACGACCATTGTAACAACTTAATTGATTTACAAAAAAATGTGACCCTGATTTCTTCCAGATACCTCTCAATTCCCATTTGTTCTGTCTCTTTTCTCTAACCTACTATTCTACTTGTGCACTCTTTGACTCTCTCTCTCTCTCATTTAGTCTCTCTAATCTTGTCAAAGGTAAATTATTTACCTAATTTATCTAAATACTTTACTTTTATAGTTAATATAAGAGTATATATTATTCAAATATCAAATTCTTCTTGTTTATGCTTTAGAGATATGTGGGGCTTTTGCTTTGTGTTTTGCTTTGGACGCTTTCATTAAACAATTCTAGTGAAAGAAAATCGCCACAAAGCTTATTTCACACGTTTGCGCTTGTGGTAAATTTCTTATCATTGATCAATATAGATACAAATAATGTTTAAGCGTTTATGTGATTCTGGTTGGTTACCAAAAGCTTAAAAAAAAAAAATGCATTAACTGAGTCTCTAAAGGGTGCAATGATCAAGTTTATTATTGTTAGTAAAAACAATGTCATTAGTAGTTCAAATGAATTAGTGAATGAAGAACCAACAATATCGGATGATGTAGGAAAATATAAAATATCGGTAGAGAACAATACTATTGTATAATAGTGAATATGGGTTTGTAGTTATTAACTAAAAATTATTGTTAAGTGTAATTATAGAGTGAAAAACAAAGTTTTTTGGGGGAGAGAATTAGTGATAGTTGATTTTGGGTGAGATAGGGCTAGCAATAGGTCGGGTTTGGGACGGGTAAAGTAATATCATCCCCATACCCGCCAAATTACCCTACCCCCAAACCTGCCCCAATACCATTTAACTTAAATGGAGAATACCCAAACCCGCCCCGTTTAAATTTACTTATACCAAACCCGCCCCAACACACACCCACTTTACACCCGTTTAAAAATTTATATGTTTGATACAATGTTATTTAATGTTGTCAACATAATTTAAGTTTTACAAGACTTTAAAGAAACATAGACATTATTAATATACCAAAGATGGGATGCGATTCAGACAAAAACACTTGACAATATAAGATTGGTGTGAGGTTTGATGAAAGCCATTTTTCAATAAAATTATTGAAAATGAAAGTTAGTTTGGTGAAAAATGTTATTTTGGGTCTAAAATTGAATTGAGTTTCATACCGATTGTAATGATAGAGTACATAGATGAAGATGAATATGGTACATAGATTATCAGAATTTGTAATAAATTAAATGAGTCACCAGTTGAGTAAAAAGAGTAAATGATGTTTGAAGAATTCAAACTAAAAACTAAAAATTTACAAAAAAATTATTAAAAACAAGTAGTAGTAGTAGTAATTAAAAGGGATGAGAATACCAATTGATTCAGAAAGAGCGAATAAATACCTGAGGAAATAAAAAAAAATCCAAAATCTTCTTATTAAAAGAAGAATGCGAGTTTCAGCATAAATCTATTACAATCAGAACACTCACTTGACTTGAACCACAAATGAAAGTTAGTTTGGGGAATAATGTTGTTTCGAGGTTAAAATAAAGACAGGAGGCTGGACTTAACTAACATATATTTATAATTAAGTTTAACTTAAAGGTATTCAAGTCATATCATTTATAACTGGATCGGGTGACGGAGGCCCATTTATTTGAGCATAAAACCTGACCCGCCCCAATAAATAAATGGGTTTTTATTTAAAACCAAACTCGCCCCAAACCCGTTATAGTCATACCAAACCCGCCTTATTAAGGGCGAAGCGGGTAATTGTCAGCCATATTTGGAGATGAGTGATTTACAATTAGGGGTGAACGATTTTGAGTTAGAGATGAGTAATTTTGGGTTGGGATGAGTAGTTTTGAGAATATCGATTTATGTTTAAGTGGTTTTTTATTGGAGAATAGTGGCTTTGAATTGTTAATGGAGGATATTCTTGACAGATTATATAAATTTTAACTTTTTAGAGTTCAAAAGCTAAAAAGGACAATCAAGAGATGTTAGACCAATTGGTGGTCATTATGCAGGGTATTAAAACTAATTTGCCCTAAATTTTATTATTTAGCCCATCAAAAAAAATATTACTGTCCATAATGATGGTCTAAATGTGGCACAAGTCGACCGGACAATCAGTTCGGGATCATCAGTTCCAATAAAAAAAATTGTATAAGTTGAAACTAAATTTGGAAGTCGCAAACGAAAAGACCACTAGTGACACCTAGATAAATGCACACCCTTGGGACCACCAAAAAAGTGCAAATATAGAGGTTGTGCAATTATATAGGTAACAATTAAAACTAATTTGGATTTTGGGCCCAAGGTTTTGTGTGTACTTAGAGAGGTTACGCATTTATAGAGGTTGTGCAATAAGACAGGTTTCACTGTAATCTTATTGCAATTGCCATGCCCATGTTTTTTTATCTTCTCTTTGTTGAGCTGCGCCGCGGAAGCGAAACTCTAACCCGATTTGGTTGGCAACAAACAAACAACAATCTAAATGAATACACAACCAAAATCAAATACAAGGATTTAAAGTGGTTCGGCGAAATGTCTACCTCTACATAAGAGAGAGAGAGACAGAGAGTTTATTCCAATGATCCAAGGGTTTACATGCCCTTTTTATTCCAATGAAATCTTCTATATAAAATAGAGGATTTCACTGTAATATTATAACCAATTGAGGTTTATCTCAAGAGTTCCTCCTAACAAAGATCTCATCAAGGATGGCTCATAAAAAACCTAACTCTCCCTTAAATATTTGGGAGAGACAAATACAATCACTCAGATCTCGAGGCAAACAAATGGCTTTAAACAAAACTCATAAATTGGGTTTTACCGAAGTCTGTTCGAACAGAGACTTCTATTCGAACAAAGACAATATGTATTCGAATAAAAAGTGCTCGGCATGTTCTCTTTGAACAGAACCTCTACACTCTTTTTCGAAACTACCAGTTCAAAGCACTTCATGGCACAGGTAAGCTGCGAATAGCGCCTTGTTTTAAGTTCTGAAACCTTTAAGCAAGTCACCTAATAAATTATTTCGGTGATACTTATAAACGACATTGTGCACATGAATAAATCTTCAATACCCCAAAGCGATAAATACTTTATAAATTTGGTAAAAACGGGTTTACATGCCCCCATCGAAGATATATACGCTCTTGTACTAAATAATTGTCATGACTGTGTTCATCAAATAGGCGTAGCAGGTGCGACGATGACATTAATATTTAAAACTCAAATCAGTAACATATATCCAGGCCTTAGAAACTAATATAGTGTGCCAGAAGGATTAATTTACAACCTCAAAAGATGTACGTACTTGCGGCCAATAATATAGTTGAAGAATCTTCCTCTTCGTTTTGGTACATATCTTTGTTCAAGCGTATATCAACCAACCCTGAAGAAATAAATTCTTTGTAAGGTCGAAAGGTATAAAATGGGATGAATATATCTTTCTCATAGGCAAATCTATGCATATAAATGGTAAAAGTTATAACCTGTAATATAGCCAATGTTGATTTGTCTTGGTTCAAAGTATAAAAATGCAATGTCTTGATCCCATGAGCTAGAAGTTTCTTGCACATTTTGGTTGCGAGCTCAATTCCGAACTTTTGATGGATTCCTCATCACCTTTAATAGGCTTTAGTGTCACCGAAACTTATGCTGGAACCTACGATATAACACTAGTATTACTGCAAGTAAGAGCATCTCCTAAAATACCTCGCTCACTTGGTTGAAAAAAAAAAAACAAAAAAACAAATCCAAGTGAGTAAAGTTCTATTTCTTCTAACAGTACCTCATTTGTTTTTTTTAATAGGCGGCCATTTTCAAAAAATAATAATAATAAATAAATAATCATCAGGAGCCTGATTTGAATTTAAAAAATAAAAATTTTGGGTGTCGACTTAGGTGCTCGATTTAAATTTTTTGTGAAAAATAAACAATCGGGCGCCGAAACCTTAGGCGCTCGATTAGAAAACAAGCAGATGCCCAACACTTGGGCGCCCAATCACGACGTAAGAAAGCAAGGTTAAGCCTTTGAAAGTAAAGCTCAACCTTGTTTTTTGAGTTGAAAAATCAAGTCGGTGAGGTGTTGTTGGAGCTCAAAAATCCTACGTAGCACCTTAGAAAGCAAGTCAGTGAGTCACTTTAAGAGATGCTCTAATGGACCTACAAACAATAGACTACAAACTTACGGAGAATATGACAGCCCTCAAAGAAAAGACAAGGAATAACGGTTCTAACTCGCATGATGTTATTTCCATACTTTGTTCCCCTCCCAATCAACATTAGTCAATCTTTGGGTTTCATTTTCGACTATAATGTCACCTCTCTACTCTCTGTTTATTTTGTTTTTTTATTTGATGAAGGGCCACTGGGAAGGTTCAATCTATGTTAGCAAGTTGGTTCAGTAGATATGATTTTGACAACATTTGTTTACAGAAGCATTAAAGTATCTAAGACGAGGAGACAAAACTTATCTGTGTTTAGAAGAAGAAAAATTATTTTAAAAAGGTATCTAGTTAAAGTTAAAGACTTAAAGCTACAAAAAGAGTTTCTCAATGTTTTTCTTTTGCACGGCTAGCAGCTGTGGGATTGAAAGCAGACTAACAGAATATAAAGAATTAGGAGGACTTGTACTCACATGCAAGCAAGGCCCCAGAGAAAAGGAAAAAAGAACAATTCCAAAAGATAAAATAAAAGATGCCAAGAATGTACAAATGTACAAATGGTGCTTCTATTTACGAGGCTTTTTAGTGGGATGCCAATTCAAATGGCTTCCAAGTGGAAGCCGGTCTAGTTGGCACCAACTTCAAACTCTCTGCTCATTCTGTCAGATACTCAGATTCCTCTTTCATAGTATTTGGTACTTTATTTGCGAAATTAATAGAGAGCGTTATGTTCTCTCTATTTGCAAATATAGATCACCACCAAAGATGATCTAAGTGTAAGAAACCATACGGAGATGTTAAAATGTTGAGCATCTCCTAAAGAGAGTTTTAAAGAAAGAGAGAAAAGTGTGGTGGGAGGACAAAAGGGACTTGCGCATAAAATGTCTTGCTTTTGAAAAAAAAAAAAAAAAAAAAGTGTCGGTGGTGGGACCGGAACATAACATGAAACCCATTTGAAAGTGCCCAAAATTGGAATCTTTCTACGCGGTTTTGGAAAGGTATCATGTTCCCACCAAATCCATAACGCATTTTATTACTAACTACGTGTAGCTAGGGCTACCAGCCCATCAGTTTGGACGGGTTTTTAAGAGTGCTCAATCCGATCGTAACATTGATCGCTTTGCTCATGACAACCCAACTTAACTTCGGGTTGAAAATTCTTGACCGTGACCAACCCAAAGTTTTCCTACACATGTTTGGACAGGCCAAATGACCAAAGGTTCGGGTGGTCAATTCAGTTGGTCATGTTCTTTAGTTTATGTGAGAAACAATAGAACTAGAGGCTATAAAGTTACTTAAGAAGTTAAACCCAAGTAAAATCTAGATATGTATTAAATACTTTTCATACTATTTTCGGGTTCGGGTTGGGCAAAGCCTTAATCATGACCAACCCAAAAATAGTCGGGTTTCATTCGGGTTGGGCATATTATTTTGTGTGACCATGACCGACCAAAGTTCGAGTTGGTCAGGTAAAAGCCGTCCAACTTGCAGCCCCACATGTAGCTCCAGTGATAAGGGTAGGGTTAACACCCACTTGGAGGTCAGGGTTCAATGTCTCGAGGTTGGTATTAAGCCCCGCTGCCAACGTGTGGCATGTATACCTCTACTATAAAATAAAATAAAATAAAAACATTTTATTTATAAACCAGCGTGGTTCGGGTTCATAATTTATCACCATTTGCCGAACTAATCCTGGGGCACGTGAGAACTCTGCCAACCCACATGTCGGGTTTAGTCAGATAAATGCTGGTGAACAGCCCGTTGGGGTTAATTGATTCTAACCATTAAGTACATTGATTAAAAAAATTGTAAAAGAAATGACGTATGTGTAAAAAGTGGGAAAATGGACTTGGAAAATGAGAGATACTTGTTTGTAGTGTTCATTACGGTTTGGGAGTTTTGGAAGTTTTTGCTGAGGTTTTATCAGGATATACCGTCTAATATCACGATATTGCAGTAGCTTCCCACAATTTTTCAGAAATGGTCTTAAATAAGTTAGGATTTTAGTAAGATGATTTATGGTATTAATATAGGCGAGATAATTGGAAAAATATCACGGTAGCCCACAAAATATAGATCAAACTATTCAAACCACAACCAAATTTTCAAGGGAGCAAATATGAAAGCCTACTGTTTATGACACAAATGCATAATAGCATCAAGATATCTGGGTATTTCATAAATAACCCGTGAAATCTATCAATAAATAGATTATGGCGGATGGGCAATGGGCAATGGCCACTGTTTGTATTTACAGCTGGTAAGTTGCGATAAAACAAGTACGCCTTCCTGAAATTTAGCTCAAAACGTCTCTGACTCTGCTCACGTCGTAGAAGATAATATAATCCCATCATCCTTCAACAAGCTTTACAGCAGACCTGCAAAATAACAAAGTCATATGTGAAAGCTGACCTCTGGAGAGAGGTGGAAAATGTTAATAATTAGCAATATATAGTTCTTTATGCGAGATGTACCCAAATGGACTTTGCTTGATAGCTAGTAGTTCCACATCCAGCTGTAGATCCATCAAATAATTAAGATTTTAGAATCAAAATAGACTACGATTTTTTTATTTTTTATTTTGGATAGAACCTAACATTGACAGGTTACAGATGAACCTATCATGTAAAGAAAAAAATTGATAAAATGAAGAAATAAACAAGGTACCTCTATGGTTGCATTTGGAGGGATCTCCTGGACGCCTTTACTTCCATAAGCTAGTTGGGGAGGAACTATCAACAATCTCTACAAAAGTTCAACAAAGTTAGATACCCACATCAACCTGACCGCATGTACTTTCATTCCATAACTCCATAATACAATATGCTGATGAGATAGTCATTTTGTTTATGTTGGGTGAAATCTCACCTGGCCACCCACTTTCATCCCTTCAACACCCAAATCTAATCCTTGAAGTACGGCTCCTCTCTCAGAATCACCAACATCAAATCCGTAAGGCTGTAGAGGGTTAAAGAGAATTATATCGACCAAAAGGTTTGCCATGGAACGTTCTGTTTATTAAATATGCTTATTATTATTGTTGTTGCAAATCCTATAGCCTTCTGCCAGGGGCTAAAACAAGGATTCTGAGCTTAGGGGTATGTGGTCAATTCTAATAGAGTAAGGAACCCCCTATTGGTATTTCCCCAGCTTATGTTTGTTGCCCTACGCTACCTAATTCTTCAAACACTCCTACTTCTCGATTCCCTGTGAGATGGAGGGCTTGCAAAGATGTCAATCAGATTATCACAAGGCTCGATGAGCAAGGCAACTTAATCAAAGCTGTGTAAAAGATGTTTATATGAAAGAGTATGAAATCTATTCAGTGTGAATGGGAAGAGAGAGGTATTCATAAATATGTGTACACGGCTTTCTAGTCTCTATAACCGAATGAACTGTTCAAAAAATAGCATAAGCTGAATAGAAGCCCAAGGTCCCCCAACACATGCAACCAAACATGTTTGAGTGTTCATGGAAATAAAGAATAGTTCGATATCCAGTTGTGTAAAACCTTCCTTACTTTTTTTTTTCAAGGCTTAAACCTAACTAGATATAAAACCACATCATAGGCAAACAACTCATGTTGATGGTTACGCAGAAAGAAACTCAGATACACATCAAAGGGTCATAGTGCAAACTTACGGTTCCACCACCAACTCCAAGTCCTTGCCTACTTGTCATAAAAGTAATACTCTTCCACTTTGCAACGTAATGAACCTACAGCACAAAAGTAATGTCACACACTTGTTACATACAAAACATATTAGGTATAATCCAAGAAGAGTACGGTTTCTGTTTTTAGGAGGCTGTTTGTTAGGCATCTTTGGTTGATTTGTATCTCCTGCTTCTTTCTTTTGTGCATTGGATCCACATTTTTACTTAATGAGTTGTTCATTTATGCAAAAGGACACTGAAATGTTTTTGGCTATACTGAGCTAAGTGCAACTACTGTGCTATTTCTTGCTTCCTTCAAACAGAAATATGTTTCTAGCTTAGTTTCCAATCCCATTAGACCGTTAAGCAAGGCTTGAAATATCAGGGCAAAGTGTTAATTATGTTGTTAATTAAAATATCTCTTAGTCTGTTCATTTATTCAAAGTTGTGATCTTAAACATCAAGAATTCTCTCTTTACCATATTTGCCGTTTGAATTTTTATTTTGTCCCTTACGTAGCCTTTTCTTGTAATATTTGAAGAAGGATTCTAGTATTATATATTTGTTCAATAAATAGAATTCTGTAGGGCAGCAATCTCCCTTATATCGTGTATATATCTATATTATGAATAACTCAAAACCACATAGTTGAAATTTAACTGAGTCACAACCGTACTGCAACACGTGATCCTTTCACAGCTTTAGCCCCACCTCCAACCTTGATATCATAGTACCTGTTTAGGAGGAACCATATAAATGTAAGTAGCTCGTCCATTCTCTACTAACCAAATTTAGTGAAATCTAGCTCTCTTTAGCAATTGATGAAAAGGACAGTCTACAATTTTCTCAATTGAAATTCTTTAGTTAGATATGTCCAAATAAGCAGATTTTTCGAGAAAAGAAGAAAATAATGTAGGTTTTAGTAATTTACTTACTTCAAACCATTTGGCAGTGTCGTGAATTCATTCTCAGGTATCTTTGCTCCTTTAAGCTGCGGAAAGGAACAAAACATCATGAATTAAGCATTGAATTGTTTCCTTCAACTCCCAAGGTTCATATAAAAACTCACTGTAGAAAAATTATCTTACAGCTCTTCTACTTGTGCTTACAGCTTCCGCAATATCACAAATGTAAGCGCCACCAACTGTTTTTCATTACATATACAGTTTCACCAGAAGTTCAGAACAGTTATATCCACATATACATTGATAACGACTTTAAACCAATATGAATAAGATGATGCTCAAGAAATATAATAGCCATATCAACATAATGAATGCACATCATAGAAAGAAGATCACCACTTCCTCTCAAATGATTACCTTGAATCAACAGGGAGAATAGAGAAATTTGGAACACTTCCAATATCTCTCAGCAAAAACATGGAAGGTGTTTCACAGTTATTAAGCTCGGTGATACAACTTAGCTGAAATAGTAGAACTGAATCCTAACTTGACCAGAAACTCTATTAACCCTAAAATTAGTGACAACCTTCTAAAACAAGCCAAGTAAAAATAATAATCAAATGAAGGTAAACTCACTAGAAAGTTCAGCAGAAAAGGTGTGTTTGAACCCCAAAACCCATTCTTTCTCGACTTCAAACATACCCAGTGGAATCTTATCTACCGATTTCATTTCATAAGTGTTGACACGAATAAAATGAACTATATATTAATCTCGATATAACATTGAGTTGTTCCTTGAGGGCCTCAACTTAAAGAGCCTATTATCATGTGCTTGGTGCAACAATTTTATTAACAAGTGTGCTGATTGAAACAGTACTTCACTACACCTTTTTCTTAGTCTAAATATTGATATGAAAAATTCTCCAAACCCCAGTAACTTAGACACACAAATTAATTAATGCTGAAATACAGTAACCAAATTTGCAGTTCCCGAGTCCCTAAATTCTACTTCTATAGCTAGAAACTTCCCACATTGGTCGACCTTTATAATTGTCAAACGAAAAACAATCCGTAAATCCACCACTACTTCTTAAACTACCACAGTCTAATGCAATCTCAGTACAAAACCCATAATTCGATCCTCTCAGACAATTTGGTCATTGGGTATATCTAAAACAAGCAGACACAAAACTATGAAAGAGATTATAATCATCTCACCTACTGCAAGAGCATACCCCATTAACACTCTCCTCCCTTCAGACTGTTGAGGCGACGAAACTAATGTTACTTGATCTTCCAACGAACATCGGCACGGAACAACCATCGATGAGTTCCAGTTTACCGGTTTCTTTCCTGTTGAGATTCAAATAACATTCTTGATTTTGTTCAAATGAGAGAGAGAGAGAGAGAGAGAGAGAGAGTACTTGTAGTTGGTTTGAAGAAACAGAGAGACTTGTTGAAGGAGAGTTCCATGGCTGCTTTGTGACAATTGGAGAGAGAAAAAAAAAAACGGTTTTGTTAGTTGGTTTTAGAGGGAATCCCATTTGGATAACATTGTGAATCTGAACCACATTTTAAACTTAGGGCTCAAATATTTCAATTGGATTACAACATCTCCAATTGGACTACCTAAAACTATATCTGCAGCAGCAGACTACCTTAAGTATTCGGCTACGCCTATGACCTATAAGGATGTTGCTGGTGGGATACAATCGGAATGCATGCGAGGAGGACGACGTTGAAGCATCAGGAATGCAAAGCTTACTTCTACTTGTTTTAACGCCAGTTTTGTGATGTAGATAAATAAGTTTGTAATGATTTATGCGATAAAGTCACGAAATTAAGAAAACACACTTTCTTCGCATATCTACCTAATCATATTTACTTCTTTATAGCATGATTCTGATGAAGCTATATAAGCATCGTTTTGATTTGATTCGATTGCAGTCTTGATTATGGATAGTTTTATGAGGCAGGGGGGTGAATATCATTGAGATGTTGGGGGAAATTGATGGTTAATGTCCAATTTATAGGATACATTAACTGTTTAACAATAGAACATTATCTTCTACACCTAAGAATATAAGAAGCCTAAAGTTTTATTTGCCACTATGAATAATCATTTATGAAAGCGTAAATCAAGTTCGGTAACCTGAGTTTGTATCCTGATGACAAGGGCATTGGAGTAATTTGATATGAAAGTATAGTCGAGCTTAGTAGCATGTGAGCCAAATTGTTACGGTGGTAAACTCTATGTAATCCCATTAAACCACATAACCCAATACATATGTAAACCTTCTAAGATTACACCTAATAATAAATATTGCATTTCAACATGTTGTTTTGGTGAGGTAGACATCTCATGGACGATATTTAAAACCATGCCCAGACAATACATTTCCATCATTCTGATCAGAAACCTAGCATGTGTGGTGTTGTAACCGATATGGGAGATTTGAATAAACCTTGCAAGAACACAAAGTAATCACATATAAGAGAGAGGAAAAAGAATAAGTTGGCCACAAGAAGTCCAAAAGCAACATAATACCACTCCCTCTCTCCAAAGTAATCAAAGAAAGACCATAAATAAATACTAATAGATTGTAAATTGTGATCATGAAACCAACCAAAAAGGCTCTCTAAATGGAGTGTAATGGAAGAAAATCAGAGGTCTTGAAGCCCATCCTTCTCAAAGCCGGTATCCCCATAGCACTTTCTCTAGCTGGTTTCATATATTCTCTTATTATCACAACTAGAAAGCCTCAGGAAAAAACTTCGTCAACACAATCACATGTGAAAGAAGAAGAAGACGGCCATCACGAGCTTACTGGAAACACTCAGATCACAGATTTATTACAAAGTTCGCTAGTTGTAGATAACTCTGGTTCAGAAGAAGGCATCTTAGGCCTAAAGAGTTGGAATATTTCTCTTGATCAAGACACAGAATGGGCGCTGGAAACATGGTTTGCCCGTTACCGTGGCTTAAAAGAGCATGAATTCGAACTTATGGAGGTCAAGAACATGCTGGCATTAGAGATTGCGGGAATTGAGTTTGTGGGTATGAAAGTTAAATTTATAGACCAACTTGAAACTATGAGATTGGAGAATGGATTGCTTAAAAAGAAGGTAAGAAAGCTTTTGAGAAGGAAAAGAGAGTGGTCTCGTTCTCTTCATACACAAGCTTTAGTGTTCAAAGATAAAGAAGCTGAGGTATTAAGATGCCAGGAAGAGTTAGACACGAGGGAACACATAATCAAGGAGATGGAGAACGAGATGGCCGATATGGAAAAAATTGTAATGCAATTGCAAGAAGAGAAAAACGGGCTAGTTGAGAAAATTTCTGCTTCATCCACCTCAAAGGTAAGTCTTCAATTTTTTTTAATTTTCTTTTCCAAGTTTTTGTATTTTACGGATTATAACTTTACGATTGTTGTTAAAATTTTCTAAGTTTTCCAGGATTATTTTCATAACTGAAGGATGATTTTGCTTTGCTATCATATTTTGCAGGAAGAACCTGAAGAGATATCGACAAAGGATGAAGACCAAATCCAACAGGATCGTGCTGCTGAGGCGGGGGAGTTGATATATTTACGATGGGTCAATTCATGCTTAAGACATGAGCTAGTGAAGATTCAAGAACAACAAATACACGATGAGCAAGATGTTACAGGAGAAGAAATGAACGAGCAAAAGAGCGATCACAATCTAAATTATGATTCAGATGGTGCCTTAACGATTAGACAACATGGTGAAACCAGTATGGCTGTTACCACTGCCAGCCCTAAGAAACCAAATTTACTTTATAAATTGCGAAAATGGGTAAAAGGGTCGGAAAGGTGCAAAAGTTTAAGCGATGAAAATGTTTCTGCAAGATTCAAGAAAGTCGTGATGTAATGTGTAAGTGTACAATACTTTATACTTGTTAATCATAGTAATGTTTTCTGACTTCGATCTGGTAGTTCTCCTATGTGTTACGAGTCATGCAACGATTTCAGTAATGTGTTCTCCACGAAGAAAAAAAAAATTAGTATGGTTGATCGATACATCTATTACGCAACTTTTACATAACCTATTCAGTGGAGGCCTTTTTTCTAATCTTTCAAGGTAATCAAACTACAATTCTAGTGCAAGTATTCTATCTACTTTGAGGAAGGCAAAGCTAAGAATCTGCACCGCCCATACACTTAAGAGGTCGACAGCCTTCAATGATAACTTTTTTACAGACATTGCAGCCAAATTATCGTTATTCAAGTAACTAACGAAAAGCGTTGTTTCAAAAATTTAATACAGGTATTACTTTCAGAGACAAATAAATCAACACTATTTGCTCTTTTAATTTCATAAACAGATAGTAGTTACAGTTGCCTGGTTTAAAAAGGATACACATTGCATTGACAAAGCAAAAAGATAAGAGTAAACCAAAAGAAGTTGCAGCAAATAATAATAATAACCACTCAGTCGTGTAAACAAGCACACACACACACAGACTAGAGGGAGACCAAAGGGTTGGTGTTTTCTTACACAATTTACAGTTTTACAAGTATTTTATGAGCAACCAAGCGACAACGGCCAAAATCACGATTCCAATGACTGATAATAGAAGGGCCATGCAGGAGCAACCTCCCTTGGTACGCTTGTTCAGAATCGCTAGTCGTTTTTGTATCCGCTGCTCCCACAATTACAAAATAAATTGTTCATTTACTTCTCTTTTTTATTGTTAACTGTGTGCATCTCAATATTTTCGGCCCCATGAATATTTAAATAAAGGGATTTCTCCAAATGAGTCGAGATAAGTGCACAAGTAAAACATTCAAGTAAAATCATCACTATGGAACAAAAAAAAGAAAGAATAGACAGTGGCGTGAAGAGAACCCTATCGTTGAAGTTTGAACTAGAGAGTTTAAGCAGTGTCGTTTCCAACAAGGATATGTGTGCATATATATACCTGATGATTATAAAGGATATGTCTGCATATATATACCTGATGATTATAAATTCAGTGTGCGACTAACTTCGACAATTTTTTTTTTAAAAGTTCCATGTATCTTCTAAAACTACAAATATTTATTCATCACATGCTAACCTAAACGTATGTAATAACCATTTGCTAACTTTCAGAGACCTTGAGCTCAGACTTTTAGACTAATAACTCCCCCATATTAATAATGCATGGGTGGGCCCCAAGAAATTAGCTGCGTTTGATTGAAAATCTGTTATATGCATGCCACTTATAGAGGCTATAAGAAAATGAGACAGTATGGATTATAACCTGCAGTCTAGAGTCCGTTGTGTCCACATGTTCATCTAAGGAATCCTGCATTCGGGATACATAAACAAAACCCATTAGTGCAGTGCAATACAGATTTCTGAAACAAGAAATGAAGAAAGGGAAAAAGAAAATGTAAAACGAGAGGAAAACCATACAATGAGTCTGGTGTGCAGATCAAGTTCCTCATTGACTGCTAATGCAATATGTTTTGTACTCAATACTGAACTCTCCAGTTTCTCGAGGCCCTCGTCTTGCTCTGTTACAAAGACATGTTAAACTTAAACTTAGGATAACGTATAGAAAATATAAAAAAAGAGAGAAGGCAAAATTTATTTGCAGATAACACCCTCTTTTTGGGGTAGTTTAATGACACGTTTAATTAGAGACACCCCCTTCTCCAGTCACAACTTAAGAACTGTAATCCAAGCCCAAAACATTAAGGTGGTATCTCTGTTCATTCACAAATAATTGACAGGAGAAGGGGTATATCTCTTATTAGGGGATTGAAGGAACATTTAGGGGGTACCAAAGCACGACACCAAACCATAGGAAAAATGAAAAGAAACATGCACGAAGACCAAGTTATATATACATGCCTCTCATAATTTGCCGCTGAAGACCAACAAGGCCATGGTTGTCTAGCCCAGTTGTTCTAGTCATCGCATCTGCTGGCTTTATATCTTGTCCAAGCAAGCTGTCCCTATTAGCAAAGTTGGACATGTTTAACGCGGAAGCCATCTGGTTGGCTTTCGCTCTCAAATTTCCAAGCAAATCCTGGCGCCGATTCATATCCTTATCTGTTCTGCATATTACAATGGGCAAAGGTGTAAATTAAAGAAAAGGTATATTAAAAAGTAGAAGAGTTTTTAGTTTTATAATTGAGAGTCTGAGACAGTTAACAGGACAAAGAAAATATCACATTGGTAGTCCTCTTCAGAAATTTTCAAATTAGCCATGCCTAACAGCTGAAAAAAATTAATCTACGCCTCAAATTTGCTTCAGGATATGGAAAAGGTCAAGTCATTTATGGTGGGGGGAGCTTTTTTCCGCAGATAACGGAGAAAACGAAACATCATTTTCTATAAGATGACTTTTTATTACAATGCGCAAATGAAATTATGGTAATTAACTTTTATTCGTTTACTGTGAGAGGACTGAGGAGTCAAAGTAAGAAAAAATGATTGGAGGAAACCTTCAACATCAGTGTAAGCCTTCGGGAAGAACATAAATCTACTAGAGATACAAATTCGAAATGCCTATTATGTCATGATTCAAGCAACGCATCAAATGAACCAGAATGTCAGCATGAAGAATGAAAGAAAATGTCTAACATAGTATAATTTTATGTGCAATAAATAAAACGATTGCCTTTATTTATTTTTTCCTCCAACGTTTTTCCTTTTCTAAGCTCAGGGAGTTTTTTTGTGGAGAGGTTGAGTTAGTGGAGGAGGAAAATCAACATCAAGATTTACACATTGGTGTTCTTCATTTCTCAGTCGAATGGGGATTTTTTTCCCCTTCGCAATGAATTGGGTTTGTTGATTTTTTCTTTTCTTTTCCTTTGTTTTTAACAACCAACACACCCTTATGCAAGAACTGGATGTGTCTTCAGAAAATATAAGAAGTCTAAGAAACATTCCCCTATACAAAACTTGTGCCTTTCGTTTATTTCTTACAAAAACAATATGCTAACATATCAAGTTCGGGCTTACCAAAATATCAATCCGATGATTAATCGGATTTTAGTGGCCAGGATGCAGCTATATTAAGAGAATGCAAATAAAGGAAGTGAACAACACATTGAGAAGAACTCAAAGTAGAGTCTACAAGGACGATAACCATATCCTAAACTTGAAATTTCTACATTATATAACCATATATTAATATTTAATGAAAAAAATAATAGAACTCGTGTTTAGACACATACATTGTCTGCTTACTAGGGAGCTTTGACAAAAGTGACTGCAGGTTATCAAGACGGGTCCTTAAAATTGTAATTTTCCTCCGTATTGTGGATGAATGGCGTTGTAATTCTGGTCCGGAAGGGGGCAAAGAACTCCTTTCAGAAATCATTGAAGTGATATCATCAGCAAGCTTGGATGCGTCATTGAATTCCTTCAACCATGCATCAGAAGAAGACGCCATGACAGCTATAACAGAATAAAGCTTTATTTAGATTACTTATTAAAAATATATAATTTCAAAACATTCCAATACATCAAGATATCCTCGCCTTATGCGAACAATGAGAGAGATAACATTTGAATAAAAAATGAAAATCTTGGACATGGCAACAACAATGACGAAGGAAGTGGTGCCATAAAAGAGGAGGCTACTACATTTCAAGTGTACAGATGAACCACTCCTAATGTAATATTTTGAAGTAAAAACATTCTAAGCTGTGTCCCTCAACATATCAAGCCTCTGGCAAGAGAGGCCAAACTGACTAAAACTCATTGGCTTGCATTCTCATTTATTTAACAATACGCAGTAAGCCAAGCCCTCAAATTTTAGTCAAGTCTCCTAAAATGACTACCCTGTTCGCCTCTCAATGCTATGCCAACAAGTCCTTTCAGAACACATTTTGACGAAATACAACATATGAATCGTTTCATGGTACTATAATACTATGTTGCTGATAAGTGATTAGTCATATGACTCATATCTCATATAAATTTTACAAAATCTTCCATTGTTTCAGCAAACAACTCTCCAGTCGTATGGGGCCAGTATCCAGTTTCCAGTCATTTCTACCGAGTCAAAAATTGACTACTAACTACAAGACATCCTAAATCACTTTAACTACAACGCAAAATAATGAATTATCCACATAGGGTCCTTTCCTATTCCCAGTTTCCAAATGAGCTAAACTAATGATTCCTTCCACCTCAGAATAAACAAGCAATTTTCAAAAACATCAAATACAAAGTTTTAACTAAAAATATCGAATGTATAACTCTTATATATGTAATCTTCTCTGGTGGTGTTAGGAATGTCTGAAGCACCGCACCCATTCATGGGTGTCAACCATGGGCCGGCCTGTCACGATCGCCTGGAAGTATAATATTTTGGATTTTATTTTGACCTTCCCCTTACACTAGATATTAGGAATAGCACCTGAATTTTTATGTTTGTGATCCATCTTAACTACAAGAATGTTGTTGAATAAAGGAAAATAAGGCTCTCCACCAAATGTATACACTTCGTAACTGACCATTAACAATTTTGGGGTTAACCAACATTACCGCGCAGAATCGAGAAAGTACTCTCAACCTCTGAAACAGCCTCATGGTGTAATTAAAGAGATGATCAACGGGTTGTCTATCCTTGTGATACATTTAACATGTATATACAAGCTACAACTACCTTGCAATGAGATAATGTATGTACTTACAGTTCTCACAATTGCAGCCATTAAGGTGAAGAATAATAGTTTAGGTGGGATTTTATGCCTCTAAATCTGAGCGAAGTATGCCGAAAAAAAATTAAAGTTCTCAACTACTATCATCATTAGATCTTTTAGTATTCTTTTATAAAAGTTAAAAGTGATCAGGCAAACGCTTACTGAAAATACAACTTTGCCTTTATTGGGACATTTACGCTCCTTTAACCACTACGGAAAATTTAATTATAAATCTCAAAGCTGGTGCCCGGGGTTTTCTATTCTTTTGTGGTAAGTTTGGTGGAAATTAAATAAATCCTAAAACTAGTATAGTTCGATATCATTTATTATTTTTTGTTCTTCCAGTTTATACTCAATATATTAAACCTTTCTTTTGTTTCCTTGTCTCAGTTCTACCTTAAAATTTGCATTTATTATAATCTCCTTCGCAATCTTTTATCTGAATGACCGGATAATTCTACATAAAGAGGTTGGATTGAGCCAGCAGCGCCATGCAGGGATCTTCAGGAAAAGAATAGACTATCTCAGATTCTAGCCGATAAGGTCAGTTTTCTCAGATTTGGGTTTAATAAACTTTCCAACTATTTCTTGTATATGGCGACCATGTTTATCTTCTTGTAGATAGTATGCAAAGATGGAATTGTCAGTCGCCGTAAAGCTGATTTTACTAGATTGAAGATGGAGAAAGAAGAAAGAATATACCAACTTCTTCAGGCGAGAAGGGAAGAGAGAGAGGCTAAGAGAAAGATGCTATTTTATTTAAGGTCGGAGGAGGCAAGGAAGATGAAACTGGAGGAAGAAGAAAGGGCTCAAAAACAGGACGGTATGTTCTTCTATTTCAAACTTACATTTATTTGTGCTTGCATCTTATTGCATCTGTTGGATCCTTTATGAGACATCTGTTCAATAGCTTATCTTTAACCTAAGGTCTTCATGGATATTCTAGAGACTATTTTCCTGGATGGCCAGTTTTGATTGATAGAAGTTCTCTTCAGCTTCATCTATAGATACTTGAATAAAATTTCCATGATAATGGGGTGGGGAAACCTAGATGAAAACGAGCTTGGCATAATAGAGAAATGGAGAAAGATGAGAGTAAAACTGAAACAAAAGTCTCTGTTTAGTGGGCACGAGGTAACTTAGCTAGGTCTTTTCGAGTTAGCAAATTAGAGATGACTAACATACAAGTACAGTCATAACTGTGGGAAGTTTGGGATGGTGGCATCCTTGTTGCTGATGACCAATGCCTCGAGGAGTTTAGCTCTCTTTTTCCTATTAGTGAACATTACCTTTTAACATTAACATGTATTGTTAGTCCGAGCATGACATGATGGTCATGAAGATGATTATGATGTTTACAAAAGTTAAACTTAAGTCTAGGTTAGACATTCTCATTGCTCATAAGCATATGATTTTCTAACCATTTTTAAAGGGTAATATACAAACATCCAAATAATCACGATGGAGGCGATTAGGGAATCAAAGCTTCTTATAAAGAGTAACAGACAGAAGGGCTTTGAGACCCTTAACAGAATCAGGCAACAAAAGCTCCGATGACGAAGAGTACCCTAACCTTCTCAGAGACTCGGCACTTATTGAATCAGTCATCACCAAGATCGAACCAGATACTAGTATTGATTGCACCAATTCTGAATATCTTTCAGCCATCTTAAATGCGACCATACCACCATGGCTGAATCCAGCTAAGATACACTTGTCTACTCCTAGCTTCCCTAAAGCTCTTGCTAAACACTCTGCTTGAAACCCAGGTGATCTGTCGCTAACATCAGTTGTAGATTCTCCAAAGAACAGAAGGTCAGGAACATAAACAGCGTATTTCCTAGCTAAGGATCCTACTTGAAACTGCCATGTTACTATACCCTCTGTAGCAAAACTGTGAACTAAGACAACCATTGCTTTCTTTGGTTTACTGGTGTTGCTTTTGGTATCGTTTTTAGGGTTTTTAATGGTTTGTGATGGAACCCAGAAGTTCATTTGTGTTCCTGGCTGGGTTGATCTCAACCCCAACCCTGCTAAACCATTGCAACCACAACACAAACTTGCCACTTCCCAATCCCAATCATAACTACAGAATTAGACACAAACCAAACTACTGAATTATGCCCAATCAAACAATCCAATCGCAACAACAACAACAACAACTTAATCGTTCCGCGCATAATAATCGACACAACTATATAGTAATTCAACCCCAATTACCCATTCCTCAAAATGCATCACCCCCATCATGTTCTCTCAACCCCATTAAGCTTAACTCAAACTCCCTCTCTCGATAAAACCCAAATTTCAAACCCCAATTTTCCAACAAACAAAAAAAATAAACCAAACAAGACATCAATACATATGTTGAATTGAAACATAACAAATTAGGAATTTACCTCAATTGAAGCAAAATCACCCCAATTTTGACCTAAATTGCGTCGATCGATGGAGCAGAGACGATTGATCCCTGCTTCGTCGCCTCTTTATGATTGATTGATTGAGAGAGAGAGAGAGAGCAGAGACAAACGGTAACGCCAAACGAATCGGCAAAATTTGTCGGAATAGTTTTTTCTTTGTTTAGGGAAATAAAAATAATAATTGTTGAAGTCTACATCTGAGCTGTCGCGTATCTCGGGGATGGACCATCGTACACGCTGCTTTGCTTTGATGTTGAAGTCTACATGTTTATAGGGCTGGATTCTTTTGACCCGGGTCCAATGAGAATGTTGGGTTGGACTTTAGAGTTTGGGCAATTTTCTTATGTCTCCGTCATCAGGTTTGCCTTAAGTTAAAGAAAAGGAAACATGTGCTTTGAAGAATTTTCAACGACGATCACCCCGCATAGTCTTTTCTTTTTGTTAATCTTCACAAAATATATATATATATATATAATACATTATAGATCTTTTAAGCGATGCATGGAAAACGTGCGTTCATAAAATAATTAACATAGGTACTATGTTATATACCTGTATATCTTGTATCGTATCATATGTACTATATATTACTCGTGAAATGCATGCATAGACAAGTAGATGCTACATTTTTCACCAATGATAGAGCATCAGTAGCAGGCTGAGTATATTAATCAGCCACATAGGCTTAAAATCATAGAAAATATGACATGTAGCAATCGGTAAAACAATTATCTTTTTCAAAGTAGGGATGCGCTAAGTAAGTCAGATATATCATATATCAGTTTGTTTGTTGTTTTTTTGTTTTGCTCTGTGCCAATATTCAAGTAGCACAAAATATATATATATATATTTTTAATTTTTTTTAATTTATAAAATAAAATAAATTAAAAATTGCACGAATTGGTGCACAACATTTTTTTATCAAATAAAACATATTATACACATAGAAAACCAATTAAACAAACATTAAACTGTGGACCACCTCCTGACAAACTCAGAGCATCGCCACACATTACTACTGATTTTATGAATTGGAATGCAATTTGAGCGATGACAATCCTGAAAAAATTGTTTTTACACAATTTGGATCGTTATATTAGCGATAGCTAGGCTGCTGCTGATGCTTTAATTAATCGGCCTAAGAGAGTTTTTTCAAAATACCAAACCTTAATCGTGCTTCCTCTAATCCCTTTGTAGAACCAGCAAATGCTGCTACATCCACTTCGTTTTCTCTTGGTCTACTGCGATAATAATTCAGTGGTGTCAAAAATTAATAGAGAGGGGTTTGACAACTTTTCAAGGTAACATTTATATGGATTGGGGAGTGAAGAATGGCATTTAAATTTAAGTAGTTTTCCAATTGGTAGTGTGGTCGATTTGGTTATGTGAGTGGGTCGAAACTCTTCATACATCCAAATTTTACTCACACTAGTTATATAAAAAAATGTTGAATAGTCCATACATCATTTGTTTTAGTTTGTAAAATTTCGACTAGCTTTCTTGTTTCCATTTTGCAAACGAAATAAGAGAAACAATGAGTATGAGTTTTCTCACAGGTGATTTAGATAAAACCCCCACGGTTTCTTGATATTAGACTTAAGTCGTCTGATTTACCAAATATGCAACATTGTTCTGAGTTTTCTCAAGATACTTACTAGTCACTGATTTAACGTACTAGAATAGTCGACCATCGTGCATTTTTTTTTTAGTTTAGACGCCAACAACTCACGTGATTTGCACGTGTGGTCATAAAGGGTATTTTAGACTTATTCAAAAATCAAACATGCTTGAACTGAATCAATTGCAGTTGACTTCGGTCAAACTGTAAATTCAGGACCAACGTTACATATTTGGTAAACCAGGGGACTTAAGTCTAATATCCGAGAGAATTCTGTAGGAGTTATTTCTAAATCACCCCTATTCTCACCAATAGACATTCCTCTGTAAGAATCTTATTTCCACAATGTATTTACGGATCATGTTATTTTCGAAAGACCTTGTTTTGATCTATAAAACAATATGCTTTGTGTATAAAACAAGATGTTTTTGAATCATTGAGTGATTAAAATATTGAAACCAAGCTGTAATCAGTCATCATTATATGCTTAAATAAAACGAGAAAAATGTTAGAAATCTAATGGTGTCATTTGACCCTATTGGTTCCCCAAGCTTCACTCCTCACTCCAAACTTAAACCCCCATTTCTTTTACTCTCACTGCATCTCTCTCAAATCTCATGCACTAATGGCAACTCTGCATTTCGCCCCTTCGCGCACGCCTCTGCAACTCCTCACAAGTGTGAAGACTGTCCTTCCGCTAAGTACGAGCAATGAAGCCAAACCCAGAAGCTATTATAAGAACTCTACAATAGTCGCCGCAGATACAAAACAATCAATGGTTGAGATATCCCGAAAACCATCTCCCATTACTACATTCGAGAAGCCTTTAAAAGCCGCTCCAGCTCTACCATATACACCACCACCTCCCCTACTCGCTGTTTCAGTCGATTTGTTACAGTACGAGAGTGGGTATCTCGGTGCGGTGCCGAAATGTTGCAATGTGAGAGATGGAAAAGACGATGTTAGTGAGATTACGTACTTGACAAATATTTTGTCCGCGAAGGTTTACAATGTAGCTATGGAGACTCCGTTAGAATACGCGACGAAGCTATCTGAGAAAGTTGGAGCTAATATTTGGCTTAAACGAGAGGATCTACAATCAGTAAGTTTTAATATATATATATTTTTCAGTAATTTGTTATTTTAGGTGTTAATGGTTTTTAGTTTTGATAAAGCTATGGTTTTTAATTTTTATCATGGGTGAATTTGATATATACCCCGAAGTTTATATTGATATTAGTGAAGGACCCCGGCTTTTGCCATTTATTGTGTTTTAGCATGTTTCAATTGACCCTGGTCAAACTTGTGAAAACCCACTCTTACCCTTAAACTAAACACGCATCTAATTTAAAATTTTAAGTTAACACTTATTGTATATTATGATTTTTTTTTAATGAAAATGATAGTTTGGTATTTAAAAAAATACACATAAGCTTAACTAGGTTAATTGCGGTCAACTGCAAAAACTGAACCGAAACACAATAAAGGGCAAAAGTCGAGGTCCTTTGCTAATATCATCAGAAACAAAAACAACAGGGTGTGCCAAATTTACCCATCTTGGATTTGATAGGGCGATATTACTATATCAAGTGAGGTTTTGTGTCCGGATTAAACTGCTAGCGAAGTGATACGAAATATGCTTTATATATTTTTTAATAGAAAAACGTCGGTCCCAACCTCGACCGACTAAATAAATTATTATTCTTTATATTATTGATATTAATAACCTCTTTATATAAATTTTTCGAGAGGCAATCAGTAATGGGGAAGACAATCAAGATCTGATAGGATTTGTTTTTAAGATTTGTTGCGCTACAAAAAATGAACATCATATGGCCTTATTATTTAGCAACCTATCAATGTTAATATTGATATTATACCCACCAGACATTCCCATCTACCAGAAAAATGAAGGAAAATTCTCATTCTTCTTCGGCGAGATTACAGAGATTGTTTGTGCAGTTTGAAACACGCAAACAAAATGAAAACCAAGGGCATTTCTTTCCCACTCATGCTTTGTTTAGTGGTGCAGTGTCATAGTGCTTTAATTTGTTTTCTAATTAGGTTTATAGACCATCACTATTAACAATTATATAAAATTTATGAAAGAAAATAGAATAAAAGTCGTAACAAGAGGGCAATATTATTGTACGGCAATCGCCTTGATATGGTTAATATGAGTGGATTATGCTTTTTTCAATGAAGATGTACGACTAGGCTAGAGTAAACTTCATATAATTGTTATTAAACCTTTGGAAAATAATGAATATCTATGAGAAATATATCTTATGGCCCAGAGTACATTTTTGGTTTTGGGTAATACTTAGTTGTACACAAATAATGGCCACATAACAGTGCCCTGTGACGCTGACTAGTGTCCGATATAATCACCGCCTCTTGTTTTCTAATTGCGAAGTAGAAAATAAACTAATTCATTGACGAGAAGGTGGACTAATTAAAGTGTCATTTTAATAAAGATATTGAATGTTTTGTTTTTTGTTTTTGGACCAGGTTAAAAGCTTAAAATGCCATAAATTAACATTGCGTAAAAGAAATTGTTTATTCTCTTTCTCAGTAATTCGGTTCAATACAAGCTTTTATTCAACTGTTACTATCGCCACCACCACTACATAACATTGCAATTGATACTAATGATTATTAATCAACCTAATTTAGTCATTCCGCTAAACATATCAACATCCCCCCTTCATCTACTATGCCCTCCATCAGTCGCTTTGCCATGACATCCTAACTGGCCCAGTCGGATCCTCTGACACTATTAATCAACCTACTAAACCAGTACTATTGTCCGAGCACGCTTAACTGTGGTGTTATTACAACTCTCACAACCAATACTTAAAAAGGCCTAAGCGATAATTATGATGGATAATCACTTATGTTCCAAGAATTTGGACCGACTTTTCTACAAAGGTAGGGATAGGGATGTTACAGAGTATATCTTTTTGAAATACTGAACCCTCAATTTTGGTGAGGGTAAAGCCGACTTGATCCTCTTTTTACTAATTACTAGGAGAAAGCTCCTTAAATTCGACCGTTTCCCACCTGGTATCGGTACAGCTACACGTCAATAAATACCAAATTTCCAATTTCTCCTCCCCGCCATTCTCTCTGTCTGAATCAACAATGGCGACTCACTCTCTCTCACCTTCGCACGTGCCTCTGCAACACCTCACACGTGCGAACCCAACCCATCTCCTTCCCCAAGCAAAACCCAGAACCCACAAGCACCCAACAATGGTTGCTGCACTCACAAAGCAATCAACGGTCGAGATTTACCCAAAACCATCTAAGATTCCTCCATTCGAGACGTCATTACAGACCTCTTCAGCTCCACCACCAAATCAACCCCTTCTCGTTGTTTCGACCAATTCGTTGCAGTACGAGAGTGGGTTTCTCGGTGCAATCCCTGAACCTTATGAAGAGAGCGATGGAGAAGATGATGTGAGTGATATAACGTATTTGACCAATATTTTGTCGTCGAAGGTTTACGATGTTGCGATTGAGTCTCCGTTGGAGTACGCGACGAAGCTTTCGGAGAATGTTGGGGCTAATATTTGGCTTAAACGAGAGGATCTCCAACCTGTAAGTTATGATTTTTTGTTTAATTTGGTGGTTTTGTAAGTTGGGTTTGTTTTGGGGGTTCTTATTTGGGTGTAATTTGGATAAAGTTTGAATTTTTGTTATGTGGGATTTGGTTTTGTAAGTGTGATTTTTTTTATAATATGTTTGGATTTGAGTTGGGGTTATTTTTTGTTGGTGAAATTAATTTGGGAGATTTGGGTTTGGTTCAAATTTCGTCTCCTGGGTTCAGTTTTGGAGAAAGTTTGCATTTTTGATGTCGATTTTTGGGTGAGTGGTGAATATTTATGATTTTTGGCTTTGTTTTGAGTCAAATATTTGTTCTTTTTGTTGGAATATGTTTGGGCTAAGATCGAAATAACATAACTTTAATTGTTTGTTTGTTTATTTATTTTATTCGTGATAATTTAGTAGGGTTCATTTCGATTTGAGCTTGATAGCTTCGATTTGGGAATATGTAAAATCTTGAGAATTGACGATGTTTTCGTCTTACAGGGTGGATACAGGGTAGGTTTACTTGTTTCTTCTCTGGTTCATGCCAAATTTCTCTAGATTGATTGTTGCTGACATTGATCTTAATCTTAGCTAATATGTAGAGACTTACCAAATTTTAAGTACGCAACTACGCATTAATGTTGTTTATGTCTTATTTGTTTCGTAGGTTTTCTCATTTAAACTCAGAGGAGCTTATAACATGATGGCTAAGCTCTCAAGGGACCAATTGAAGAAAGGGGTTATATGTTCATCAGCTGGAAACCATGCTCAAGGTGTTGCATTGGCTGCTAAGAAATTGAATTGTGATGCTGTTATTGTAATGCCAGTTACAACACCAGAAATTAAGGTATGATTTTATTCACCTAACATTTAACATGACTAATGTATATTGCAGAACTCGAAGAAAATATGTTATTTTTCTGGATGTATTGAATATTCTAAGGTACTTTAGAGGAAAAAAAATTAAACTAATTATCATTTCTTCTGGTAACCTTTATGCCCTAGCACTTACACCCTTCGTCTCTCCTTTGACATTTTATTCAGATTGCAGCATTATCTAAATAACTATCTACTTGTTCAGTGGAAATCCGTGGAGAGGTTAGGCGCAACTGTTGTCCTCATCGGAGACTCCTATGATGAAGCACAGACATATGCCAAGCAAAGAGCTGTAAAGGAAGGTCGCACATTTGTACCTCCTTTTGACCACCCGGACATTATTATGGGTCAGGGAACTGTTGGGATGGAGATTCACCGTCAGGCCAACGATCCATTACATGCAATAGACTCGTTGCATGCAATCTTTGTGCCTGTGGGTGGAGGTGGGCTAATAGCTGGAATTGCTGCTTTTGTAAAGCAAGTTTCACCCGAGGTTCGTGAGTTTCAAATTTTAAGTATCAGTATCTACTTTGTCCATCATTTGTCTTGCTTATGTTGAATTATGATTACTGGATTTTGAAAATTTCTTAGCAACTAAACTGTGCAAACATATATACATTTTATTTGTATTATTATGGTTATTCTGTTCGAAAAAAGTATATCGCCATTTTGTTGAGATACTTTGGAGCTCTACAGCCATGCTCCAATACCTGGATTTTTCATGGTAAAGTGAGTTCAATAATTGACTAATTCGGAGTACTTGTAGTGGTTGGCAGTTTACAAGCTGACTGTAAGTTAAATTTTGTTAGGGCAAACTCTGAAGAATTAAGAAAAATACGTTTGAACTCATGTAGTGCTTCATGATGATACCGGTTGTAGTACCGCATAAAGGGTTCCCTGGGGCAAATGATGTTAATTTTTATCTGTTGAGTTCCTGGGAACTTACTTCCTACATTCCATGGTTAGAACACTGGAAACCCCGGCCATGTATGACCAAATAAATCGTAAGCTAGGAGCTACAATACAATATTTAGCGATTCAATAACCTGTATACTATTGCATTTTGAATAAGACTCTTTTGCCATTAAATCACATTATATGGACTGGTATATTTCAATGCATGGCTGACGATATTTTCATGAAATGTCATTAAAAAAATTAAAAAATTAGTACTCATACCTTCTGGACATGCATTTAGAAGGTTAACTAGATGAAAGAAGTTAAACTTTTTTCTCTATTTAATTGTTACCTTTGTGTGATGAATTATTTATTAGGAGCGCATGCTTATCATACGTTTTAAATAGGTAAAAATCATTGGTGTGGAACCTGCCGATGCAAATGCAATGGCTTTGTCGTTACATCTTGGGCAAAGAGTCATGCTGGAGCAGGTGGGAGGTTTCGCAGATGGCGTAGCTGTAAAAACGGTTGGAGAGGAAACTTTTCGCTTGTGTAGAAAGTGGGTAGATGGAGTGGTTTTTGTCAACCGTGATGCTATCTGTGCATCAATAAAGGTGCGTCTTTTACCTTTTCTATCTTTCATGTTGAGTTTTGTTTTGCTTACAATAAAGTTGTTGGATGTACTATATTACTCTAAAGGATGTGAAATGTCTATTGTAAATCGTTTGAGATGCTTGAATTCTGCGGTAAATCTTGTAAAAAAAAATCATAATACTAATTTTCTTTACACAAAATCTTAGAGGCCTTCATAGGTTTAGAGCTTGATTTCTAATTCTATATAATAATCTCCTTTTATAGGTGAAAGATGTTTTTCGCATTAGAATATTAGCCTTGATGCGTTAAACAGTCAGGCTTGCAAACATGTTCTTTGGTCGGTAGTCTATTATTTTGGGTGCTTGATTTCGTATTTTCATTTCATATGGAGTAAAAATGAGCTAACTTGGTTGGCTTTCCCTTTGTAATTTTTCTGTCTTTGTCTTCTGGCATTGCGATTCGGAATCTTTCAAGGCATTTTTATAAGCAACAAAATCTCTTGATATAAAATAAAAAGCTCCGTTTGGTTTATGACCTACATGGTATAATATTAAGTTTCCTTAATACAGCAATTTCTGTCTTTATCTTATCTATCCTGATATAAAATAAAAAAACTCTGTTTGGTTTATGACCTACATGATCTAATATTAAGCTATCTTAATACAACGATTTCTGTTTTTATCTTATCTATCCTGAATGTGAATGCATCAGTCAACTTAAGGCACAAATTTTCACATTGCAGAACATGTTCGAGGAGAAAAGAAGCATTCTAGAGCCAGCGGGCGCCCTAGCCCTAGCTGGAGCAGAAGCTTACTGCAAATACTACGGCCTCAAGGACGAAAATGTTGTTGCCATAACCACTGGCGCGAATATGAATTTCGATAGATTAAGATTAGTTACCGAACTTGCCAATGTCGGTCGGCAGAGAGAGGCCGTCCTTGCAACTTTTATGCCAGAGACTCCAGGGAGCTTTAAACGATTTTGTGAACTGGTATGCTCTGCTAAAATATTGATCTTTCAATTTCTTATGTCAGGTGTAATTTTACTATCCCATGTTTGTACTGATGTTTTTGTATTTTCAGGTGGGTCCAATGAACATCACAGAGTTCAAATACAGATACGACGGTTGTCAGAAGGAAGCTGTTGTTCTGTATAGGTAACTATTTCACGATATCCAACTGTAAAACGTAAATATGTTACTAATTTTTTTTCTTCCAATTTTCACTTCGGAGTAAATTATTACCCGTAAATAGTTTCATCTTTTTCATAGAAAAAAAAAAACAAAAAACTTTGTTTCCCATCAATCTGAAAACGAAGAAAAAACCCTACTTAATTATTTTTAGCGAGTTCGTCTCACCTGTGATTGGTAGTGTGTCATTGTGATATACGTGTAAAAGTACATTGTGTATCTCTGTGACGATGTCCGGCGGTGGCGAAACATGACCACTAATTTTAACTTCATTTTTTTTTAATGATTATTTGCAGTGTTGGCCTTCATAAACCTTCCGAGCTCGCAGCAATGGTGAATCGGATGGAGTCTTCTCAACTACGAACTCTCAATTTCACAACAAACGACTTGGTTAAAGATCATCTGCGACATCTGGTATTTTAACTTTTCATTCTTGTATGAATATTTATAGTCACTACTTTTCTTGGGTACACGAACTTCCAATGTCTGGAAGTCAGTAATAGTGTTTGTTCTATCAACGTGATGGACAAAACACAATGTCAGCAGGGGTCCTAAATCTTGTTGGACACAAACCATAAATTGATTTGATCTTGCCATGATAATCATAATCATTATTTTATACTATTTTTTCTATGATGCAAAGTTATAAGACTAATTCAATCTTGTTTTTTTCTTCTTCCAAAGATGGGTGGCCAATCAAATCTCGAAGACGAGGTGATTTTTCGATTTGTTTTTCCGGAGAGGCCCGGTGCTCTGAATAAATTCTTGAATGCGTTTTGTCCACTTTGGAACATTAGCTTATTCCATTACCGATCACAGGTTGGCGTCTAAGCTTTTCTTGGTTAACTAACAATGATAATGCACTCGTCTTGCTTGTTTCTACTTGTACTATGCTTCAAATTAGTAGACTAAATCAAATCAGGACTATAAGAGAAGATAGAGCACCTCTTGGAGGAGATAAAAGAGTGGCTGAACTTGAGTGCCACGAGTCACTTACACTGAAGTCTAGATTAGAAGTGAACATAATAAGTGTCTTTTTTGCTAGGCAAGGTTGGGTTAAGGCAGACTCCTACCAGATATTTTTTAAACACAAAAAGATATTTACATCCTAGTGTACAGCTTCTCTGTAGCATCATCCATTACATAATTTGAGAATTCATTAGGAGAGAGCTACAGGTTGTGACACATCTACATTAACTAAGAAGTCTGCACAAGTATTTTTCTCTCTCGCTGTAGATATGGAAGATCCTAAATTCCTGCGACCAGGCAGTCAATTCCTGATCCATTGGACGAGGAAGTGGCACTTCCAAGGGTGGCTGCCTCCTTCCTGGGTCAGAGAGACTAAAGCCTCTGAATCTATACCTATCCGAAATCCTTGTGAGTCCAATCTCTAGGCCATACTCAGTCATCTTAGCATAGTAAACATCTCATGGTAAATTATAGTCTCAGGAAGAGATTGACTAGCAAAGCAGAGTAAGAAATCACCTTTTTCATCAGTGAATAGGCCGTTGTAACCTCCACTGTCCTCATCAAGAGCTCCATCTGTGTCTAGAAGCCAAACTACAGCTGGAGGTGGATTTCATTTGCATCGGATAGGAGATTTAAACTTGACGGTAGGCTGATCCTCCAGTTGGGACATAACATATACTTCTTACAATTATCTTGGGCACTTAAGATTGTACAATCCATCTATCCCTGATATCGGCATATGTCCTCTTTGTGATGGTAGTAATAGTACAACATTTGTTGTTAAAGATCTTTTTGTTTCTCTCCGAGATGTGGGTGACCATGTCACACAATGCAATATACAGTGTTTAGTCGTTGGTTCATTTTGGTGGAGTGGTAAGCCAGGACATTCTTCCATATATCATCTGCCAACAAACATTGCATGAAGAGATGTTCAGAATTTTCATTAGAGGCCTCACTGCACGACCCCAAAGATGAGGCCCAGACACAAAGCAAGTCAGACACAAAGCAAGTCGGGCGAGCGGTTGCGAGATGAGCTCGGGGAGGTAATGGTCAAATCACACACAAAGAAGACTGATGCACATGTTTTTGAACCAGCCTTGAGTAGCCAATACACAATACAGAGTTTGGTAGACTGTAAACCCATGCCTAGGCACAACTGTAGCATTCCAACAAATTTCACTCCAATATACCTTGTTTGTTCTTGGTCTTATACTTTCAACTCTGTTAGCAACTGAATAAGCACCATCAGATCTTGGGGGTCCAGACATACTTATCTTCTTCCTCACTTTCATCAGAAATACAAGGCAGGTTCACCATAATATCTGCTATGTTGGGTAAGGTTTTGAGGTATAGCCTACCCTCCATCACTTGTTACATTGCTCAGTTTGGCATCTAGGTGAATATAAGAGTCATATTTAAGTTCCTCTTTGAACTGAGACTGTAAAAAACCCTGGGAATTCCATGAATTCTAGAGCTCATCCTCTCCACCAGAGGGACACAATACGTAGCTTATAGTTTAGTTGTGATTAAGGGAACTCCCAAAATTTAAATAGCAACTCTTCAACTTGGAGCCCTCAGCACATTGGCAATTATCTCTTCAGCGTTATCCTGAATACCAGCACGGTAGTTGGCAGGCCTGTTGGTGTTCATCTCCAGACCTGTGAGAGCATTAAGACGGTGAAGGCAAAGTTTGGTTGCTTGAGCTGAATTAACATCTCCATGGAAGAAAATTAGTAGGTCATCTGCAAAAGAGAGATTGGTCATTCAAGGGATTTTGCACCTTTTTTTAGCGAGGTAGCTAGGGTTAAGCAGACCCCACCAGATTTCATTTATAAACATCTGAGATTACATCCTTGGATACTTCTTCCTACAAGCATCATTTATACATAGTGCTTACAAGAACAGAAGAAAACTACAAGGAGAAATTTAAGAAAGACGTCTGAGATATCAAGTGTTGAAGCTATATGATTTGCAAGCTTGTTCCCTTCTCTATGTTTATGATAATTTTGTTCTCCACATCTGCCGTGATCTTCTATGCTATTCTTAAATCAACCAGGCAAGCCCAAGGAGGTTCAGTTTTCTTCAGCAATACCACTGCATATAGAGAATCTGACATAATGCAAAGACTCTTAAGCCCAAGCTTCTCTGCTAATATTATACCTTCACATATAGCTTTAACTTCAATTAACCCTATCCCAAGCTCTTGGGAATATTTTTTTGTTAAAAGCAATGGCAAATCCATTTTGCAGTCTAAAGATACCCCCATAGGACCTTTCATCAGCAAACAGCCATCAACATTTAGAATTATCTGACTATTTCCAATCAGATAATTGGCTTGTGACTAGATGACCGGTCACTTTCGGTATTTCTTTCTCGCTCTCACATATGAGCTGCTATCTCCATTATGCTATCACTTTTCCCAATTGCTATCTATCTTCATGTTGCTGCCTTTCTCAAGTCGTACCTTGCAATCACCAAAAATATCTTCCTGGACTCCAAAAAATCTACACTTGGTCCTTACTACTTGCATCTTTGTTTAATTAATTGATGTCATTATATGTTCTATTCAGTTGTAATGGCCATTTTAGTTATTACTTTCAATTTTAATCAGTCTTTTGAGGGTTATACAATGGTCAATTGAAGTATCAAACTAAAATGGGAACACCGTCGTAGATTTAGCCATAAAATCTGTCTTTAGGCTGCCATACTTTCAAAGAAAACGGAAAATATAATTTCAGAGTACCTAATCCAGATTTTAGAACAATATGAAGCATCACAATTTGTAATGCCTTAAGTTTTCTGTTTTGTTTTTTTATCTAAACAGGGTGAATCGGGTGCAAATGTCCTGGTGGGAATCCAAGTTGCAAGTTCAGAGATGGACGAGTTCCGAAGTTGTGCTAATAGTCTCGGATTTGATTATACTGATGAGAGCGATAATGCTGCATTTCGGCTTCTGATGGAAAACTATCAAAAGTAGTTTCAGGTAGAGCCTGATGCAATTAAGTTCGCTGCAAGCATCAGGCTTTTTTGTGTAATCTTATTTTACTAGGGTTCTTCGGAAATCAATTGTCTTTTTGGTGAAGGTTATTGTTGAGGGAAAAGTATTTGTAGTTTTTTTCTTCTTCCTTTTCTACTTTCCTCTATTTGTTTTCTCCTCTATCTTGTAATTTATTTCATTGAAGGGTTCCAATTTTTTCTTATATCTATATCTGATCAAAATTTCTTTGGAAAAATTACTAATTGTTAGGAATTGGGTTCAGCCTAAGGTGGAACCCAACTGGGTTGGGGATTCTTACTTAGACTCCTAATAAGCCTATAGACCATTAGGGTTTACAACAGGGTTTATGAGGAGAGATTGAGTTATTGTATATAACCTAAAAAATGTTAGTTTTGTAACCTAACTTTTGAGGATAGAGAATTTCAATTATCAATATATCTCTACTATTTTCTCATACAATATACTTTGATTAATTGATAGATAAAGTATTATCCAAAGAGCTAGTGGATTAGAAGGGATAAAAAGAGCTCTCCAAATCATCGTTTTCAAAAAAATTTAGCGTTGTGGAGAGATAATTTTTATAGATTTTTTTATTTTATTTATTATGTATTAATTGTTTGTTTTATGATATAGGATATCTGGATATGTATATAAGGATTAATGTATATTTTTTTTTTCGGATTTAAAAATGGCTATTTTAGTGGTTTTTTATTCTTGTGAAATGGTTGTTTTCAAACCAAAATAACGATTGCTGTGGTTATCGGATTGACGCACTTTTAATTTTGTTGCGTATCTTATTTCACAACAATCATATCTATATATGATACGTCTTCGGGAGATGTCTAGTCGCCGGGAAATTGGCGTGGAAACTGGGTGTTCAAAAACCATTTTTTTACGGCGTATTATGTCATGCTGACGTCAGCTAGCATTTAATATTTTATTTATTTATTTATTTTAAGATAAAATAAAATTATTACCTCATGATGATGTCATCTGATCCAGATCTAATTTTGGAAATTAGATTTGGATCAGACATGATTTAAAAATCATACTAGATTTGATTGCTGATGTAGTAGGGAGGCTGGCCCCACAGTGACACGTGTCAAGGACACGTGGTAGTGGGACCTACACTACTGATGTGCAACACATGACAGTGGGACCGACACTGCTGACATGGCAGGTAGGGTCTACCCATACTGACGTGGCATGACACGTGTCAAAGACACGTAACATGCTGACGTGGCAGATGGGGTTCTCACACGCTGACATGGCATGACACGTATCAAGGATAAGTGACATGTTGACGTGGCAGGTAGGGCTCACCATACTGATGTGGTAACACTATTTTTAGGTGATACGTGGAAGTTATTTTTGGGTGACACTACTGTTGAGGTGACACGTGGCAGGTGGTTTGATCGGGTCAACCCGGTTCAGGCCTTGACTCAGACCAAGTTAGACCGGTCCAGGACCGGTTCAAACACTAAATTGTCTCTAGAGAGCTCAATTTTTGGTTAAATTTAGTCAGAAATTTTTAAAAAATTTATATTGACTGGACCTACCTCATTGGGGACCCATTTTTAATTTTTTTTATGAAAAATATTTTTTAAAATGTTTTGGGAATGAGTGCCTCGTATAGGAAAACTGACTAACTTATATGTGATATAAAAAAATGGATTAATACATATTTAAGTATCTTACGATAGCTAATATGATATTAATGATATTCCCCTATGATATTAATTATCATGATCAGGGATCAAAGATAATATGAAAACCAAGACTAATTTAGAATACGACTGAGTCATATCTAAAACACAGTTAATTGTCAAAGACAAATAATTAGAGCTCAATTAAGAATTGACTTAGTCTAATTTCTAAAAACTTGGTGTTTGAGGAACTAATTTTTTGTATCTAGGTGCAATTAGATGTTACATGATAACATTTAGATGTATATAAACACTAATAACAACTTATAGTACCCTAAAATGTTAGTTTAAAGATAAGAGTAATCTACCTATCTTATGAACATAACAGACTTCGGGGTCGGACCACTTGTCAGCTAAACATCTAATACCCCTCATATTCGTAGCAAATAAGGTCATTTGGCTTAAATATATAGACCTTGTAGAACTTTAGTGAATAGAACACCCTAGTTGTCAGTAAGGAGCACACACATCTAGTGGTTTTGAATATCAATATTGGCTAAAATTATATTAAAACGCACATCTAAGATTAAAATCATCATTTTACAGGGTAAAATTGAGATTTAATTATTAGAAAAGAATTTCATGAGTATAGAATAAGAACAAGGTTCAACTATAACATGATTAGGAATCATTTATTTTATGCTATTCTAAGTACTATGATCTGTCTATAATGTATTTGAAATGTTTATCAAGAATTGTTGCTAATTACGATCTACATTTTACATAAACAAATGTTTGCGAAACTCAAGAATGTTGAATTCCCTCCATTGCTGCTTACTGGAACTAATTACCTCACTTGGTGTATTGACGCTGACTTGTTATTGAAGTCTCTAAGTCTACAAAAGACCATCGTCATTGGCAACAACGAAGATCCTATCGACAAAGCAAATGCTTTGTTTATCCTCCGTCACCATATTCAGGATAACCTAAAGACGGAATACCTCAACAAGGTTGAGCCAGCTGACTTATGGGCAAGCTTGAAGGGGCGTTATGGTCAGCAAAAGAACATCATGCTCCTAAAAACGACGCACCAATAGAACAATCTTCGGTTCTAAGATTTCAGGACCGTCGTTGATTATAACTTAGCAGTCCACAAAATCACTTCTACACTTGAGCTGTGTGGGAAAAAAGTCACTGATGCTGAAATGGTAGAGAAGAAGACTCTATCCACTTTCTATGCTAGTAATATTGCGCTTCAAAGGCAATATAGGGGAGAGAACATTTCGACCCACAAATTTTTGATTCAGCACTGTTCCTCTCTGAGCGGAATGATGAACTTCTGATGAAGAATTGTGAAATACGGCCTTTTGGGAGTGCGCCGTTGCCCGAATCACACCATGTTCAGTTTCGGGGAAACAACTATGGCAATCAAGGACGCAAATATTGAAAGGGAAGGGGAGGATACAAGGGAAACAGGAAGGGCGGGAACCAAAAACCTAATGGCCCTAGGAATGGTAGAGAATTTATGAAATTTGGCAAACCAGGAAATAGGAAGAAGGAAAAGAAGTTAGATCTTGGATCTCATTGCTTTAACTGCAGTGACACATGGCACTGGGCACGGGATTGCCAGTCACCAAGGGTGGCTAGAAATAACAGAGTCCAGACCCACCACACAGTTATTGACACTGACTCCGCCCCTATGAAGTTCGTAACGTCAGACTTCTTTGGCGATACTGATGTCGGCATGGATCAACATACGGAGTAATTTGTAACGATATCTCAGTAGATGTGTGATGCCACAACAGAGAGCACTAGGAGTTTTTTTTTTCTCGCAAAGATTTGATTTACTTTTTGTTAGTATTTTTGATTATGTTAGGAACAAATCATTTATGTTTCAATAAAGTGCTCGTAATACACATGAGATTTTTATTTTGTTATAAATTGTGATTATTCAAATTATTGCTTGGGATAGTAGTTAATTTGTTATATATAGAATTTTTAATATGCTATATATACAGGTAGCCCATGGATCTTTCTGTCTATAGAGCACTAATTGATAATAGGACGAGTTGCGACACATATCTAGTTAATAGTAGTATTATACATTCGATCCTTCGAGATAAACAGTATTTCTTGAACTTAACCACGTATGTTGGGGATATTCAAACTATTACTGGGTCAGCCAGTATCATCGAGGGCTTGGGGAGTGCCACAGTATTACTCCATAACAGTACGATACTGAGTATCTAGACCGCGTAGTAAATCTCCCGAGAGTTTACTAAGCTTTAGGGACATACACGATAACGGTTATCAAGTAAAAACGATAGGCAATGATGATAATCAAATTATATGCATTACCTATTCGCCTAACAGTCAAGAACTTATATTAGAAAAATGTCCAATGTATTCCTCAGGGCTTTATTCTATTGCCTTTAGACATGTTAAAACATATACAATCACTAATTTTTCTCCGTTACAAGAGAAATGTTTAGGATTTGGCATTATCGTTTCGGACATCCTGGACAACGAATGATAAGGAAAATTATCATTAGTACCTCTGGACATTCACTCACGGGAGAGAAGATTTGAAATTTGCAAGATTGGCCGTGTAACGCCTGCTTTCAGGGGCAGCTTATAGTCCAACCTAGTAAGACCAATGTGGAGTTAAAATCTCTAGCCTTTCTCCAACGTATCCATGGAGACATTTGTGGACCTATCCATCCGCATAGTAGTCCGTTCAAATACTATATGTTATTAATTGACGAATATGTGAGATGGTCAGACGTTTGTCTATTATCATCTAGGAATATGACATTTTCATGGTTGCTTGCCTAGATTATCCGATTACGGGCTCATTTCCCGGGTCGCCCAATCAAATCTATAAGATTTGACGGCACTAGCGAGTTTACCTCAAAGGCTTTTGTTGATTATTGTACGGCTAATGAGATAGATGTCGGGCATCCAGTACCCCATGTTCATACTCAAAATGGGATGGCCGATAATCTAATCAAGCGATTATAGTTAATCGCTAGGCTACTGGTCGGAGCCCGGTGTCGCCCATCTCAGACATTTGGATGTTCCCGTATAGGTGCCAATTTTACCACCACAACATACGAAGATGGGCCCAATATCGGCTCGATATTTATGTGGGTTACGATTCACCATCTATTATTCAATACTTGGAACCCACTGAAAGTTTATAGTCGCTTGAGGCTAATCAATTTCGATTGTTTTAGGTCTAAATCAAAAGGTCCATAAACCTTTAAATTAATGGCCTATACTTAACCTAAATCAAGCAAGCATATGGAAATTAAAGAACACAGACAAAGATTTTTAGCCCTGTGGGAAACCTTTCACAGGAGAAAAACCCACAGGTCCCTGTCGAATCACCCGACAGCTAAACAATCCACTATTTGAAATCAAATTACAAAAGTATGACTACTTACAGACTCGATAAACACATCCCGTGGTTATCTCTCTTCTAATCACGCTCCGTGTATTCAATTCCGCGTTCTCGTAATGCCTCGCTCCAATCTCCCGTCGAAGCTCCCAAAACTCAAATCGCTCAAGCTCTTCAAATCACAATTAGGGTTTCTTGATCAAAGATGATTGATTCAAGAATTTAGAGGTTTAATTCTCTCTTGAATCACTCAAGAACAATCTCTCCTCACTCTAAAACTCAAGCCCTCGAAAAAATAGGTTTTCTGAAAAGTTAATTTAAAAAAAAAAAAGAATTCTCTTTTATTAACAAAACTGAGTTTCGCGATTCTTACTCGAATATTTTCTATTATATTCGAATATTTTTCTACTGTTGACAAAAATCGACAACTAGAAAAATAATCAAAATTTGAAAAAATTTAAGCTGGAAAAAAATATTCGAGCAAGATTAGAAAATATTCGAATATTTTTCTACTGTCGACAAAAATCGACAACTAGAAAAATAATCAAAATTTGAAAAAATTTAAGCAGGAAAAAAAATATTCGAGCAAGATTAGAAAATATTCGAATATTATTATTCTGCCGAAAAATATTCGAGCAAGATATAAAATATTCGAATATTTTTCCTGTTTTCAAATAAACTCTGTTTTATCATTAAACATACATTTTTCGTATTTTTCATACTCCTTAGAATACTCAGGGCTTGATATTCTAGAATGAAGAGATAGAAACCCACTTACATGTTCAGTGTCAGTCCAGCTGTAGTCGCTCCATGTACACTCACTGACGACGGATAACCACGAGATAGTGCCGACACCCATACTAGACACTAAATAAAACAAACTCCAAAATAGAAGTTTCAATTTCCCTCTTTGGTTCATTTTGTGTCAAAACTAGAACTAGGTAAGAAAAGAAAAAAATACAGACTCTATGGACTGACTCACTCACTGAACATCCATCTACAAATCAACTATCCTCTGTAATCCCTGCACACTAAACAAGGTATATAACGTAACCATTCACATTCAAAAATAAGGAATTCAGAGTACAAAAATTACTTACCTGTTCAAAAGCATCTCTCCCCCTTTTTGACACAGAAGAACAAAAGGTAAGTGGGGCAATATTTGATAGACCAAGATAGATATAACAGGAATGGTTGAAGAAAAAATAAATAATAAAATCATGGAATATAGTGATCATATAACGAAAGCTGAATAGAGAATCCATGAAACAAAAAACTGTGAACACATAGCAAAGTCACCACAAAAAAAAAAAAAAACAACAAAAGAGAATAAACATGCCAAAAAAAAAAAGACAAAAAAAATCATCAAAAAGCACAGGGAAATTTTATTCGAGCAACCTCTACCCTTACTCGAATATTTGTATGCTGAGTGTTCTGGTTGTTTTTATCTCAGTTGTCTTTAAAACCAAAAATTAAAAAAATTCTTTTCTTTCAAACGCAGCAGCGCATCCTCTCTCACTCTCTAACTGTTTCTCCAAGTTTACACCTCTAAAATCATCAAATTTCTTACAAGTTTGTGTGCTATTCATCGTGAAAATCCATCTCCTACTCGAATCAATTCCTAATTTCACACTTTGGGTCTCCAATTCAAGGATTTTTGTCGACGCAGTCGTGATTTTAGGGTTAGTTTTTTTTGGGGTCCTTCATCGCTATTTCAAGGTTGGTTCTTCACTCTCTCTCTCTTGTATTCACCGTACTCAATTGCATTGTGTGGTTATTAGATTGCATTGCGAAGGATATTAGATTGCTTGCGAAGGATTAGTGTTGGAGGAATTGTTGGAACTGTTTGGTTCATTGGGTTGTCACTGTGATTGGGGTGTGCATTGTCTGGTTCGTCTGTGCAGTGGATTGTAGGATTGATTTTTGAGTTGCTTGGGGTGTGCATTGGTTTTGACAGTTGTAACTGTTTGCAGCATTTGGGTTAAGTTGTTTGGTTTCTGATTACCTGGTGTTGTGTCTATCTGTGATTGAGGTTTGCATTATTGTGTTTGAAGTTCCTATACTATCGAATTTACTGTGATATTGGAGTAGCTGCGGAAATTGTTTGGTTGCTGGAAGGTTCTGTGATATTGGGCGTGTTGGTTAGGTTGGGGAAGTGGAGTAGTTTTTTTTGCTTGCAGGTGATTGGTGTGCTTGTTGGGTTTCTGGAAGACTTCTTTGATATGGGGAGGGCAAAACGTCCTGAGGATTCAGTTCCTATCCTTGCTTTGAGCAGTGAGTCTAAACGGAATAAGACGACTCGAGGCACTAGGACGGGGCCTAGTCGTGCTAACCCTCTAGGCTCTCGAAGAGGAGGAGCTAGTGGCTCTGGGGGGGTCTCGTGCGGGAACATGAGACAATGACGGGGGAAACCACGACATGATTCCAAATCCCCTAAATTGGTCAGTATTTAAGTTGAGAAAATATCAGAAGGAGGTAACACTTGATGAGGCAGATCTGTGTCTGAACCACTACGAGCTCAAGCCGATGTTTGCTACATTCACTGATCGTCGTTGGACGGGGATTTTTTTTTTACTGAACAGTCTCAGAACAAAAGGGTAAAAACAAAGAATTTTTGGTAGAAAAGAAAAAACATATTTTAAGGCACAAAGGGCTGCAAGTGGATAAAAATAGGGTTAGACATAACGAAGGCCAAAAATGTGTAGCAATAAAACGCCTATTATCATATCTTCGGTTGAACACAATCACTTTTTCGCCTCGAATCAAAATAGAGAATGTTCTATTAAGCTAACTTGAACTTGAGGTTACCATTTGACAATTGAGCACGGAAATGAAATGAGATCAAAATGAGGAGACACTATTAGAACACTTGAAGCTAATAAAGAAGGCCAGATCCTCACATAACGTTAGGTACGAAGTCTCTACATGTATCTTAAAGTATACTATCAATGAGTGCCTATCTATCTAAGCATGCGATAGTTAACTGCCGTGAGAGAAAACAATATCCAAGTAAACACTATACTGAATTGTCCTAACATTAAATTGGACAACGTATCTGACCAAACATATAATAGTATGATAATCTAATAAAAGAGTGTAAAGAGGACGTAAGAGACATACCTAATCAATATAGCAAACGCCAATTGACCGTCTGAGAAACTCAAATCTCATAACATCTAATGGCTTGGTGAAGAAATCGGCTAACTGACTCTCTGTAGGAACATACTCAACACTGATTATCTTGCATTCAACAAGATCATGGATGAAATGAAAGCGAATGTCGATGAGCTTGGTTCTGGAATGTTGTTCCGGATTCTTGGAGATGTTGATCGCACTAGTATTATCACAAAAAACTGACATCGTCCCCTGGACTATTCCATAGTCATTCACCATCTGTTTCATCCAAATCAATTGAGTACAACAACTACCCGCAATAATATACTTTGCCTCTGCTGTGGATTGAGAAATACAATTCTACTTCTTACTTTGCCAAGCTACAAGATTATTCCCAATATAATAACATCCACCCGAGGTACTCTTCTTATCATCTGCATTACCTGTCCAGTCTGTATCAGAATATTCAATAACCTCTGAAGTTGTGTCATGTGAGTACTATAAACCAAAATCAGAAGTCTCACATATATAATGAATAATACGCTTAACAGCCTGTAAATGGGACTCTTTCAGACTACTTTGATAACGAGCACATATACATATACTAAACATAATATCAGGACGAGTATCAGTAAGATAAAGTAAGCTACCTATCATACTTCTATACGTCTTTTGATCAACATCCTTACCTGTCGAGTCCTTATTTAGCTTTGTTGTGGTACTCATGGGTGTCCTAGCATGTTTCGCAGAAGAAAGACTAAACTTCTTCACAAGATCCCTAGTATACGTGGATTGAGAAAGAAACATCCCTCTATCCATTTGTCGTATTTGGAGACCTAAGAAGTAAGTTAGTTTCCCAACCATGCTCATTTCAAATTCATTTTTCATTAAAGCTGCAAAAGAAGAGGTTAGTGAACTTGAAGTAGAACCAAATACAATATCATCTACATATACCTGAGCAACTAGTATCGCGCCTCCCTTCCGTTAGAGAAATAATGTTTTATCAACTCCCCTTCGAACAAATCCCTTAGCTAAGAGGAAATTGGAAAGTCGTTCATACCAAGCGCGATGAGCTTACTTCAAACCATAAAGAACCTTCTTCAAGTAGAACACATGATCGGGATGATGAGGATCTTCAAACCCTTTTGATTGAGACACACACTTCCTCCTCTAAGAGCACGTTCAGAAACGCACTCTTCACATCCATTTGATATAACTTGAATTTTTGATTACAAGCAAGAGCGAACAATAACCGAATGGACTCAAGTCTTGCAGTAGGGGGAAACGTTTCAGCAACATCAACCCCTTTTACTTGATTGTGCCCTTGAGCGATCAATCGAGCTTTGTTTTGAATTATATTCCCAAGTTCGTCATATTTGTTCTTATAAACCTATTTAGTCCCAATAACATTTGCACTTGAAGGACGTGAAACCAAATCCCAAACATCTTGACGTCGAAACTGCCGAAGCTCATCTTGCATTGCATGAAGCCAATATTCGTCTAAAAGAGCTTTCTTTACTGTGGTTGGTTCAATCACCGAGACATAACAAACACAGTGAACCATCTCATGGTGTTGGCTTCTAGTTTGAACCCGAGAAGTAGCATCCCCAATAATATCGGCATGTGAGTGATCCTTACAAACTTGATGCCATCCGGGTTGGGGTACACTTGGAGCAGGAGGGGATGTCGGAACTTGAAGTCGTGGAGTAGACAACGGTGAATCACTCTTGGATGTAGGACTTGATGCAAGAATATTAGTAGATGGTTCTAGAGTTTCCATTGTACAGTCATCTTCTCTCACATCTGTAGAACCAATGGTACAAATATCATCTACTACCATATTACAGGACTCCATCATCATTTTGGTTCTCAAATTGTAGACTCGAAATGCTCTACTATTTGTTAAGTAACCCAAAAGAATACCTTCATCACTCCGAGAGTCAAATTTCCCAATGTTTTCTCGATCTCTAAAGATGAAACATTTACTTCCAAAAACCCGAAAATAATGGACATTCGGCTTCTTTCCAAACCACAATTCATAGGGTGTGTTTAAGGTAAGTGGACGTAGATATACTCTATTAATAGTATAACACGCAGTATGAATGGCCTCCCCCCAAAAGTGTGCCGGAAGATCCTTGCTATGAAGAAATACACGTCCCATTTCTTGAAGAACTCTATTCTTCCTTTCTGTAACTCCATTTTGTTATAGAGTGATTGGAGCAGAGAATTCATGTTTGATCCCATTAGAAGTACAATACTCAATCACCCTAGTATCCTTAAACTCGCCTCCACGATCACTTCAAATTTTATCAATAGAGCAATCTTTCTCATTTTGGATTCGAAGTGATATAGTACGGAATCCTTCAAATGTGTTAGACTTTTCTCTCAAAAGTGCTATCCATATATACCGAGAGAAGTCATCTACCATTACCAAGATGTACTTTTTACCTCCCAAGGATGCCGTTCTCATAGGACCCATCAAATCCATGTGTGTCAGCTCAAGAGTCCGAGTTGTAGCAATATTGTTAGACTTCCTGTGAGAGCTCTTTGTTTGCTTGCCAACTTGATAAGGACCGCAAACCACGTTGCTCAATCTTCCCAACTTTGGAACTCCCCGAATCAGCTTTTTACTTGTAATCTTGGATAAATCATTGAAGTTTATATGTCCCAACCTTTGATGCCATAACTCTACATCATTCAGTTTTGCTTTGTTACATAGTATAACTTCTTGTTGAATAGCATAACAATTATCTGCGGTTCTAGCAGCATGCATCACACGTTTTCCTTGAGAGTTCGAAACTTCACATCCACCTTTGGAAAATGTAACAGTATGATCCGTATCACATAGTTGGCTGACACTTAAAAGATTCGCCTTCAACCCCTTAACCAAAAGAACATTGTCAATTACTGGAGTACCAAGTCCTTCGGCCTGCCCCCTTCCAACCACAGGAGATGTGCTTCCATCACCAAACGTAATATCACCTCTCTGAATACTCTCTAGATGACACACCAGTCATATGACGGGAACACCCACTATCCATATACCATTGAACTGACTTAAAAACATTCAGGGCAGTTAGTACAACCTTACACCTTATCTGAGGTGCCAAATCCATCTTTCGTACCCAAATGCTCTGAAGAGTTCTTTGACCTAGAGTTTCCTGTGCAAACCATCTAGATACATTCTCACGTTTCACGTTAGTAGACATTGCAATAGAATTATATTTATATCCATCAAAAGGGCGAACATATGATTGATAAGGTCCAACAAATCTACAGTACGATGCAATATGTCCCTTTCTACCACATAGACTACAATAGTAAATTTTAGAGTAAGAAACCCTTTGGGCATGATCATGAGTAGTAGATATTATGTTATGTTTAGGAAACGAGGTAGCAACAGTTGCTTTCACAAACTTTGTGATTTGGGGAGTCTTGGTACTAGGAAGAGATTCATCATATCCTAGATCCTTTTTGTCACTGTCTGTCTTTCCCATACATAACATTTTATCAATGTTCTTGGCCCCATGACAAAACTTCTCAAGTTTCTGCTGAGATAAAACTACATCAAGTTTGGCCAAACGAAGTTCGTCCAAAGTTGATTTTATTTTTTCTTTCACATCATTAACTTCTTTTTCTAGAAAAACAACTTTGTCACCAAGGCATTGTTTCTCATTCTCAAGTACCTCTATCTCGTGACTTGTACACCCAGTTTTGCTTTGAAATTTGCATGTAAGTGTATCAACTTGATCTTTCAAGACTTTGTTACGTTTACCTAATTTCATACACTTAGCGAGAGTTTTAGCATACAAGTCCTCAAGAGTCGGGTCATCAAACTCATCTTGTTCTTGATTACTCTAATTTTTATCAGAATTTTCAAGTTCAAAGACATCAAAATTACTATTGCCACAAGTAAGAAAAACAGGATAAGCAATAAAATTTCCGTTATCAACTACTTGAAAATGAATCTCATTGTTATTATGTTCATCATCACTGTCATCCCAAGTGACACGGATATTCATAGCTTTATTATTAACGCCAAAATTCTTACTAGGACAACTATGAGCATAATGACTAAACTTGTGACATTTAAAGCATTCAACTTGATTAAGGTCAGTATCACTGTTGGTCTGCCGGTTATATGTCTTGACCCGTTCATGAGGTCGCGATTTATAGTTCATTGATTGCCCTTGTTTTTGTTCTTGTTTTTGAAACTGTCATTTCTTTAAGATTTTTTGAAACTGCTGACTAATAAGAGCAATAGATGAATCTATATCTGAACCTTCATCATCATCTGAGATGAATGAGTGATCAACCTCTCTAGAACCCTTGGAAGAAGAGGAGTAAGATGAAGACTTGAAAGCAGCACTCTTATTCTTCTCAGGGTTCTCCGTCCTCATCTCAAGTTTAAACGTTTGTAATTTTCTAGCTAATGTATTGGGCTGCAATTTTTTTAGATCTTGAGCCTCCTCGATAGCATCGCGTCTGGACCTAAACCTCTTAGGAAAATACCTTAGGACTTTGCGAACAATCTGAACATCAGAATAAGGAGCTCCTAATGCGACACTAGTGTTTGAAATATCACTTAGCCTCGCATAGAATTCATCAAACGGTTCATTTTCATTCATTCTGATATTCTCAAATTGTGAAGTAAGCATCTATAGCTTACTTTCCTTAACTATATCATCGCCCTCATGAGTTCGAACTAGAATGTCCCAAGCTTCTTTCCAAGTGGTACAAGCAGAGAGATGTTGAAACTCACTTTGGCTCACAACCATAAAGATTGCATTGAGACCTTTAGAATTATAGCCGGCGGTATCCTTTTCATCCTTTGTCCATTGATTTCTAGGTTTCCAGACCTCTATGGCATCTCCTGGTGCTCCTTGCATCTCAGTAGGATGCGACCAACTATCCTCAATGGCAATCCATACATCTTCTTCGATTGATTGTAAGAATGCAACTATTCAGACTTTCCAGTATGGGTAATCTTTGCATCTAAGAGTGGATGACGATTTACAGGAGCTCTAAACTTATCGAAACTCATTATTCTCAAACGAACTATCCGGGATCCACGCGTAGGTTGTTAAACCTCAAAGCGTGACCGCTCTGATACCAATTGAAAGTTTATAGTCGCTTGAGGCTAATCAATTTCGATTGTTTTAGGTCTAAATTAAAAGGTCCATAAACCTTTAAATTAATGGCCTATACTTAACCTAAATCAAGTCGATCGATTATCTAAAGTCAAGCAAGCATATGGAAATTAAAGAACACAGACAAAGATTTTTAACCCTGTAGGAAACCTTTCTCAGGAGAAAAACCCACAGGTCGCTGTCGAGTCTCCTGACAACTAAACAATCCACTATTTGAAATCAAATTACAAAAGTAGACTACTTACAGACTCGATAAGCACATCCCGTGGTTATCTCTCTTCTAATCACGTTCCGTGTATTCAATTCTGCATTCTCGCAACGCCTCGCTCCAATCTCCCGTCGAAGCTCTTCAAATCACAATTAGGGTTTCTTGATCAAGGATGATTGATTCAAGAATTTAGAGGTTTAATTCTCTCTTGAATCACTCAAGAACAATCTCTCCTCACTCTAAAACTCAAGCCCTCGAAAAACTAGGTTTTCTGAAAAGTTAACTTTAAAAAAAGAAGAATTCTCTTTTATTAACAAAACTGAGTTTCGCGATTCTTACTCGAATATTTTCTATTATATTTGAATATTTTTCTACTGTCGACAAAAATTGACAACTAGAAAAATAATCAAAATTTGAAAAAATTTAAGCTGGAAAAAAATATTCGAGCAAGATTAGAAAATATTCGAATATTTTTCTACTGTCGACAAAAATCGACAACTAGAAAATAATCAAAATTTGAAAAAATTTAAGCAGGAAAAAAATATTCGAGCAAGATATAAAATATTTGAATATTTTTCCTGTTTTCAAATAAACTCTGTTTTATCATTAAACAAATATTTTTCGTATTTTTCATACTCCTTAGAATACTCAGGGCTTGATATTCTAGAATGAAGAGATAAAAACCCACTTACTTGTTCAGTGTCAGTCCAGCTGTAGTCGCTCCATGTACACTCACTGACGATGGATAACCACAAGATAGTGCCGGCACCCATACTAGACACTAAATGAAACAAACTCCAAAATAGAAGTTTCACCCACTACCGATGATGTATTTTTTTGTGAGATTCGCAGATTGTCACTTTGATGAGATAATATTCTCAGCATTGGGGGGAGATATGACAATCAATGCCGAGGATGTTTCCAAGATTAGCTGAAAAACACCATCGTTGTCTCATCTAGATCCCCTAACCAATCACAGTGACAAGGAAGTGCAGCGGATTCTATACTTATAACAGATCACTAATGAATTCCCAGATGTATTCAACGCTGCTGCTAAAGTAACCAAGGTGCATCTACTTGCAAGTAACGCACATGAACGATTTGATGTTCAGGGAACTGGTGTGCAACCCGCTAATTAATCCAAGCTGCACGTCATGAGAGGACTCCCCGCTGCAAAGAAGGACACTAAGCCGAGGGCTAAGAAATAACATAAGGGAAAAGGAAAGACTAATGGTGTAGTCGGTTCATCAGGTATGGAACCTCCCACAGACAGGGTTATAGTATAGCTAAGTATCCACGTAAAACATTAAGAGACAAACCCGGTGAGTCACATGTACATGATAATTGAGAGATCTCAATTAAATTTGTTTCTAATGGCACTACGTAAGATCATTCAGAAGTAGTAGTCGATGAAGTATTCACTTTCGCTGCTGCGCTCGCCATTAAGGATGATGATCCAGAACCACTCACTGTAGACAAATGTAAAAATCGTACAGATTGGCCAGAGTGGGAGACTGCGATCAATGCGAAGCTCAACTCATTAGCTAAACGTGAAGTATTTGGACCAATAGTCTTTAGGCAAGATGCCATCAGGCCTATCGGTTATAAATAGGTATTCATACAGAAACGTAATGAACTTGGAAATATAGTAAGGTACAAGGCAAAACTAGTTGCCAGGGCTTTTCTCAAAGACATGACATTGATTACGATGAAACCTACTCTCCAGTTATGGACGTTATAACGTTCTGTTACTTGATCACTCTATCAGTCGTTGAGAACGAGCTTGATATGCGTTATATGGATGTAGTTACTACGTATCTATATGGGAAATTAGATATGGAGATCTACATGAAGCTACCAGAAGGGTTTAAGCTTCTGGAAGTGACAATGTAGGGTTCATGCGGCACAACAGGCTAACTGAATATTTAAAAGTTGAGCGTTTTGCAAATAACCTTGTTTGCCCATGTGCTTTCATCAAGAAAACGAATACTGGTTTAGCCATCATTGTAGTTTATGTAGACGATTTGAATATCATCGAAACTCCGGGAAAGATCGTAAATGCTGTCGAATACCTTGGGAAAGAATTCGAAATGAAAGACCTTGGGAAGACCAAATTTTGTCTCAGTTTGCAGATTGAACATCTTGGTCGTGGCATAATCGTACATCAGGTGACGTATATCGAAATAATCATAAAACATTTCGGTATGGATACGGCACACAATGCCAAGACGCCTGTGCATGTCCGTTCGTTAGATGTGAACAATGACATCTATCATCCTCCAGACGAGGGGGAGAAACTCCTAGGGCCTGAAACACCATATCTAGGAGCTATCGGTGCTTTTCTATACTTAACATGGTGCACTCGACCCAATATCTTATTCACAGTGAACTGTTTGGCTCGCTATAGTTCTGCATCTACCCAAAGGTACTGGAATGGGATCAAGCACATTCTGAGATATCTCATCGCCACGAAAGACTGGGGTTTGTTCTATCCGAAAAGTAGCAAACAAGAAATTATAGGATACGCCGATGCCGAATATTTGTTATATCCACATAAAGGTCGATCACAATTAGGTTATGTGTTCTTGTATGGAGATATAACAATTTTATGGAGATCGGTAAAACAGACGAAGGTTGCTACATCCTCAAAGCATGTGGAGATTTTTGCACTTCATGAAGTTGGCATAAAATGTTTTTGGTTGCGGTCCATGATCAATCACATCAACGAAAGTTGCGGTCTAAGTTTTATCCAAGATAAACCGACGACTCTTTATGAAGATAACGCAGCTTATATCATTCAAGTTAAAGACAAATTTATTAAAGGTGACAGAAGGAAGCACAGTTCACTCAAATTTTTCTATATGCACGAGTTACAGAAGACGAATGAGATTAACGTCGTTCAAGTCCGTTCAGAAGATAACTTAGCTGATCTATTCACGAAGGTTCTTGTACATCCTAAGTTCAAGAGATTTGTACACGAAATCGACATGCAGAGTTTACATGATTTATTATCTCAGGGAGATAGACGTCAGGGGGAGTAATCTCGTTCTAATGTGGACACATGCATGTGTACTCTTTTCCTGATAGTACAGTTTTTATCCTAGGAGGCTTTGATAAGGCAACGTATACGCATTAACAACCCATACGGGGCATATGATTGTACCTTTTCCTTGCACATCTTTTTGCCTAAAGGAGTTTTTCTAGGCAGAGGTTTTGATGAGGCAAGTCGTTCTGGTATGGAACACCCCAAGGGGTAGTGTTAGGGTTGAATCTAGCCCAAGGTAGGAACCCAACTGGGTTGGGGTGTCATACTGGACTTCTAACAAGCCCATAGACTATTAGGGTTTATAGGGAGAGTTTGAGTTATTGTATATAACCAAAAAAATGTAAGTCTTGTAACCTAACCTCTGAGGATACAAAGAATTTTAATTATCAATATATCCCTACTCTTCTCTCATATCAATATACTTTGATTAACTGATAGATAGAGTATTATCTAATATTAATATCTTAACTAATTGTTAGTACGTGAAATGTGTATTCAATCCTTAGTGTTAAAAGTTTTTCGTAATTCTATTGTACTTTTTCAGTTTTGCCTTTTCGAAATGTAGACATTGAACACAGTGTCGAAGTGACTAAACCATGAAAGGGTCGGGATAATAGCCACCCCTGAAAAAAGGTAATGTCAACCCCCAATTCCTCGAGATTCTCTAATGCTTGACTCGAGGACTTTAAACAAAAAAGAAAAGAAAAGAAAAGAATAAAAGAAAAGAAAAGAAAAGAAGAAAATAGTAGAGGCAGCCCTTAATATCTCTCTCGTGCCATCTCTGCTTTTCTCTCTCCTTTTCGGCATCCTCTCTCTTCGACGTCCCTTTCTCTTTCCCTTTATCTCCCTTCCCTATTTTCTCTGACTATGTATCACTCATTTTCTAAGATTTAATGTCCTGCAAGTAGTTACTTACAAAAGAAAAAAAATGTAGTGCAAGTTGCAACATACGGTGATAAAAGGTGGTGTAAGTAAGATAAGTTGATAAAAAGTAGTAGGGCAAGTATCAAGATAAGGTAATAAAAAATGGTGTATGTAGCACCTTGCAGTGATAAAAAGTAGTAACAAAACTAACTTACAGTGATAAAAAGTAGTGTAAATAGCCACTTGCGGCGATAAAAAATAGTAGTGGTGTAAGTAGGAATAGGCGCGGAGCCAACATTATCTTTCAGGGGGTTCAAAATGGGGGTTCAAGGGTTAAGCCCTAATTTTTTTTAAAGGTTATTGTACCAAGGGAAAAATACCACGTACATTGATTAAAAATTACTTCTAAGTTGACGTTGGGCCTTGAACCCTTGTCTAGGGGATTGCACTATCAACGAAGAACCAGTTAGGCTACAAGCACTATGTAATATTATTTCCAGGGGGAAAATCTTGTTTAAATGATTTTTTTTTGTTTTGGCAAAATGCTACCTCAAGGGAGGTTTCCCGACGGCCAGGGGGTTCAAGTGACCCTCCTGGAACACCCCTGGCTCCGCTACTGAGTAGGAACATACGGTAATAAAAGGTGGTGTAAGTTGCAACTTGAAGTAATACGAAGTAGGAGTAAAACTAGCAACATACTGTGATAAAAAGTGGTGTAAGTAGCCACTTGCGATGATCAAAAGTAGTAGTAGTGCAAGTAGCAATATACGGTAATAAAAGGTGGTGTAAGTTGCAACCTGCAGTGATACAAAGTAGGAGTAAAACTTACAACATACGGTGATAAAAGGTGGTGCAAGTAGCCACTTACGGTGATAAAAGCTCGTGTAAGTAGCCATATGCGGTGATAAAATTGTACACTCTATTCATTTGTCCACTTCATGATAAAATAGAATGGCCATAAATTATCCCAAAAGTATGGTTATGGAGCCATTATACTTAATTTTGACAAAATAACTTACTTATCATGTTTTTACAAATACTTAACGTTATTGTTGTGGTCAACATTTTGAGTTTCGCCCTTATTTTGCATTTTGTTTGTAACAAGGTGGTGTATCATTATTAATTATCTCTCATAAGTACTTGGATCTTTGAGGTTGCAATTGTTCATTTTGTATTACATATTTCCCTTAAAGTAACCACATAACTGTGTAGAATAGTTCAACATCCTTTCTCAAATGTTTGCCGATTACAACATTCGAGTAATTTTTTATTTATTTACCGTAACTAGCACTTTACGGTGTCTTTCAAAACTTAAGTAGTTATAAACCGAAAGTTGTCACTTACGGCGAGTCTAATTACCACATCTTTTGTCGATCTTTGATCCCTGTGATTTCAATTTTCAAATCACTGCAAATCCCTAACTACAAGTATCTTGAAGAGAGGGAGAGGGAGAGGGAGAGGGAGAGGGAGAGGGAGAGGGAGAATGAGAGAGTTATGTTGATGAGGAGATTAATTTACGGTGACGGAGAGAGGAAGTTGTATAGTTAGAGAAGATAAAGTGATGAAGGAAGAGAAATACTCTTCAGAGAGAGAAAGAGAGAGTGATGTTTGATGTCGGAGAGAGAGACGCCAGAGAGAAAGATAGAGAAAAGCCAAAGATGGAGGAGAGAGTGAGATTAGGGGCCTACCTCTACCCTTTCTTTTATTTGTTTTATTTCTTTTCAATGACTTTTTCGGGGCTGGCTATTATCCCGACCCACCATGAAATATTGCAGAGATCAAAATCAGAACTTTATCTTTGAGACAGTGATATCACTTTGAAAATTGGAACCTCATTGGTCATTATGATCGTAGTACACCCTGTTACTCCATCGTGTTATTGACTTGGTTACTAGATCTGCCAAAATTCTCAGCATCTACTAGAGCATCTCCTAAAGTACCTCACTCACTTGGTTTTTGAGGTGCCACTTAAGATTTTCGTCCCCGAATCACTCACTTGGTTTTTCTCCTAAAAATGCAAGGTTGAGCCTTGCTTTCCAAGGTGAACAAGGCGCAACGTTGTTTTTTTACGTCCCAATCGGGCGCCTAGCTTTTTTTAATTTTAATTTGTTTAAAAAAAAAAAATTCAAATCGGGTGTCTAAGATTTGGGCGCCCAATTATTTTAAAAAATAAAAATAAAAATCAAATTGGGCGCCTAGTAGTTAAGAACCTCATGAAATTTTATTATTATTTTTATTATTTTTCAAAAAATATGAAAGCGTATGTTGCATAAAATTGGACCTCACATAGTTGAATGTTGGTTTTTTTCACCCAAGAGTGAGGTATTTTAAGAGATGCTCTTAGAGAGGGTACTCTGTTGGTTAAACCAGTAGAGTGGTGTCACTGTTGTTTATAATCAGGCTAAAATGACTATTGTAATCAGTTATAGTTTTTTTTTAGGCAAAAAGAAAATATTATGAAAGGCCCAAAGGGGGAAACAGATTTTACAAGGTTTTCAGCCTCCAACGGTGAATTACAAAAAATAGGGGGGTTGGTAGCTCCCCAAGCTGCAAGAAAATGAGCTTCAAAATTATATCTACGATCACAAAATTCAAAACGGAAGTCAAGAAAGGATGCTGCCATCTCTCGAATGTCCGGAGCCAAGGTAAGCGCTCCCCAAGAGAGATCCTCAGAACACTCCCTGAAAGCTCTGACCAAGCGAAGGCAATCTGACAAGAGAAGAACCCGATGTAAACCACTGCTCAGTGCTGCCTCCATCCCTCTCAAAACCGCAACCGCTTCTGCTTCTTCTACGTCCCCTGCCCGCAAGGAGTCGTAACCTGCATACAATGTAAAGTTTAGGTGTGTTTTAATAATAAGTCCCGACCCTCCGGGCAAGTCCAATTTGGTCCACGAAACATCCACGCTTATGACGTGCCATCCCTTGTGGATCTGCGGAGGGGGGGGGGAGCGGGGTTGCTTTGAAATAGTGTGAGAGGGAGAGAGTCTATAATGACTCAAGCAAAGAAGCTTTGCTCGCTTCAAAATTTTGTCAGGCAGAGAAGCTTTGCCCTCAAAGATGAGCTCATTTCTGCTGGTCCAGATAACATACATAATAGTGCTAAGGGTGCTGCAAAATTTGGAGAGATTAGAGACTCCTTTGTAAAGATGGTAACAACGGTGAATGATAGTATTAATCGAGTCAGTGTAACACCAATTACTAAATTCGATCACAAGGTCAGAGTCATACAAGATGCTTGCGAGCTTTGTACAGGAGAACAGGGCATGAGCAGTGGTCTCTGTCTCCGTATCACAGCGGGGGCAGTTTGTATTCCAAACATCATTGCCATTCCATAAGTTGTACCTAGTGGGAATACCATCCTGGACGGCTTTCCAAAGGAAAATTTGTATCCGGTAGGGGACCTGGAGTTTCCAGATGATTTCCCAAGCGATACCAGTAGTCCCCACCGGTTGGGCCTGGGGTTGATTATTAGATTTATCCTGGACAGAGTGGGAATAAATAGATCATACCGTAAGGATCCCATTCTTCTCCTTAGTCCATCAGAGGACATCCTTAGCAGGGTGCTTACTAAGCAGGATGGAAATAATGATGTCGGCTATGTCCGAATGAAAGAGGGAGTAAATAATATAATTTTTCCAAGTGCGGCTATTAGGCCAGATAAGGTCAACGACTTTGGTGATGGTCCTAGAGCGGGAGGCAGGGCCAACAGGCCAACCAAAACGGATACCAGGGATCCAAGGTTCGAGCCAGAAGTCCACGTTGTCACCGTTTCCAATATGCCACATGAGCTCTGGCCAAATATCATTTCTGTCTTTGATGATGCCTTTCCAGATCCAGGAGTCCGTAGGTTTGGTTATGGCAAGCATAGGTGAAAGCTTTGGGGGGGTATTTGGCCTTCATATTTTACGCCCAGATTTTGTCGGGTTCTTTGATGATGCGCCAGAAAAGTTTTGCCAGAAGGGCTTTATTATGATTTAAGGTCGTGCGAATATTAAGGCCACTAGTTTTTAGAGGTTGACAAATATTCTTCCATTTGATAAATTGGGCTTTGGATTTGCCCTCTTTGTTAGTTTCCCAGAAGAAACGAGCGTTAATGGAGTCCAGCTTGTTGCAAATTTTTTGGGGAAGGGGAAAACAAACATAAGGAAAGAAGAAATTGCTGAGTTAACAACTTTAATCAGGGTGAGTCTGCCAGCCTGGGAAAGAAATTTTGTTTTCCAACCCTCGATACGGCTGGACACCCTGGAAATAATGTCATGAAAGTTGTAAATTTTGGACCGATCAAAGTTTAGCAGAGCTCTGAGGTATTTGTCTCCCGAAGTATCCTTTTTGATGTGCAGGATCCGCTGAATGAGTCTGTGGTGGCGGTGGTGGCAGTTCTTGCTGAAGAGAATGCAAGATTTGTCAAGATTTATCTCTTGTCCCGATACCTGGGTGAAGGTGTTGAGGGCGTCTTTAAGTGCTCCTGCTTCATCCAGATTAGCGTTACAGAAAACGAAGCTGTCACCGGCGAAGAGGAGGTAGGAGATAGGGGTGTTGTTTCTCACAATTTTTATACCATGGATGTTTCCCTTGAGCTCTTTATGGATGATAATTCTGGAGAGGACTTCCGAACAGATGAAAAATAGGGATTGGGAGAGGGGGTCGCCTTGCCTAATGCCTCTGCCAGGTTTAAGGAAACCGAATAGGGTACCATTGAGGTTAAAAGAAATAGCCGTGGTAGAAATGCATTGTTGGATCCAGGCGCACCACTTATCGCAGAAGCCCATGGATTTCATGGTGTCATCCAGGAAACTCCATTCAATCCTATCAAAGGCCTTACTCAAGTCCAGCTTTACGGCCATGCAGCTGAATTTCCCTCTCTTCTTTTTGAGAGTCGTCAGCAATTCTTGAGCCATGATTATGTTATCGAAAATCTGTCTGCCCGGGATGAAGGCGTTTTGAGCAGGAGAGATAATCTTGTTGAGGAGGGGTCAAAATCTGGTGGCTAGGAATTTGGAGATGATCTTAAATTTAACATTGCAGAGGCTGATGGGTCTATAGTGTTCAGGTTTATCGGGGTGCTTCTTCTTAGGAGTGAGAGTAATGTTCGTGTGATTGAACTCAGCTAGATGGTTTCCCGTTTGGAAGAAAGCCAGGGTGGCATTAAAGAGGTCTTGCTTAACAGTGTCCCAGGATTTATGGTAGAAAAGCGAGGTAAAACCATCCGGTCCGGGAGATTTATGCGGGTTCATAGAAAAAATGACCTCTTTTATCTCCTCCATAGTGGGGTCCTGGGTAGGCAGAAATTTTTTGTCGTCGGTGATCAGCTTCTCCATAATGTCAAGATCTTGGATTTTAATTGGGGGGGCTGCGAGGGGGTGAAAATGTCGTTATAGTAACTGATAAAGGTGTCCCCAATATTGTTTCTCGTTTGACCCCAGGTGCTGTCCGGTTTCTGAGTTTTTCTGATCTCATTGTGTCTTCTACGACCTATGGTGGATAGGTAGAAGAATTTTGTGTTCCTGTCACCTTCGCTAAGCCAGGTCTCCCGGGATTTATCGCTCCAAAGGGATTCTTCGTGGTTCAGGAGGGTGTTAAGTTGGTTTTGAAGGTTCTGCTCCAAGGTGATATTATCCTCAGTCATTTTATCCTTCTGTGCTTCCTTAATCTGGTTCCTGAGATGATGGATATTGAGGGTCATGCAACTGAATTCCCTTTTGTTCTAGGCCGTGAGCTCAGATTTAGCAAAACGAAGCTTTTTACACAGTCAGGGCGGCTGAGATCCTGATTGGGGAACCGCCCAAGCCTTGTCAATGATCTCCTGGTAATGCGCGTGCTTAGTCCAAGCGGATTGGAAATGGAATTGTTTGGGAAGTGTGTGGTGGTTTGATTCGGTGTTCAGGACAATGGGACCATGGTCCGATCTGATGATAGGGAGGTTCTGGATGGAGGCGTTAGGGAATAAAGTGCTATAGGGGATTAAGACCAGGGCTCGGTATAGCCTCTGTTTGATAAGATCCTGACCTCTACGTTTGTTGGACCACGTAAACGGGACACCCGTGGCTCCTAGATCAATCATGGCGGTATCGAAAATGAATTCTTCCAAGGGGTTTGGGGCCGAGGGGTCAAAGGCCATTCTCCCAAATTTCTCTTCCTTGCAAGTAATACAATTCAGATCTCCCATGATGATCCAGGGAATCGAAATGGATGTAGCGAGATTGGCAATGAAGGCCCAGTAACTGGCTTTATGAGCCGAGTCAGGGGGGGCATAAGTGAAGGAGCAGAACCATAGAATCGGCTCCGAATCGGGTGAGTTGGAAGGAGCGTGGGAAAGGATGAGTGCGTCGATACTGTTGGGGGAGGAAGCGAGGATAGTGAGATTAGTGGTAGAGCTCCACGCAAGCAAGAGCCCACCTCCATGGTTCGAAGTAACTTTAACACAGTGAGAGTGAGGCAGGCCCATACTACTGAGCTTATGGAGGGAATCTGGGTTAGAAGCTTTGGTTTCAGTAAGAAAGATAATGTCAGGGTTGAGCTTGGAGTTGTGAGCTCTCAGCTCCCTAAGGGTAGACTTTTTTCCAGTCCCTTTACAATTCCAGGCTATGATAATCATAAGTCACCGAGGGCCGTTATCGGGCCCACTTCCAAGTTTTGGATAATTGGGGTTGTATGAGATTTCGTTTGGGTGGTAATGTGGCTTATGGGAGTAGGCATGGTAGGAGCAGAATGTCATTTCTTAGGGCAAGGAGGTTGCGTGAGCTTAGCGAGTTTATCCTGGTTTAGACCAGTGGGGCTAGAAAGCCAGCTCCGCGCTCTAGAAGTGAAACGGCGTCTCAGGTCAATGAAATTTCCTCTAGTATCTTCTAGATTATGGCTAGCATGAGCTCCATTGGGAGCAGCCTTCAGTTTTTGTTTTCGCCAAAATTGGCAGATCCAGTGAATAATTCGGCCTGTGGATCGACCTTGGTAAGGATCTATACTATGCATATTACTCCTGGCCGGATGATTAAGTTTAGAGTATAGGTTGATAGTCTTGTTCCATTGTTTGGGAAGAGCCTTAGTGGTATTATCGTTTTCCTTTTTGGACCCTTGTGAGGCCGGGTCAAGCGGATGCTCTCTTTTACTATGAGGCCAAACCTTCTTAGAAGAATAAATGTGTGTGTCGGTGTGTGCAGACAGCCCTATAGCAGCAAGTTTTACGGCCTTCATTTTAGTTTTGATAGCTTGTTTAAGGCGTCTCCGATTATATACAAAAGGTTCCAACGAACAATATACACTCGAAACGGCTTTGCAAGCATGAACGGGATATAGAGCATAATCATACAAGTGCTTGTGTGTGCCAAACTGAAATTGAGATATGTTAAACTGAAACTGAGTTAAGGTACGTACCTTGGTAGGGCCGGGGTGTTCCCCACTAGCGTCGTCTGTTATGAGAGTGTCTCGTTTCTGTTTGGTTGATTGTTATTTCTTTGTGTGGCTCTCGTAATCCCTTGTTTCAATGTCATCTTCAGGAAGAGGTCTGCTTCGTTGTGGGTTGCTCCGACCGGGTTGGGAGTGGCTGTAGCTGCGGTCCGTGCCGGCGTCCGCTGGGAAGAGGTCGGAGTGCCGTGGTGTTTTCCACCCATTACTGTCCGTGGAGGAAGAGTATCCCACCTCTAACGGCTCTGTTTCCTCTGAGGAGTCATGTCGGGCTGAGAGCTGAGGGAGAGAGCTGGGGTTGGTCGGGAAGACATAGTGTGTATTAGCCGGTCGTTGTGTGGGTCTCAGAGGCCTAGCAGGGGTGGGCTTAAAGACAATTTGAAAACTCTGAGCTTTATGGGCTTGGTTTGAAGCAATGTCCCGAACACTTTTGTTATTAGGGCAGGGCTGATCCGGAGAGTTTGATGTGGATTCAAACAATAAGGTTTTGGGCTTGATATTTGGGCTTGGGGTAAGTCTGGGCTCGCTTGAGGGCTGAGAATAAACGCCGTCAGCGGGAGTGAGTTTGGGCTTGAAATGTTGGCCTCTCTGCCCTATGAATTCGTCTGTCGGTTTGGTGAGGCCCACACCCTGTTGGAACGGCTCTTGACAAATGAGAGGTTGATGTGTAGTGTGAGTGAAGTTTGAGGGCCCCGCACCATGTTCGTCATAATGCTTCCAACCGTTGGGAGTGATTTGAGTTTGAAAAAGAGATTTTCTTGTGGTTTTACGTAGGCAGCGCCTTGGGCAGTCTGCATGCAGGTTTTAGAAACGGCTCGGGGTCTGACATCCAAAAGAGTTAGGTTTTGCTTCACCGGACGAGGTGACCAGCCGGTCGGTGCTTGATCAGAGAGCTGAATGTTTGTATCAAAAGTCCTCCTAGCTGGAGATGGGTATTGTTCTTTCCTCGTCCAAGCTTGGAGTCTCTCCATTGCTCGTTGGAGAATCCGGCCGACGTTGTCATAACTGTTTTGTGGGTTCGGTGAGTTAACCACAAGGTCAGCCGGGACTGTTGGGATGTATGTCGAACAATTTCCACTTCCTTGGTGCTTGTCAAAAGGTTGATGTAGGTTGAACGACACCGAGTGTCGTGGTGGGTTAACTTGGATATGAACTCCAAAGGGAAATTCATATCTGCCGGTGACATTCAGACGATTGTGTTCATGGCAGAATGTGTTAAAACGTGTAGAGCGAGGGGATGATTAATAATTCCACAGAACTGGCAAAAGCCTTCCAATCTTTCGTACTTCACTTTGAGGGTGACGTTGTCGAAGCAGTCCGGCCTTGGTATGGAGATAGCGAGTACTAACGGAGTGTCTGTGGATAGCCGAACAAGGATCTGGGTGAAGCTAGTTTTAAGAGTTTCGGCCTCCTCCGTTTGGTGGTCATATCTCATGAACTCACCAATAGTATTGCCAATGTCGGTCAATGTATCAACGTCCATGAGGCAAACAGGCAGCCCTGACACCTGCACCCAACACAGATGCCCTTGGAACGTAACCTCAGACTGATGTAGAAGAGGGTTGTAATGTTGTTGGAGGATCGAGAAGCCATGAATGTTTGCTGGAGGAGTATTGAGGATAGTGTGTAGCTCGGTTTTGAATTGGAAATTTGCGATGAAAATCTTCGAATTTTGTTCGAAGGAGATTGGCGGCATACACGATATAAGTTTAGGCCATTCCCGCCTTCTATGTTCAACTGTTCACGTATGGATGGGAAGATAGACTTGAAAGCAATGGCAAATTTCCACTTGTTCTTGAGAGCTTCCCATTTTTCAGGGTTGAGTTTTAAAACAGGGATGGGTTCGTAGGTTGTGCAACTATTCATCAGTTCAGCAATGTCTGATTTATGTGGATCTTCTTCTGTCTCTTGCATGATACAGATTGGGTGACAGAAAACAACGGAAAGAGCAAGTCAGAACTCCAAAATGTAAAAGATGAGGAGAGAATGATTTAGGAGATAAAAGGAAAAGAAAGTGGTGGGGTCTGGGAGGATGATTTGATCATGGGTGAAGAAAAGGAGGAGGTGGGAGAGTTGTACGTAAGGAGGGAGGGAGGGAGCGGTGAACGTAAGGAGGGAGGGCTTAATCAGTTATAGTTCGAACACCTAGAAAACGTTTCCTGTAGTTTATAGTAACTAAATCGATCTTTGCCACCACTAGAGCAATTGACAGATGCCGAGTCCTGCTAAATTTCGGCTACAGAATGGGCCAGCTTAGGGGTTGTCCTGCCCTGAAACAATTAGACCCTTATGATTTTAGATTCAGCGAACAGACGGGCTAGCTCTGCCTCTCAATGGTGTTTAAGGCTAGCTCACCCCCACAATCTACCTGATCATGAAAATCGATTCGTTATCTAACAAATTACAGGCGATTATTGTCGGTTTGCTTCAATATATTCACAAATGTACATAAGATTAGGTTGAGTCGAGATTTCTTTTTTTGAGATAAGAGAGGCAATCAACAACAGTGATAAAGAAGCTTAGAACAGCTACACAAACATTCCTGAACAAGACACGCCACTTGTGGTAGAAGACTAGAAGGCCACAATATTATAGATGGAAAGCGTGATTTTGCTAATAAAAGTTGAAACCACCACCTTTATTTTCTCTCACAATCAATTCTAATGAAACTAACTCTTAAAATTTGGACAAAAAAAATTCAGAACTTTTGGTTTGTTTTTACCTAAAAAAGGCGAGAAAATCACTAGCTTTAAGTGGTGCATATCATGCTTCCTTCCCTTGGCAATATATGTCAGACTTTCTTCTTCAAGTTCAAACACTACTAATAATTCTTTCCTTCCTACTTAAATACCACTACTCTTGCCTCATTCAGTAACACTAATCCCTCTCTCATTCTTGAAAAAAATGGGGGTTTCAAAAGTTACTTTGAGTGGTTTTCTTCTTGTTCTTGTTGCTATGATGTTCTCTGGGGGTTATGGGCAACCACTGGTTCCTGCACTAAACATATTTGGAGACTCCGTTGTTGACGTAGGCAACAATAACAACCGCCTTTCTCTCGTCAAGGCAAACTTTCCTCCTTATGGAAGAGACTGGGTGGCACAAACACCAACTGGGAGATTCTGCAATGGGAAACTTGCTACTGACTTCACTGGTATTGTATCTCGAAAACCCTTTTTTTCTTTTTGGGCTACAGTATCTCATGTTTCTTTTTCTTCTTTGATACAGCTGAGAACCTTGGGTTCACTAGTTACCCACCTGCTTACCTTAGCAACCAAGCCAAAGGAGAGAACCTCTTAACAGGCGCCAATTTTGCCTCAGCTGCTTGTGGTTATTATGACACGACTTCACGATTATACGTAAATAACCACTAATCTGTCCTCCTTTCTTTATCTATGATAGATGTGAATGTAGTATACAGTCTCTCTGAATATCTATAATATGGTTGCAGAATGCGATTTCATTGCCACAACAACTGGACCACTACAAGGAGTATCAAGCAACCCTCACCAGTATTGCAGGACCAGAGAATGCTTCTTCTATAACCGCTGGTGCAATCCACCTTTTAAGTGCAGGGAGCAGTGACTTTGTTCAGAACTATTACATCAACCCTTTCCTTTTTGAACGCTATACAGCTGATCAGTTTTCAGATGTAATCATGCAGTCCTTTTCAGCTTTCATCCAGGTAAACCTATGAAAACTTGCAGCGCAAGAATATTGTTTTGTACACTTCACTGAAAATATGTGCAGGGGTTAAGAAAATTTACACAATTGACAGTTGCATAATAGAAGATTTACTACCAAAACAGTACTATTATCAGATAACTATTTAGGACTTCTATCCAGACAACTAGAGGAGATGTACACAAGCAATATAAGCTCCACCTAATAGATTACAGATTACTATGAAAATAGTCTTTGAACTTTGATAAAGTTTATTCTCTTTTGTGATAGAATTTATATGACTTGGGAGCGAGGAAGTTCGGAGTGACGACCCTTCCACCTCTTGGATGTTTGCCAGCTGCAATCACCTTGTTTGGGCAGGGAAGAAACCAATGTCTGCCAAAGTTAAACGGGGATGCAGTGTCATTCAATGAAAAATTAAACCTTACTGCCCAAAGTTTGCAAAGTAACCTCGAAGGTTCAGTCATCGTTGTCTTCGACATCTATCAACCTCTCTTGGATCTCATCATGAAGCCTTCAGATAATGGTACTTGTAGATTTTTTGTTGTTACATGATTAAACTGGGACAATTTATTCATTTTTTTTTGTGGAGATTCATGTGTAACAGGGTTCGGTGAAACAAGGAGAGCATGTTGCGGAACGGGGACAATAGAGACGTCATTGCTTTGCAATTCGAGGTCCTTAGGGACATGCACCAACGCATCAGGATATATTTTCTGGGACGGATTTCACCCATCAGAAGCTGCAAACAAGGTGCTAGCTGATGCTCTTCTTCTACAGGGCATCCCCCTCATCTCATAGGCAGCAAGTCTCCCTCTCTCCTATTGCTCTCTCTCGCTCTCTATCAAAATTATTGTTTTCATTCTTATATAGATAGCTGCTATAAGTAATATATAGATGGCTTGGTTGTTCAGAGTTTGTTCTTTCATGTTGTAATGTGGAGTGGAACTTGCTGGAGAGTATGTAGAAACTCCAGGGTCTACATTTTTGGAATGTACTGATGCTCATCTGTTAATGAATAAGAAAGTTCGATTTAAGAATTCCTTAATTCCTTGTAATTTCACGATTGTTTCTAAGATGATTGAACATGGACCAGAAACTGTTGAGTACCACTAATACCCTTTGTTTGCGAGTAACTTCAACGCCCACTCCTATCATTCCATGTGACACTCATTTAATCCCTAAATTTATTTTTAGACCAAAGTGTTGAACTTCTAAGCATTCAAGATGTATGCACTTATGGAAATACTGAGAAGAAGCTGATTTTTGGCATGCAAGTGATCCACGGATGGGTCATCCATTGAAACGATTACTGGATGATTAAAGTCCATCTTGTGCAATGAAACCAGGAGTAGATTAGTTTTAGACTGAAATGAATTTTAAAGAACAACTCTACGTTGGTTTTAAGCCGCCGTCTTTTAACAGCCTAGACAATGGTTTCTAATCAGAAGGTCGCAAAAGTTCCATTTGACAAGTAGAAGGCTTTAAGAAGACGAGACAATGATTCTGCAACTACCTAGAGTTATATTATGCAAAAAACTGGAGGCTTAAAAATAAGAGGCAAGAAGATAAAGCTGGAATGAAAATTTGCCAATTGTGAGAAGAAAAACATACATTATATGATTTATATTTACAGTTTGTTACAAAAAAGGTTTATATTCATTACGCTTTCCACCAAATAGAGGTTCAAGGACTCAAAAAAGAAAGATACTTTCCATCAAGAATAGCTGTACATGCTTCACGTACCTATGAAAGTTCAAATCCAGCATTTGAACTGATCGCATAGAGAAGCTTCGACCTCAAAGTGCTTGAACGTTTGTATGTTGGAAGCTGCAATTCACAATGAAACCAAAAATTCATGCGACAATTAAAATGAAGATGTTGATCGGTGTTTCTTAGCTATAGAACCTGGCAAAGGTCAGTTTTAACAGTAAATCAATTACCTTCAGTGTATTGTAGCATGTAGAAGCCGAGGGGAGGCGATCTACGTCCTGTCCTCCTATAGTTGCCCAAAGAGGGGCATCACATGTGACCTAAAAAGCAGTCCAAAAGAGCTTCAGATTTCTCTTGCATCTTAAATAAAAAGTGAAGGACTCAATCCCAAATGTCAAACTCAGCAGACCTGACCAGTATTTCTATACTTCTACTGTCCAACGCAAACTTTTATGCGTTATTACTACAAATTGTTTTAATGAAGGGGTTATAATCCAATAGTAACCAAATACAAAGATATGGCAACGTGATATCGGTTTGGAAAGTTGACGGTTTAGTGACACGATCCCAGTGTTACATATTGCAACGTGATAAGGTGGTGGGTCCTTGTCGCATATTGTAATAAGCCGACGACCTTTTTCAACTCTTCCATAGATGTGTTTACCGTGATGTAATCACGGACATATTATTGGGCCTGAAACCAATTGCTACGACCCAAACCAAGACACATGAAGTGCTGAAGCGGTGACCAACTTTTTAGAAAAGAACAGTTAAAACTAAATAGTCCATTAAACCCATCATTGCTAAACATATATACATGATAGTATCTTCCAAAAAACAATGGATGATAACGCTGAAGCACTATTATAAATTTACCATGAATAACAGAAGATTAATTTCATGAAAGATCAAGATCATACCTTATGAATTGTAAAAGTTGGCTGCAAGTGTTTAAAGCCAAGCAATGGAGCTCGGGAACAACTTGTCACGAACTTTAGAAGCATACAACGCTCTTCCGGCTCAAATCCGATAATAACCTGCAGTGACATGGTAGAATATTTTATCGCTCCAAAAGATAACTGAAATAAAGATAAAACACTAAGCCAACCAATTTGCTCATGAATCCCACAACATAGATATATTCATTTGATGACTCCGTAAGAATGAAAAAAAACATATGTACAGTCATCTTAACAACCCACAAACTCCAAAGAGACTGACCACAAAAGAGAACAGGCATACTCAATCTATATCAGAAACATGAGCAGATCAAGTTATTGGCGCCAATACCTCCCAAAAGATTTTAATTGTCCGGCTCTCAGCAGAATACCCCCCAGTATACCGCGTGTTGCTTCTTAAATCATCAACATCCATATCATGATTTCCACCTGAAAGCAACTGCATAAAAGCAATATAATTAGATATACATTAAAGTTCAAAGAAGCAAAAAATAAAAGTATACACATGCAAATTCGTATAATCATTATTGCTATATAAACTAAAGCTGCAGTTAAGAATTAATATCAACTCAAAAGTTATAGATTTTTATTCTTTTTTTCATGTTGTTTGAGGATGTGCCTCTAACAAAATGAATAACATGTACCTGATTGAATTCGTTCGGATTAAATAAGCTCAGCCAAGATGGCAAAATAATATCAGATAAGCCTCTATAAAACGCATTTGCCAAAGGCAACACCTGCACATACACCTCAAAAGCTATATTATCTAACATATGAATACATCGACTATCAACAATGTACAAACAAAAGTGACACCTCATACCTGTTTGTTAAGCTTATAGTCAGCAACTGCGTGAAGATAATGTAACTTGTTCTCATTTGTCACAGACACATCTTTCCCACCAGGTTTAAGTTCAGTGACAACTCGTTTGCCTAGTAATTCCTCAGTAACTGTAAAATCCAAAGTGAGATCCTGGACATCGCCATCATAATGCTGCCAAAAAAAGAAGTTAGTTAACCATTAGGCCATTCGGATAACCTATATTAGGCATATGAGAGTCAACCAAACTTAGTCTTCACTAGTCAGGTGAAAGTTGGTGGCACTCTACTTTGACAGGATTTAGCTTTTACTCTTTATAAAGAGTCTTTCTTTCCTTTTTATTTTATAATAGTTTTATAAGTACTGTTTAAGGATTTATGTCGATTCTCTTATATGAAGAACAATTTAGCGTGCGTGGAATCTCCTAGAATTTATATTTTATATTATATAAGTTTTTATTTTTACTCTTTTAACTTCTTATTGTTGGTTCATCATATTCTTATATCAAAATTGAGTAATACACATGCCCTGTGAGCCGAGGTTTATCTAACATCCTTAGATTTTTATGGAAAAACAAAGCATGTAAAGAGATAAAAAAAGATCATAAGCACAGCAGTTTGAATAAGTGAAGGAAAATCTGTCTTTCAGTTTTAATTATTTTTTAAAATTTCAAAATGCCATATTTGTTAATCTATAAGGAGACCCAGTTTATATAGCATATCCTGTTTTGGCCCCACGATTTCCGGATCGTGATATTATATAGATTTCAAAAAATTAATCTATGCCACAATTCAACAAACAAGAACTTCTGATAATCACTGGACTTGTCAATAACTTATTGTAATTTTGTTTATGCTTTTATTATTATTGCGCATTGACCAAAAAGTTTGGTTGGGTCTTACACCGTACTCCAATGGTTGAATCTTGTGAAGGAATACACTACAAGGATAGGAAGACAAAGCAGCTGGTTGCTGTAATCTTAAATATTTATGCTGTATTGCAATATATTGGAGTATTAAGTAGTGATGAAGGGGGTAGATTCAGAGATCTCATTGTGAGATGAAGGTTCTTGATTTTGGGGACTTTGAATTGCGCATTCCATATTGAAAATCATAAATTTGAGTGTCAGTTTTCAAAAACCATTCTTTCTACGGAAAAAGAGACCAATGCGACTAACATAGGTCACCCTCTATTCAATTAGAACTGTTGCACTTAACAATTACTTAATTGCAACAACACAAACTCGCATTTCATGAAGGATAGCAGCAGGAAAAAATAACTTAAACAAAAGGAATGAGAATTCATATTTAAACTTCAAATTTAATTTAGTGCCACGAAAGAAATTACCTTTAAATACATAAGATTTCTATAGAGCTCTGGATCTAGTGTTGATAACTCATCAAGAAAACTGTAGCGGCCTAAGAGCTTTTGTATAAAAACACGCGAGAAGGAATAGTCTAACAATATCCCTTCATAAAGCCCTTTGCCAACAACTCTGCCAAGGAACTCAATCATTTGCATGCCATTATCTAATAATCTTGCAGATGTATTAGGCATTAAAAGTCTTTCTGAGGTTGACGTCTGAGAGAATAATCCATAGCTGCGATAAAAAATAAATGTTAACTCCCTCAAAACCTAAAAGTGTTACAAAGGGGGAAAAAAAAACTAAAACTAAAACTAAAAACGAAGCTGTTAGTTGAATTTACTGCTGCAAATTTCTCATTCAAACTTACTTCGGATCAAATGCTGCTTTTGATATATCAGTTAAGAATTCTTTGGACAGCCCACCATAATCCAGACCAGCCTCTGGAAGGCCAGATTCACTAACAAATGAAACATGGATTTTTGATTTCAACCTTGATCCGAGGTTGTTTAACTGTTTGAACCCATCTTCAACGATATGACCCCTACGAACTACAATCTCTATTGATCCTGGGCCTAGTCCAACCCCTTCACCTGCCATTCTTCGAGAAACTTTCTCCAATTTGATAAATTCTCTGAACATCTGAACTCTGCATTATCATTTAGAGATGTTAGACAATTCAAGATCGTTCTAAAGCTTACTTTGTGAAGATGATTTACACCATGTAGAGCATATTTAGGTCATTTTGAGACTTCTAGCCTTAAAGTATATGGAGTATAGAAGTTAATAGCAAAATAAATAGAAAAAAGCAATTCTTAAATTGTAATCCTTTCAGAGAGTAACTAGTCTCATTGTTTCTGAAACTTGTTATCCATGCTTTTCATGAGAGAATTGTCATTTGCCCAAAATTAAGCTCAGAAAAAGCCACAAAATAAAAAGAAAAAGGAAAAGAAACTAGGATCACAGAGTAAGATATAGTGGCTAAGTAAACACAATCCATATTTGGGGGATGTGTTCAATCGGTATATTATTGCCAGGTCAGGTTAGAAATATTAAAGGAATTGCCATAGGAAGGGCCACATCAAGGATTCATGGCCTATTATGGCTAGAAGTATTAAAGGAATATGCGTCGCCACCAGTCGAAGCCTAGCTCCGCTCTGCCATTCAAATCATTCAATACTTCACCTAGCAGGTTTGGTTAGGCTACTAGGCGCCCTGACCTAAATCAAAAAACATGATTCGAGTTGCCGGCGACCTATGTAACATGGACACTCCATATTCCAAAAAAAATCCATGTCCAAACGTGTCGGACACTCGGACACACCGACACTCGTGTCGACACTCCAACGGACACTTCTTGCTTAGATCATAACCTTTTTGACATAGCTTTTAGAAAGTTTTCAATTCTTATACATGTTATTCATTATTTTTTGTTTGTTATTAGTCGTAAATTAACCCATAAGTTAATATAACCCATAAGTGCTGGGACTTGTTTGTTATTAGTCGTAAAAATATGTCGTAAATTAACCCATAAGTGTGTTAGATAGGTTAAGTAACCAACATAAGCATAGTAGAAAATAAGAAATAAAATTTTTACAGCCGTGCCCCCGTTTTTACATATTTTTGGGTCGCCGTGTCCGACACCCGTATCCGTGTCGTTGTTACCTAGCCGGCGACTAACAATTGGATTAAATTTTGGAAATGGTGAGAGTAGGAAAGTATTCTTTTTCGTTAGTGTAGAAGATATAATTCATAACACAAAAGAATCATAACAATCAGTAGGGTAAAGCATTAGACTGTTATGCTCATAAAGGCAGTGGGGAAAGAAGTGAGCATTAGCTTATTGGACACTCTTCGTCTTATCAGTTATGAAAGTACTTCATACACTTTTGAGCACTAGTAGAGCCAACCATTTCAGATTCGGAGCTCATTTGAGAGTAGTGGATATAGGGTTAAGTGCCAGAGGGATTTATATTAAAGATCTTCCATATACAATACTATTGGACATGAATGAAAGTAACTATTGGACATGGATGAAAATAACTGATAGGTCGTGGTCGTTTACATGTGCCACGTACCGGTCGTCTACACCTCACTCTCTTTCTATTTTGTTATTTAATTATTAGTTACTATTTTTTGGGAGCGTTCTAATTTTTCAACACAAAATTAATTATGATTTTTTTTCATATTTTCTAGATAAGAAGACCACAAGCACTGAATTTTGATTTTGAAGTTTTACGCTTCGATATAAAAATAACATGATTACATAAGATGGGGGGAAAGTTGCCCTGAGACGATCGATTTTGTGACGTTTCAGCCTATCAGATCACCTATGAGGAACTCTATAATTCTTATGTAAATAAATTGTCTATTTTTAAAGAAACCTACTTCACTTGAAGCTATATTATTCTAGAACTAGAGTTTCTAAGCTCTACTAATTTCTAATCGTGAGGAGTCTCCTTATGCCTATAAAATGAGAGTTCTCTAGTTGTTTTCTTAGGTTGTTTTGATGGAAATGAGAGTTCTCTAGTTGTTTTCTTAGGTTGTTTTGATGGAGTTTGTTTTTTAGGTTTGACTTAGTAGAGATATTCAATAAATTCATAGTTGATTCGTTAGTTTAATTGCTACATCTTCAATCTTTTGACTTCCAGGAGATAATTTGCATCACTAACAATATGATATTATTAAAGACTAACTGATGAAATTAATCTAGTACAAGCTATTGTTGCTATAAACGACCTATGTCTCTTGTGTAAACTCAAGGGGATATTTCCATCTATATTGGTCTTTATGGGAGGACTAAACAATGAGGTAGTTTGCAATTGTGTTCGTGATCAAGTACTCGATGGTTCAATTTGTACTCTTCATGTGAAGATAAAACGTCCGCTAGTGTACTTGTTCGCCAGATTATATAAGTCGTACCCAAATAGATTTTAGTATAACAAGCAGGAAATCCAAGATATTCCAGTTTGAGGAGTATCAAAGCGTGTAGGTCACAGGTCACATGGGTTTAGTTTAAGCCCATGCCTGGAGAATAAATCCACTAGTTATTTGTCTCTTGCCCAGAGTTTCACCAGATTTGAGGCCAGTCTTGGAATGTAGTTGGGATTAAAACCAATTTCGTGACAACTTATGACAACGTAGATCCGAAACATTGATGTTTGACAAGAACAACAGAATGCCAACTCCTGTGATAGAGAGAGAGCCCAAACGGTCAAACGTGAAAAAAGAGTTTAATAGTCTTGATAAGTCACGTGGTCATCACAATACCCACGTAGGCGGTTGTCTCTTCACCTTGTATGACTACTCTTTCTATTTTAATTATTTTTAAATTAGTTTATTTGATTTCTATTATAATTAGAAAAAGTCTCCTAATTATAGTCTAGTTAGGGTTTCTATTTGTGCTAAGTCTCTTCTTCTATAAAAAAGAGCCTAAGGTTAGTTTATTTCTTATGCTGGTTTGAGGGAGAGAAAAGACTTAGCCTTAGAGTTATGTAGAGTTTGGGGTAAAACTCATAAACCCTAGGTCTCTGACTTTATTTTTATGTGATTTAGTGAGTTTAATTCAAATGCGAGTTTTAGGTTAGCTTAATTGTATTGAGTAATTGATTCCGCGTACGTGAAAACAAACAACTTGGTACCAGAGCCAACAAGATTCTGCGGATTTTTTTTTACACACGACTGCTACAGTGATTTCTGTGTTGTTGCAGTAATTTCTGCAAAGCTAACAAGATTATGCGGGGCTTTTTTTTTTCTTTCTCTCGACGAACAATGGAGAAGAAAACGCCAAAGAAGCAAACGCAAGGCGAGCAGTTGAAAATGGTAGAAGAGTTTACCATGTTGCTTATAGAGTCTAACAAGGAGCTTACGACATCCAACAAGATGATGTCTAAACTACTTGGGGCGATACTTGCCAAATTGCGTGCCCTCACGAGTTCCGATGGTGACGAGAGATTTGTTGACGCCATTGAAGATGAAGTAGTAGTAGAAAAGAAGATTGAGGCGGGTGTTGTGACGAAGGATTCGATAAGATTTGATGGAGTAGGCTTGAAGATGAACAACTACAAGGAGACGGCAGAAAAGGAAGGCTGTCGTGCAATTGATGTTGTAGGTAGGGAAGACGGAGTGGGGCTTTGACAATTTGTTCGGCAGCGACGAATCCACATGAAATTGGGGAATTTCTTCTTAGCGATTTTGAAATCGCGAATTTTGTTGAAGACGAAACGGTATAAAAACACACGATTGGCGTTAACGGAGAGGAATTTCGCAATTCCTCTCCATTACTTGATTGGGATAAACCTCCAATCTTTGACGAGTTTCAAAAATAGGTAATTAATTCAGAGTTTAGTGATCCGTTTTTGCAAGGGTTTGAAGACTGTTCAAATCAAGATTTTAATCAATTTTTGGGGATTTAAAATAAAGTCACGCACGGTGTTTTTGGCGAAACAATTATTTTTTTATTTGCAGGCAAACAAAAAGGGTATGGCAAGTATCGTGGAAGGATTTGTAATTATCCTATGCTCAGAGTTGTTTCTTCTATCTTTAAAATTTGTGGACGAATTTTTCAAAGACGGGGAGAGTTGATAAGTTACGTGGTCGTCATAATACCCACGTAGGTGGTTGTCTCTCCACCTTGCATGACTACTCTCTCTAGTTATTTCTAAATTAGTTTATTTGATTTGCATTATAATTATGAGAAGTCGTCTAGCTAAGGTTTCTATTTGTGCTAGGTTTCTTCTCTTATAAAACAAAGCTTAAGGTTAATTTATTTCCTATGCTGGTTTGAGGGAGAGAAAAGGCTTAGCCTTAAAGAGTTCTACAGAGTTTAGGGTGAAACTCATAAACCCGATTAAGTGAGTTTAATTCATAGGCGAGTTTTAGGTTAGTTTAATTGTGTTGAGTAATTGCTTCCGCGTACGTAGAAACTAACAAGTCTTCTTTATTTAGTACGAACCTTTCATTAAACGGGAATATGTGAGGAGTAATGGTGACAATAGAACTCATGAGTAATTGCTTCCGCGTACGTAGAAACTAACAAGTCTTCTTTATTTAGTACGAACCTTTCATTAAACGGGAATATGTGAGGAGTAATGGTAACAATAGAACTCATGCTTAGAATAGTCACAAGATCCCCAGCTTTAGTAGAACTAGCAAATATCGCTTCATGAGCTCTAGCTGCTGCTGCAATTGGAGGCCGGCACTTCCTGGCAGGTGAAAGCCAAAGAGAAGGTGGACAAAACTGACGCCTGCAGTCTCTCTCATACAACAAATGGAGGCATTTCACTGATGCATCCATTAAGGGTTTATGCTGAGGACCATTATTATTATTATTATGAGAGACACCATTATATACCAACGTGTTAAGCACTGATGTTATTCTTCTCTGTTGCTCCAATGAGAAGGGCACCTAAATTCATTTGGGAAGTGATCAGTAAGCAAATTGAAATAGTCAGGAATTAAGATGTCAGATACAAGCAATATATCGGTAAGCCTAGATATAGAACATCAGAATAACAGCCAACATATTTGCTATTTTAACAAACCAAAATCACCAAATATTTTTCGAACATATTAAAGTTTTATATCCCGTAAAACCCAAAGGTGAAACTCCGTGATTTGTGTGTGTGTGTGTGAGAGAGAGAGAGAGAGAAAGAGAGAGAGAGATTTTGTGTGACATCTTTTGCTTTTGCTTTAAACTCCGCCGATCGTAAAAACACTCTTACAGTCGCCTAATATCGTATATTTTTTCATTTACTTAAAATATTTAACTGTCTGTAGTATTGGGATGGTTTAATCACACGGAAATAAACTGTATATCGCCCATTCGCCCTATATATGATTTTAACCAATATTTTCATCATGGGATTTTTTTAGTTGTAGGAGTAGTCTTTAGCTCAATTAGATATGATAGTCCCATATGTTGGTATATTGGCCAAGCTTTTGAACAATAGAAATAGCTAATAAATTAAACTTTCAAAGCAAAACTAGAATAGAAGTTCAGTACCTGTTTTTCATAGAACTCGATGTCGTCAAGAATCAATAATAGATGTGTATATGCCTCACAGAAAAGATGCAGCAGACAAGCCACGTCTTTTGATACGCCTTGTGGCCCCCGCTTAAAAAGTTCAATATCCCATAGCTTAGAAGAATCTTCTTCAACATTATTAGATCCATAAAGCCTATGTTCGCTATCAGTTGTATCTGTGATATTTATATTTGTGGGTAACTTTCCCGTGATTTTCTGCAGCAGATTTGCCCATTTAATCCCTGAATCTCGCAAGGTCTTTCTCTGTTTTTTTTCAAAACTCTTGTCATATTCACCCTTGGAAGTTCCACTCCTGCAAGGTTTGTTATCATTAGTCGGGTAACCAATGATACTCTCCAGCACCCCGAACAGACTAAATAGAAAGCCTGGGGTATAAGAAAGCATATTAAGAATAGGTGATGGCCCATTTCCGGGGTTTAAGGATGACAATATTCTCAACATGTATGAGTAATAATACGCCACATCAAGCAATTCGAATTTCCCCAAATCCCCCAATATTGGAACTAATACATCAGTCTTGATAGTTGCCAGAAGCGTCGAAAGATGCCATTGCTGATGAACCGGCCTAAAAAGATCGAGATATGAAATCTTCAAGGATACACCATTCACCTCACTCTCCAAAATATCTGGATCAGTAGCTTCGATAAACATCTCAGCGTTGCCTAGGTACCCACAGTTCTTCTTTGTGTGCTTAACACTCTCAAGCATAGGCAATAAGTTTTCCGCAACAACAACAGCAACACGAACATATAGAGCAACGTTTATACCTTGAGCAAACCACCCAGTACCCAAAGAATCGTTTTTGTTAGGTGTAGCCAAGTTTATAATGTTAGCAAGAAGCCATCCAACCGGTGAAACCCAGTTATTAGAACAATCAGGTTCTTTTGACTGGTCCAACTTTGTCATCTTCATTAAGATTGTCTTATTCGAGATCTGCCACCACCTGCCTTAGTTTGATCAGTTCCCACATGTTAAAATTATAACTTTCAGTAAGCCTCCTGGCTTACGAAAAATAAATACAAGACTATAACCAAAAATCAATTTAGACGACATAATATAAAACCTAGAAAATTTAATGAAAATGCAACTGTTGTGACTCGATAGCCTTACCAGTAGAGTCCTGAAGCATGCTGACAGTACGGAGTCGTGTTTCAGAGCAGGTACAAGAACTGCTGGTAAGCGTTGAACAAGCAATGGAATCGTGAGTAGAAATACACAATACTTTTCGATGGCATCTTCTCTATCCAAGTCACCAGAAGCAGAATCATTTGCATGCAACTCAACTTGAAAAGGTCGCAGAGCTAAATTTACTGCACTCGCAATAATTAAGAAATTGTCACCTCGTAATGAAATATCATAATCCAATTTACTAATGTATTCCCTAATACTTCTGTATAGGCCGTGCTTTCCGTTTGTAAGAGCTTTGGCTAAACTCGTCACAGCAACTTTGGCATCTTTGAGATTCTTTTTCGTCACACACTTCCACACTTTCGAGTCAGTTAAGACAACTACTAGACGTATTCCTAGAGAAGTAACACAAACAGCATCTTGATCATTTCGACTGCATTCGGACAGCATAAACAAGCATAATGAGATCAGCTTCTGCGTTTGGTGAAGCCACGCATTTCTCTCCACGGGTTTACCAATGGCAAGGGAGCAGAAGTTCACCTGTGAATCTACATGTTAATAATGATGAAAAGATCAGAAAAGGGTAGTTATATTGCTACTTATCATTATTAAAAAAAATGTTAAATTAATGAATAAATACGACGGGGAATGCAAGATGATGATCTCATATGCTAAGCAGTTATAAAACAAAAAACTCTATAGAAATGCGTTGGGTTGTTTATTAGCTTTTAGAGAGATGCACCAGGGCTAGGTGGAACAAGGATACCCATATTTTCATTTTATATATCCCCATATTTTGGCTGATGTTATATCATTAAATGACAGGGAATTGGAAAAACCTGGAGAGACCACAAAGATTGGCTGATATTATCCAATATATCACGATACAGCCAATATATTGTTTTCAATATTTTATAAGCAAAAGGATTGCAATATATCGGAATAATGAGAAATATCACGATATATGCACCATCTGTTCCTATCAAAGCTGGTATATGGTATTGATTATTGGTCAAACAAAAACCATATATCGGTATACCCGGCTGACATTAGACTCACGTCTTCAAATTTTCAAGTGGAAGGGACGCAATGGGGTGTTCATAAAAGTTGAAAAACACATGCAAGACAAATTACAATCATATATGGGAGACTGGGAGTCAAAGTTCAAATATCCAAAGAGAGGAGGGCATGAATTTTAATGTACCTGTAGAGTTTATGCTTTCCAATAGAATCCTGAAGCAGGTAAGCATACACTTGATATTTCTAGTTCGATGATTCTCATCCGCAATGCGCAACGGAGTGATGAAGAAAATAAAAGGTCTCAACAAACAAGTGGAAACCCATGTGCTGGTTATTGGAACATCAAGATGATTCACCATCGCCTCCCATTCTTCCTGAAATTTCCCAGCAACCTTCTTTCTCACATTATAGCCCCTCCAGACTCTCTGAAACAATGAAACATTTGATCCTTATGACATTCTTAGAGTAATTTACTTATGAAGCACAAAAAAAGTACAAATCCATCTAAGATTAAGTTTCACTGATTTCTGTGGCTCATGTTTTAAGCCACCGCTTAGCCCATACAAAGGAAGGACACGAAGATAACACATACAATTTAAGCTTATATCAACAAGACTAAAGTAAGTAGTCTCACAACACATGACGTTTTTCTTAAAATGAACGTGTTAGCTTAGAAGTTTAGTTTTGAACCAAAGAAAGACCAGGTGAGACCATTGGGGTCTTGGCCTAGTGGTGGTTGTGACCCTCCACCAAGAGAGGAGTTGTGGGATCGAAACCCCATGGTGTTGAAAACTCAGGGATACGGATCCCTATATAAAACCGGCTTGCCTTTCAAAAAAAGAAGAGAGCAGGTGAGAAGTTTCGGAAATGATAACTTAAGTATCCCAAGCTCCTGAACGTAATAACATTGAATACTATCCTAGAATAGGAAAACCGCATACAACTTGAATCTACTCTGAAAGTATACTTAGTGGGTGCCGTTCGCGAGTGAGTTGCCTAGACTAGCCTCTACCTCCATAGTGTAATGCCACCGGATTTCTTGATAAATACATCATTAGACACTTTTATCCAGACACTCCTAATTTTTTTGCTGCCACCACGTATATTTTTACATTCGTCGTGCATGCAAACTTTCCCATTACAATTTCTTCTACAAAATGAGGGGGTTATATCCCAAATATAATATCCTTTTTATAAAAAGGAGATCACAAGGGTTGCTCTTTCGTTCATAAAAATCGATAATCGTAACACCATACAATAACCCAAAAAGTCCAACTCTTTCATGCATGCAAAATCGCTTATTTTTGGTAATAAAGAGCTTAATTCGTCACTTTATCTCCAAAATTCAAAGCACAACTCAAATAACTTCACAAATTAACTTCAAAATCACCCAAAAAACTAGTAATTCAAATACTACCTGAATCAAATGAGCCGCGGTGGCCGATCGGCGCGCAAAATTGCGGACTTCTCTATCTTGAGATACTTTCTCCAGAAGAGCAATCCTTGTAATTTCCTTGGCGCTCGATCCCCTCAGCGAAACCTGTTTCAACAACAAATTCACCATTAAAGTTGACCACAACATCGAATATGAATCCTAATTCGATTGAAAATGAGGATCAGAGTAAGAGAGAGTACTTGTTTCCGAGATTCCGCCATTGATTTAACACCAAAACATTCAAATCTGATAAAATCGAAACTCTGATATGATGATGATGATTAATGACGTGGTAATCTAAGTGGTTGATTTATTAGGATTTTGTTTTGCATAAAATCCAGCGAAATTATGCCGAGTTGTATGGCGTATTTGGTAGTGTTGTTTTATAGTCACTTTCATCGTTTACCAATTACAACGAACAGCTGGAGTCGATTTGTGTCTAATTACTTCTAGGTGTGTTTTCCGCAATACTCCCTTATCGTATAGTGCCCTTAAAATACTCCCTTATCGTTCAATTTTGCAAAGCAAACATGTAAGGGAATGGATTCGGATACCCTAAGGGAATCGATCCTAAGTAGACCCTAAATAAGAGCCACACATTTATATGAGATGAGTGGCTGAAAAAAATTTGGTTTTTCTATATTAGAGAATGAGGGGTATATTAGAGGATGAGGTGCGTTCTCTGCTATGGCTCTCTCTTATGGGGCCCCCTCTCATATTTGAATTTCCCTACACATTCCCCCAAATTCTCAACCTCTCTCACTCTAACAAACTGTCTGCCTCTCTCTCTCTTTCTCTCTCTCTCTCTCTCTCTCTCTCTGTTTGACGAGTTATCTCTCTCTCTCCAGAAAAAAAATTGGCGATTCAATAGCAGGGTGAGAGAACGAATCAATGGGATCAATAACAGAGTGAGAGAGAACGAATCAATAGAAGTTCCAAATCTTATTGAGGACAAAAGTGGGAATTTTGGGGGTGGAAGCAATTTGGGGGTGGAAGGAGCTGCGATTTGAACTTGCTTAGGGTTTGTTTCCCACTTTGGTAATTCTTATTTATGCTTAGGGTTTGTTTCCCCTGTGTTTTTCTTTGTTGGAGGAGTAATTTTCTGTGGTTAGGGTTTCAAATTATTCTATGATTAGTGATTTTCTTTGTTGGAGTAATTTACCTAAATTCTTGTTTGTTTAAGGCTTTGGGAATTGCTAATTACTTATTTTTTGTGGGTTCTTTGTGTTTCAGATCTGAAAATTACAGGTTCTCTCAATGTCAAACAGAATAACTACCAAGGTGAGTAATTGTATCCCCTGTATACTGTCGTAACCTACTTTTCCTGCAGTGAGATGAGTACCTGGATTTTGATGGCCTCAAGAAATACAGAACGCATTGTGAAACCCCTGTGTTAGGTCAACGTATGAGATTGTTATTGTCATGGACCTGGGCAATCGATAATTCGTAGACTACCTTATTGTCGGAGACTGCGATGATCGACAATAAATTGTCGATGATCTGTACCTTCGACATGTATGGCATGTTCTAATTTTGCTTTATGTTTTTAGTTTGGGGTATGTTGTGATGTATTAAGTCATCTTCTTCTTTCAGAACCTTCAGAATAGCAATGGGGTTTAGATGTATCGCATGGGTGCATAAATAACTTACGGATAGTGGCGGAGCCAAAATTATTAGGCGGGGGGCGGGGGGGCAGGGAATTTTGGGGGGTTTCACAATGCGTTCCTAAGGAACCTAACGGGAAGCAAGTAGAATAATTTAAGATAAACAATGTCATTTATAGATATTATGTGATCCAGAAGGATCTAGAGTTATTTGAAGATTTGTAAAAGTAGTTCGAACAAAGTTGAGTATCGTTCGAACGAGTTGACATGTCCTCTGGAAATTTGGCCCAGAGCCATATGTCGTTCGAACAAAGTTGAGTGTCGTTCGAACGAGTTGGCCTACTTTTCTAGGGTTTAGACCAATTAGGCGTAAAGTCGTTCGAACAACTCCCTAGTTCGTTCGAACGACTTTGGTACTATTTTGAAATCTCAGGCGTTATTTTGCCTCGAGATCCGTTCTTTTATGATTTTTGGGTTCCCTAGTATATAAAGGGAACTTAGGTTATTTTCTAGGTTATGTTAGATCTGAAGAGAGTTCTGAGAGAAACCTAGGGTTTGAGAGTTTTTATTGTAATTACTTCAAGTTTGAGTAATCGAATATATATTTTTCCAAATCTAATTAGTGTTCCTCGTTCTTTCTACGGGGGTTCATACCCAAATCTAATTACTTCAAGTGGTATTAGTTTTCCCAGTTACGATCTTCGGGGGTTGATTGTGGTTTATGGTTTCTACACGTGACCGTCTCAAGCAAACGAAGGAGAAGATAGTGAGTCCATTGACGATTCATCGTAAACCTAATTCGAAGAAGAATGGGTATTTGGAGATGGACGAGGCCAACGATCGACTCACAATTTTGGAAACGACAGTTTCTGACCTAACTTCTACTGTGGGGGAGTTGGTAGAACAATTGCGTCTCACGAACTTTGCAAAGGCTTCCACTTCGGCGACACGGCAAGGCCGCTCAAGGAGAAAAAGGGTTATAGAAGGGGGTAGAGATGTTGATTATGTGGAGATAGACAACGATTCTAGTGATGCTGATTCCGTTAAGGAGCGCCCAGGTTTTGGTTAGTCAATGAATCCTATGCGTAATCTTCGTATTGGTTTTAAGATTGAAATTCTGGTATTCAACGGTTCGATTGATGTCGAGAAGTTGGGTAATTGGTTAGATAGGTTAGAAACTTATTTTTCCATTGATGAATATTCTAACGCTCAGAAGATTTGCTTCTTTACTTTGAAATTCACAAGTCACTCACTTACGGGGTAAAAATCCTATCGGAAACGATATGATATCGGAAGTCTGAGTTGGAAGGAATTCAAGGTCTTGGTGAGGAAGTAATTCTATCCAATTGGGTATGAATAGGAGTGATGGTACAAATGGCACAACTTGCGCCAACGGTTTGGGCAATCTGTGCAACAATTCACTACGGAGATTCATAACCAAGCATTGGTTTTGGATATTGACGTGGAGGAGTACGATGTGTTCATGAAGTATACGGGGGGTTTGTCGGAGTCCATTCGAAGAGAATTAAAGCTCTTCAATGTGGCAAATATCGAAGACGCTACCGTTAAAGCAATTGCCATTGAAGGCAAGTACTTGAAGAGCGACAAGAAAGATGACAAAAAAAAGTTGGGGTACAAGGCTAATTGAAAGTTTGATAAGAAAGGGGAGTTCAAAGGAGAAGGTCTTCATTCAGAGGGACTATCTGCAGTCATTGCAAGGCTAATGGGCACAATTTTGATAGATGTTAGAAACTTCACCCGGAGCTTCGCCCGAAGGAGGAAAAGGGCAAAAAAGAGAAACGTACACTAGCCGCAGCGATTGTGGATCTTTCGGGTTTAGATAAGCTAAATCCTAAGCTTACTTTAATGTTCAAACAACTTCTAGTTATCGACGAGGCGAGTCGGGAAAAGCTTTTCTATATCAATATTCAGGTGAAGTAGAGCTTAGTCGAGGCCATCATTGATCCGGGTAGTCAGAAGAATTTAATTTATGAGGCGGTGGTAAAGAAGATGGGTTTGGCTACTATGGCTCATCCTAAGCCATATGGTTTGGGTTGGAATTAGAAAGACGCGAAGTTGAAGATCACTAAGCAGTGTACGTTCAAGTTTGCGATTACAGAGAAGTTTATTGACGAAGTGACATGTGAGGTGGTTCCGTTAGACGTGTGTCAAGTCATCTTGGGTAGCTCTTATCTTTGGGACCGAGATGCAATCCTTTACCGTCGTGCTCGCAAGTATCGTTTGATGAAGGATGGGACTGAGTTTCATATTAATGCGTGCAAGGAACATATCACTACCAGTAATTTGGTAATGGTGACTCAGGCGAAGAGGTTGGTTAATGTGAGTGGCAAATTTGTTTTGTTGTTGGTGCGACTGGTTCAAGAGGGTCGGTCGGCTACAGTTTTGTCTACTTTGGCAATGTCTCCTAAGTAATAAACCGATATGGGAGAGTTGAAAGAGGAGTATGAAGACTTGTTTCTGGGCATAGAAGGGATACCACGTAGGAGGGATGTGGAGCATGATATCACTTTGGTGAATGGTGAGCCACTACTCAATATTGGGTTATATCGGACTTCTGTTATAGAGTCTGATGAGATCAAGAAACAAGTACACAAACTCCTGGAGCAAGGAGTTATTAATCCAAGTTGCTCACCTTGTGGTTCGCCAGTGTTACTGGTGCCGAAGAAGGATGGGTCTTGGAGGATGTGTGTAGATTATCGGGCGTTGAACAAGATCACGGTGAAAAATCGTTATCTGCTTCCACAGATTGACGAGCTTTTAGATGAATTGCAGACGGCTCGATTTTTTACTAAATTGAATCTTAAGTCGGGTTACCATCAAGTTCAAATCCGGGAGGATGATACTTAGAAGACAGCGTTCAAGACCAAACAGGGCTTATTTGAGTGGTTAGTGATGCCTTTTGGGTTATGCAATGCTCCGACGACGTTTATGTGGCTAATGAATGAGGTACTTCGTACGTTTATTGATGATTTTGTAATTATATATTTGCATGATATCTTGATATATAGTCGTACATGGGAGGAGCATCGTGGGCATTTACGCAAAGTGATGGGAATTTTGCGATCACAACAGCTTTTTCTGAATGGGAAGAAGTGCGAGTTTGGGAAACATGAACTAGTCTATTGGGGTTTTATTGTTGGTGGCGGCGAGCTTAAGATTGATCCAGAGAAGGTCTCGGTCATTAATAATTGGCCTAGACCCCGCACAGTGACGGAAATGAGGAATTTTATGATTTTTGTCAGTACTTACAAAAATTTATTCGGCATTATTCACAAATAGCTGCCCCGTTGCATTTTTTGAAAAAGACCAGGGTACAGTTTGTGTGGGAAGATCACCATGAGAAGACCTTTATGTTACTGAAGCGGAAGATTATGGATGTACCAGTGTTAGCATTGCCTAATTTGTAGCCGCCTTTTGAGGTCGAGATAGATGCATCAGATTATGCATTAGGGAAAATCCTTTTACAAGATAGGAAGCCGGTTGCTTACCATTCTAAGATGTTTACAGGAGCAATACGCAACTATCCTACCTACGTTAATGAGTTCTACGCGTTATATCAATAAGTGAAGCATTGGCGGAGTTACTTATTGGGGAAGAAGGTTGTGGTCCATTCCGATCACAAACTGTTACAGTTCTTATCTACACAGTCCAAGCTCGCCATATGAAGTGGATGTCGTACCTTCAGCAGTTTACCTTATTGATCAAGTATAAGAAATGAGTGGACAACAAGATGGCTGATTTGTTATCTTGACCCTCATTACCAACTATTCCCGCTTTGTTGGTAGCTATGCAGATCCAGCCGATTGTTCCTTCTGAGTACGTTTCAGGGTATGACGATGACAAAGAGCTCAGTGTGATTTACGAGAAGTTGATGCAGGGCAAGACGTGCGAGTATGTTCTGAAAGATGGTTTAATTTATAGGGGAAGTCTACTATGTATTCCTGAGGGTGGAGACCGTTTACAGTTGATTCGAAAGACACATTGTTCCCGGGTGGTAGGTCATTTCGGGGTTGAGAAGACTCTTTTGAATTTGCAGCGTTATGTCTATTGGCCGAAGATACAGGTAGATGTTGCTTGTATGGTTCGTGGTTGCGTGCTATGCAACACATCGAAACCTTTTAATTTTAAGATAGGACTGTACTTACCATTGCCAGTTCCTAGTCGACCTTAAGAGAATATTTCGATGGATTTTATGGGTGGTTTGCCTATGACTAGGTGTAAGAATGACTATTTGTTTGGGGTGGTAGATCGATTCAATATGATGATTGTTCTTATTCCATGCCAGAAGACGGTCACAGGGGAAGGAGCAGCGCAATTATTTTTAGAGACGTCTGGAGGTATTTCAGGCTCCCTTCTTCTATTATTTCTGATAGGGATAGCCGCTTTTTAGGGTATTTCTGGAGATTGTTATGGGGGATGATGGACATTAAGTTAAAGAAAAGTATCACTTTTCATCCACAGACAGACGGGCAAACAAAGGTCGTTAACTGCACTTTGGCACATTTATTACGGGGATTCCATTCTAAGCATCTTAAGACTTGGGATGAGAGTTTACCATATCTTCAGTTTGCGTTCAACCGGGCGATTCATGGTTCTACGTTAAAGTCTCCTTTTGAAGTTTATTTGGGGTACTTGCCGCAAAGCCCTTTTGATTTGGCGTTTAGTCTTAGCGACAATACGGTGTCAGGGAAGGAAGAAGAAAAGTAGGTTAAAGCTCAACGTTTCATTGAGAAGATCAGCAAGGTTCATGAGGTGGTTGAAGCTCAGTTGAAGAAGACTCAAGCGAAGTATAAGGCTCGCCATGACAAGCATGGGGTGGAGTGTACTTTTCTTGAGGGCGACCTCGTTTGGTTGCATTTGGGTATGGAACGGCTTAAGGGGGAAGGTAAGAAGCTCAAATCTATCCATTATGGTCCGTTTTTGATACTCAAGAAGATTGGTGACAATGCATTCCAGTTGGATTTGCCACCTTTCATGAAGATGTATTCGGTGATTAATGCCAAACATTTGAAGCTGTTTGTGCCGTCTCTTCTGGATGAAGACTCTGAAATCGATACTCACCTACCGTCAGTTGATGACTTATGGATGAAAAGAGAATATCCATTTCCAGAGGATGGTATTCTCGAGTGGAAGGTTCATACTACAAGACGTGGTGCTATGTATTCGTTCTGAGTTGGGAAGAAGGGCCAGCTACCGAGTAAGTCGAAGTGGTACAACAGGGAATTGGGTATCGCCGCGTTCCCACATCTCCAGTTTTAGCTAGGGGGGAGCTATGATCTAGGAAGATCTAGAGTTATTTGAAGATTTGTAAAAGTCGTTTGAACGAAGTTGAGTGTCGTTTGGACGAGTTGACATGTCATCTAGAAATTTGGCCCAGAGCCATATGTCATTCGAATGAAGTTGAGTGCCGTTCGAACGAGTTGGTCTGCTTTTCTAGGGTTTAGGCCAATTAGCCGTAAAGTCGTTCGAACGACTCCCTAGTTCGTTCGAACGACTTTGGCATTGTTTTGGAATCTCAGGCGTTGTTTTGCCTCGAGATCCGTTCTTTTATGATTTTTGAGTTCCCTAGTATATAAAGGGAACTTAGGTTATTATTTAGGTTATGTTAGATCTAAAGAGAGTTTTGAGAGAAGCCTAGGGTTTAAGAGTTTTTATTGTAATTACTTCAAGTTATAGTAATCGAATCTCTATTTTTCCAAATCTAATTAGTGTTCCTCATTCTTTCTACTAACTATAACTTCTTAATCGGATTGTGGATTATTATGATAAAAAGATACAAATATGAAAACATACCCGATTGTGAGATCATTAGACTTTTCCTCGACGTAATTTCATACTTTGGAAGTGGTTTAGGATTGCTTCATCAGTGACGCTAGCAAAAGTGGTCTTCTCGACATATGTGACCAAACAATCATTTACAAACTCATCTGCCATTCTATTACGCAAACGGTTCTTTATGAAATACATATGTGACCAACCATTAGATCCTAACCATATGCAAATAAACCATTAAATCTTAACTAAATGCAAACTAACCGTGATATCATCCAAATCAAAACTGAGTCCATAACCGACCTACCCAAATCAAATACAACACATCTTAAAGTCAAGTCAACCAAGAGAAGAATCTTCTACCATTCTTCTGGAAGGACATCAAGCTAAATTATAGTCAAAGAGCAAATATCACATTCAAAGCAGATTGACACAACCAAACCTCTTTTGTCACTAATGGCTGAAACCAATCGAAAAACATTGAAATCAAGAGTCTTTCCCGGCAAAATAGAAACACGAAACCCCAATTAAATCAAGTCAAACAGAAATCAGTTAGTAGCACCAATCATAAATTATCGACACCAGTCCACAAATCATATACCAGCACCAATAAATAAAACTTACCACCCAGATTTAGCACCTCATAATCAATCTCAACCGCATAGAATTTGTTTCAACAACTGTAGCGTATCAAAACTACTGGTGTTATACAATAAAACTGTTGTTCCTCTGCAATCTTCTCTCATCTCGAACACCAAAAGATTAGAGTAACAGAAGGAAGGATCTTGATACATTGAGGATAAAACTCATCATTTGATCATCCAATAAATTTTGAGTTTCAATCAATTCCTAGTTGATTCTTCTATCCTAGCGACCAATTAGATGAAAAACCATCTATACAAACTTAAAATGATCTCAGAAAAACTCAAGAAACCATCTATACAAACTTCAAACGATCTCAGAAAAAATAAACCCCAAATCCATTGCAGGCTTCATAAACAAAATCAATTTTGAAATCCAAGCATTCGATTCAACCTCAAGAATCGAACCAAATTTGATTCGGGGGAAAGGAACACTAGAATCCCAAATCAGATTGCAAAGAGAGGGGGAGAGAAGCAAACCAAATTACGATAGAACGATCCAATCGAAGGAATCTCTCAAACCATCGAAGGAATCTCAAATCGAACCCTATAGTCTCGTACTCTCGTAGAGAAAATGAGGAACCAATAGTATAACTAAGGAAATAAAATGTTAGAAATGAAGAAAATCACAGAGGAACTCAGGAAATGAAAGAGGAGCCAACTTTAAGTTTTTTATTTTTTTATTTTTTATGCATAAGATAATATAACTAAGCTATTTTTTGGAGAAAATTGAGTGGGGGCAGCTGGTTCTCATGTGGCTCTGCCACTGCTTACAGGGTGTTTTTTCTTTGACGACACGGAGAGGCAGGATGATGCCAACATTCCAGTTTCCCCAACTGACGAAGAGAGAGATGAGATTGTGGAACAAGTGGAGGAAGAAGAAACTGTGCAATCTAAAATTGAGTTCGAATTAGAATTCAGTCATCTAAAAACTGAGTATTGGGAAAAAAGGAGTTATAATGTATGAATGCAGCGAACGATTCTTCTGATGACTCTTCAGACAGTTGGCAGAGGGGTCGATATAGTTGAGAAGAATGAGATTGCCATTAGATGTGAAAGTTAGGGTGTCTTGGGGGTAGAACATTTAGGTCGTATCAGAGGGGGGTAGTGTTTTGTTTTGGTTAGCGTAATATATATTTTGTAATTTAACATTTTGACTACATAATGTAACTATTTGAGTTATTCCTGTATTTTATTTCCCCATATTTCAAACTAAATGTTCTGTAATTCTGAATGATTTTGTCTATGAACGTGCTAGTGTGACCAATATACAATGGACGACTCTGTTGATGAAAATTGGTCAAAAGTCATTGGCGAAGAGTCACCAAAAAGAGTTGAAGAGGAACGTACAAGAGGTGTTTCATTTGATTATGCGGAATGTTCAACATATCCTTTGTTTGCAGACCCCCCGTACGAGGGCCAACATTTCGAGACTGTTAAAGATGTATGTGTTTGTTATGAACAATATGGAAAAGGTTAAGGATTTTCCACGAAAAAGCGCAATTCCACTAAAAGAAACAGATCATAGGATGTAGCTAAAGTAAAATTTTGTTATTCGAATAGTGGATTTTCGAAGAAAAATATAAGGATACATCCAGAGACTAGTGAAAAAGATGAGAGCAGATGATCATCAGATAAATGCGGGTGAACGCTAAACATCAATTGGAATGAGAAACTTCGTAAATACGTTGTGACTAGTTTTTTGGATTTTCATAACCATAAACTTGTGTCTTCCCGCAATCATCATCGTATGAAGGTGAACAAGTTTTTTCCAGAAGTAGCAAAAAACCTTACAGAGACCTTTGAGCTCCATAACATTTCAGTCAGCAAGGTACCGACTTTATTTCTAGAGAAAATCTTTTACAAACGAGACTGCTACAACCACAAGGCAAAGGTAAACATGGAAAGGCTAGCAATAGGTGACGCACAAGCGACATTAGAATGGTTTAGGAAAAAATAAATTGATGATCCAATGTTCTATTTTGATATTGAATTGGATAAAGATAACCGAGATCTTAATTTCTTTTGGATTGATGGACGGTCAAGGTGTGCGTACGAGACTTTCGGGGATGTGGTGACCTTTGATACTACATATCGAACGAATGTGTATAAGATGCCCTTTACCCCGTTTATCGGAATCAACAACCACTACCAAACGATATAATACGGATGTGCTCTACTAAGGAATGAACAAGAATCAACATTTGTATGGTTATTTCATACGTGGTTGAAGGCAATGAACAACAAATACCCTACTTTACTTATCACTGATCAGGATACAACTATGGGAGCTGCGGTACCGAAGGTAAGCATGAATATGTTAACATGTTGTCCAGCACATAGTGTCGTCTACCACTAGGTGTCGACAATATGTTGTCGACTTACTATGTCCCCAAAAATATATATCGTCGGTGTTGGGCATGGTATATTGTCGATTACCATTGGATGTCGACAATATGTTGTCGACGTAATATGTCCCCAAAAATATATATTGTCGGTGTTGTGCACGCCATATTGTCGTAAACAATGTGTAATGGACAATATATTACAGGGCATCCCCTATTTAGTTTGTGTCTACTCAGTTATGAAATTATTTATTTACAGGTTTTTCCAAACTCCATCCATCGTTTTTGCCTATGGCACATCACACACAAATTTCTAGAGAAAATATGTCATGTTTATCGGGTCTCATCTTCATTTAAGGAAGAGATTGATTCACTAATGCACGACACCTATGATCATGGGGATTTCGATGTAAGGTGGATGGAACTAATGAAGAAAAATAAGTTGGATGATAACCATTGGATGCAAGGGATCTTCAATATAAGAAAGAGATGGATACCATTATGGAGTAGATCAACCTTCTTTGCAGGCATGAGCACTACAGAGCGTAGTGAGTCAACTAATAACTTCTTCAATGGTTGGTTACTTCCAACAACTGGGTTGTACAGTTTTGTGACCAAGTATACCACCGCCCTGTTGGAGACATATGAATGGAAGAGGGAAGAAGACTTCGCTTCTGAGCACAAATATTGTCAAGTAGCTCCTCATCTAGCCTTTTTGAAAGACGCTGCAAAGATATATACAAGAACAATGTTCCATAAACTTGAGGAGCAGTTTGAACAAGTAGTTCGCTTCGTTGTATTAGAAATATCAGTAGAAGGTAATCTACGTGTACTTACCGCTAAATCGCATAGTGGTCATCCAGAGTCGTTCGAGCTGCATATAGACTTGGAGAAGCTAACCGGTCATTGTGGATGCAAGTTGTTTGAGTACGTTAGAATCCCATGCCAGCACCTCTTCAAAGTTTTCTCGAAATATGACATTCTTAAAATTCCAGAGGCTTTCATTATGGCAAGGTGGAGAATATGTGTAAACAAATTCTCTCGGTCATATGATGAGAGCCACTTATCGGTAGAGAACTTATGACAACCATTACGCCATAACCACTTATTACTTCGGGCATCGTTACTATTTGATAGGGCTTCAAATAGTAAAAGAAAAGTTTGAATTCACGATTTCGAAGCTAGATGAGATTGAGTCTTACCTTGACCATTACGATTAGTCTATGACAGTCTTGGAACCAGCGGAACCAGTCACGATAAGTTCTTTCGTGGAATCTATGATGTCAGTAACTTCTATTTTGGACCCTCTTGTGGTTCAAACAAAGGGCCGAGCCAAATTAGATCACAAGAAATGAGGGAGATGGAAGGGGGGGGGGGGGGGGGGGGGGGATGGAGGAAGCTGCTGAGAAGAAGAAGAGAACATGTACAAGATGTGGAGTATTTGGCAACCACGACAAATAGACCTGCCCCACTTCTTAAAACAAAGGTACCCGAAACAAGTAAGTATAACTTCGATACTATGCATAACCCCCCACATTCTGCTTGATTAATCTATAACCGTTTCTAGGTTAAATTGTGACAATCTCCATATAGGGGGAACGCATGAGCAAGAGCAACCACGACAACAACAACATCTAGGGGAAGAAGAAGCCAGCCATGCATGAGCAACAAGTTAATTTCTTTTTCGCTTTATTATCAATGCATGTCATAAGTGCCATGTCCTAAACTAAGTAACCATCCAGTGATTCTACTCATCTTAGTTTATGAATTGTGATTGTTTCGTACTATGACTTAGAATCCCTCCATTGTAATAATATTATTGAATTGTACTTTTGATAATAATTTGTGGAATGATGGATTTGGTTGACCATGTCCTATGGCTAGGTGTTGTCGAGTCTTCTACAGACTGTAGAAATTGCCGTTTACGTAAACTAAACGACAATCCTGAAATTCAAGGTTGTCGGATGCCGAGTTGATCGATAATACAAAACAGACAATGAGAGTTCAGACTACACCATAGGTGGTCAACTTGAGCAACAAGCAATTCATACCAAACCAAATATATTAATCAGGGGTTCCCATTAATCAGTCTACCACAAAAGAGGATTGTAATCGAACAACTTCATGCAACACTGTCCAAAATACATCTATCTAAGCTAATATTTCAAATTGTCGTTTACGCCAACTAACCAACAATCTTGAATGAGGACGTTGTCCACAATATAATCAGTAAGAACATACACAGAATGTAAACTTCCAAGAATTTTAAATAAACAAGAGGGGCTGAACCAAGTGTATTCCCATTAATCAGTCTCCCAAAAGTATTACAATATAAACAACTACATACAACAGGGATTTCAGACCAGCCAAATTGGCCACCATCAATAAGTGTTACAGCAAAAAAACTTTTTAGTAGTGGTTATCCAAAAAAAAAAAAAACGAAAACCCAAATGCACTATATACTTTCCCCTTTCGCTTACTAGATGAGTAAGTGTTTATCTCCCTAAAAAATGTAGTGGTTATCGCCCTAAAAAAAAACCAAACATACTATACACTCCCCCCTTGCTTACTAGATGAGGTCGTTCAATTTATAACCCTTAACATTGTTCTCTTTGAGCAAAGCCTTGAATAGCTTATTTGCTACACCAAACCATTTCTATACCATGTCCCTTTGAAAATCACCACGAAGGCCCAAATCTACATGAGCAAGCCAGAGAGTAGAAACTGGAGGCATTGGTGCTCCATACCTTGTAAACAATCTAACATATTGGTTATCTGAACCCAATCCAACCTACCAAAACTTAGTAGTATCCTCAACCAGGTTTTAAACCTTTTCTCATTTGATATGTGGTTGTTTTTCTTAAGTTAAAATAGAGGTAAGAATGTGTATGCCTCATAATTGCTGATAAAGACCACAACCTTCTCATAACATGTAGCAAGAAAATGTCCCATATGCCTATATTATACATGTTAACCACCATATGAACACGCACGGCGCAACTGCTCGTACACCTTCTCACCTAGAGAACTGAAACGGGTATTCAAAGACTGGTTGAAAACAGTCTTCCAAAATGCTGAATCCTTGGTCATCAAAGACTCAAACATATTTATTACCTTCTTAAATTGGTTTTGACTTTGATGTTTAATTGTTGCCGGTACCCTAAAAGCAGAATTGTCATCTTCCCCTTGGACACCACGCACATCTAGATGATACTTCACATACAATTGGAACAGTGTCTTATTTATCTTCTTCTTCAGTACAACATTCGCCCTCCTAACCTTCATAATCTTGCCTTGATTTCCACCCGTCACTATAAAATCGCCTTGATAGTCACCTTTGGGCCCTTGTTGTGCTATAGTGCATAATCTATCGTACTGATCAAATAGTTTAATAAATGTTGGATCGTCCTGCTCTGCTAACTCTCCACCGTGAAATTCTTTCTTCATTGCTTGACGACAAGCCTCCTGCTCAACAATGGATGGCAGTTAGTGAAAATGTATGGGGGCAAAAACAGTAATGTATTATGAACATTCAATTTTTTAAAAGGGGCATACCCATTTATAGTGCTCAACTTCAAGGGTCTTCTTCATCTCTTCAACAATGATGAGTTGGCTACGCTACAATCACGGTATACCAGCCAACAAGGAATTAGTTATCCATTGAAGTACAACATTTGAAAATAAACCTTTAAGGTTGGTAACTTACGAGGGTTTCGATTTTCTTATCATGTATCGCAGTGTCGAACTTGTACTTGGCTCTCCACCTATGATTTGATGCAATTATCTATATAAAAGCATTAAAAGAGCTGAACAATGGAGTATTTGGTTCCAGCATCCAAAACAAAATTAAGGTTGAAGACAGTGGTTATACCATCTTAAGTCGATCAGTGCATCAACCGACATTAAAGCTGTCGACGAAGGCAGAGTGGTCGATAACAAAATTGTCAGAAAACACATTGATCGACAAATTGGTATACTGTTCTCAACAATTAATATAGCCCTATAGCATATCCATCAAACTAATATTAATAGAGAGAACATACTTAAAACACAAAAATAGTTTTAATAAAAGTACCAAAAATAGTTTTAAACCCTTAAAACACAAACGGATAAATACTTTGGAGTATGCCATATTCCATGAATATGCCTATACTTCTATCCAAACCAACTTACAAACGATTCTTTCTCTTTTAACCTCTTCACAACGTCTTCATACTTGACAGTTAACTCATCAATCTTTTTCTACAAATCACGTGAAGGCACTGCCTCTCCTTTTGGAATCACAGCAAGCTGTTAAAATGTAACACGTACATTGCTATCAAAGAAGAGTTCCACATAACCTTACATTATGTAACGAATTGGGAAATGATAGGTTTAAACACTCACAGGGACAAGTTCTGGGTGTTGTCTTTCTAACTGCTCCGCCAACTTAGCATTGATATATTGTAGTAGCTTGTATTCTCTTCTCTGAAGATAGTTTCCCATAACATAAGTGGGATAAATAATTAACTTCTAGATATGGTTGTGAAGACTTTTAAATGCAGTAAATAGGGTTAAGATGATACCTATTTTGCCAACTCTATTGCTAGGCTTGTATTAGAAGCATCAACTCATGTTTTCATTTTCAAATCCTCTACCAACTTTGTCTTTTGCACATTCAGAACTTGACACTCTTTTGTATGCATATATAATGCGTTGTTTATATATTAGTGATATGATCTTAGAATCAAAATCCTAAACAAAGTTGTAAAGGTTGGGATGATACCTTCTTTGCCAACTCCCGTGATAGGCTTGTATTACAATCATCAACTGCCGCTTGTAGTCTTAAATCCTTTACCAACTTGGTATTTTTCTCATTCAAAGCTTCACACTCTTTTGTCTGTATAATCATTAGTGTGTACTTTATTTATGAGTGATGTCCCATCTTATAATCAAAATCCAAATTAGTTAAACATGGTTACCTTCTTTTCCAACTTTGCAGGTAGCTCTTCAAATGATTTGATATATTGTTCGTGAACAACATCATTGAGTGTTCTGTCCACTTTAATTTGTTCAATTGTGACCCTCAGTTGCTTGTGATTAAGAATAGATGTTACAAATGGGTTGTAAAATAATTGTCGATTTCAAGCCACAGATCGACAATCCCAAAAATCTGTATAATTAATTTTAGAATAAAAAGGCAAGCATCAATTCTTTTAAAAAGACTTCTGTTAAGTAAGGGGATACTAACCTTCTTAGTTAATTTCTCTGTTATCAAGGATGATGTTTTCTTTTCATTCTCCTACTTTTTTTGGTCTTTCAGCATCTGGACTTCCTCCTTCAGTGCCAATATCTGTTCCACCAATGCCTTGTTTTCATCCCTTAGCATGAGATATTGTTCACGTTCACAAACATTAGGGAGCTCCACATTGACTTCCATCTATAGAACCACCCAATAACCACATGATTTAGAACAACTTCTACAAATAATACAAAAATAATTAGTTAGTTGATGCAATGTTTAATGATCTATCTGGTTTAATGTAACTTACCGGTACATCGCAATTATCTTGTTTATTTCGCACCTGTCCTATGGGGTGATACGCTAATAATCTGATATCGTTATCGACAAAAAGGTCTACAGTTGGTGGATAAATTTTGGTCCAGGAGATAGACTGAAACCACTGCATGTATCCGTCTACACATTGTGCATGTCCCCCCTTAGTCTCCTTCCTCTATTACGACTCCTCACTATCCATTCCTTCTATAATCTCTTCGAAAATACATCAACCCAGTCATACTTAGATTTGTATTATTTCTGCTCTTCTCTATCCCATGTTCTCAACCCCGACACTTCAACACATTTTGGGTTCTTAGGATTGGCTGAATCCTTGCAAACTGCCGAACAACCCTATTAGGGTAGATGGGCTCTACATGGTTTGGACTAGATGTAAGCCTATTAAAGAAGATGTTCTCGTTGAAGTCGTGGTCTCTGGCCTATATGGGTCCCACACAACCTACACAAATACAACATCATTTAGTTCGAAAAACAAGGTTATGAAGGAAGTAATTTAAATGTAGGCCGTATATACACCAAATGGTAAGGTTACTTACTTCCTCAACCTTGTAGTTATCAAATGCTTCTCTATATTTCAATAAATCACGGGCACCGGTCCGATCAGTAATACTTAAATCCCATTTCCACCTAGTACAATACTCTGCTACATTTGAATATTACTGCTTAGGAATGTTAGGTAGCTTTGGAAAGTGAGCAAATATCCACGACTGTATGCAGTAACAACAGAAAGTGCGGAAATAAAATGAGAAATTCAATTTTAAGCAACATAGTATATCACAGTTCATTTTTGGTAGGGCATACCTCAAGGAGCGTCGTATAACCAGTAAACTGTTTACCGTCGATTCGAGATGCTGCACCTAGGTTGCGAAACAAGTGCATAAGAACTACGAAACCCCAAGACCACTTGAAGTTCATTTTGTCCTTTTCAAAAAAATACAGATATCGTGCAGTCACGTAGCTTCCCTTTTTAACCGGCAATAAAAAGGTCCCCAATACATACAGCATGTACGTGCGCACAACAGATAAGGTTGACATTGCCTTCTTCTTCTATCCCGCTGACCTTACATTCTATATGCTATCGTTATACTTCTCCAATTTCCCCGCATAGAAGTTCATTAATTTTACTAGAGACAAAGAATTGCCTTGATCTCCAGTTTTCATTGAGTTAAAAAAGTTCTCATCTTGGTAAAGATTCTTCTTAAAAATCTCAACAAGCTTTGGCAACGACCAACTACCTTCAGTTATTGGAACGTCACCATCTGCCGATAAACCTATCAAGTGTTGTACATCATCTAAACTCAAAGTCATCTCCCCCAAACTGAAATAGAATGTGTTCGTCTCTGGCTGCCAATGCTCGCATATTACAAAAATCAGTCCCGCGTTGTAGCGTTCGTAGGAAATCTCACTAATCCTATCTAAACCTGCAAACATAACCAGGTCTCGAACAATTGTTGTGCCATGTTGGAGCATGGTAGTGCACGCGGAGACAACCAAGCTCCTGTATAAAAATATTGAAGAATATCATTAAATATTACGCCAATATAGTAAAAAAACAAAACAGCGTAGTCAAAGTAAGGGGACAAGGACTAAACTACTTTTGAATACAGCTACTTGGGTCCGCAACTACATTACCTGGCCAAGGTAAATAGATCTCGTCCGGTGGAATTTGAAACTCAATAGAAAACTCCTATCAGGTGGGGTACGTATCGTCAATGGGAGCTGCAGTTTCTTTTTGTTTCTTGGACACCTCAGCTTGTGGTGGATCAGACATTGGAGGAGCTTCAACATTATCCTCATTCATAGGGTCACCTTCTGTTGGTTGGGCTCCCAAGCCTCTTTAACAGATCCAAACCCCAAATCATTCCTTTGGGGGGCAGATTCATCATTGAAGTCTACATCTTTAAACTATTCAATCTGTGGTTCTTTATGAGTTTATATTCCTTCATTCATGTTCTTCTTTCTTTTGTAACTTGGTTGGTGTTTGTTGACCTTAGTGAGTCCTACATCTTGATGCTCTGCCTCACACTTCTTTGTATTTGATGTTGTCTGAGTTAGCTTCTCATCCATTGCTTATCACTAAAAATAATCACAGAATTCATAGGTAAGAAAAATATGAAGCAAATAAAGGTTGTCAATATAGTGTTTAAGTGTAAGAACTGAACATTTATACCAGAAATAGTATTGTCGACCATGACAGGTGCTCGACAGATTGAAATATTTGACATTGGAATCTACTATTTCTGAACATATAGCATGATATTTGGGATTACCTACTTCAAGATACACTGAAATCTACTATTTCTGAACAACATAGAGCTTGACATAGGGGATTAACAACTTCAGGATGCACTGGAATCTTAACTACTTCAACTACTTTACAGAATAAAGCAACTACAAAAAATATTGTCGACTAATCCGTAGTCATCGACAATATTTAATTTACTTTTCACTGCAGTAGAAATCTCAATTACCCAACATATACTCTAGGGGGCACTCTAGAGTTATCTCTGTAATTTTTGGCATAAAACAAATACAAATGTTCCTCCATTTCAGAATGCCTAACAAAGTAATTTAGTAAAAAAATTTCAAAAAAAGGCGTGAACAACTTATGCGGGAATGACATAAAACAAACACAAATCCTTCTATAACCCTATATTCCAACATTAGGTCAACTCTAACTATCCCTTTCAACAAACAAGAATTTGTGTAAATTACAAAAAAACAAGAAAGTTGACAAACCCTAACCACAACAAATCACTCCTCCAACAAACAAAAAAACAAGGGGAAAACGTACTCTAAGCAGAAATATCAATTACCCAAGTTGTTGCTCGAAGTTTCTATGGACTCCAAGTTCAATTCGCAGCTCCTTCCACCCATAAATTGATTCACCCCCAAAATTCTCAGTTTCGTCAATAAAATTTGGAACAGCTATACATACGTCATCTTCCCCTCTATCACACTGCTATTTCTTTGTTCTCTCTGTCGTCAAATCGCAGATTTTTTTAAGAGAGAGAGACACACACAGATCAGAGAGTATAAGAAGAAAGAGAGAGAGAGAGAGAGACAGTTTGTCATAGAGGGATGGCGTCCAAATTTTGGGGAATATGTAAAGGAAAGGGCTCCCCAAATTTAAATAAGAGAGGCCACATCAGAGAGCCACCTCATATCTTAAGAGAGAGCTACACCATTCTCTAATACATTTCATCCTCTGATATACACCTCATTCTCTAATATAGAAAAGCCAATTATTTTTAGCCACTCATCTCATATGGATGTGTGGCTCTCATTTAGGGTCTGCTTAGGGTCAATTCCCTTAAGGTCCCCGAATCTTCTCCCAACATGTAATGACGTATTTTCTGGAAGGGAAAATTCGCCAATGCTTTAGAAAAGAAGTTGCAATTCTAAGCTAGAACACAATAGATTTTACGTAAAAACTTGGTAAAACCTGAGAAAAATTACGACCTCGAGGAAGGTTTGGGGGTGAAATTCAATATGTGTTAGTTATTACAATTGCTGGATAATATAATAGATGTAGATAATGAAAAATAACAAAGTTCTAGATCTCTAAAACATGTACTCTGCCTGTATATATAATGGATACGGATAGTTACAAATAATTGGTCTCCTATTTTAATGGGTAGTGAGCGAACTTCAAAGATCTCTGGCAACAATACTATTTGACCAAGTGTAACGATTACTGTAGATGATCGAGATTTGTAGGCGTGTACTTGACATCTTCTCGAATAATCACATACTTTCGACATGGTTGTACTAGCTTCTCATTGTCGAATCTAGGGAATATACTACTACAAAACAACTTGTATTCTTATGTAAAAACTTCACTTTTTTGGGTGCATTTGGTAGACATCTAAATATGAGAAAATTAAAGATACTTTTATGCAGTTATCATTTACATTTGCAAGCAGTGCGTCTAACTAAACACAAACTTCCATTTGTATTGTTATGCAACTCATTGCAAATGTATCGGAGTTTTCCTTAAATACCCATTTTTTTTGCTAAGTTCGTTATTGCACAATGCATAACAAAAATTTCTAACCATCATGATTGGGCTTGATATAGTCAAGCTTTTCATGTATGGTTGTGCCAGACCAACCGATTACTAGTATACCATGGCCGGTGGAAAAGCAACCGGAGATGGTGGTAGTGGTGGTTGATGTGGCAATGGAGGTCATACAAGTAGTAGATTCAACAACAACATCACAAGAACAGAGAAGGAGAGGGGAAAAAGTACATAAAGATATTTTGGTTGCTTTACGCATATATATATGGGGACGGATTCGGAGACTCTAAAAAAATTGACCCTAAGTAGACCGTAACTGTCACAGCCCAGCCTGGGTCTACCGCTACAGTTCCCAGAGCACAGCGGAATATGTGGTCGTGGGGCGTACATGCACGTGCGGCCGGCATGTACCAGCCATCTCCACGGGCGAGACGCGCCAGTGGAATAGAACCACAGATGCAAGAGCGACATAAGGATAATCCTGGATACTCGTGAGGGGTCATTGAATCTGTATTTGGAATAGGCAACAATGCTGAAGATTCCCTCAATAATCACTACAACGTAATCTCTCGTGACTGGGCACGAGATACGAATAACACACCTGTTATGTAGCGGATCAGGATAGCTAAATATGTTGGGTTCCAGATATGGGACATGCATATCTCAAGGGACGACGAGCCTGGACAGGCTATATAGTCCATTTATAGGGGCGGTGCGTCTCGATTGGCTCACGGGGAATATCAACGGCATAACGGCGCCATATACAACCCTATCTGTAAAAATAGCCCGCATTGCAAGGCAATGTTTCCTGGCCTTCCCTAGGCCAAAGAGAACTCATGACTATCCCTTGTAGATAGCCCATGAGCCGGAGTCCAAGATGATCAAGCCTTAAAGCTCTTTCAGTCATAGGGAGGTTTGGACCAAGGTTCCTCCTTAATATAGCCATTAAGTAAATAACTAGTTTCCAAAAGAAAATGTTAAAACATGAGACGAAGCGTACTGGCACTTCTCGCCCCCTTAACCAATTATGATTTCAACGAAACTTGGTGTGCAGCTATATTAAGTCATAAAAAGCATATATCCAAGGTCAGAACTCAAAACGCTCAAGTAAATTTTCCCGGTGTTCGGTAAGGTTTTACACCCTCCTGCAGTTAAAATAATCTTGACGTCCTTGTCGAGAACCTTCTTCAACATGGCTCTGCAAGGATTCAATCTTCTGCATCTTCAAGAATTTAACAACTCTCCCACACTTAGTTCAGAGTACTATATCTTCTTCTGCACTAGCGGATACTGAGCCCAACTGCTAGTCTCGATGCTGGTAACTGTGGTCTCAAAGACTAAACCTTAATCTCTGGCCTTTCAACTAGAAGTGTGTCGGTGACTGAACCTTCATTCAAACTCTGGAGTCTGCCTTCTCTTCTAGATACTGTCCCGCAGCCTTTAGCCTTCTGATAAATAAATGGGCGGTGCTTCCTAGCATCGCGCCCTCTGAAATGCATTGCATCCTGCTGCAAAGCACTTTTCCCTTGACACATTTGGAATGTCGCTCTACTCGACAAACTTGGCGTCTCCTTCGGACAACCTGACGAGGATATCTACAATCCCATCCACAAAGGTGCGCCCTCTTCTGAGTCGCACTGGTGCGCTCTTCCTTAAGTTATACAAGGCCTTTACTGTACGAGAATTCAATCTTTTGCGAATCTCGACTTCAAACTTTAATCTTCTTCTGCAAGTGTTAAGGAGCAAGTCTGCTAAAACCAATGGGTAAACTCTCCCCATCAGTTATGGAACACCTGCCGCGCTCTCAATTGCATGACTGCCCTTTCAACTAACTCTGCAAAGGTCTTTAAACTGTGTCCGCCCTTCTTATGGAACATCTGGGACATAACATCAAGATGCAGCACTCTGGCCTTACCAGTATAGAACTGAATTGGTACTCATTGTTCACTTGGGCGAGGGAGGGTAGCATACTTTCAACAAGGCGCGGACCACTCTGTCCTACCGCCAACAAAACCATCATGGTAGCCCACCAAGGCGCGAGAACTCCGATTGACCCTACCGCCAGCTAACTATCGAGGTTCGCCATAAAGGCGCTCTGTACAAACTTGGAAAACCTATGAGACATCTATCTGTGCAGCCACACTCTGCTCTACCACTTCGTAGTAGCCCATCATCTAACTAATTGAGCGATATATGACATCTACACCTAACTTGGCTACATGAAGGGTGATCGCTACTCCGGCATCGCCAAGGTCTCTCAACTTCGGAGGACTCCAATCTGCCTCACTCTCCAAGGAGGATTTCTCAATGCCACTTCTCTAACGACAACTTAATACTAGCATCTGTACTTGCCAAACTTCGGTGGTAATGACAAATGCTGGACCCTGCGTACATTTGCGTCATAACTTACAGCTCTTCCCATACTCAATAAGCTCAACGTCCGCGTCGAGAACAAAGCTGTGACATATAACTGATTGACTGCTGAAGCGTTTCTCCATCTCTTCATCCCTACTCGAACCTGAGTACTTGGGGAATTTGGGAACAAGATATTGTTATTGCACCTGTCGCCCTAAGCTCCTTGGCTTGCCACTTCCAACTACTACCAAACTCGCGAAGACTAACCTTCATACCGTCGCAATCATCTTTAAACTGAAGCATATCCATTCTCTGTCTCTGAACTACCTTCTACAAATGCAACCAACTCTTACCGGTAATTCGAATGGGATCTTCTAAAGACACTTCATCAATACAAACAAAGAACGAGGCGCGGGACTCTGATCCCTACCGCCAACCACTATGTGATAAGGAATTGGGAAAACCATCCAATTATGCTCAGGATCTTTCATCCTAGAGCATTTACCCATCTGAGATCATGTCTGAGGTAACCAACACAACTGATTGTAGCTAAACTCTGTTCTGCGACAACCACGTAAGTTACTATCATTCGAAAACGTGAGTCTTCACCAATTTGTGAGCTTAAAACGATCCAGGACCATCTTGTGGAACAACATGGATCAACTTGGCTAGAGCACTCGCACGATGACAAACCTGAAACTCAACTACAGAGCCAGAGAACAAGCATCACTCGGTAACTTGCCTTCTTTGAGTGAGCCAAGTAGTGTCCTGAACAATTGTGAGACCAACTGCAGACAAGCGACAACCCAACTTGGGGGTCGTAGTTCATGTCGTGTAACCAAGAGAAACTCTGCCCTCGACGTCTACCTGACGAATATCACTGTGTACAAACTCGGGACTCAAACCATGTCTTCATCTTTTATTTCTCGCCGCTTCACTTTCGAATAATGACGCTCGCCTCCGGAATGTCTCTGTGTCCAACTCAGGACAATCAAAATGAGTATCAACCAGGATTCTTCAATCTTCTGTCGACGCTAAGGAATTCCAACCAAACCAAGCTTCGCGGCTTCCGCACGTAAGTACTTGGTATAAAACGATGACCATATCGATCTCTACTACGGGGCACCGTCCTTGATCACAACTGTTACTAAACTTCACAGTGAGTATGTGGACCGAATGCAAACAACAACCTGCAAGATTACCCTATTATTATTCTTCATAGAGCATCTGTTATACTGACCAGCCTCCTAGAGATAACCAACGATATAGATCATCGCGTCCAACTCAAACATCAATCCTTCCTCTTAACGTCATTGCCCAAAACGCACTTAACTTGAGCAATATCGCGCTCAGATATGGAGCCTTTCTCTTACTTATAATATCAACTGACATGTAGGCAACCCGTTCTACAAGCATTCACAACGGTGCTTGGATCATCTGTAAGGAGCAACTTCGGCTCTGAAGATAACAACTGTCAACTAGGTATCCCGTATTTCCAACTCGGAAACCATCGCACTGATCTGCACTAACAAGATCTGATAACTCGGTTCAACTCTTGACCGACTTTGATAGACGTAGGCACAACCCATCTACGCTCTAACAAGTAAAGGCCCAACAAGCCTTGCTCTGATACCATCTGTCACGGCCCAGCCCGGGTCTGCCGCTACAGTTCCCAGAGCACAGCAAAATATGTGGCCGTACGGCGTACATGCACGTGCGGCCGGCATGTACCAGCCATCTTCACGGGCGCGGCGCACCAGTGGAATTGAACCACGGATGCTAGAGCGACATCCGGATAATCTTGGATACTCGTGATGGGTTATCGAATTTGTATTCGAAATAGACAACAACGGTGAAGATTCCCTTAATAATCTCTACAGCGTAATCTCTCATGACTGGGTATGAGATACGAATAACACACTTGTCCTGTAGCGGATCAGGATAGCTCAATATCCCGGGCTCCAGATATGAGACATGTATATCTCAAGGGGCGGCGAGCCTGGACAGGTTACATAGTCCATTTATAAGGGCGGTGCGTCTCGATTGGCTCACGGGGAATATCGACGGCATAACGACGCCATATACAAGCTCTATCTATAAAAATAGCCTGCATTGCGAGGCAATGTCTCCTGGCCTTCCCTAGGCCAAGGAGAACTCATGACTATCCCTTGTAGATAGCCCATGAGCCGGAGTCCAAGATGACCAAGCCTTAAAGCACTTTTAGTCATAGGGAGGTTTGGACCAAAGTTCCTCCTTAATATAGCCACTAAGTAAATAGCTAGTATCCAAAAAGAAATGTTAAAACATGAGACGAAGCGTACTGGCACTTTTCGCCCCCTTAACCAATTCTGATTTCTGCAAAACTTGGTGTGCAACTATATTAAGTCATAAAAAGCATATATCCAAGGTCAGAACTCAAAACGCTCGAGTAAATTTGCCCGGCGTTCGGTAGGGCGTCACACTAACTGAGAGCCATTCATCTAATAGAGATGAGTGGCTAACAAAAATTAAAGTTTATGAGGATTTCCTATAGATGAATGAGGTGGATATTAGGTGGCACTCCCTCTCCTCACGTGGGCCACAAACCCTCTCTCCTCTCTAGTTTAAATTTTGAAAGTCCATTATCTTTCTCTCACCATATTATTGACCCCCCTCCTCTCTCTCTTTTTCTATCTCTTTCTCTCTCTCTGCTATTCGCAACAAAATTAGAGAAACCCATTTGCAACGAAACCAATTAAGGTTTCATAGTCAGGTTTGTGAGGGGAGCTAGTTCGTAGAGATTCTACATAGCCTTTGGCTCCCACTCTCTCTCTATAATTCGATCAAAAGGAGTGGATTAGGTTTTGTGGAACGGGACATCACTACCACTGAAGCTAGGGATTTCGTAGAGTTGACTCTCACATCATCTTTATACCCACTAAACCTTAAACAAAATTATGTTGATTTCTAGGGTTTTGGGTTTTATTATATATTGATGTTAGTGTTTATCCCATTTTAGATGAATTAAATGTTTATTAGTAATTTAAATCTCCTTAATTTGGTGTGGTTAGATTTTTCTATTTTTTGAAAACTGTATGATTTCATCGGTAGCTTTTGTTGTTAATCCGCATTGTAGTGTATTCCTAAAGCAGTTTCCCACTTGTCTGATTAATCCACAATATGATTGAGAAGCTTGTGTTAGTAGAGAAATATGAAGAACACCAATCGGTTTGAAAAAATAGAGAATTTAATTACTCAAAACGAAGTAATTACAAGAAGAAAAACTCTCAAACCCTAGGTTTTCTCTCCGAACTCTTTCAGATCTAACATAACCAAACAATGCCTAGCCTTGCCCCTTTTATAAGGGTTACAAGTCCTAGTTACAAAATAGGACAAATATGCAATTAAACGCCTAAATAGAAACGTTGAATCGCGCCTCTATTCGAACAGAACAAGTTTCTGTTCGAACAAACAAAGATGTATTTGAATATACATAATTTGTATTCGAATAAAACTGATCAGGTTGATTTGTATTCGAACAAACATGAGTCTATTCGAATAAAACTGATAAGACTGAAATGTATTCGAACAGACATGAGTCTATTCGAATAAAACTAATTAGACTGAAATGCATTCGAATAGGAAAAAACTCTATTCGAATACAAAATGGTGTATTCATAGACTTCTTAAAAAGTCAAAAGAACTCAGATCCTCCTGGATCATGGCTCCCCTCTTTAGGAGCCTTGAGCTCCTGCTCAAGCTAGAACTGGAGATGTGGGAATGCGGCTGTGCCCACTTCCCTGCTGTACCACTTCGACTTACTAGGTAGCCGACCCTTCTTCCCAACTCGGAACGACTCAATACCACCCCGTCTTTTAGTATGAACTTTCTTCCCTAGAATGCCATCCTCCTGCAACGGATCTTCTTGCTCCATCCATAAGTCATCAACTGACGGTAGGCGAGTATCGATTTCAGAGTCTTCATCCAGAAGAGACGGCACAAACAGCTTCAAATGTTTGACATTAATCACCGAATACATCTTCATGAAAGGTGGCAAATCCAACTGGAATGCATTGTCACCAATCTTCTTGAGTATCAAAAACGGACCATAATGGATAGATTTGAGCTTCTTACCTTCCCCCTTAAGCCGTTCCATACCCAAATGCAACCAAACGAGGTCGCCCTCAAGAAAAGTACACTCCACCCCATGCTTGTCATGGCGAGCCTTATACTTCGCTTGAGTCTTCTTCAACCACCTCATAAACCTTGCTGATCTTTAATGAAACGCTGAGCTTTAACTTGCTCCTCGTCCTTCTTCCCTAACACCGTCTTGTCGCTAAGACTAAACAACAAATCAAAAGGGCTTTGCGGCAAGTACCCTAAACAAATTTCAAAAGGAGACTTCAACGCGGAACCATGAATCGCCCGATTGAACGCAAACTGAAGATACGGTAAACTCTCATTCCAAGTCTTAGGATGCTTAGAATGGAATCCTCGTAACAAATGTACCAAAGTGCGGTTAACGACCTCTGTTTGCCCGTCTGTCTGCAGATCAAAAGCGGTACTTCTCTTCAACTTAGTGTCCATCATCCCCCATAACGATCTCCATAAATACCCCAAAAAGCGGCTATCCCTATTAAAAATAATAAAAAAAGGGAACCCGAAATACCTCCAGACGTCTCTGAAAAACAATCGCACTGCTCCTTCCCCCGTAACTGTCTTCTGGCATGGAATAAGAACAATCATCTTACTGAATCGGTCCACCACCATAAACAAATAGTCATTCTTCCACCTGGTCATGGGCAAAGCACCCATAAAATCTATCGAAATACTCTCCCAATGTCGACTAGGAACTGGCAATGGTAAGTACAGTCCTATCTTCCTATTGGAAGGTTTCGATGTGTTGCACAGCACGCAACCACGAACCACACGAGTAATATCCACCTGCATCTTCGGCCAATAGACATAACGCCGCAAATTCAGAAGAGTCTTCTCAACCCCAAAATGACCTGCCACCCGGGAACAATGTGCATCTCGAATCCACTGTAAATGGTCTCCACCCTTAGGAATACATAGTAGATTGCCCCTGTAAATCAAACCATCCTTCAGAACATACTCGCACGTCTTGCCCTGCAACAACTTCTCGAGAATCACACTGAGCACATTGTCGTCGTCATACCCTGAAACATACTCAGAAGGAACAATCGGCTGGATCTGCATAGCTACCAACAATGCGGAAATAGTTGGTAATGAGGGTCGAGATAACATATCATCCATCTTGTAGTCCACTCCTTCCTTATACTTAATCAATAAGGTAAACTGTTGAGGGTACAACATCCACTTCATATGGCGAGCTTGCTAAAGCTTGGACTACGTAGATAAGAACTGTAACGGTTTGTGATCGGAATGTACCACAACCTCCTTCCCCAATAAGTAATTCCGCCAATGCTTCACTAATTGATATAACGCGTAAAACTCTATCTTAAGTAGGATAGTTGCGTACAACTCCTGTAAACATCTCAGAATGGTAAGCAACCGGCTTCCCATCTTGTAAAAGGATTGCCCCCAATGCATAGTCTGACGCATCTGTCTCAACCTCAAAAGGCCGCTGCAAATTAGACAATGCCAACACTGGTGTATCCGTAATCTTCCGCTTCAGTAACATAAAGGTCTTCTCATGGTGCTCTTCCCACACAAACTGTACCCTGGTCTTCGTTTAAGAATGCAACGGTGCGAATATTTGTGAAAAATGCCGAATAAATTTCCGTAAAACTGATAAGAACCCATAAAACTCCTCACTTCCGTCACTGTGCGGGGTCTAGGCCAATTTGTAATGACCGAGACCTTCTCTGGATCGACCTTAAGCTCGCCGCCACCAACAATAATACCCAAATAGACTAGCTTCTGTTTCCCAAACTCGCACTTCTTCCCTTTTAGAAAAAGCTGATGTGATGGCAATACGCCCAACACCTTGCGTAAATGCCCAAAATGCTAATCCCACGTACGACTATATATCAAGATATCATCCAAATATACAATCACAAAATCATCAATAAACGCACAAAGTACCTCATTCATTAGCCGCATAAATGTCACCGGAGCATTGCATAACCCAAAGGCATCACTAACTACTCAAATAAGCCCTGTTTGGTTTTGAACGCTGTCTTCCAAGTATCCTCCTCCCGGATTTGAACTTGATGGTAACCCGACTTAAGATCCAACTTGGTGAAAAATCGAGCCGTCTGCAACTCATCTAAAAGCTCGTCAATCCGTGGAAGCGGATAACGATTCTTCACCGTGATCTTGTTCAACGCCCAATAATCCACACATCCTCCAAGACCCATCCTTCTTCGGCATCAGTAACACTGGCGAACCATAAGGCGAGCAACTCGGATTAATAACTCCTTGCTCCAGGAGTTCATGTACATATTTCTTGATCTCATCAGACTCAGTAACAGAAATCCGATATAATCCAATATTGGGCAGTGACTCACCATTCACCAAGGTGATATCATGCTCCACATCCCTCTTGCGCGACAACCCTTCTATGCCCAGAAACAAGTCATCATACTCCTCTTACAACTCCCCTATATTGGTTTACTGCTTAAGAGACATTGCCAAAGTTGACAATACTATAGCCGACGGACCCTCTTGAACTGGTCGTACCAACAACAAAACAAATTTGGCGCTCGTATCAACTTACCTCTTCGCTTGAGTTGCCGTTACCAAATTACTGGTAGTGATATGTTCCTTGCATGCATTAATATGAAACTAAGTCTCATCCTTCACCAAACGATACTTGCGAGCTCGACGGTAAAGGATTGCATCTCGGTCCCAAAGATAAGGGCTACCCAAGATGACTTGGCATACGTCCAACGGAACCACCTCACATGTTACTTAGTCAATAAACTTCACAGTAATCGCAAACTTGAACGTACACTGCTTAGTGATTTTCAACTCTGCGTCTTTCTGAATCCAACCCAAACCATAAGATTTAGGATGAGCCACAGTAGCCAAACTCATCTTCTTCACCACTGCCTCATAAATTAAATTCTTCTGACTACCCAGATCAATAATGGCCTTGACTAAGCTCTGTTTTACCTGAATACTGACAAACCCCCCATATACTTTATGAATACATCGTACTCATCCACGTCAATATCCAAAACCAATGCTTGGTTATAAAACTTTGTAGTAAACTGTTGCACAGATTACCCTAACTTTTGAGCGTCGGAATATTCATCAATTGAAAAATAGGCCTCCAACCTATCTAACCAATTGTCTAATTTCTCAGCGTCGACGAAACCATCGAAAATTGGAATCTTAATCTTAAAACCAAGACGAAGATTAAGCATAGGATTCACTGACTTACCAAGACCTGGGCGCTCCTTGACGGAATCGGCATCACTAGAATCATCGAATACCGGAACGTCCTCGTGACCATCCACCTCCATAACCCCTTTCTTCTTCGAACGGTCACGCCGTTTCGCCGAAGCGGAAGCCTTCGCGAGGTTCGTGAGGCGCAACTGCTCCACTAACTCCCCTACAGTAGACGTTAGGGCCGAAACTGTCATTTCCAAAACCGTGAGTCTCTTGTTGGGATCGCCCATCTCCAAATCGTCCTTCTTCGAATTAGGTTTGCGATGGATCTTCAACGGACTCACTAGCTTCTCCTTCGTTTGCTTGAGACGGTCACGTGTAGAGACCATAAACTACAATCAACCCCCCGAGAATCGAAACTGGAAAACTGATACCACTTAATCCACAATACGATTGTGAAGCTTGTGTTAATAGAGAAATACGAAGAACACCAATCGATTTGGAAAAATAGAGAATTCAATTACTCAAAACAAAGTAATTACAATAAGAAAAACTCTTAAACCCTAGGCTTTCTTTCCGAACTTTTTCAGATCTAACATAACCTAGCAATGCCTAGTCTTGCTCCTTTTATAAGGGTTACAAGTCCTAGTTACAAAATAGGACAAATATGCCCTTAAACGCCTAAATAGAAACGCTGAATCGCGCCTCTGTTCGAACATAATAAGTTTTTGTTCGAACAAACAAAGATGTATTCGAATACACATAATTTGTATTCGAATAAAACTGATCAGGCTGATTTGTATTCGAACGGATATGAGTCTATTCGAATAAAACTGATAAGACTGAAATGTATTCGAACAGACATGAGTCTATTCGAATAAAACTGATCATACTGAAATGTATTCGAATAGGAAAAGACTCTATTCGAATACAAAAGGGTGTATTCGAACAGTATGTTCGAATAAACTTCTTAAAAAGTCAAAAAAACTCAGATCCTCTTAGATCACTGATCCCCAAAAAAAGTACTGAAATAACTGGGGTAGTATTTTCATTCTTGAACAATTTAACCACAAATCCCAGTTTTAATTATCGATTACTATGGGTTGTCGACAATATTTCAGATTGTTGTGAATCCTACCAAATAATGTTTATGTTATATCAAAATGCCCTCCCAGTATGTGAACCTATGTGATTATTTGTTGTAGTTGATAACCCCTAACTTCCGATGAAAAACATCTACTTTTGTGGACTATATGCCATGCTTTATACTGATAATTACTAGCTTCCAATGTAAAACATCTAATTACTTGGAATTGTTTGTTTTAGTGATTGAAATTGTTTTTAGACTAATTACTTGGAATATAAGTGGTTTTAACTCAATTTCCTACTTGAATTTTGTTATTGTTTCCATTATGTTGTTGTTCTAATTATTATTAAATTGTCGATACACATGCCAACTCGACAATTTAAATATGTTTTTGTCGATTAGTTAGAATAGTCGACAATTCCGATTCATTATACCAGGTGAGTTTTGTCAGGATGTGCATTACTCGACAATAAATACATACCTATGTATATATAACATTCTCATTGACATCGAGTAATCCACAATACGAATTAAGAAACCCTAATTAGTAGAAAAGTATAAAAAATAAACCAATTGGTTGAGAAAAATCTTCGGAGCTTCAATTGCTTAATCGAAATCAATTACAATCGAATTCATCTCAAACCCTAAGTCTCTCTCCCAAAATTTCCATTGATCTAACATGATCTAATCTTGCCCAGCCTTGTCCCTTTATAAGGGTTACAAGTTCCTAGTTACAAAAATAGGATAAACATGTCCTTAAACACCTAAAATAATAGGCTGAATCGCGCCTCTGTTTGAACAGAACAAGTCTATGTTCGAACAGAATAATGTATTCAAACAGACATTAGTGTATTCGAATAAAACACCTTAGACGCCTGCTTATTCGAAATGATTTAAAAGTTTGTTCGAATAAACCTCAAGTCGTTCGAACGACTCCAAGTCTCGTTCAAACGACTTGGTCAAAATTCGAAAAAATTACTCCTTAGATCCTCTTGGATCATGTCTCCCCCCTTTAGGAGCCTTGAGCTCCTGCTCAAGCTAGAACTAGAAATGTAGGAATGCGGCTATGCCCATTTCCCTGCTGTACCACTTCGACTTACTAAGTAGCTGACCATTTTTCCCAACTCGGAACGACTCAATACCACCCCGTCTTGTAGCATAAACTTTCCATTCTAGAATACCATCCTCTTGCAACGGATATTCTCTTTCCATCTATAAGTCATCAACTGACAGTAAGCAAGTGTCGATTGTAGAGTCTTCATCTAAAAAAGACGGCTCAAACAGCTTCAAATGCTCGACATTAATCACCGAATACATCTTTATAGAAGGTGGCAAATCCAATTCATACTCGCATGTCCTGCCTTGTAACAACTTTCAACGAAACACACTACGCCCCTTGGGATCATCATATCTTGCAACATACTCTGACGGAACAATAGGCTATATCTGCATGGCTACCAACATAGCAAAAGTAGTTGGTAACGGGGGTCGAGATAACCTATCAACCATTTTGTTGTTCACTCCCTTCTTATACTTGATAATCAAGGGGAATTGCTAGAGATACGACATCCCCTTCATCTGACGAACTTGCTGTAGCTTGGACTCTGTAGCTAAAAACTGGAACGATCTGTGATTAGAATGTACCACAACCTCCTTGTACAACTTCCCCATGTCGATTTGTTGTTTATAAGACGTTGTCATTGTAGACAACACGCTAGCCGACGTACCTTCTTGAACCGGTCGTATCAATAACACAAACTTGCTGTTCGCATTAACCAACTGTTTCACATGAATCGCCGTTACTAAATTATTTGTAGTAACATGCTTCTTACAAGCATTGATATAGAACTCCTTTCCCTTTTTCACAAGACGATACTTGCGAGCTCTACAGTAATAAATCGCATCTCGGTCCCAAAGATAAATGCTACCCAAGATTACCTAACACGCATCTAAAGGAACCACCTCACATGTCACCTCGTCAATAAACTTTTCAGTGATTGCAAACTTGAATGTACACTACTTTGTGATCATCAAATCCGCATCTTTCTGAATCCACCTAAACCATACGGCTTAGGATGAGCTTTAGTAATCAAACCCATCTTCTTCACCGACACCTCAAAAATTAAATTTTTATGACTACCCGGATCAACAATGGCGTCGACTAAGCTCCGTTTTACCTGAATACTGACATGAAAAAGTTTTTCCCGACTTTCCTTCTTGGTAGCCAAAGTCTGCTGAAACATAAGTGTAAGCTTAGGATTCGGTTTATCTAAATCTGGGAGGTCAACAACCGCTGCGGCTAGTGCATATCTCTCTTTCTTGCTTTTCTCCTCCTTCGGCCTAAGCTCCGGGTGAAGTTTCCAACATTTATTTAAAATATGCCCACTCGTCATACAATGATTGCAATAATTCTCTTTGGACGAAGACCCCTCTCCTTTGAACTCTCCCTTATGCTCATTTTTCTAACTAGACCTGTACCCCAACTTGTTCTTGTCGTCTTCTTTATCACTCTTCAAGTACTTGCCTTCAATAGCAATTGCCTTCACAATAACATCCTCGATATTGGCCACATTAAAGAGATTAAACTCTCTTATAATAGACTCCGACAAACCCCCCGTGTACTTCATGAACACCTCATACTCGTCCACATCAATGCCCAAAACCAAAGCTTGGTTATGAAACGCCGTAGTATACTCCTGTACAGATTGCTCAAACATCGCAATCCTCAAAGGGGATCCCTATTCGTTGTGTACTGGATGTTGGGAGTAATCTAACTTCTTTGTCGACCATGGCTAAATTGTGAAATTGGCAAAGACGTCGTCTTTTGAACCTGACTGATATGTTGATCGTATGAGTTTCTATAAAATGGCTGAGGGATATGTGGTACAAATGCTTTTCCTCGGTCCCCCATTCTATTTGTACGATCTTAGTATTAATCTTGTAACTCCCGTTTTTGTAACTTTTTACGTCTACGATGTACTCATGCATTCTTCCGTCCGAAAAGATGTACTCCAAAAGTCTCTGTAAAGCGAAGCAATGTTCTGTGTCATGATGTCGGACTTTGTGGTGTATGTAATACGGTCAGCTTTCAATGGGTTAGAGGTATTGGGCATTGCAAAAGAATTTATCCTTTTAGAGCGTAAGATACAGGCTGACTATTGTAGCAGTCAATTTGGGAAGACATGGCTTTGGTAAGTTACTACCTCTCCGAGGCCGATCTTCATTAGAGTTAATCCGTTTTCTGCCTCCTCCGTAATCTGTAGTACGATTAAAATCGCGTTCTGTGGATTGATCTCTTGTTGTCAGGATTGACTTCTGGGGCTTCTGTCTTTCGGTTAACATCCGTTCGAGATCGATATAGCCGTTTACATTTTCAATCATATCTTACAGGGTCGTGGGTTTGTTAAGAATTAGGTGTTCCTTCGTTCTACCTTCCACGAGGAAGACGTTCGTAAATGCTGAAATAATAATCTTCCGATCAAGTCGATCTACCTTTTTGGCTAACTCCAAAATTTCTTAGTGAACGATTCAAATTTCTCTCCCGACATTTGTTTAAGGCCAAACAAAGAATAGATATTTTCTTATTTGTCTTTGTTGTGCGAGTAGTTCTTGACGAAAAGTTCTCGCAAATATTCGAATGTGTGAATGAACCCTTCTTGCAGCGACTAGAACCACCACAAAGATTCACCCTGAAGACTGATAGGAAAGAGACGGCATAAAATGTGGTTCAATGGAAAAAGGCAGGGGGCGCAAAAGAGGGGGAAAGACATATAAAAGGGAAAGCGAGGGGGAGGGGATAGAGGGTCGTGAAATAGAGATAAAAGAATAACACACACGAGAGGAGGTGCAAGATAGAGAAAGAGCCGTCAAAGACAATTACAGTAGAGTATGGAAGATAAGGTTGCCATCGATAACCAAATGTGAGTTTTAGTTGTGTGCTATCTTTTTTTTTAAATTAAATATCTAATGTTGAATTAGAAGAACGAAATAACCCTATTATTTTTAAATTTTGCAAGTATACCCATATATTTTGTTTAAAATACCTCAAAATTACAAAATCTAACAACGCATCTCATCCAGCCACTTACACTTTAGATGTCATCTTTAATTACATTTAGTATTGGGTAAAATCAAAATGTTACTTTTTTTAAGTACTTTAATGCAATTTATATCTTTAAATCTCAATCTCGTCCGTTTATCCAACGTTTTTTTCTCTCAAGTAACAAACGTGAAGAGAACAAAAAAATAACATAAATCACGAGGCTTCGAAATAATAAGTGTTGAGAGAAGAAAAATTGATATTAATTACGAAACTTCTTAATGACAAGTGTTGAGAGAAAAGAAAACCTCACATAAATCACGAGGCTTTCAAATCATCTGATTTATGCCAATTTTTTCCTCTCTCGACATTTATAATTTTGAAAAATCGTAATTTATGTTAATTTTTATTTTCTCTCGACACTTGTTATTTTGATGACTCGTGATTTATGTCAATTTTGCCTTTCTCTCGATATTTGTAATTTAGGGAATAAACATTGGATAAACGGACAAAATTGAGATTCTAAGATATAAAGTGCATTAAAGTATTTTAAAAAAAATAACATTTTGATTTAACCCAGTACCAAATATAATTAAAGATAACACCTTAAAATTTGGATGGGTGGACCAGATACATTGTTGAATTTTATAGTTTTGGGTATTTAAAGCCGGTTTTCTATTCCATTAACACCACAATGGTTTCTCTATGTTGGGTATTAAATCTTTTTTGAAAGATCTAAAAATTAATCTCATTGATTTGCTCAATTGGGTACACCCAAATCGTTTATCTCGTTATTCTTATTGTTTAATGCCAAAATTGTGTATTGTTTTTTATATTTGATGTAGGTCTGGCAGATGAATTGTGGCAACGCGCTCCTGTCGACGTAATCATCCTAAAATTAAACCTGCTAACAATCAATCGAAGGGAGGAACGCAACCTCAGATCAAGAGGAAAATATGATTGTTCCTTTTGGCAGCAATGGAGCATTGGTACCTGATGAAGGGATATTGGATTCATCCAAGAAGCAGATGACGAGAGCAAGAGTTCACCTCGACAAAAAGACCGATAGAGTGTGGAAGCTTCTTATGAGAAAGGAGGTTGGTGAAGAAAACACAGACGAGAAAAAACAAAAATGGTGAGAGCCTCCGGCCACGGAGGATGAAAGTAAGGTTTTCCGGGCTGAAAATGGAGCTGATTGATTTGGTTTCTCCAGGCTCTGCAGTTCGTTGCTTACAACGGAAAAAAAGAAAGATTCCTGACAAGTTGGAATGAGTTTGATATTGCCAGGCTGTTTTATATGAAGTCTTACTATTGCAAAGTCTCTCGTGAAAGCCCATTCTTTAGGCTTTTTTCTTGGAAGCCCATGCCATTATATTCTCTTTAATAAAGAAGAATTTAGTTCTACCAGTGGAGCAGCTACACAAAAGGTGCGTACTTTCCTCATCATGTGGTGACGACGCCTGGTGTTTCTTTCAAGCGTTTAATTTTTGTTACGGATGATCAATCGTGTGGTCTTCGTTTCTGGTTTCTATTTGGCGCTGATTGGTGATGTGTGGTGCATTGGTGTGTGATTAATGATGAAGAGTACCAGTTAAAACATGAGAAATGGAGTGGAGCTTTTTGTGCGCATTTTAAGAAGTATGAGCTATGAAGAAGGAATACGGGTATATAATTCTTGTTTCGTTACCTTGGACAAGATACATGCGGGCAATGAAGGAGTCAGCCCAATCACGGAAAACCTTACGTTCATCTTCCTACCATTTTTCCTTTTTCTGGTCTGTTGGCTCTTCACCAACCTCCTTTCCCATAAGAAGCTTCCACACTCTATCCGTTTCTTTGTCGAGGTGAACTCTTGCCCTCGGCATCCGCTTCTTGGATTGATCCAATATCCCTTAATAAGGTACCAATGCTCCATTGCCGCCAAAAGGAACAATAGCATTTTCCCCTTGCTCTGTGGTTGTGTTCCTCCCTCCATTGATTGTTAGCCGGTTTAATTTCAGAATGATTTCGTCTATGGGAGCGCGTGGCCACAATACTTCCGACGGTCCTACATAAATATCAAAAACAATATACAAAGTTGGTATTAACGCGTCAAAACAGTTGGAAAATATTTTAGCTACATCTGATTAAATGTACCTCTTGATTTTGCTGGGGAGTGGTAATCGTCTCGATGAACGACAACTTCATAGGGACCTACTTCATTTGTACTGGGGTAAAAGTACGGCATTGGATTTCGACAAGGTTTTCCTTTTGTAGTCCGTTTCTTCTTTGTCACCTTCACGTAATTATCTTCTGCTAATAAAGCTTCAACGCAGGTATGAGGATCGTGAGCGACCACAGTTCTTTGCATGCCGCGAGGTATTGGTGTTGTTTTGGCAGGAGTTGGTGGCAACTGATTCCAGTCCTCCGCTATTGCAATTAGGGTGCTTAAGTCACGGACCATGGTGGACTCTTCTTTGTCGTCCTTTCTATCTGGCTGAAGGACAGCATGAAGTTAGAACTTTGCGGTTCGTCAAGGCTGGACCCTTTCAATACTTCCACAGTCGTAGGCAGCTCCGTGGAAACATTTGGCATTTGGGCATCTGGGCTTGTAATCAAAGAGTGTCCATTCCAGTTGCAGGGATGATTTGTGACTTCACTCTTAGAGGCAAGCGGACTGGCATCTCTTACACTATCATGTACGACTGCCGTACACAAGGATTTGCTAGGTAAGGATGTCTTTCGTCTCCTCTCTGCCCTCTTTTTCTTGAATACCACTGGTAAATGTAGTTCAAGATTAATCCTGTCTTTGTGGTACTCGTTTCTCTTCAATAACTCCTGGCAGATTGGCATGGCGCTAAAATGGTTCCCAATAGGATCCATGGAGCACGTAGCTATCATATCGGTTGCACTGCAATATCCTCTCTTTGTCCCCCTTGAATCATTTCTATTTTGCGCTGCACTTTCAGTTGAATAACCATTTGAGATGTCCAAATCTTCTCTTAATAGGTCGTTCCTTCTTGAAAGCGGGAGCAGGAGCAGGATTTTCTGGGCTAGAGAAAAAATCACTCAACTCTTGAGTCAAGGACTGGTTGAGATTCTCCTTTACTGAAGTCCGCACAACTTCAGAGGCGTCTTCGACCGGCTGTGGAGATGTTTCAACTCCGTCAAGATCAATAACTTTGATTGCTTTCTGAGCACCTTGACTACCTTCTTCCTGAGCTGGCCGGGCCATATCACCTGCATTTAGCATTTCAGAAATATTGCTATGAGCTCTCTTTCCATTATCCGGTGTTACTGAGGCAGATTGGAATGATAACATACCTCCACTTGAAAATGCATCAATCGTTGTTCTCTTTGATTGGCGAGAAGGGTTGTCATCTGTTAAGTTTCAAAAACCCTTCATCAGTCATGAAAAATGTACACAACAAACTTCAGTGTAATCTACTAATGTTATACTTAGAGAAGTTATACATATAATGGATCTTTGGTGCAGATAGATGTGTTCTTCCATTTAGTCTCACTTCCTTAATTTCCTACTGTCTTTAACTATACAGAATAAGGATAATTTATCTTCGGAGAATATGAAAATTGCGTCGGAGTGGTTATGCCAAATCCAATGTTTACCAATATACCACAACCAGTAACAAGAATGCGTTTTTATATCTGTATAAGAGTCAAAAATCATTTTCCCTCAAAGACCACCAAAATGGCAATAGCAATTTGCTCAAGTCGAAGCACTTTACAGATACAGTGGACAGAAACTGGAGACTTAAGGCCAGAGCGGATGAAAGTGTGGGAGACACTTTCAATAGCACCCCGTATTACTATCCCGAAAGCCCCCGTATCATTATTCACTACGGGGAGAATGCTACCACATTTGATTGAAAATTGGTTGTCATATCCCCACCCACATCTTTGAGAACTTGTAACCAGTTGAAAAGCCAAAAAAGCATTAAAACAACCCCTGCCTAATTAACCAGCGTCACACATATAACCTTAAGTTGTCCAGCAAGTGTGTTTTTATATGATGAAGGTAGGTTTAATATTTTTCATTATTTTGAGTAATCAACTGGGTACGAGTTCCTGATAGCACTGCGTGCGAAATGAATACCACCATCCATTGAAAAATCTCACCCTATCTCTCATTTTCATTATAATACCCCCTAACCCTCCTACGATCTATTCAAAGTTGGAGGACATTTCTGACATTTCACTCTCGGAAGATAATTCATCATTCTCATTTTATTTCAATTTTCCACTTTGGAAAACGTTCTCGGCAGCATCTCTAATCAATAGGGTGCATGGTATTGATCGGGATGCTACCGAAACGTTTCCGGCGGAAAATTTAAATGAGAATAATATTTTCTTTTTCGAGAGTGAAATGTTGGAAATACCATTCAACTTCGAGTAGGGTCAGTTGTGATCATTCCCCACAAATCGTCAGCTCGCCTATCGATGTGGGTGTGACCTCGAAACCTTAGTCTATTATATGCCCCGCGGGACGGGTGAATTTGTCTCATCTCCCTATGAGATGGCCCCATGTCTCGGCCGATTCTAATCGGCCGATAAATGGGGCATCTAAAATACCAATCCACATACTTAGACCAAATGAAAAAGACAAAAAAAATAGTATCACTCACATTGAGATATTTGTTGTGCCCCGATGCTATTCGACACATGCAGCCTCTCCGATATTGGTGGTGTCACATTGCTATTCGCCGCGTGTAGCCTCTCCGATATTGGCGGTGTCACATGCAGAACCTGAACCAGAACCAGAACTTGTCCTAGTGTAAACGCGCTGGCTTACGCCATCCACCTGAGAATAAGAAACTGGGAAGGACGATCCACTCTCCGCAATATTTCCCCCACTAGGCAATCCGCACACCCCAAAATTTTGTTCTTCCACATTGTTAAGCATATGAGGACTTAAAATTGGGAAGAAAAATGTACTAGCTTCACAGCGGCTCTGCATTAAATCTCCTGAGCTCGCTTAATGCTGATGATGGTAATCTATTTGTTGTTGTTCCAGGTTTTTGACCCGCCGAGAGTACGTTAAAGGATAAAAATGGCTATGATCACCATTATTACCATTTTGTCTCCGAAAATCACTTGTAGAGTAGAACTCAAAGAACCCAAACTCATTTCCCAAGAATGAATCCCTCTTCTTTGATCTACAACCCCATTTGAATAAACCTGATCTCCTCGCATAAGCCTTGCTGAAACCACATCACCAGGTTGAACCCAATCTCGGGTTTGCGCCATTTCACCTGAAGTTGAGTTATGGTGTGGTCTCACTATAATTGGCTTTGATGGAGCCAAAGGAGCGCCCAATGAAGCCTCAATGAAGTCTTTATCGCCCGGAAACGAAAACCCGCGAGGGAAATCCATCTCAGAGCCTAAAGAACTGATCTTTTTAGCTCAAACTGGAGTTTTTTCAAAACCCCACCTCTAAAACTCACTCAAATGTTGGGAAAAAAAAGGTTTCAGCTCTTCCCAGAGCTAGAAAAAGTTGAAACAAGAGGAAATCAGAGGTTTTTAAGAGAAGATAAAAACACCCCATTGTTCCCAAATGAAGAGATCAACAGCTATCAACAGTTATCTCTCACTATTCAGATTGAAAAGGAAACACCTTTAAACCCAAAATCCCCAATAATTAGAAGAACATGAAAAGGTGAGACTAATTTAGTGAGAATTCAAGGACAAAAATATCTCAATTCCTCTTACAACCCTCTGTGATCATGGAAGATATCTGGTTTCCTCTTCAAGCTCTCTAAACACACATCAATGGCCCCTCTCCCCTCCCTCTCTCTCTCTCTCTCTCTCTCTCTCTCTGTGATCTTGTGAAGGTTCATGAAACCAACAATACACAGAGAGTTATGAGTTAGCTAATTTGCCTTTGCTTAGTTGATAAATATTATGCAAAGGTTGTTTTCCTCTATATATGGTATTAGAAAAGCTACACTACCCCACGAATCCCATACACTAACATGCGTAGATCAAATCTTTTGCATTTAGTGGGATTCGATACTATGCAAGACTTCCATGGTAGCGTGAGAAACAACGAAGGCGGTGCTAGGCGTGTGAGAGCTTATCTGGATAGACTGGCTGAACTGTAGCAGAAGGAAACGTATTCGAAGGGTTTTGCAGCTAGTAGAACGTGTCTGGAGAGTGCCAAAGTGTTTGTGACAGTTGTTGTGGAAGACATCTTTCTCACCACCAACGCCAAAGATGTAAACGCGTTTATTGCAATTGAAACGGTAGATCTAACAAATTGACGTGGCATGAAGATTGGATTAGATTTTTTTCGAGTATGGAGATTGGATTAGATTTTTCCCGAGTCTGGAGATTGCGAAAGATTTACCCTTTAGTATATTGACGAGTCGCGTGCTCAAAATGTTATCTATATTAATAAAATTAAAACGCTGAATCCGACAAATTGACGTGGCATGAAAACTATAAAAGTTCTGAGTCTGGAGATTACAAAAGATTTATCATTTAGTACATTGACGTGCACATTGCACAAAATGTTATCACAATTGAAACGCTCAATTTGACAAACTCACGTGACATAGAAATTGTAAAAGTTTTTCAGAGATTGTGAAATATTTGCCTTTGAGGACATTGATATGGACATTGTACTTCAAAATGTTACCGTTGAATACAACTCACGCGGACTCAGTTGCCATCAAACTAAAAAAATGTTACCGTTGAAGACTATTAAAATAAACTCAATTAGCATCAAACTAAAATATGGTACCGTTGAAGACTGACTGCTGATGTTGACTCAATTATCATCTAACTCAAAAATGTTACCATTGAAGATGGCCGATGCAAGCTAAATTTGCATCAATCTCAAAAATATTACCGTTTGAGACTGTTCATAAGAAATCACTTGACTTTAAACATAACATTGTTACAGTTGGTACAAAATTATAAAATATAGCCATTGAAGACAATTTGTGCAACTCAATCAACATCAAACTCAGGAATGTTATTGTAATTGCAGATAGTTGATGTGAACTCACTTAGCATCTAACTAAAGCGCATCGCTTCCAACTTAAATCAATTCCCTTGTTCTTCTTCATGTAGTTAAAAATCATCTTTTATAATTTTTTTATTATATACATATAACCACATGGGCATTTTCATTTTAATATGCAAAAAAAGAAAAATTAAAAACAACGTACAATGACAAAAGTCAGCAGATATTGAGAAAAATATGACATGCCTAGGTCAAGACCCGACTTAACAACAAACATATTCTCCATATTCCTCGACGCAAACCCAAAAACAAAAAAACAAAACAACTCCTTGCACCATGGAATCACATAAGCTAAGCCATAGTATACTCTAATTATCTTCGGTGTGTGAGACTAAGTTAGATCCTCGAATTTAGGCCCCTATATTATACATGAAAGTAGGGGTGTGAAATGGGTCAGGCTAGGGTCAATCCGGCCCTAAAGAGATAAAGCCCTTATGAACTTAGGAGCGGGCAAACCCGAACCTCAGTTGTGTTAAGGGTTGGGCCGACCCTACCCTTAGGCTGCAATATCAACCATTACCCACCCATTGGCCCTAGGGTTGGGCTTAGGGTCGATTCTGGTCAGGTCAACTTTAATGACTATTAATAAAAATAAAAATAAAAACAAAAAATAGGCATCATCATATTAAAACTATATAATATTATTCATATCCTCTAACAAACACTAATGAGTTTATTAAATATAATGAAAAACACGAGAGGGGTATATATGCCTTACTTCTCTATAGTGTTGCAGGGCTTAATGTGAGCGGGTTAAATAAGGGTTGTTAGGACCAAGTTCGGTTTGGGTCTTACCCGAACTGGGTTGGGATGACCTACCGACTCCTAGCCCAACCCATAAACTTAGGGAGGGTTTTAGAGACCTGTTATAGCCTCATATATATATAATCTTACGGTTGTATTCTCTGTAACCTAACAAGTATGTAATATAGGCTTATATCTTCAATCTATATATTGTATGTGCATGATTAGTAGATAGATGTAGAAATTGCTTTAATTATTCCCAACACATTATCAGCACGACTCACACGGAGCTTTCAGATTAATTATTGAATCTCTCGCTTTCTTATTAGGAGTAATTTTGTGTTACGGAGAGGTACAATTTCAACGATTGGGTATTAATTTGTTGTTTTGTACATGATTGATATCTTACATATGATAATATGCATGTTTTAAAGGTATTTTAAGTTTTTTTTTTTACAATATTAGACTATGTTAGTATTTTTGTTGTGTAGCCTGTGTTTTTACGATCGCGTGAGTATATCATGTTCCCCGTAGAAGTGTCCAATTTGCTGTGAAACTGGTTGTAAAAACGGCCAAAAATTACGCAAAAATAAAAAAACCAATGAGTACTAAGATGATGCCACCCTAGGGTTTGACCAAGTTGACGTAAGCAAACTAGATCTGATGACGCCACCATGATGTAAGCGGTCAGGACACGTGTCCCATTGCTGACATCATCAACACTGTTAGGTGGGTTTCCAGAATGCTGACATGGCACTAAGCCACTCGCTTAGAAGGTGGTCCCCACTGTTGACGTGGTATGACCATACCAGCTGACATAGCAAGGGGGCAAGCCCCACCTGACTGACGTTGCTCTACCACGTGTCAGATGATGTCATCTACTGACGTGGTGGTCATGGACCCCACTGTATGACAATGCACCTCGGGTCTACCACTACAAGAAATTAAGGTATTGGCCAAGGAGGACTTTTAGTTTTTGCCACTGCTTTGTCGGTGATAAACTGCCACAAATTATTCCGTGGCTATTAGAGTAAAACAATGGCCAAAAGGTAGCTTGCAAAAATAAACTGATGACAAAAGTACTGCTTTGGCAAAACCGTGGGGAAAGAAATAAAAACTGTGGTAAAAATATATGCAAATTATTTGAACTCCCGCGGTTCTGCTTTGTTCTCTCGCTGAAATCCCTTTATACTTTCCATACTCTCTGCTATAGGAATTTCCAAAACTTTGTTCACCTCTTTCACCGATCTTACTTTCACCACTTCTCTTTATCGATTCAAGACTCAGTTCTCTCTCCTTCACTCTGTCCCCAATTAAAATAAAGTAATATTTGATCTATCTTACTCTAGATTCTAGAATCGATTTGAGTCCCTATTGAAGTATTGATCTCTGATTTTGATTGTTTTGTTACATGTAGTTATGGATTCGGTGAAAGTTGGGGATAAGGTTGAAGAAGAATGAATAAATTATCTTAGCGATTTCAAGTTTTTGGGTTCATGGTGATGATCCATTTCTTTTTCTCTATGTAGGTTTTCATTTGAACCTCTAATTTGCTTGATTTGATCTTTCCTTGAAGTTTTGTGCAATTTTTTTCTTTCTATTTTGGTTTGAATATCTAATTTCTACTTGATTTGTTCTATAGAATTTATGTGAAAGATTGAGTAATGTTTTGATTCTCTCTCTCTCTCTCTCAAGGAGAAAAGCCCTTTGCTGCTCTTCAATCTGATTTTCAACGATAGTGGTTCTGGACTCGGAGGATAATATTCACGATACTAACAATATGGACTCACTCGATGATGATGAACATAATAGTAGTGATGATTATGATGTTGAAGGCGATATTGTGGAGATTTATTAAAAGCAACAGGTAAATTTTGGCTTTGAGGAATAAAAATCTCGCCTTTAGTTGTTTATTGGTAGTTTTAACCAAGTGACTTGGTGTTTTTTGTGTTTATTGCTGAATTATTTGAATTACAATTAGTAGTACAATGAAGATGATTGTATTTGGATTTTGGTCTGACAAGTTTTATAGAAATAATTCCAACACTGCTCGAAATATTCCCTATAAAAATTTATAGTGAGTCACAATCATGGAGAAATATGGGGTTGGATTAAATAGACAAATTCATGACAACAATTTGAGCATATCACTCTTGCCTTTATAAATGGCTTTTCCTCTACCCCAATCATCACCATTCAGTCACCTTTATCGCCTTGTTCATACGTAGATTCGGGGGCGTTCTATAAACATTTATTGCGTGCAAAATTGATAGGGACTAGGCTTGTAAAGATCGGAATTGGATAAATATTTGGAATCTTAGTTAAATATACATCTGCAAAGAGGTGTTGTAAGTAACCAAGGTTTTAGGAAACTTAGAAGATGGCACGGCCTTAGGATAAGTCTATGAAAGGTTCTAGGGTGCAAAATATCACTTAAAATCATTAAGAGTTCTGATTAATGTATATAAATCTTCTTTATAAATACTGTTTCCCCGATCAAAAAAATTATTGCAGTGGCAATTCAAAACAAAATTTAATCCCTCTATACTCTATACTAGCGTAGTCCATGTATATGCTTTATAGCTTCTTTGTGCCAATTTCTTTAACCTATAAGATTCCTTTCATGTTCAATGCTTCATGATTAGTACACACCCACACACCGAGTATATCTTCTTTGATTTATAAACGTCTTGCTTCCGCGCATTTAATCTAGTACACACACCCACACACACATATACACTCTCTTTCTTTCTTCTTTTTTTTCTTTCAAATGTTTCCTAATGACACATTATTTAGATCAATTGTGAGCTAATATCCTTAACATTGTGCAACTGTGGTAGTGAATGCTAAGCTTCAGTATGCTGTAACCGAAGTACTTGAACTACTGAAAGAGAGTTTTATGGCACCTGGGAGTGGAAAAAAAAGACTCACTACAAGAAAAACTACATTAGGGATGGCAAAAAAGTGTCCCAAAAGGCTACTAATCCGTCCCTACAACTATTAAGGACGGCAAACTGTTGTCCCTTTAGGGTGGCGTCCCAAATACATTAGGGACGGACACATCCGTTTCTAATACTATTAAGGACGGCTTTAGAGAAGCCAAAAATCCGCCTCTAAAAGTCTTTGTTTTTCAACTCTTTTGGGGACGGAGTATAACCGTCTATAATACATAATATTAGAGAAAAATTTGTTTGTCTCTAAAAGTATAGTGCCAAATTTTCCCGCCAGCGCCAATATTATTGGGGACAGATTATTTTGTTTCTAATATACAATATTTAAGACGGATTTGTTTGTCTCTAAAAGTATGACGCCAAATTTTCCCGCCAGTGCCAATATTATTGGGGACAGATTATTCTGTGCGCAAATTTTTTCCACCAACGCCAATATTAATAGAGACAGAATAAATCATCCTTAAAGAAGGTAATGCTAAATATAGTAATTTTGCAATTTGAATTACGCCCCTGTTAGAAAGTACAAATCATTCATCAACCACTAGTTAATTTAAAAGAGAGAACTATTTATTTACAAGGTTCCACAAACACCAATTTCATATAAATAAATAAAGTCTCAATCCACCTAGAACATTAAAAATTATTGTTCAATCACTAAATACAACTTGAGCATTGAAATTAATTATTCAACCTCTTATGCACTAAACATGAAACCATTGACGTACGAACAATGTCTCTACGTATAATAAACAGTTGTTTGTATCACTCCCATAATTGTTAAGAAACTATCTGGAACAAAAAAAAATCAAATTGTTACAACCTTAACCACAACATATAAAAATAATTGTAAACCAAAAGATAATAAAACAATGAAATACACATTATGAAATTGAAAATATAAAAAATCAAATGACGCGTCACATCTATATTAAAATCCTGCGCGAAAACAAATCAAATAGGAGAAATCCTATCGAAAATTCGGCAACACTTCCCCTGTAAATTTGGACATTTCCATTTTCTACCTACTAGAAAATATATACAATTTATAAACACTCAAGTGAATAACGTAATCTTTCGGTTTGAGAATGCTTAGGGCCAGTATACACACAACACGCTCTTAATTCCTAAGATTATAAAATTCACACAAATCACACGACAATTGGATATCATATTAAGGTCATATCAACCACGAGGGTTGATAATATATATAAATCTTAACATCTACAAACATTAATACCTTATTAAGTATAATTTCATAACATGCGTATAAATATCTAGAAGTTGTGACACTTATCACCAAATGCTACTCGACACGTAGGATGGTGAAATGTAAAGTATTCGTATACACTAAGAATAAACATACCTGAAAGAACTAGAAGACTCTTGTAACTAGTATTTTGTCCAAAAAGAATATCAGTGTCAATCTACGAAGTAAGAAAAAAATCTATGAAAAAGAAGTTATGCCACTATATCATGATGAGGCCAGTGAAGTGTTCATGGAAAAAATGATTATAGGATAAAGGAAATTACCAGCTAAAGTGCACCATTTTGCATTCTACCGACACCACCAGAAATCACCTTAGTCGTTGAAGTTCTTGCAATCATACACGGAAACATTTTTGCCCATCGATTCTATTTCAATCACAAGTAAAACAAATTTTAACAATTGGATTTCTTTAGGATACACATATTAGAATTAAACGTTGTACATTCTCAAGACTATGTAAGCAAATAAAGTACAAAATATAGCCAAACATAAAGTTGTTTGGATAACTTACCGCGTTCATTAATATCTCTATAAGAGCCAAGCTGTTGATAATTACTGTCTCTCTTGTCGCCTCGGTAACAAACTCACTGGGTTTCATTCCTATACAAGGGGGGCAAAGTCGCCAGTACTCGTCAAGGTTTGACTTTGATGTTTCCCTCCCTCCTACCAAACTGGGGATCCAAAGGGGTTCATCAATTTGAATCATCATCACCAACCCATCCATGGCAGCCAAATGCAAGCTCCAAGAACATATATAGATCTTTCAAATGATCTCTCAACGCCTGAAGCAGATCTTGTTGGGGGCATCACCGCTGATAGTGGACTTGACACCCCACCATAGTCATTACCTAGAGGTAGACTTGTTGTCATGGTACTCAAACCAGTTAGGCCATTGCATCCAACTGTGAGTTCCAAACCGGAGTTTGGCATATGAGAGGAAATTGATGTGGCCAATGAAAAAACTGGCCTGCCTAAGAATTTTCCGGCAAGGGTACAAACTCGGTTTAGCTCATCCTGAAGACAAGACATTCTCAACCCTAAGTTGTTGCTTTTCTAAAGAGATTTCACCCAGCATTGCAGGTCCACCATAGTTGCTGCAAATTGGGGTTCTCATAGCATCCCGAATCCGACATGTTCTCAGCCGAAGCTTATCGTTTTCTTGCCTTAGGATTGAATTCTCATGGCGTTCAAGTTGGGTCTGGACAATTTTATCAAATTTTCAGACTCAAAACATAAACTATAACTGATAATGTTAAAAACAAAAACTAAGAAACTTACCTTCATCTGAGTGCGCCGGTTTTGAAACTAGAACTTGATTTGCCTACTTTCCAGGTTGAGCCTCTTGCTTAGTTCATTTCTTTGTTTCTCATCAGGAAGAGGGACTTCTTTGAAAAGTCTTGAAGACCACAAATAACAAAAATTAGAAATCATACTTGTACTGCTTAAACAAGATTGTGGTGTTCAAAATAAAGTTTTGGGTTCTTCCTACATTATTACATATGAGATACATGCCAAATAGATAAATAGGAAAATAGTTCAATTTTGTAATATAACCTACAAAGTTTGTTTTGGTAATATCAATTCTATATATGTATGATATTCAGGGAAGCATTTAAAAGGTACAATTATCAAGTAAAATACAAGTGAGCCAATTTAGAATCTGATCGAGACCAACTTCAATCAAGTCGAGCATATTTTCTTATAGAAAAACTATGGTAAAGGAAAAAAATAAAGTTCAAATCAAATATGGTCAACAAAAATTCATTCAATTAGACAAAACAATAGTTTCCTTTAAATTCATTCAATATGTGAAAACTACCAAAATATCATAAGAATCACATAAATATATGCAAGTTCAAAACATGTGCATGAAGCGTGAATTGTAGCACATATTGCTAACTAGGGGCGAAGCCAGTAACATTAGTTTTAACAAGAAATGTATACGTAGTCTTCGAAAGTAAAAGTCATACTCGAAGGATGTCTTAAGAATCATATTATGGATGTATTCAAAATGAAATAACTTACAAACTCTTCATCTTGTTGATTTTGCTTCTCTCTTTGGAGCTCTTCTTCAAACTGTTTCTGTTGGTCTCGCACCCTCCCCACGGACATATTCTTAGAAAATACCTTCCTTTGCTTCTCCTTAATCTGCCAAAATGCAAACCGTATTTGACATGTTAAAAATTCCAAACCTTGTAGTTCATTTTCTAGTCTTTTTATTGCAGCCATTTCTTTTAGTCATTATCTTTGTTTGTTGTTTTTCTTGCTTTTTCTTCTTGTGATGGTAGTGCTTTTACTGGAGGACGAACCCACAGGAGCTACCAGCATCTGGTTTTCCCTTCAGCTTCCTTTGCCCGATTCTACCATGAAATTTTTTGTATTACTTTAACTAAGGATCAATGCACAAGTCAGGGCTAGATTTCAATATATAGGAAGACAGGCCGATGTATGTGTTGTTCAAGCTATCAAAATGACCCATAAGTTTCTAAATAATGGCAAATGTAGTACATATACTTAAAAATAAATCAGCCAGGCAAATCGATATTTTGAGACACCCCTACATGCAAAGGGTATCATAAAAGGACCCAAAGAATGCGAAGAATCCGGGCCGAGATAGAAAGGGATTGCTCTCACCATTTAACATGCGGGTAATTCTTTGATTTATATGAATATAATTATAAGATAGATTATCGATTTGCCATACATCCCATATTATATAATAAAGTTCCTTCAACTAAAATATAAAGCTATTTTGCTATTTATCATGATATGTTTTACCTTGGAATTTCGCTTCAAACTTAATCAACCAATATGTCTGTCCCATGAGTTTCCATACCGATCATTTGATGTAGTGGTTGATATTTTGAACAACGACTTGAACTTCAACTTATTAAAGGAAACATCTAAAACTTGTTACCTAAAATAATCGTACTTCAGATCCATAATCCAGAGCTACATAACAATGCACCATTTTCAGGTTTTCGACCTTGTCCCATGTAATGCTAGACCTTTTCATTGTGCAAATTAAAACATACCATAAGTTTAATTGTAAAAACAAGGGCCGCCATCATTTTACTATTGTAACTAAACAGTAAATACAGAGTGCGCAATGTACTTACATGTGATATGGGTATTTGAGTGAAAGAAGTTGTTTTAAATCAAGAAATCTTGCTGGGATGGGCAACTTAGAAACCTGGTTTTGCACCCTGTCTGTCTTACCCATCGCTAAATACCGCGATCGCTTAAACAATAGGGACATAGGGAAGGATCATTGCAAAACAATTGGGAGACAGAGTCGCAAATGGGGGTTCGAAGAGAAGCGTGCAAAACGATTGGGACATAGGGAATCGCTAAACGATTGGGACACAGCGAGTCAGACAATACCGCGATCGCGAATAAAGAATGGGTCACGTAGCGTAGTTTAGAGGCGCTAAATAAACAGGCAGCGTAGCGTAGTTTAGAGGTGGGGAACTAGTCAACCTTGTTGAGAATTGAGGTAGCTACTCTCTCTTCTCTACGAAAAACGAAACACGGAAATCACCAACACAAGAAGTAAATCAAACAAAGACAATAAAGAACACAAGGAATTTACCCGGAGGAGGGAAGTGGAAAACCCTTGCGGATGAAAAACCACTCCCCAAGAACAATTTACTATGATATCAAACAGGTTACAATGATCTCTCAAGCTTCTCAAGCTTTAATGGAGTCTCTCAAACCCTAGCCTCTCTAAGGTTAAACTCACCAAAAGATCAGATAACAAAATAACCTAAATCCTCTTTATATACTAGAGAACCAAAAATACAAGTAGTACGGATCTCGAGGCATAACTCTAACATCAAAAGCAAACCTACGCGAAGCTCGTTCGAACGACTCCAATCTCATTCAAACGACTTTGCGATAGTTGGTCTCCAACCCTAGAAACATAGCATTTCGTTCGAACGACATCCAAGCTCGTTCGAACGAGATTAACTCTTGGGCCAAAATTCCAGGGAGTACATGAGTTCGTTCGAACAACTATTAAGGTCGTTAGAACGACTTCGACAATTTTCCAATTTTGACAATTTTGACAATTCGAGTTCATACCCAACAATCTCCCACTTGAAATCGAATCCCGTAACCCATCTCCAGATCTCCTAATGAATTGTTCGCACTACCCGGACCTTTAATCTTGAAGATCTACTGAAGTTGTACATGTCGTCAACTTCTGAAAAGTCACCACTTTCGTAAACATATCGGCCGGATTCACATCAGTGTGAATCTTCACAAGCTTCAACGCACCGTCCTTGAGGAGCGAGCAAATATAGTGATACCGAATATCAATGTACTTGGTCCTAGAGTGAAAAACCAAATTCTTCGCTAAGTGTATAACGCTTTGACTATCACTATACAGCTTAGGAGAGAATTGTTCTCTACCAAGCTCTTTCATCAACCTTTTGAGCCAAACCATATCTTTGCACGCTTTTGTAGCTGCAACATATTCCACATCCGTCGTAGACAAAGCTATAATCTTCTGTAGCCTAGAAACCCATGTAGCTGTACCGCTTCCCAATGTAAAAACGAACCACTTGTGCTCTTTCGCCTATCCATGTCACCTGCCATATCAGAATCAACAAAACCCTGTAAACATATCTGAGAACCCCCATAACATAATGTCATATCTTGAGTCCCCTTTAGATACCTTAGTATCCATTTCATAGCTCTCCAATGCTCTTTGCCTGGATTGCTCATATACCTACTCACAACTCTTACTGCTTGGGCAATGTTTGGTCTTGTACAAATCATAGCGTACACTAGGCTACCAACCGCGGATTAATAAGGAACTTTCCGCATCTCTTCGCGATCCTTTTGCATCTTCGGATAACAATCCTTTGATAATTTGAAGTGACCTCCCAATGATGTACTAACAACTTTATAACCATCCATATTGAACCGCTTCAGTACTTTGCTAATGTAATCAGCTTGAGATAACTTTAATTCTCGCCATTCTTTGTCCATTGCAACACGCATAGCAAGAACTTGTCTCGCCGCACCCAAGTCCTTCATAGAAATCTCCCAGGATAATAATTCCTTCAACTTAACTATCTTTTCCATGTCAGCATTTGCTACCACATATCATCTACATACAGAAGTAGAATAATATACGAGTTCCCCATATTCTTGATAAAATAACAGTGATCTGCATTGCTCTTCGAATTGCCATTTCTAGACATGAACTGTTCAAACTTCAAATACCACTGTCTCGGTGCTTGTTTCAAACTGCATAAGCTCTTTGTGAGCCTACACACAAGATCTTCTTTCCCTTTAGCTGAATACCCTTCTTACTGCTTCATATAAATCTCTTCATCAAGGTTACCGTGAAAAAAAGTAGTCTTGACATCAAGTTGTTCAAGATGCAAGTCTTCAACAATAACTATATTCATCACAACCCGAATAGTAGACATTTTCACAACAGGAGCAAAAATCTTACCGAAATCAACGCCCTCTTTCTGCTGAAAACCTTCACCACAAGTCTAGCCTTGAATCTCCTTGAACCATCAGATTCCTGCTTTAGTTTGTATACCCACTTGGTATGCAATGCTCTCTTCCCCTTCGGTAACTGAACTAAATCCAAAGTTCGATTAACTGACAATGACTGCATCTCATCATCCATAGCAAACTCCCACTTGCTTTTGGCTTCCACATCTAAAACCTCCTTGTAACTTTCAGGTTCACCACCATCTGTAAGTAACAAGTGATTTAAAGAATTTACGTACCTTGCCAAAATTCTTGCAACTCTCAGCTCCTTTCAAAGTGCTATTGGAATGTTTAGATCATTAAGTTCCTCGTTTTGATTTGGTACAACGAACTCAACAACGACTTCTACATCATCCTCACGAGAGGGTTCATCATCTTCAATGTCGACACTTTCCGCTACTTCACCTCGAATCCTTTCCACAGGTACTTTGAAGTCTTTATACAAAACTTCCTCATTGAATGCAACATTACGGTTCTGGAAAACTTTTCGATTCTTCGTATCCCAAAACCGGTACCCAAATTCATCACCACCGTATCCAATGAAAATGCACTTTGTTGACTTTGCATCTAACTTGGTCATTGTATCTGAATTATCAAGCACATATGAGATACAACCGAAAATACGCAAGTGATTGAGGTTTACCTCTTTACTGATCCATGCTTCTTCAGGAATTCTAAAGTCCAAAGCCGTCGAAGGCCCTCTGTTAATCAAGTACACCGTCGTACTAACTGTATCCGCCCAAAAACACTTTGGCAATCTAGCGTTGAGTCTCATACTCCTCGCTCTTTCATTTATTGTTCGGTTCATGCGTTCTGCAACACCATTTTGTTAGGGTGTTCCAGGAATAGTCTTCTGTCTCCTAATCCCGTTTGATGCGCAAAAGTCTTCAAAAATCGTCACTACAGTATTCGCCCCTGTTATCCGACTTGAGACTTCAGTTTCAAACCGGTTTCATTTTCAACGAGAGCCCTCCACCTCTTTAATTTATCGAACATATCTGACTTATTCTTCACGAAGTAGACCCACAGTTTACGAGTGGCATCATCGATAAAAGTAACATAGTAATGAGAACCACCAAGAGAAGACACCTTGGTTGGCCCCCAAACATCCATATGTACAAGATCCAGCTTTCCGGGTCTCCTTGATCTTTGAGATAATTTGAAACTGGTCTTCTTCTGCTTCGCAAGAACACACTCTTAACAAAACTTGAGATCAACCTCAGCAAGACCCTCTAGCTTTCCCTTTGTTACCATTATCTTCATCCCCTTCTCACTCATGTGACTGAGCCGTTTGTGCCACGTACTTGTATCAATCCCCGGAGTAGCCTCAAAAATAGTGGAAATTGTATTTTCCGTTGTATACAATGTTCCTTGTTCCAAGCCTCGAGCTACCAACATAACTCCCTTTGTAACCTTCCAGAAGGTTGCGCCAAAGGTACACTCGTATCTGGCATCATCCACCAATTTGCTAACCGATATAAGGTTACGGCCGAGTTTAGGTACAAGTCGCACATTCTGTAAAACTAATGTTCCCCCTGAACGCAACAATAACCTAGCGTTTCTCTTTCCAGTAATATTGTGTGCACTCTTATCTGTAAGAAAGACCGTACCGAAGTCGTCTTTAACAATATTGGTAAGAAAACTTACGTTCACAGTATCATGGAAGGAAGCGCCAAAATTAACAATACAAGATTCGTTAACATCGTCACACGATAGTAGTAGAGCCTCGTCAGAACTAGCCTCCTCAGTAAGGTTCATTGTATCTTTCTCCTCATCATCAATCTTTTTAGACGAAGAAGAGTTGCAATCTCGCCTGGAGTGACCCTTCTTTCCACAAGTCCAGCACGCACCGGGCGGTTTAGACTTCCCTCTTGACTGTGATCGACCCCTTCCAAATTTTGGCCCTTTTCTGTAAAACCTCCTTCTTTCCTCAACGTTCAACATACTGCAATTTGAACTCGAAGAGGGTTCAGATGTTTTACGCCTATTCTCTTCACTCATAATCAACGAGACTATAATGTTAAATTTGATGTCTTCCTTCCCAGATGAGTTGCTCACTGTCGTAATGAATCCTTCCCAGCTTTCTGGCATCTGCTCTAAAAGAGCCTACACTCTCACCTCCTCCGTAAAAATGATTTTCACTGATTCCAGTTGAGCATGTATGGTATTGAACTCACTGATATGAGCATGCACACTACCATTATCCTTCATCTTTAAAGTAAGCAAGCGCCGTAAAAGGTGAACCTTATTTTCCCCAGACGGTTCCGAGTACATAGCGGACAACGTCTCCATCAATCCCTTCGTCGTCGTAACTTTGGAGATCATGTGTAGAATTTGAGATAATAACGCTAACCTAACGGTTCCAAGCACTTTGCGATCCAATCGCGCCCACTTAGCTTCATCAAAATCTATTGGCTTCATCTCAGCTCCACCCAGCGGTAGATCAAGATCTTTCTGATAAAGGTAATCTTCTATCAGCATCTTCCACACTCCAAAATTTGACCCATTGAACTTTGTGATCTTCAACTTCTCCTGATTGGCCATCGCTCTTTACCACACAAGCCCTAACACTCGCTCTGATACCAATTGTTGAGAATTGAGGTAGCTACTCTCTCTTTCCTGCGAAGAACGAAACACAAAAATCGCCAACACAAGAAGTAAATCAAACAAAGACAATAAAGAACAAAAGGAATTTACCCGGAGGAGGGAAGTGGAAAACCCTTGCGGATGAAAAGCCACTCCTCACGAACAATTTACTATGATATCAAACAGGTTACAATGATCTCTCAAGCTTCTCAAGCTTTAATGGAGTCTCTCAAACCCTAGCCTCTCTAAGGTTAAACTCACCAAAAGATCAGATAACAAAATGACCTAAGTCCTCTTTATATACTAGAGGACCAAAAGTACAAGTAGTACGGATCTCGAGGCATAACTTTAACATCTAAAGTAAACCTACGCGAAGCTCGTTCGAACGACTCCAAGCTCCTTCAAATGACTTTGCGATAGTTGGTCTCCAACCCTAGAAACATAGCATCTCGTTCGAAGGACATCCAAGCTCGTTCGAACGAGATTAACTCTTGAGCCAAAATTTCAGGGAGTACATGAGTTCGTTCGAACGACTTCGACAATTTCCCAATTTCGACAATTTTGACAATTCGAGTTCATACCCAACAAACCTAGTAAGGGTCTTCCTTATCACTAGGATCCTCACTGAACCATCTTGCTTGCTTTCTTTCTGGCTTAATGAATCTCATCTCGCTTGAGTGGCGTAAAGCTCTGCTCAAAGAAAAGCTACTAGTGGTAGTTACAAAGCAGATTGGGCTAAAGCGTCCCCTAATTTCTCTTTCTATCCCGGATCGGGTGTTGGCTCCTATTATTCTGCTATTCTGATCACCAAGCAGCAACTAACCACTTGACTTTGATAGACCTGACTTTTTTTTTGCAATATTCTTGATTTTGTTGTTGTTGCAAGGATCCTATCAATAAGTGAGGCCCTCCCCGTTGTTAAGAAGAAAAGCGGTGACATTTGCATGGCCTAAAAGAATAGAAAGCCCCCAAAGAACTGGCTTAAAAGGCTCCTTTAGCCATTTGAACTCCGCCCAAAGGTTCCATTCTCCACTCTTCCTAACCTAGGCTCCACTTTAAAACTTTGTGCCCCTCCTTCTCGACTTAGCGCAACATCTGCGTTGTAATGGCTATAGTCAGTCTTTTCTCTTCACTTGTCCACGCCTCACCTTTGTCTTTAACTAACGCCTGCGACTAGCTTTACCCTCTTTTGCCTCCAAAAAGAAAAGATTAGCTACTGTGAGTTGGAGAGGAGATCTCGTCACATCAGTCTGGATCACCACCCCTCCTATCGCAGAATCTCTATGCTTTTCGACCTCGCCTCCCTTAAACTCTGACCAGTTTTTTTAGGGTTCGCTCCGAGGATCCTTGACCATTTCAAGTGTACTTCCGTATCAGCAGCTCACGGATAGATTATCTCAGCAATGTGTTGCAGGCAACTCTGGTACCTTATCTCATCGATTTAGCCCTTTTTAACTCCGACGCCACTTGTTGCCTTATCTTTCTAATCTTTAGGCTACTAGTCACCTTTACTGTCGATTTACGTCCCACCTCTTCTGCAGCACACTCCTCTCTAAAAAACAAGACTTCACTCACCAAACATTTAGCGTGCTCCTTAAATAATTATTTTCTTTATCTCCATCGGCTTATTACATGCTTTCAAAAGGTAGTGCAGTTTCTCTCAATAATTTCCATCATTTTCTAGGTCTAACCAAACAACAGAAGGAGGAATTCCATGATGTTGCCTTCTCCCATTTTGATCCAAAATGATTGTACTTCTTGTTGGTTTTCATAAAAACACAACCACACGATATTTTTGCCCAAAGACAAAGCTAGGATTGCTACCTTCTTCACTCTATTTGATTCAGTTCTTTGATATCTTTTCTTATTATTGTGCAAAAGGGAATGTAGTTGATTTACTTCATCACCTTTATGTTACATATATATTAGATAGGATTACTGAGTAAGGCGAGGTCATCAATTGGGAATAAACTATCATAGAAAGGAATTGTTCAATCACAATAGAAAAATTGAATACTACACATTGAACCTAGCAATTTTTGAAGGAAAAAAAATTGGAGTTGAAACTGAAAAACTTACAGGAGCAACAATAGAGATCAGCAATTAGGATCAACAAATAAGCAAAGGAGATCAACAAATCAGCAAACCCGATAGCAACAAGAAAGATCAATAAATCAGCAACCCCGGGAGCAGTAAAAGAGAATAGCAATAGATATCAACAATCAACAAACCCAAGAGCAACAACCAACAAATTAGATTGTGTATTGGGGTTTTGAGAGTTTTGAGCTAAGTGAGTGAGAAGAGATTGAGTGACAAAATTGAGTTTGAAACTTTTTGTTTTCTGTTTTCGCAGTGTTTTTTCCCGGCCGTCCCTAAACATAACCTATTAGGGATGGCCATGTCCCACCGTCCCTGAACTTATACAATTAAGGATGGGTATGTCCAACTGTCCCTAAACTTATACTATTAAGGATAGGGTAATTTTTTCCGTTCCATAAACAAAAATAATAAGAGACGAAATCAAAACCGTCCCAAATGATATTATTAGAGACAAATTTTACTATGTCTCTAATATATGGTCCCTAATAATCATTTTTTTTAGTGTTGGCAGTTTATTGAAAAGAGAGGAAAGGAAGCCTTACCTTATAGTTGCATTAGATCTTGTGCCAACTCTTGAAGCAAAATGGGGTGTGAAGTTTGCAGTCAAGAAAATGCTACTGGGTTCAGTTCTTGAAAGTTCAGGTTATTTCTGAAACTTTATCATCATTTAAAATGGATATTTTGCATAGGATAAATGCCCAGTATAATATTACTGAGTATATTTTAAGAATAAGTGCATCCGACGTTTTGTTCTTCTCATTAAAATGTTGCATTATCTTTCCTAAAAGAGCCACCAAACAACGTATGAAGCGAGTTTCCAAATAACTTCACTAGTTCTTTCTCAAAAGCCGAGATCGATATGTGTGAAAAGTCTAAAGAAACCATTGCATGCTAAAAGACGCAAGAAGCATTCTCATACCAAGAATATTAACTGATAGGGGGCTACATAAAAGAAGGTGGTTGCAGACTTTATTCCAAGTCTCAAAAAATAAAAAACTAAGTTTTCATGTCCATATGTCCTCTTTAATTTTCATGAGTTAAGGTGCGCGACCCCAAGGCACACCTGAATAAGATGTGTGCAGACAGAAAATTAGCTGAAAAAACTTCGTCTACTTGTTTCTTAATCAATTTCCCCTATAGTGAGTAGGTGTCAATTTGATCATTGGCGTTTCTCATTCAATGTACTCGAGTTGATTGCATTTTCTTTTTTAGCACACAAGGTAGCCACTCTTTTGCGTTTCGAGTCACAAAGCCAAAATCTGGTAAGAAGCTATATTGGTAAAGGTTGATATCCCTACCAAACATCAAGCCAAGACCGAGAAGCGAGCTGTCGACATACAAGTGAAAATCTGTACCCACCAGTTGTCATCAAAGCCTTTTCTCTCATTTAAGAAAAAGCCTTTTCTCTTTAGATAAAACCTTTGGAAGTTTATGTTCACCTGATCATAAGCATTTTCAAAGTTGACTGTGTAAGCTTCTAGTTACTTCTTGGAGACAGGAGGAACTAACAAGAGAAAACATGTGTAAGCTTCTTTAACCTTTTGGTTTCTCTAGGCTTGATATTTTCCCAAAACTCCCAAATTATTGCATTATATCTGTTACTGAGTGATATTTCATTGGTGTGACATATGGCAGGGAAACCTTGAAGCTAACTGAAGTGTCTGCAAGTGACAAGTTAGAGAGATTTTGTGCATCACAAGAGGTACTTGATCTATTACTTCTTTTATTGATACACGTGGGTTTTGCTTCTTAAGGCTCATTAAGCCGTGGGTTGTGTTTCGTGGATCGCGACTATCCTCTAGACATTGCTTGGAGCTATCAAGAAAAGGTTGATTTTCAGATAAGGAGTTACAATGGAGAATGAGAAGTCCGGTAAGGGAAAGTTGTTGTTCAGATTTATTGCTTCTTATTGGTCTCTTTGGGTGTTTTAGTTTTGAAGTTTTCGCTCACTTGAACGGTTGGCAGTATTTTCAAAACCCCAACTTATACATTCCACAAACCTCTGAGATCCAGGGGTGGTTGCATATGGTTTATGTTGCGTGGTTGACAATCCGAGCCGACTACATTGCTTCGTTGATTCAGGGGCTTTCAACCTTTTGTGTTGCTCTATTCATAATTCAGTCTTTGGATCGAATGGTCCTCTGTATTGGTTGTTTCTAGATAAAGTACAAGAAGATTAAACCGAGTTTTTATAAAGATATATTCATTGTGGACGTGGAGGGTTTGGGCTATGAGTAACCTATGGTTCTCATCCAGATTCCGATGTGTAATTAATGAAAAGGAGGTGAGAAACTCCCAACATTTTTACGCTTTTTTAGTTTTCAATTCATTCCTAGCTAATGTATTTAGTTACTATTCTTCTATCAGTAGTACTGATATGCTCACATATCCAAAACTAAGATTATGTAGACAGAAGTAGGAAAATAGTATAAAGTATAACTACTTCTATCGATTATGTTTTCCAATTTTGGGTAATTACTTCGATATGACCCCACTTTAAGTATATACGAGCAATCTATCTCTGCTGTTTGTTAAATGGATTGGCCTAAAGATCATTTTTTGGTTCAAGTTCTAGTGAAAAATGGGTTGTTTTAAAATTTTGTAATATTGTATTTTTCTTATGTAGCAAGGGAATATCTAGGTGATGATCATTGTGGAAACCTTCTCGGCAGTCCCTTAATAAACTAAACTTCAAAGAAATATAATATTCTTTCACCTTGTGCATTATTAATGAAAATATTGATGTGTTATTTAGGAATCAGAAGAAGACATTTCGGCTGAAAAAGACTGCCTCCCCTGGAAGTAAGGTTGATATTTCCGTTTCACTGTTATATATAGCTCATTCATACATCTATTCGGCTAATGTAATTCAATTTTATTGATCCATATATTGTTTAAATACATGCAGGGCGAACAACTTTAGCAACATCTGGATGCTACATTGGGTGCTGGAAACTTGAAGGATGCAGTGAAACTACCCACTGGAGAAGACCTTAATGAGTGGCTGGCTTTTAACGGTAACAATTATCTTAACGTAGTAGCTCGTTATTGTTATTTTTCTCTTGCCTACTTGATCCTAAATGTATACTGTCTTTGTGTTTTCTTTACAGTGCTAGACTTCTTCAACCAGATCAACATTCTTTATGGAACCCTTACTGAATTCTGTGCGGACCCTCTCTGTCCTACGATGTGCGCAGGACCAAAGTAATCTTCTATAAGACTCTAACTTAAACTCTTCCTTAACTATAACAAATAAGTTTGTTTTAGTTTATAACTATCAAATTTATAGTAGACATGAACAAGAAGGTGTCAGTTTGCTATTATCTAAAACATGTTCTAATCATAACTTCACAGGTGTGAGTATAGATGGGCTGACAGTGTTGAAATAAAGAAACCCATAAAGGTTTCTGGACCAAAATATGTAGACTATTTGATGGACGGATTGCAGTTCAACTTGACGGTGAGAAAATATTTCCACAAAAACTGGGTATGCCCTAAAATTCTTGATGTAAATAGGGAATATGTGATGAAATTCAGTTTAACACAGTATACTGTCCATAGTAGGAGTACCATTTCCTCGCAATTTCTCGGATGTTGTAAATATAATCTTCAAGTGGCTGTTCCGTATTTATGCCCACATTTATCACTCGCATTTTCAGAGTATTGTGGGTCTTGAGAAGAAGCGCATCTCAACACTTGCTTTAAGCATTTTGTTCTGTTCACATGGGTAAGCTCTTAATGTTTCTAGTCTTTTTAGCTTTAACTTGGTTTCAGTCCTTTGTTGCCAATATATCCAACTTGGATTTCAACAATTCTAGCTGCTGTACAATTGGTAATGGAAGAGAGATATGTATTGGCTGTTGTGTTATCTATTACTCACCTTGTGCTTATGGATTATGGGGAATCAGAAATTCAAATGAATATACCTGGGTATAGTACATATTTTATAGGATTAAGCCTTATTGGTGGAATGGCGTTGTTCCCATCTGCATTAGAGGTAAATTATCTTCTTGCTTTAGTTGGAGTAAATTATAAAAGATGACTTTACATGGCTTGCATTACTATGTCTAATTATTCTCCTCTATCCGAGTCTAGTTGTTTGCTCTATTGCCATGTTTCTCAATTGTTTTTCAATAGTGGGTTACTGATTTATTTATTTATGATTAGCTGTAGTTGTAAAGAGGTATTTTGTCCTAAACAGATTTAGTTAATTATAAGATTCAAATATTAGAGTAGGCTTAGCTTTAGTTAGATATTATGTTGTAAGACTAAGATATGATATGTATAAGTTCATTTCTTCGACATCCAAAATATTCAGAATGTTTTCATGTAAATGTACTCATATGCAAGAGAAAATAAGTGTAAGCTTCTTTAACCTTTTGGTTTCTCTAGGCTTGATATTGTCCTAAAACTCCCAGATTATTGCATTAGACCTGGTACTGAGTGATATTTTATTGGTGTGACATATGGCAAGGAAACCTTGAAGCTAACTGAAGTATCTACAAGTAACAAGTTAGAGAGTTTCCGTGCATCACAAAAGGTACTTGATCTATTGCTTCTTTTTCCAGTTGATTTCTAAGAGGTGATACTCGGTAACGAAAACTTAAGTATGTGTGTTTGCACATCAAAACCTTACTCTAAACATGCTAAACGTAGATTTTTATCACTAACTGTATCCATAATGGTTGGAGTCAGAAGAGGCTGTTGAAGCTAGACTATTTGGGGTAGTTTGGTCAGTACTGTTCTTTTTTTAATTACACTTATATACAATTAATGTTTGGTTGTTATAGCTATTTTAATAGCATCTTGGTAGTTGATTAAGCCAATGCATGCACATTTTGCTTACACTCGATTCATTTGTACTGCAGAAAATTTCATGATTGGTAATCGGATAGTCTTTGATCGTGAGAAACTAGTATTAGCTTGAAAGCAATCTAACTATGAGTAATGTTGTCTTTATCTTCTATGCTTATTTAATTATAGAAGCATTTCTAATCTTTACATTGATAGTTATAGTATGTAAACCTCTTACCTTTTTAACATTTTGGTAGAGGGCTATGTAAATCATTTGGATTATCCAAGGGGACCAATGATTTCACTAAAAAAAATTACACCTTAAAAATGTGATGTCATGGTGGAGGAAGAACGCTAGTTTGTCCTCATTGCATCACACTCCGTCTAGAAGTTCCAACCAAATCCCATCCATGAATCCCTTAACTTTCCGTAGATAATTAAGTGACCTAGATTTGTTGAGTGTTCTATATACATTCTCCTAGACTCTTCATGTTCTAATAGTTGATGATTGGAGATGCTGTATAGTGAATGAGTTATGTATTCTTTCATTCTACAGGTGATAGTGATCAAGCTTTTACTATAATAAACACTACACCATCTAAGGCAGTATCTCTTACCACTGCCATTGGGGATGCCACAAAAGAGACTGGGAACATTTTCTATCCTTCAGCTGGCACTTCATGTTTGAACCCTCTCCGCTACACGTTTTTTATTATGTTCCTTTTAATTTTAGCCATTGTCTGACTATTATATAGATTCTAAAGTTACTTCTGCAGCCTTAAGTTTATTTTGTGTATGATGATATGTGAATTGTCGGTAAGAAACATGCTTATAATTTATCTCATTTTCTATATATTTTTGAAATAATTTATTATTATTATTTATTATATGTTTTTGCCACGGATTTTGTAGTGGTGAAAGTAGGTTTTTGCGATGGATTATGTAGTGGTGAAAGCAGGCTTTTGCCATGGATTATGTAGTGGTGAAAGTAGACTTTTGCCAGAGATTTTTCAATGGAAAATAAGAGCTTTTGCCACGGTAAAAGTCATGGTAATTGATAAACCTTTTGCCACGGTAAAAACTGTGCCAATGCTTTAGCCAATCTACGACCACGACCCTTGCCACGGTAAAAATCGTGGCAAAAACCTTTTTGCCACAGATTTTTCTGTGGCTAATACCCTTTATTCTTTTAGTGCATAACGTAGATTAGGCTACCAACTGCGGATTGATAATGAACCTTCCATATCTTATCGCGATCCTTCTACGTCTTCGAACAACAATCATTTGATAATTTGAAGTGACCTCCCAATGGTGTACTAACAACTTTAGAACCATCTATATTAAACCACTTAAGTACTTTGTCGATGAACTCAGCTTGAGATAACTTCAATTCTCACCGCTTTCTGTCCCTTGTAACACGCATACCAAGAACTTGTTTTGTTGCACCCAAGTCTTTCATAGAAAACTCCTTGGATAACTGTTCCTTCAACTTGATAATTTCTGCCATGTCAACACTTACTACCAATATGTCATCTACATACAAAAGTAGAATAATATACGAGTTTCCTGTATTTTTGATAAAACAACAGTGATCCGCATTGCTCTTCGAATAATCATTTCTTGACATGAATTGTTTGAACTTCAAATACCACTGTCTCGACGCTTGTTTCAAACCATATAAGCTCTTCGTGAACCCACACACAAGATCTTCTTTCCCTTTAACTGAATACCCTTATGGCTGCTTCATATAAATTTCTTCATCGAGGTTACCGTGATGAAATGCAGTCTTGACATCAAGTTGCTCAATATGCAAAACTTCAACAGTAACTATATTTATCACAACCCAAATTGTAGACATCTTCACAACAAGAGCAAAGATCTCACCAAAATCAACACATTTTTTCTACTGAAAGCCCTTCCCCACAAGTTTAGCCTTGAATCTCCTTGAACCGTCAGATTCTTGCTTTAGTCTGTATACCCACTTGTTGTACAATGCTCTCTTCCCTTTCGGTAGTCGAACTAAATCCCAAGTTCAATTTACTGATAATGATTGTATCTCATCATCCACACTTGCTCTTGGCTTCCACATGATCTAAAGCCTCCTTGTAACTTTTCGGTTCACCACCATCTGTTAAGTAACAAATCATTTAGAGAGTTAACGTTCCTTGCCAGAACTGGTGCAATTCATGGCTCATTTTGAAGTGCTATTAGAATGTCTAGAACATTATGTTCCTCGCCTTGATCTAGTGCATCGGACTTAACCACGACTTTTGATCAATCTCCCGAGAGGGTTCATCATCATCAATGTCGGCACTTTCTGCTGTTTCACTTCTATTCTTTTCCATAGGTACTTTGAAGTCTTTATACAAGACTTCCTCATTGAATGTAATATTACTGCTCTGGATAACTTTTCGATTCTTTCCATCCCAAAATCGGTATCCAAACTCATCACCACCGTATCCAATGAATATGCAGTTTGTCGACTTTGCATCTAGCTTTATCCTTGTATATGAATTATCAAGCACATATGAGGTACAACCGAAAATATAAAAGTGATTTAGGCTTACCTCTTTATTGGTCCATGCTTTTTCAGGAAGTCCAAAGTCCAAAGTTATTGAAGGCCCTCTGTTAATCAAGTACGCCGCTGTACTAACCGCATCTGCCCAAAAACATTTTGGCAATCTATCGTTGAGTGTCATATTCATTGCTCTTTCGCTTATTCTTTGGTTCATGCGTTCTGTAACACCATTTTGTTGTGGTGTTCCAGGAATTGTCTTCTGTTTCCTAATCCCGTTTGATGCCCAAAAGTCTTCAAATTTGTCACTACAGTATTCATCCCCGTTATTCGACCTGAGGCACTTCAGTTTCAAACAGGTTTCATTTTCAACTAGAGCCCTCCACCTCTTGAATTTATCTAACACATCTGATTTGTTCTTCACGAAGTAGACCCATAGTTTATGAGTAGCATCATCAATGAAAATAACGTAATAATGAGAACCACCAAGAGAAGATACCTTGGTTGGCCCTCAAACATCTGTGTGTACAAGATCCAGGTTTCCAGGTTTCCTTGATCTTCTAGTTATTCTGAAACTAACATTCTTTTGCTTCGCAAGAACACACTCTTCACAAAACTTAAGATCAACCTTAGCAAGACCCTCTAGCTTTCCCTTTGTTAGCATCATCTTCACCCCCTTTTTACTTATGTGACTGAGCCATTTGTGCCATGTACTTGTATCAATCCTAGGAGTGGCCGCACAAATAGTAGAAATTGTGCTCTGCATTGTATACAACATTCCTTGCCGCAAGTCTCAAGCTACTACCATAGCTCCCTTTATAACTTTCCAGAAGGTTGTACCAAAGGTACTCACATATCCGCCATCATCAGCCAATTTGCTAACCGATATAAGGTTACGCCCCAATTTGGGTACAAGTCGCACATTCTGTAAATCCAACGTTCCCCCTGAAGGCAATAACAACCTAGCGTTTCTCTTTCTAGTAATATTGCGCGCACTCTTATCTGTAAAAAAGACCGCATCAAAGTCGCCTTTAACAATATTGGTTAGGAAACCTACATTTGTAGTAGCATGGAAAGAGACACCCAAATCAACTATCCAAGATTCATTAACATCATCACATGACAGTAGTAGAGCCTCGTCAGAACTAACCTCCTCAATAAGGTTTATTGTATATTTGTCCTTATTATCTTTCTTTGAAGAAGAGTTATAATCTCGCCTAAAGTGACCCTTCTTTCCATAAGTCCAACACGCACCAGGCGGCTTAGACTTTCCTCTTGATTGTGATCGACCTCTTCTAAATTTTAGCCCTTTTCTGTAAGATCTCCCTCTTTCCTCGACATTCAACACACTACCGTTTGAACTCGAAGAGGGTTCAAATATTTTACGCCTATTATCTTCACTCATAATCAAAGAGACTATAATGTTATATTTGATGTCTTCCATCCCCGATGAGTTACTCACAACTGTAATGATTCTTTCCCAGCTCTCAGGCATCTACCCTAAAAGAGCTAATATTCTCACCTCCTCGGTAAAAGTGATTTTAACAAATTCCAGTTGAGCATGAATGGTATTGAACTCACTGATATGAGCTTGCATACTACCAGTATCCTTCATCTTCAAAGTAAACAAGCGCCATAAAAGATGTACCTTGTTTGCTTCAGACGGTTCCAAGTACATAGCGGACAACGTCTCCATCAAACCCTTCGTTGTCGTAACTTTGGAGATCATGTGTAGAATCTGAGATGACAGCGCTAACCTAACGGTTCCAAGCGCCTTGCGATCCAATTACACCTATTTAACAATATCGCATTTTGCTGGCATCATCTCAACTCTACCTAGTGGTAAATCAAGATCCTTCTGATGGAGGTAATCTTCTATCTGCATCTTCCACACTACAAAATTAGATCCATTGAACTTCATGATCTTAAACTTTTCCTGATCGGTCATCACTCTTCACCACATAAGCCCTGTAACACTTGCTATGATACCAATTGTTGAGAATCGAGGTAGCTAATATCTTTTCTACGACAAGAACGATACGTGGAATATGCCAATCATGTAAACTAAGAAACACAAAATAATATATAACACAAGAATTCCTAGAGGAGGGTAGTGGAAAACCCTTTCTAATAAAAAACCACTCCCTACGAACAATCTACTAAATAAAACATGTTATAACAATCTCTCCAAGCTTCTCAAGCTATAATGGAGTCTCTCAAATTCTAGGTCTTTAGAATTAAACTCACAGGGAAAAGATAGGCTAACAAAATAACCTAAGTCTTCTTTATATACTAGATGACCAAATACAAGTAGAATGAATCTCGAGGCAAACTCAACATCTGAGAAGACCTCCTAAAGGCAACCTAGCACAACTCGTTTAAACAAATCACAAACTCATTCGAACAACTTTAACGATTAAAGGCTCCAGTCCTAGAAAACATACATGTCATTCGAACGAAATCCAATCTCGTTTGAACGACTTCTTCGGTCTTCAAATCCCAAAACGCAAAATCAGACAACTCGTTCGAACGAGCTCCATTATCGTTCGAACGACTTCGACCTACTTTGAATCTTTAGCCATTAAAGACTCTTAGATAAGCATTTATTACTCTAAACTCATTTACCTTCTGGCTATCTTTTGTACCTGTTTTGGAGTGGGCTGGATTTAGTTTTTGTCGGGCATTGCAAGGTGTTCTTCCCTCATCGATTTGTAGCAAAATCCCTAATCAGGCAAGTACCATTATCACTGAGCATTGATCATTATTGATTGGCATAATTTAGGATTTGAAGTCAGTATAATCATATAATTATGTCATATTAGTTTTACTTGCTAATTTTTGAATACTCTGTAGAGATTTAGGTTGCCAGTGTTGATCTAATTTTGCCCCTGTATGATAATCTGTTTAAAAGGTATATCAAAATGATGCTTCATGTTATGAACCCTAGGTGATATGGGTTCAAAATGTAATTACATTAGTATACTATATTAAGGGAAACTTTCTTTTAATTTAAGTTTGAATCTCTCCTGGCATCAGTAGCATAACTTAGTTTTATATTGGGGCTATACATTATAGCCCTCCTTTTTCATAACAACCTCTATTATAGGTAAATTAATAAATGATTGCCATAGCTTTTAGTGTATGGGTTGATGCACATCAGTTCCTGTAAGGATTGTAGTACACTAGTGTGAGTAGTTGGGTCTGTGCATTGATATAATTTGGAACTCCTAACTTTGATTATCATTTAACATCTTAACCTAGACTTCCTAGTTTAATTTTAAGACGTGTTATAGGTTGTATCATAGTTTAGCTTAAGCATCTATTAAGACACATTCCTTGGCATATAATGGAGACGTAATATAGTTAAATAGTATACTAGAATCACAATGTATTAGTGTTTATTAAGAGGATATCCCTCGTTGAAAATTGAAGTCTAATATAACTTGTCTAGTAGTTATTAATGACTAGAACCTAGCAAGTAAAGATATTTGGTATGTGGCTTAACTTACCTACGATTATAGGACTTTGATTGATATAACCTTTATTAACATAAGGTAGAAGGATCATTGATAGTTAATGTATAATTATATCATTGACTGAGACCCCACTCCTATATTTGTGAGGGTAGAAAGGTCATTGAGCTTAAGATTGCCAATCATATGATATAGTCTCATTGCCTATAGAGTAAGGACAGATGGGTCATTTTGATTGAGTGTCGGTCTCTTAAATCATTCATGCATAGGATAACTTAGAGTCGTGTACACAGTAGGGCTATGATGTCAGGGTCCTTGGGTTTGATTCCCTAAGCAAAAGATTTGGTGACTATTTATCAGTGTTTCAGGGTTGTAAGACCCTAAAACTCTTCCCCAGTTACATATCGGCTTTGTTATTCTTTGTGAATATTCCCCGTGGGCATAGATCCCTAAAAGTAAAAATAAATCAGGCTTTAGACCTGTAGGTTGAAACTCCTTGACCACCTTGATCCGGTGATTTCCGGGCTAATTCCTGGCTCAATAAAAAGGAATCCGCCAATCCCTGGCTCGACAATAAGGGATACACTTCTATTGAGGACAGAAGGGTACAAGAGTATGGTTCCACTGAATTAAAAGTGACCCTGTGTACATCGTCTGTTAGTTATCCCCCACACCTAATAATACTCTATAATTATTTATAATACCGGTTGGCGCCGACGCTTAAAAAACAATATTGATAATTAAAGCTCATTTCCTCAATGCATTGCATCATTTATATATATTTATAGGATATTATATCACACTAGTACTTTTGTATAATAGATCGGTCGGTCATATTCAGTGACCGGTAATAATTGTGCTTGCTTGACGCCCCGTGAGCTATATTTTTACAGGAGGTCGAGCATAGTAGGTTTTGCTTAGTGAGGCTTGGTTGATTATTTTTTGAGATTCTTTAGAGTTCTTTGGATCGTTGAGCTGTCGTAGGGTTTTTATGATATTTACTTCAAATTTTATTGTCGTAATCTATTTTCTTGTTAGTATATTTTGTTGAGAATATTATTTATTTTATTCGATACTTGAGTTATTTTTCCACTGCGTTTCTTTGATAAGTAGATGTAGTTAATTTCTTTAGAAATATATACATCTGTGGGATTTCATCCATGAGATGGATAATGCATTATTTTTCAAGAGTTTGAAGTTCTTGGGAAGAAAAGATGGGCACAGCTATAGGTTAACGTTTCAGGCGCATGAGCCAGAGCAGCGTGCTAGTTTCCTTGAAGTCATTTTAAGTTAATTGGAACTTATTTGTTTGCGTATTTTGAATAACTCTTAAGATTATAATATTTTCCTTATTTGTATTAACTTCAAACCAATATTAAAATTATTTGATTTTAGGTATTTATGTATTTGTGTTTACAATATATACAGGTTCTTTTCTGTGTATTTATGTTTGCTATATATACAAGTTCTTTCCAATGTATATGTGTTTGCTATGTATATATGGTGTTGACGTTGCTGGCGAAGGGGTGGTGGTGGTGGTGGTATAAGTTATCAATAGGTGGGGGTAGTTCCTTATAAACTGATAGGGGTATATTGGTCTTTGTCTATTTTAACAAACACTTAGACTCAGACTCAGACAAAAAAATAAACACTCCAAGGCATCCACTCAGCTAGTGAACACTCCAAAGTAGGCTCAGACTCAGACTCAGACTCAGACTCATACTCAGACACTCACTCAGACATCATTCAGACTCAGAAGCAAAAAAAAATAAAAAATGACCCCTTTCTCTCGCATCCCTAAAAGTTGGTATGTTAACCAGGGATATAATATATTAGTATTAAGAGCAACTCCAGCAGAAAGTTTGGGTTTGGGTGTGGGCTCTAACAGGGGATCACAAAAAGCCCAATCCACACCCAACCTCTCCCAGCAGCAAGTTTGGGTTTGTGACGTGTTTTTTTTTACCGCGCAGTGTTCCTTTTACCGCCGCTTCAACTATTTTAATTTCACCACTTCCAACTCGACTCATTTACATTTTACTTCCTCATCTCTCCCAATTCGAAGGTAAAACAAAATAAATTCCTATAAAAATCAAATAAGGATGCCAGAGGGGGACCCACACGCTAGTACATTACCTGGGTTTAGAGTGATAAGAGATCTAGAGCGAGCCGTAACTCGATCAAGGTTCGAACGGTAGAAAAAAGAGTAGAATTTGAAGATGTACAACAAACCCAAGGAGGGCCTCACCCACCCCAAGAAAACTACCCGCGGAGGTTTATTACCATGCTCCCAGATGGCGTCAATCATATCTATTACAATGGCAAGGAACTCATGGTAAGTTTTTGTTCAATTGTGAATTTGTTATTTTCGTAAATCAAGTGTTAGACAAAATGCTCTAATGAACAGAATTGGGATTCGATGCGTCCACACAGCATATTCGCTATGGTGATCAAAGTTTGGAAGGAGATTTCCTCAATTCTGGCAATTAAAGATGCCATGGTGAAGATATTCGGTAGCTTTATGGATATACGCTTGGGTAATTTTGATAATCAGCTAATTCAGGCGCTAATAGAGCGTTGGTGGCCGACAACAGATACTTTTCTATCCCTGTATACGGAGATAGGGGTCACTCTACTAGATTTCCATATGTTGACATCATTGTCAATTGGCCGATATCTGACACAGGTGCCGTATGACGACGCATGGAGTATCTTATCCAATGCGAGGTAATTGCTCCCTCATATTAAATCCAGAAATATAAAGAGTAGGAACATCAGTATTTCACATTTGAGTACGTACTTGACCATCATAGATGATCGGGAGGATGATATTACCATTGTTCGTGCTTTTATCCTCTTCATGATGGGACATTTGTTGTTCCAAACGGCCAATAACACCGTCCCGCTTGGATATCTCGTGATCGTGGCCGATTTGGACAAAGCTGCTGAATATGACTGGGGTTATGCTATTCTTACTTCCTTATACCATGGTTTGAATACCGCAGTCATGACTGGGGGTGCCATCACTGGATTTTCCCTACTTCTTGAGGTACACTAACATTTTTTCCTTATAAGCTACAAATCAAATATCTTCCCATAAACGTCTTAAATATAATTTATAATTAATTTTTATGTTGTTCCGAAATACAGTATTGGTTCTATGAGTATTGTGGGGTTGGTTACCTTATTGTCTAGGAAGAGGTTAAGTTCTCATCCTATCCACGCCTCAAAGCATGAGAAAGGGGGAATAAGAAGAAAACAAATGACCAGGTAGCCAATTTGTTTATTCTAGGCAGATACCACATTGACCACCGTCAGACTATTGAGTTGATCAAGTGGCAACCTTGGTTGGATTCTGTGGTGTCTGGTTTAGATGACGTACGGACTATGTCGCTCCTGTTCCGAAAGAGGATGCCACTTCAAGTCCAAATGAAAACTGTGAGTATTACTTGAAGGATAGATGTTAGAGGTGGTTGATTGGCACTGTAGGTATTTTTTTGGATCCTCCGCTTAACATGTCGCCACACCATAGTCCAGCAGATTTACAGGCAATAAAACAGGCCAACTTTGTTGACTGTGACCAGTTTGTGATAGGGGTAGAGTGAGAGACTTATGCCTTATACTATCCTAACCAAGCTTATAAGGTAGACTACCTGTTGACAGATTCCCAGAGGATGGGGAATATAGATCTGTCAAACCCACTGCACTCAAGGCTGGTATTATACCCATGGTGGTTACATCAGTAGAGGTTCACAGCTTGTCCGAGGACTTCAGTTTGTCTGGCGAGAAGGAGGGGCCAGACCCGGGGTGGTACATGGAGTGGGCAGGGAGGCGTGAAATGCTCCCCATCCATCGTTTGAGGAATCCGCCACCCATATTGCCTCCTACGACGCAGAGGAGCTGTGGCACCTGACTCGTGGTATGCGGTGAATTTGCCTTACGAAGTATGGGCGGGATGCCTAGATGATCCAGCAGTTGACTGATGAGCTTGCTACTTCCAGCATGCACATAGACAGTATAGACGATCAACTATATTCGCATGTAAGTAATTTATTTATGTATTTATTTATTTATTTCTTAATGTTATATTTATTTTGCCAAAATATAAATAAATTTTCTTTGTCCTGCTTAGAACCTATATCTGAGGAGGGGGCGTGAGGTATGGGTGATGCCGCTACCACCTGGAGGTGGTGCGAGGATGAAGCATGAGAGCCAGTAGTAGCTGCAGAGGGCCGGGTACTGGAGATGATATTGGCCCGTCTCAATAGATATAAATGTTTTTTATATTTTTTGTAGACGTAATCTTTTATTATAAACATCAGTGTCGAATAATTTCTATTGTAAAATTTTGTTTCTCTATATAAGTACTTATACGACCTGATGTCCCATTTCTTTATATAAATCAATATTAATAAATTTCTTTTGAGTCTTGAATTTAAATAGAAATACAATTACAATTCTTAAAATAGTAGTTTTACGCATGAAATGAAACTCAAAACAGATATAATTACACTTAATTTATCGTTCACGACTGATGTAGGGATTAAACCAAGACCATTCAGTAGGGGGGAGTGGATCCCGTCTATAGTTGGAAAGTTGGTAATTTGCTAGAAACTTATCAGGCGGGACGTAGTTCCGGTAAAAAATATTATATGGAGTCTCGAATGGGAACAACTGGTTGTATTTCTCATACCATTCATCTCTGGCTTCATGGAGAATATAGGCTAGTGGAACACCTCTGACCCGTCTATCAATACTCTTCCGTATCTCATGAAACTCATCACATTTAGCCTTAAGAATATTTTACCTGTTGTTTAAATATCCAAGAGGGTATTGAAGTTCTGTGTGCTCCCTGAATTTGACATGAACTCTATTCCATAACTGGTTGAAGTTGAGTTATCAAAGATGTAATGGCCTAATTTCGTAAGCTCAAAATGGCTTAGAATTAGCTCTTACACCAACTTACCTGTGACAAAATCTAATAGAAAGTAAGAAATGACACAAGTGGTTTAGCATGGAAAACCTTTGAATAGGTAAAAAACCACGACCTCGAGTTGATTGTAATAGTAACTTTTATTGCTTGAGGATGATATATTATTACAAGTGATCTCTTGACTTAAAAATGCTTGATCTTGTGAATAAGAAGTTTGAAGTCTTGAGAATCTAGAAAATATAGTTTTCTTGGTGATTTCTCATGTATATTTTTGGTCCATGTCTATTCTGGAACTTCTTCTTTATATAGGCCTTCTCTGCAGTTCTTCATCGTGCTGAAGCAACTTCTCCGAATAATGTGGTTTTTTGGCGGTTAACTGAGTAACTGTTAAGTTTGTGAGAGACATGTATCTTTGACTTGTTCAGGTTTTTCTGTTTGAGCTCGACCTATATTTTTTATCAGTTCTTAGAGTAGGTAGCAATGTTTGATTGTTAAAATTATGTGGAGGATACGTGAGCTTGACATGGCGGTAGTTCAAAATAGATGCGCGAGTCTGACATAAAAATCTTACTTTTGAAATGGAAAAAAATGAGAAATTGAAATAGAGTAGTGAGGAACTTAAAGATGGTACCATTTCAGTCGCCTAGTGTTCCAAGGATTTGAAATGTGAACTCCCTTTTCTGTCATGAGGTAATATGATCCTAGGCCTGAGAGACCTATGATAAGGAATGAACCCACCCAATTGTCTGCTAGTTTCCCAGCATGAGGTTCTTTACAGTATTGAGGTATTTCTAAAAGGACTAGATCATCGATTTAGAAGGTACGACTTTTGAATCGTCTGTTATACGAACTGACCAACAATTGGTGATATCGACCTAGGTTAGTGATGGCGCGTTCCCAGGTCTCATCGATTTAATTGAGGTTGTAAGCCAATTCGAACTTATTTTCCTCGTCAGTTAGCTCGTGATCTTTGACTGTATGATGGTATTCAGAGGGAATGACAGTTTTGGTGGCATAGGCAAGGAGGAATAGAGTGCAACTTATTGATTGACGTGGAGTGGTACGATATACCCATAAGACATGAAGAAGTTCTCGAACCCAATTTCCTTTTTTCTGCAAATCAGGCCTTTTCTTGAGTCTATCTACGATAGTTTTGTTGGTGATTTCGGCTTGGCCATTGCCTTGAGGGTAACAGGGATTGGACGGTGAGTTGATGATATTGTATTGGTTGAGGAAAGCTACGACTTTTTCTCCAACAAATTGAGGACCGTTATCTATACAAATTAGGTGTGGGTACCCAAACTGAGTGATGATGTGTTCTCAGATAAGAGAGATGACCTCTTATTCTCTGGTTCGATTGAGTAAAATTACTTCTACCCATTTTGTAAAATAATTGGTTGCTACGAGTAGGTGGCGGCGGTTACCTGGAGAATTATGAAATTCGCCGACAAGATCGAGCGCCCATCTTTTGAATGGCCAAAACATCTTGCTTGCATGGAGTTCGAGCACAGGGACGCGTATAATTTGTCCATGTCATTGACATATGTCACATTTACGTGAGTACTCTTCTGCTTGCTTGCTTGCGCATGCCGACCTGGAATACTTCTTGTGTAATGGCTCTGCTTGCTAGTGATTGACCTGCTGGATGGGAGCCACAAGTTCCTTTATGTAAATCATGGAGCATCTCGTCTACTTTATGTTTGGAAAGGCACTAAAGGTAAGGCCCTGTGACTGAACGGCGGTATAAGGCACCATTTTGATTTGTACAGCACTTGGAGTTGTCGATCAGCTGTCGGCGCTCTTTCGGATCTGCTGGAAGTGGTCATTGGCATTTGTTGCCGATTCCAAGATAGGCTAAGAAAAACTTTCACCAATTGTCATCTTCCCCTTTATCGCCCCCAGTATTAATCGTGCATACAAAAATACGATCAATGCTAGGGGTTGAAATCACTTCGATATGGAGATATCGAGCTTTTGGGCTCAAGACCCCAGCTAAATATGCCAAGGAATTGGCGTATCTATTTTCACCTCGAGAAAGATAATCGAGAGTTGCTTGCGCGAACTTGTTCATCCTATCTGTAATAAGGTTTACGTATTCGATCATCTTTCCATTCTTCTTATATTGCTCAGAGTAATAGTAGACGATTAGTAGTGAATCTCTGTAGACTGAGAGTTCTGGGACGTCAAGTTAGGAATGAGGTCGAGTTCGTGAATGAGAGCTTCATATTTGGTGACATTGTATGAGGCCTCAAAATCCAAGCGGATTAATTTCTCAATTCTGTCGTTGGAAGGGGTAATCAATATGATTCATATTCCTAACCCTGCAGATCCTGCTGATCCATCTGTAAAAAGCCTCTACCCTTTCTTTGTAATACATTCAGCTCGTTCGTCAAATACTTTAGGAGGTGAATCTTCTGTAACTTCCTCTACAAGGTCAGGATCATGCTCCTCCACTAAAAAAATCTGTAAGAAAGTCAGCAATGGCCTGACCCTTTTCGGAATGATGCTGTTCGAACTTAATATCATGTTCTCCCAAGCTGGCTAACTATTGTTGCACTCTCCTTAATTTTTCTTTTTTGGATAGAGCCTCCCGAAGTGGGTAGTTCGTCATGACTTTGACTGAATGAGCTTAGAAGTAGTGTTTGAGTTTCTGTGAAGTGTAAACAAGACTGAGAAGAAGTTTTTCGATTTTAGAGTACATCATTTTTGCTAGAGTGAGGGTTTTGCTGATGAAGTAGACTGCTTTCTCGATTTTCTCTTCAAGTCGAATGAGAACCGAGCTGAGTAAAGTATCTGTAACTGTTAGGTAGATAATCAGTTCTTTATTATCTATTAAGGTGCTCATGATGAGAGACTTCCCTAAATAGGTTTTGAGATCCTGAAAAGCTACTTCACATTCTGATGTCGATTGAACCTCTGCATTTGGCTGAACTTTTCCTGGTTTGGTACAACCGCAGAGTAATATAAATAACCAACAACAACGGTCTGAAGATTTTGAAACGTATCGGTTGATAGAGGAAATCTTGCCAGCATGTTTCTAAACGTCTTTCATCATTTTTAGCGATGTCATGTCGATGGGAGCCCAAATCTGATCTGGATCGGCCTTAATCCCCTTCTTGCTGATGAGGTGGCCTTGAAATCGACCTGAATGTACTCCGAATTGATAATTATTAGGATTGAGACGCATCCTATAAGATCGAAGAATGTTGAATATTGTGTTGAGATCTAAAATGTAGTTGGTGGACTGTACGCTCTTGCACAAGAGATCGTCAATGTAGACTTCTACAACTTTCCCAAGATGTGCTTTAAGCATAGTAGTCATAAACCATTGATAAGTTGTGCCTACATTTTTATGTCCGAATGATATGAATTTATAGCAGTAAAGTCTCCTTTTAGTGATGAAAGTAGTATTTTTCATGATCTTCATCCAAGAGTGGAATCTGATTATTTTTGGAAGCAGCGTCCATCATAGATAAGAGTTCGTGACCTGCTGTGGAATCAAGGATCTGATAAATGTTAGGAAGAGGGAAACTATCCTTCGAAGTATGTATGTTTAGATCGGTAAAATCTACACAAACTCGAACTTTTGCATTCTTCTTTGGGACAACGATGATGTTGGATATCTAATCTGGATATTTGGCTTATCGAATGAATCCCACTTTGATTAATTTCTCGATCTCCATGTTAACTTTATCTCAAAGTCATGGTGACAGCCATTGTTATTTCTATTTAACCACCATGGTGTTGATGTTGATGGCCAATTTGTGATATGCCTTAGTCGGATCGACCCCAGGCTTCTCTTCAAAAAGACCACGCAAAAATATCACAATTTAGTCGCAAGAACTGAATGAGAACATCTTTTTCATCCTGAACCAGCTTAGTACCAATGAAAGTACCTCTGCTAGGTTCATCAATATTAATGTATTCGGTGAGCTCCTCCGTGAAAGGCTGATCGTTAAGGTGATTAGCTTTCTATAATTGCTAAACAGCATATCTGTCTAAGATATCTAGAATAGTATAGACGGTATTTTTACAAGCTCAAGAAAGCTTTTGAATACCCATGATCTCATAGGTACCATCATTGTGTTTGAAGCGGAGTGCTTGATGATAGGTAGAAGTAATTGCTTCCATGTTATGAATCCAGCAACGGCCCATAATCCTGAGATAATGAGATTTGGCATTGATCACATAGAAGATGGCATCGATTGTGGCTAGTCCTGCAGTAATAGGTAAGATGATCTTACCTACATCTTACTTACTCGCTCTTTTTTAGAACCATTAAATCTACTGATATCGGTATCTCTTTAAATAACTTTATTGGCTAACCCCATTTGTTTAATTGTGCTCTAAAAGAGAATTTCAATACCACTACCAGTATCGATCATCATTGTGTGTATGAGAAACTTTTTAATCTTGAACATTATGACTAATGCATCGTGATGTAAAAATTTAACATGGCTAGTGCTGCAATCTTTGAATGATATCCCAAGCCAGCGATTGCTCGACTTAGTCAAAAGTTTGGCCTCTTTGTCTTGAGGAATGAGATCACAGCATTCTGATAGTCTCATGCGCTTGAATCTGTTAGAGTTGGTGATCTGATTAATTTCGATCATGTTGTTGTGGCACATATGGTATAGATGCTTCTCCTCAGCTTAATCTTCGACTTTGACAACTTCAAGCTGCTTCTTATAGTAGCCAACCTTGTATGATTCCAGGTTGACAATATATTCGAACATCCGTCCATCCTTGAAAATGTATTCGAGCAACCTCTGTAAAGCATATTGTCAGTAGAATGATGGTTTACATTATAATGCATGCAATACGGCCGGTTCTCGATTGGTTCCAATGGTTATGAGAGACGGTAGAGCTTATCCTTTGAGAGGATTAAAAAAATTGTGGAGATTCAAACATTTATCTTTGGGAGGACCAGTTTAATTTGTGAACCGCCTTTCTTAGGGTTGCCTGTGTTTCCCTTGGCACGCTTTTGGTCACCCTGATCCTTCTTTGGCTCAGTGTTTTGATCTATAGATGGACCTTTCGTGGTTAGGATAGATTTAGTAGATTTATACCTTTCGGACATCATCCTTTCCAAGTCGACATAACTATTGACCTTGGTGATCATATCTTCCAAGGTTAAAGGTTTATTGAGGAAGATGTGCTCTTTGGCTTTGCAGTCGAGCTAGAGTACGCTGGTGAAAGCAGTAACAACTGTTTTCTAATCGATATTGTCTACTTTACGTGCGAACTCCAAAAACTTCTTCACAAAGGCCTCGAGCTTTTCTCCGTGTGACTATTTGAGATTGATCAGAGAATATAAATTTTCTTCTTTATCTTTGTTGTGAGCATATGACTTGATGAATTGCTTTTGCTGCTGGTCAAATGTATGTATGAAGTCTTCAGGTAGAGAGTAAAACCATCAGAGTGGTTCCTCCTGCAGACTTGTGGCGAACAAACGGCAGAGGATGTGGTTGAGATTGGAATACAACCTCAACGAATCACGGTATTGTTGAATGTGCTCCTTTAGATCAGTGCCCTTGTATTTATGAATTTTTAGAGTATGAAAACCTTTTGGTATTTCTATATCGAATAGTTCTTTGGCGATTAGACTTCTTTGTAACTTGGTAAGGTCGTCGGTAGTGCCCAGAACTTGTACTTTGATCAACTCCTTAATATGCTGGTCCATATGCTCTTGTGTGACATAGTGACTTGTCGGTTGAGTGACTTGACGAGGAGGTTACGGATTGTGAGACCTTCACTCAAACAATCTCGTACTGGAACTCAAGGTTGAGGTCGTTATTCTTCCTTTGGACGTGTAGAAAATTGGTGACCTCGGCTGATCCCAGACTGAACTTCATCACTTAAATAAATGGAAGTCTGAGGGCCGTGCTGAATATTTCTAGAAATAGCTTTGCTGGTGACTCCTCGATGTCCCAACCTTTCCCTTACAAAAACCCAGGAAGCTTCTGGCAATTGGTCGTGATCTCTTGTTGGAGAAGCTTGGTGAGTATTTTGTAGAGCCTGCAAGACAGTTTGTATTGTTGTCATCTGGTCTTCATGTTGTTTAAGTGCTGTCAAACGAGCTTGTCGTCGACGTCAAGCTCCTTATCATGGAGCTCTCGGTCATTAGTTAATTAACGTTCATGCTCATTGCGTTTCTCTGTCTTAGCATTGAGATTCGCCCATAGCTCTGTAAGTTGTTCCGGCTCAACTAAAAGATTGAGTTGGATTCTGGTTGCTAGTCGTCTGGAAGTGACCATGATTGAAATTTATAGTAGAAAAAAATATGCCTTAGGATATCGTAGAAAGGCAATTTTCCCACAGACGTTAGGTCATTTCTCAGGTGGTTTAGCGTGGAAAACCTCTGAATAGGTAAAAAAACCATGACCTCGAGTTGAGGATTTTTGTAATAGTGACTTTTATTGCTTGAGGCTGATATCTTATTACAAGTGATCTCTTGACTGAGAAATACTTGATCTTGTGAATAAGAAGTTTAAAGTTTTGAGAATGCAGAAAATATAGTTTTCCTGGTGATTTCTCAGGTATTTTTCTAGTTCTTGTCTCTTCTGGAACTTCTTCTTTATATAGGCCTTCTCCGCAGATCTTCATCATGCTGCAGAACGTTCTTTGAACAATATGGTTAGTGGTGGTTGACTGAGTAACTGTTGAGTTCGTAAGAGACAAGTGTTTTTGACTTGTTTAGTTTTTTATGTTTGAGCTCGACTCACGTTCTTCATCAGTTCAAGGAGTAGGTGACAATGTTGACTGTTAAAGTCATGTGAAGAATACATGAGTTTGATATGGAGGTAGTTTGAACTGGAGATAGCTTGATATGGATAAGGTCGAGGGGTAGGCCCCTACAAGAGAGGTAGATTATCAACAAAATACTGTCAGGACGTGGCCAGAGCACAGTCTTCATTCCAGCCAAATACCACTGAATAATCCTATGTTAGAGCTAAAAAAACTCAGCATTGTTGAGTTTAAGTAGATGACCTGCTGCTAGAGCATCTTCAGCTAACATATATAAAAGCAAAAAGTAGCCGTTGTAATATAAAACTAGCCGTTGTGAAAGACCCACCAGAGAAAGTAGCCGTTATTGGAAATTAGTGGAGGTGGCAGTAAAAAGAACACCTCACGATGTTCCTTTTACCGCATGGTAAAAAGAACATCGCGTGGTATTCTTTTACTGCTGCCTCCACTGATTTCCAATAACCACTTCTTCTTCTTCTTCCCCCTTTTACACTTCTCTCTTCTGGAAAAAAACGTGTTCCTCCTTCACCGTCAATGCCCTTCTCTCAACTCCACAACACTACATTTCTTAAGCAACGGTGTTACGACAGATATTTTTTACGAGTATATCTGAATAGGAGAAAACATAACCTTGTTAAGTATGAAAAGGTTTTATGTTGCGGTTATACAAATTTTTGGCTATGAAAATCTTTGAGCACCAAACGCGGCCGACGTCGAAAGGTTAAAAAAGCGATCGGAGAGTCACGGGGATTTCTCGACATTTTAGGAAGCCTTGATTGCATGCATTGAATATTGAAAAATTGTCCCATAGCTTGGCACGATCAATTTACTGGTCATTACCCCAATGCGACACTGATTCCTGAAGCGGTAGCTTCAAACAACCTTTGGATTTGGCATAATTTTTTTGGGCTACTAGGGCTTAACAATAATATCAATGTCTTGCAATAATCACATCTTTTTACCGACCTAGTTGATGGTATCGCCCCGCCTTGCAATTATACAATTGCCAAAAAATGTTATGATATGGGGTATTACCTAGCGGATGACATATACCCCAAATGGGGAACACTTGTCTAAACCATATCCAATCCGGTTATAACGAAATAAATTTTTTTTGCTCAACAACAAGAAAGTTGTCGAAAAGACGTAGAACGGGCGCTTGAGATTTTACAATCACGGCTCAATATTGTAAAAAATCTGGCTAAATTGTGGAAATCTGAGGTATTGAACAATGTCATAAAGTGCGTGCGTGATAATGCATAATATAATCGTCGAAGTGAAACGAGGTTCATTCCCATCATACTTAGACTACAATCCGGTCAATCCCTCAAGTATCGAAGGCGAATGGTTCAATATTGTACGCGAACGCGGAACAATAGAATCTTTTATATCGAAAATAAACCGCATTCGAAGTCTAGAACTGCACTTTAATCTAAAGAATGATCTAATCGAGCATTTGTGGGCCGTGAAGGGAAATCTTTAAACCTAGTACTCAATTTCTTGTATTATCTGAGTGTTCTTGAAGTAATTTAATGTTTCTTATCGTACAAGTTTATTAAACAATAAACAAATATTACATTAATCTTGTATTTGTTTTAGCAAAATATTCTCGGAAATAAACATTTCGAAAACAAGATTACATTCTTCAATAACAAAATAGATTATTCAAACGATTACATTATTGGAAGGTAAACTACATTCTTGGAAAAAAAAACTTATATATACAACAAAGTTAAATTATATTTTATCACTACTTCAAGTACCTGGTCCGCACCTCTAGGCCAGACATTACACGACCTCAGCTTGCCCTTGCAGATAATATTGCAATTGATGTCCAGAAAGATTACTCAGGTCTTTATCCATGATTTTGCGCCCTTGCTTGTTCCAAATCTATTTTGGCTTGCCATTCTTGATTTGCTTCCGCTCTTCTTATTTTCTTTACTTCTTTCACTTGTTTTTTCTTTTGTTTATCTCTTTTGCGATCTTCCCTTCTTTCCTATGCTTCTTTCTCTTGTCTCTTCTCCTACCGTAGTTCATCCAACATTATTTGGATACCGCTACCAGATACAATAACACCACCTTTTGTGTTATAAGGTTTTTTCTAAAGAATTTTTGGCAGATGGGTCTGCTTCCACCCTCATACAACGAACCATCTAATTTAGAATATTATCCCACAAATTAAGGTGTAGGTGGGTCGTCGGGGTCCTCCGATAGACTGTTTGATCCGACTGAGTTCTCCAAAGGAGAATTGTCTGATGTTCTCCTGGCTACATTTCTTGGTACATTCCAAGCATGGTTCAACCCATCATCCCTTAGGTTAGCCCATCGCGGTTCTCACGCCAAAATCTTATACGCTTCACGGTGTTTGAAGTCATTGCCACCATTCAAGCCTTGATAGATCTTGTGTGCATCGCTTTCTTACAATTCGCAAAATTACCAAATATAAATAATAACGTGTATATCCAAGAGAAATAAACGAAATTGATTTAAAAGAAATTAGAACGTACCCGATCTTCATCGTTTTTCCCGCTGTCTTACCAAAATTCTACTTGAGCAACTATCCCCTTGTACGTCACACATTATGGATTAAGGGGATACTATTGAGCTTTAGTTAACCCACTTGATCGTCGTGTGAGGATCTCGGGGTCTCTGTTAAAAGCAATGTTGACATTTTGATAGAAAGTAAAACCCTTTATGCGGCCCACTGTCTGGACAGAAATGTAAAGTCTGCATCCGTCCAATGCAGTCCAGTATCATCTATCTCGTCCAAAAAATTAGCATCTTCTAGCACTTGCACGCTTTGTCTTTATTTTTTGGGTGTTTTTTTTGTTTTTTGTTTTTCCTTTTTTACTTTTTCTTTCTCGGGCGCCGCCGCTTCAACAGGTATTGACGCATTTGCGTCACTTTGATTGTGTTGAGTAGATTCACCATGGAATAGGTAGTTCTAAAAGTAATTTGGAGGTTGAAAACTTTGAGGTTGAGTGAGCGGATAAGGTTGACAGTACGGGCTAAACGCTTGAGGTTGCGATTGAGAGAGTGCAAATGGATTTTGATACTGTCCTCCGAAGGTATCCCCTTGCGACATGGTAAACGGAGGTGGGGTCTGTAATTGAAATTGAGATTGGTTATGGTAGAGGTATGGAGTGAATTGTGATGATAGGTGGAGAGAATGGTGTTAAAGGTAGGTTATGAGAGGATGGGGTCGACGGTGTGGAGTTATTACTGTTGGTGCCGTAGTTCGCCATTTGGGGAAAGCACAGAGGTTCTCTTCTATGCTTTGCAATTGGGTTTGCGAGAGAAGAGGTAGACAGAGAGTGTTTAGGGAAAAATAATTGAGTTTGGAGGTGTTTCTTTTACCACGCGATGTTATTTTTACCACCCGGAAAATCTGGGCGGTAAAAAGAACACCGCCAAACTCATTTTTTTGAGTTTGAGCTTCTCAAACTCAGTTGAGTTCTGACACGTCCAACTGACAAACCCAAACCCAAACCCAAAACAGCGCGCTGGGAGGCTAAAAGTGTGGGTTTGGGTAGCCAAACCCAAACCCAAACCCAAACCATGCTGGAGATGCTCTAAGCCTCTAAGGGGTAATTTTGTCAAAACAAAGTTTCTCCTTTTGAATTGCTTAAATATCAAAAACAAAATAGAGTGAAACATGAAACAGCTTCAATTCATCTCTGTCTAAGCAAATTTACAAGACCAAAAGCACACAAATTCCTTCTTCACAAACAGCTTCAAGAACACCTTCTGATCTCCAAGTAAAATGAATTCAAAGACCCATACTGTTCTTTCTGATCAATCCTCATCGACCCATGAAAAAAGAAACCCCGGGCCTGCGGAAACAGAGTCGCTTTCTCCCACCATCTCTCAACATACCACTGCAATTGTTGTCGAATCCTCCAAAACCCATGAAAACAGGCAACCCCACGCTGCAAAAATAGCGCATTCTTCAACTATCTCTCAACATACCACCGACGAGTTAACCAAGACCGCTTTTTCCCATTCAAGAAGAGGCGTAAAACGCCCAAGAAACGTCATGGAAGAGTCAGAAGAAGCTGAAAATATCTCACAGGCCATAGGAACGGTTGAAATACAGGGTTTTGATTACAGTGAGGTTTTGCCGAGGTGCGTTGTTCATGCCATCACAAGATACCTCAACTTCCGTGATATTGCGCATATGGCAGTTGCTTCACCATTTCGATGGAGGTATATAGGTTTTGATTATAGTGATATTTTTCCCATATCCGTTATCGATTTGATTACAAGTCATTTTAATTTTAAGGAAATCGCACAAATGGCAGTGGCGTCGCCGGTTCCAAAAAGATAGCTCATCTACATATTTCTAATAGTAGCTCATCTGCATTAATAAATGTTGACGATGTTGGCACTGGGAAGAAGCGAACAGATAGCTCTGAAATTTTCTATTACTGCGAGACAAAAAGACTAAAACTAATGGATTTTGCAGACAATTCGCTTAGGAGACGGAAAGGATTGGGTATTCAGAGGATGAATATCACAAGCGGAGTTGATAATTGCACTTTTAAAAGATTTGTTGAAAGATGGATTCATACTGGTGCAGTATGCTATGTCAAGAATCTCGAAATTTGCATACACCCACACCGGAATGAACCGTTGAACATCTACGAGAGTGTTTTCAGTAACACATCCCTGCGCGTATTAAGGATCGTCATGATAACTCCCGGGGATATTAGTTTCGGTAATTTGCCATTTGTCTCTCACCTACATGAACTCTATTTAGAGTATATCGGTATGCTTGGCGATTTCCTACCACAGATAGCTAAGTCGTGCACTAATCTACAAATTATCAATTTTGTGGAATGCTATGGAGTCAGGAATTTGATTTTTGAAAGCGATTCTATCGTGGATTTCAAATTTGTAGCGTCAAGAAAAGGTGATCTTCATAACCTGAAGATCTCCGGTTTAAATTTGAGGACTGTGGCAATCACATGGATTTCTGATTACCTAAGTGAAACGTGTTTTACCCTATTGGCGCCAGATCTTCGGTCTTTGACATGGGTGGGATACGTAGACAAGTATTCTGCTATTGCAATGGAAAATCTGTCATGCGCAACAATAAAAGTGTTATACAGTATACCAAGAGATTGGTTTAACGTAAACCGAACATTATCAGAACTATACCAGGGGGTTGAAGTTGCAGCGGCAAGTATCTTACAGAGTGCGGCAAGTGCTGAGAAACTGCAAATAGGAAATTACACGACTCTGGTACAGGTTCCCCCACGAATATTTTATTAAATTTTGCTATCTTATCTACAAAGTATGATTAGTGCTCTTCTTAATTTATCAGGGCGAGTAGCTCTCATCAATCAACAATTTAGTTCAACTTAAAAGTTGTTATTTACAATTTTTTCTGATATTTACTTAAAGATATATTCGTAATGAACTTGATCCATTACTCGTACAGTGTCTCAACCAATATCTTTTGTTCCATATCGCAGATAATAGCAGATAATTAGAGTATTATTGCAGACAAATTCATTCATAATGACCTTGTCCGTTACATGTACACTGTATCAACTAATATCCTTTGTTCCATGTTGTAGATAATTGCAGTAAAGTTAGAGTATAATTTCCTCTCACGGGAACTTACGGTACCAGTTAGTTTTTCAGACTACGAGCTCAAATTACTTGCAGATCTGCTCTGGAAAACACCGTGGCTTATGATACTTTCTGTTAAGCAATCGTCAGAGGTACTAAGTATGCTCTCACAAGAACTTTGTATCTTTTCCTCTAGGATTAACTGAATGAGTTTCTAATTTAAGCTTTCGTTTTCCCTCTCTAGGAAATTACATGTTCTACTTCAAACCATGATTCTGAACTTTGGGATGCTCAAGATCCAGCATTTTTGCATACAATTCGTAAGATAGAAATAACTGCCTCTGAACGTGGATTAAAGTGTGTCCTGAAGTTCATAAAGAAGGTGGTAGAAAATGCTAAAAGCCTGGAGCATTTGACAATATGGTGCTCACTACCATCTCTGCATAGCCAGCTAAGTACGGCGGTATCACAGTATACATGGGCGTTCCGCAAACTACTGGTGGACATCATGGTCTGCAATTAGAGTGGAATTCTTTTTCTATATAGTACAATTTTAAGGAATTTTTTTTGTTTTGATATGGATATGAATCATGTAAGCTGTCAACTAAAAGGGTGTTTTTTTTTTTCTCTGTATAGTACGATTTTAAATCAGAATTTTGTTTGTTTTGAGTAGCCGGTGAATTCTTTTCTTCTGTACTAAATACTGTTGATTTTAGCCAGGGTGGTAATAAGGATTAGAATGAAGTTACACGAAGATTTGTTATTCAAATGAACTACCCCTTCAATACATCATAATGGATCATAGATTTTAATTGAAAACGTCATCCTTTAAAGAGATGGAATAGGAGCCACACACATTCTCACCAACCTCAATTACCAACAAATAAGAATTTCTCGAGAGGTGGTTCTAATTCATGAAAGAATGACTACACACATTTTATAACCCAAGTCTGGCCAACCAGTGCATCAGATAAGGTTAATCCCCTTAAGTTGAATGAATAGGATTATGTTATACATTATGATAGCAACCCAACCTCATAAGGTGAACTTGGTCTTTCGTACTCTCTTCAGTGTAGGAAGCTAAACCCAAGTCTCATTAACAATCACCCCTTAATTTTCCCACAATGGCAAACTGTCCTAATGACCTTCTTACTCTAGACCCTCTTCACCACTAGTCTTAATGAATAGGACCATGAACATCTCCAACCTTCCATTGGCCATCCAAGATACCAAGGCACTCTTTCTCAGTCTCTAGTTTGTAGACAAGTTCAGATTTGAAACCACACCTCATCATAAGTAACCCATTGGTGGGTTTATAGCTTTAAAATGATGTTGGGTAGTCACTAAATTGCTCAATGTTCATTCTTGATATCCAAATGGCCAACTTTGTTCTAACTAAAAGAAACTAAGTTTTTATCTTAATAATGGCACAAAAACTCAGATTTCCTACCACCCCATTCCATAAATATACGAATTTTCACTTACTATTCATCACTTCAACTTATAACAATACTTTAAGAGCCAATACCAAGTTCAAAATAATCAAAACCAAACTCATAACAAGCAATCAAATAAGCCGAAGGCAGTAATTTACAAATCGCATAATCCAACAAAAGATATCACAAAGTAAAAAAATTGGATTCAGTAAGAAGCTAAGATTGAACCTGTTGAAGACTTTTTCGAATAGACGCGCTTTCTCTGTGATGTTATCTTAGTTTGAGCTTCAATTCCAATGTTTCTCTTGAAATTTTGAATCTTTCGTCAATGCTCCAACGGGAATAATTCAGTTTATTTCATGGTTTTAAATAACTGCTATAAGAGCTTTATAACACCGTTATAACGATAATGCCCTGAACCCATTCTGTAACTTCTGTTACATGCCTTGCTTGGTTATTCCGTTATTTTATGGCTAACGGTGGTTGTTGTTAACGTTTTTATAAAACGTCTTTACATTTTGAGCTGAGTTATAATTATAAACCATTATTTGCCGTTATATGTCGTTTTAACGGTGTTATAACATTGTTAGTTGTTAATACAAAATTTGAAAAAATATAAAACAAAGTGGTAATGCCTATGACTCTAATGGTAGAGGTGTGAACTAAATACCCCTATAACTCACTTATGAAAATACGTAAATGTGTTCAACACATTTAAAGTTTAAATAATTAGATTATCATTGACTTGCCGACTTAGTTTGGTTCGAGGCAAACTGGATGCAATAGCAATAGTTTGCATTTCAAACCGATTGTAGATGTTTGGTTCAACTTAAAAACAAGAGGAATCTAGTGTTAACTATTTGTAGGTGTTTGGTTCGTTTTTGTAAAACAAATACAAACAAGTTGCAAATGTTTGTTTCATTGTTAATTATTCAATGAAATTCAATGCAAAAGCAATGAATTTACATTTGGTGTAAAGTGTAAACATGACTCTTTTTCTTTGCATTTTGTTGCAACCAAAAATCTCTACAATAAATTGCAATTTTTCAACTCTTCTCTTCTCCATGCAAAAAAATATGAATAACTACTCATGGATAAAAAAAATAAAAAAATAAAAGTCGCAATGTTCCCTACGTAAGTAGAACTATCCTTTCCTCAACAAACAAGAAATTCAATCCAATGGTTTACTCCTGTCAAACTCTTATGGTCTATCACTTGAAGTATTTCACTTCTTCTCAAACACTTCTACTAATCCATTTGATAAATACTTCTTATCTTCTTCCAAATTATCATATCTCCACGACAGCAAAATACCTAAATTACATGTACATTTATCTCTTTCTCTAACCATTAATGGTAATTCGCCTTAATCTCCCTCTATGTACTCTGCATTTATTTTCTCTATCAAGACCAATACTAAAACAAGAATCTAAATTGATGTTGTTTCTGCAACTCAGCCACTCCAACAGAATTTTTGTTGAAAAAGAAATTATGCAATTCACATTCTAATAAGCCTCAAGATCATCACCATTAAAGCCCCCCCCCCCCCCCCCCCACTCCCTTTCTCTCTGTTCCCCGATTGATTGTGTTATATGATTCATGTATGTGATGGTTTAGTCACGCATTAGTAAAAATGCCTCTAACTAAACATGAACATTTGTGTTCACTCCACTTGCGTTACTTTAAACCAAACACATGTTAATAAGTTTCATTGTATTACCTACAATACATTATAAATACATTTTAGGGCAAATTAGATTTTAGACCCTAAATAATGACCACGAATTGGTCTAACCTCCTATGATTGCCATTTTTAGCTTTTGGACCCTAAAACACCCCAGAGCTATTAGCCTTTTTAAAATACCAAAATTATCATTTTTATTATATTTTAAGTTTTAATTATAAAATACACGTGTTAAATAATTATCTAGTTGAAATATCCACGTGGACACTGAGAAAATCTGCGTGGAAATTTCTTAGTGTCCACGTGGATTGAGTGTCAACTTCATCTCCTTCTCGCCATTGTTCTGAAACTAAACTAAGCACAAAGTAAAATCCATTAACAACTAACAACTAACAACATCAACATTCATCATCTTCAGAAAAAACCCAAAAAGAAACCCCTAAAAAATATTTCCAACAAACCCAAAAACTTGGCTTCTTCCAAAAAAATCCCCTCCTTAAAACTATAAAAACCTAACAACTAATAGAAGAACCTCATCCTCTTTTGATGGGGAGGTTCATCATCTTCATCGTCACCCTCATCTCCATCATCATCATCATCATCATTAACATCATCATTATCACCGTCATCATCTTCCTTACCACTACCACCCTCTAACAACTCACGGTCCTCCTTGACGTCAAAGTCTTCTTCAGGACATTCATCCGAGATGTCGTCGCTGTACTCAGATGGTCGTGGTTTCTCTCCTTCGTCATTATCAATGTAGTCAGATATTAGGGTGTTAGTAGAATGAAATTCAATATTTTAGAGGGTTTAAGGCTTGAGACTTGTGTGTGTGAGAGAGAGAAGAAAAATAAAAATAAAAATAAAAATAAAAATAATAATAATAACGGAGGGAGACGGAGAAGTTGGAGTATTGGACTTGGGGTTATACAAGTTTTGAAATAGACAGGGAATTAAATATTAATCGATGCGTCCCTCCCCCCAATTCCCCACGTAACCACTCTAGAACTAGGCATAATTACCCTATTGTTGCAATTTTGTATTTTAACCCTCAGTGTTTGAAGTGTGTTAACTTTTAGACCCTACACGTTTAGAGCACGTGAGATGCACAAGGTAATTTAGGGCACATAAAATATAACACAACTCAATTGCCAATTATAATTTAGGGATTATTGGATCAAGGTAAAAGGGAATGTCATTACAGTATAATGTAAGCTAAAATTTGATTTTTCTTATTATACCATTTAAAACCATGTCTGATGATGAAATTTATGAGGTATTTCACCAAATAATCGAGTATGGTTGGGAGTGGGATGAACCATCTAAGAGTGTGGGTACAGAGTGAGTCAATAAAAATGTAGTAGTTGTTTAGTCTTATCTGCGCCTATAAATATTAGTTTTGTGGAACTATTTGGGTTAATTGCTACAATGATAGACGATGAGTATGGTCCAGATAATAATATTCTTATGAGGGGGGTGGGTGATTGGGTTATTATTTATTGTAGACGGTGTTTTGCATACCGTTAGTAATGATTTAGAAGTTAGGTTGATGTTTAGGCACATTCAGAAAGACCCAGTTCATGGGTATTACAGAGTTTTCATAGAAACAGAAGAAATACCTAAAATAGTGTCAATCCTTGTTAAAGAATTATCATTACAGTTAGGATATGATAAACCAAAAATCAAGGAAAAAAAGTCTACTAGATGTTTAGAGAAGACAACTAGACCTTTAAAAGTGCCTACTTCTAAGGCTTTTAATGTAGAATCCTTAAAGAGAAAAGTAAAAACCAAATCATTAAAACCTAAGGTGAAGAAGGTTAAGGCTGATTACCTTTCTTATGAAGAGCTTGATGATTTAACTAAAGACTATGTCAATGAAGAAGAAGTCGAAATTAAGGATGAGGATGTAGATAATGTTGATGAGGAAGTTGTAAGATGGACAAGAGAGGAGCTTATGAGGCAATTTGAGAATAATGAGTTTGAAGACTTAGCTAAGGACTCATTCTTTGACAATGTGGATGCTGAAGAAGACTATCATAGTAACCATACATCACAGGATGGTGATGATGTTCCTGTAATGGATAACATAGATGATCAAGAGGGTTTGACTGATAATATAGATTTTGTGATGGGTTCTTCAAACTTGTATGAGAAAGAAGATCATGAAGATGAGGAACCCTTTTTGCCACCTCAAGCACCAGAGTCTATGTTGACAATTAGGATGGAGTGGCCAAATATATATGAGTGTAGGTCATTTATGAAGAATTTTTCAATTACTCAAAGGTTCACATTTAGACAAAAATAAAATAAAAGTAAGATGATTAAATATGTGTGTAAAGAGAGACCAAGTTGTCCTTGGTGGGTGTTTATAACAAGGTTAAATGATGGCCACACCATGATACTTAAAAATGGGTATTTTATACATAAGTGTAGTGGTAAGAATGTCACATTGAACAGAAATGCAAATGCTATTTGGGTTGCAAAGGAGATTGAGAATCAAATCATAGATTCAAGTACAATCAAGCCAATGTCGATATCTAATATTGTGTTTACAAGTTTTGGAGTAAGAATTTCATATTATACTACATAGAATGCAAGGAACATGGTGATGGAGAAGATAGTGGGGTCATATGATAAAGGTTATGCTTTATATCCAGAACTATTATGTGTTCAGATTCAAAAATCAAACCCTGGTAGTATTGCCACTTGTAATAGGGAAGATGGCAATCTTAAGTTTATTGACATGTGTATTAGTTTCACGACAGCTTTAGATGTGTTCACCAAGGGTTGTAGGCCAATTCTTGGTCTAGATGGATGCTTCTTGAAAGGCAAGTATGGAGGCCAATGTTTGAGCATCATATCTCTTGATGCAAACAATGGTTTATTCCCTATAACAGTATTTCTTTGCAGAAGTGAGTGTCAAGTTACATGGATATAGTTCTTAACTTTGGTGCAAGGCCAGCTCACCTTATACCCATCTAAATTGACATTCATATCTGATAGACAAAAGGGTCTTGTTGAGGCAACTTCACAAGTGTTCCCTCATTCCAATCATAAATTTTATTTTAGGCACATGTACAAAAACTTTAAGCAACTGTAGAGAGGTACTTTTTTGATATCATTGGCTTAGAATGCATCAAAGGCATGCAAAAAATCTATAATAAAAGAAAATTTGGACAAGTTGGAAGTTGCAAAACCAGATACAAAAACATGGTTAGAAAAGAAGCCATACGAATCTTAGTGTAGGTCTTACTTTGATGTTTCTATAAAGTGTGAGCATGTGACCAATAATTTCTCAGAATCATTTAACAATTGGATTATAAAGATTAGAGATAAGCCTTTAAACAAGATGGGTGAAAGGCTAAATTTGATGCAGATGACGCTCATGTATGAAAGAAAATTGAAGGCATGAGAGTGAAATCAGAATGGATTGGTACCTAGAGCAGTGAAGATGATTGAGTTGTTGAAAACTTACACTCACCACTATAGGTTAGAGGGATTTGAAAAGGATCAGTGGCTGGTCCTTAATAACAGTGGCACAAGGTGGATATTGAACTTGGAAGAACATACATGCACTTGCAATGTTTGGCAGATCACTGGATTACCTTGTGTACATGCAGTCAAAGTAATTGATCAACTAAAATATCATTGGGTTGGGTAAGTGCTCTATTTTTTAGTTAATATATCATAATTGTAATTTCATTGTGTCTTCTATTATTTCACATCATGACCTATGTATAGATAGTGTAGTCATTACCATAGGGTGGTAGCCTATATAACAACATACAACCAAGCTATAAATCCAATTGTAGACTTATCAAACTAGGGAGAAGTATGTTACTTTTGCCCTTAGATTACTGAATTATTGTTTTATCTTAATTTTCATAGTATACATTTACTCTTATGAAACAGCCTACAAGAGATATCAGACCACCACCATTACTGAGACCAGCAGGGAGACCTAGAACACTAAGGAGAAAAGAGGCAGATGAGGTAAATGGTATGGTGAGACAACCAAGAAGATACAGTATGTCAAGCATTTGGGTACAACAACAAAACTTGCAAAGGTCAACTTGAAAAAAAGCCATGCATGGGGTGAGGAGGAGCAAAGGCATATAGATTAAACACTAAATTTAGGACACCTTCAACAAGGGGGAGGGTGAGAGGAAGAGGGACTGGTAGAGGATAAGGGATAGAAGAAGAACCATCACAGCCACCTCAACCTTCAACTCCTATTTCAACTCCTTCGTCACATACTAATACTACTCAACCATCACAACCACAACAGAATAATTCCACTCAGCCATCACAATAATCTAAACCATCACAGTCATTTTAACCATCTCATTCAACTGGTCAGCATGTTAGACCACTTAGGCATGACCCTAATGCTAGAAGAGAACATGGTGGATATAGAGCCACTTAGACATCCAGAGGGTTTGTACATTGGTTTGATGCTTCAGGGCAAGGAGAACCATCTATAGACTGATTAACAAAGCCGCACCAGTTAGAGCCCCTTGGAGAATTTGATAATTTTGTAGCTATTTCAATGTTGCATTTGAGTTAAACAATGGTGATGTTTAACTGTCATTTAAAAGGAAAATTGTTATGCCTTTTCTTGTTTAAATACAACATTTCATATGTTTAACTGTCATTTTATATCATTACATTTTCTCCTTCTTCTCTACTGTCAATTTTGTAGAAAATTGAACTACAAATTCATCTAATGACATCTCCATTGTCATTTTCACATTCTTTACAGATTCTTCTCTTATTGCATCAGTGAACCAAATAAAATTGCTACAAATTGGATCTTCACACTTTAGAAACTTATGCCCAAATGACTGTTGTGTCTTAAAAGTAAACATTTTCATAAGGTAATTACATCCATGTGCATTACAGGGAAATCTAACCCAATGGCAGTCTCTCACTCAATGATTACTTTAACCACATCCAAAACACCATTTAAACTTGATGAACCTCCTTCTACTCCCTTGGCTTGATTAACAACATCTGATAACCATTGAAAAGATCCATAAATTGAGTGTTGACACTTTAAGAACTTCCTTTCATAGGTATTTTCAATGAGAGATATCATCAGCTTCATGATGCCATTGCACGTAGCTTTCTTGTATTTTGTGTAAACCCAATGACATGTCGATGTAATGTGACCCTCAAGATTGTATATTTGACAAACACCTGTAAAAAATTCAGCAAAAACAATGTTTCAATTTTAGTTTTTAGACCCTCTGTATCTTAAATAATTAGCTTTTAGACCTTATTTTTATGTAAGCATTTGATAATGTAGGATTAGATGCAAAACAAACTTTTGACCTTAGATTGTGTACCAGCTTCATGTTTTCTACCTCCCATTTTGAGTTCTGAAGATGAAGTTACTTCTAAAAGAATAAGATGAAGTAGTTAATGTGAGAGAAGAGATGAAGATGAAGTTGTGGGTTGGTTTTATAGCCATAACTGGCATTGCAACGGTCGGATTCGTCGTAGCCGTTAGATCTGTTTTATCGAAAGGTTAGTTTATATCACTATTCTAGACATTCCTATATGTTCATTCATTCTATGAGCTAGTATACATAGTGCATTCTCACAATCGTTGCCCCTCACTAGAGCTATCACTCAAGCCATTACCTATATTAGAAGGTCCCTTAATGTCAGGTGCATAACACGCGTACAGCCGTTGACTCATAAACTCTGGCATTTTCCCCATAATGATTTTTTTCTATTTCTAACAATACTCTGTCTCAAAACTCCAATTTTTTCTACCATGGGACCTAGATACTCATACCGTATTGCCTCTATGTCACACTGTACACTTTTCCCAACTACAACATCATACACCAGCTTGCTTTCTTCTTCCAATCTCTTGAACTCTGATGCAAAGAATGAAATCACTGCTGTCATATCTCTCTCATACATGTCATCTGCTTCAGTCTTCACCTGTTTAGGCAGAATAAGCTCATTAAGTTTACTTTGAGCTTCCTTCAATGAAGTTTTCAAATGATCGCAGTTCTCTACTCACCGTTTCTTACCCAGCACAACAGAATTATGAGACTCCAACACTGTCATGAACTCATCCATATCAAAAATTAGAGATATTGACCCATCAATTTCTACTTCACGATTCTCCTATTCTACCCTTCTCTCATCAAGACGTATCTCCGCTTGCAATAAGTCAGCATCTAACTTTGTATTTACATCACGCAATTTCGCATTCTCATCCAGGTGCTCCATGATATTTAACTTTAACCCCTGTATGGCATGCTCTAGAGTCACTACTTTGTTCCAAGCCGCATTTATATTTTCATTCTGCCTATTACGGGCCTCTTCCATCTTCTTTATCAGAACATCAGCAACTAGCCACAGCACTTCATACTTAAAAGCGCAAGCTCACGTATCAGCTATCTCCATTTCAAACACATTTACTTGGAATTATAAGTCTTTCACATTCTTACCTTCTTCTAATTCTACCAACAGTTCTGTAATTCAAACTCGAGCAGATGTTAACTCCGCTCCCTGCTGGCTCGCCTGCCTCGAGCCACCTATAAATCCAATCTCTTTCTTTTTTATAATTTCCTTTAGCTCCTCTATCTTTCTCAGTCTGTTGGCTATATCTAACTTTTTCTTCTGTAATTTCTCGGACAATCGAGCTCCTACATCTCGCTCTTTTTCAACCTCCACCTTCATTCTTTCTTCTAACTCAATAGCACCTTTTAATGCGATATGACTTGAACTTAGCTCAGCGTTCAATTGTTTGTTTTGGATGCGTAACGCATTACACTGACTTTGAATAACTATCACTTCCACCTGTCATCATAGTTTTCATTTATAATAGTTCGATTATACCAACATATTACATATCACAATTAACAAGTTTAAATCAAGAACATGGTATATGAGTAATATCGATACACTGTTCCATTCAACATTATAGATAACAAATTTCATTTATCATCAACAACAGTATACAAAGATCTAACACATATGCAGGGCCGGTAAAAGAAAACCGAGAATACTCCATTTTTTATTCTTCAAGAAATGAGAAGACTGCCCTTTATCTTTCAAACTCTTTCTGTTCGTTACTTGTACATCTATCAGAATGGTAAAAGTCACCACCTCCTGCAGACATTTTTTACGCCGCAATTGGGGTATTAGGCTTTTGACCTCCTCCTCACCCTCTTCTAATGAATGTTCCTTCGACCTCGGAATGGATTTGTCACCAACAACTTCTCTATCACCTTTGGTAAACCACATATTCTTAGCCTTGGCGTTCTCTACATCAAAGTCCTTCCTACATCCCGTCACGAACTTCCTAAATTCATTCTCTACTCTAGACAATTCTCCCCCATAAAAATTGATAATATTGTCTATATGAAGCTCATGTTCTGTTCGAGAAGGGACTTTTGATCGCGATGGATATAGATGCTCCTTCAATGTCATTTGAGCTTTGTGTATCCGCTGATGCGTATCTTTATGTAATACACCTAAAGCCCTCAAATTAGCTTCTACCTTCATTCGAGCAGCCACTTCTTTCGACAACCGCATTGCTAAAGACATTTTTTGCTCCATGTGTTGTAATAACTCATCCTGTAACCCCTTTAATTCACCCTCTAATTGCTTTTGAACCTTTATTTGTTCTTTTCTTATCCTAAAAAATATAATTCTCAAGGCCCTTTGATCCTACATAAAGCCAAACGCATCAGATAAATGTTCTACATTACCCTGTACAACAGACATACCAGCTCAAGCAGAACACTTTTTCGCCTCTAAACTATGATGATTACGTGCTTCTTGAACTAAAAACATAACTCGAGCTGGGTCCAGAACTACACCTCTCTCTATCAAAAGCTCTACATAAGCTTCTTTTAACCCTTGTTCACTATCTACTTCGACCTCAAAATACAATGTCAGAGCTATTAACATACTTTAACACCTAGCCTTATTACTCGGGTCATTAAAGCATGACAACTCTTTTAGTTTTTGAACTAATACCCCCCTTTCTTCTTCCTTCCTTTACACCTTATCCCTTTCTATTTTTATCTTAGCATATCTACATTGAAGATCATATAGCTCTATTAAAAATTTCTCTGAATTCAACTTAAAATTCCTTCTCTCATATTCAATTTTATTAAGTACCTGTTAAATACGAGCCACGGAATCCCTCACTCTGCTTAACGATCTTTCAAGTTCAGAGTTTGTTTTTCTCAGTCACTCTATCTCCTATACAGAGTACAAATATACTATTATAATACATACATCTAAAATAAACATGTTTCAAATCATCACTCCAACTTTAACAAATACAGAGTACTATAACTTTGCTGTCATACGAACTACATCAATTCAAAAATATAATACTACAGAAGGTTTAGAGATTCTTGCTAATTTCTACCTCAGATAGAGGATCCAATGTTTGCTCAACTAGCTGACTCAGACTAGCACGTTCAGAAGAAGGATCCAATGTTTTTTCAGCTACTCAGACTGGTTCAGTACCTCCTGGTAGAAACTCTAACACATTCTCAGGAGAAACACCAGCGTCCACCATCAATTCCTCTGAAACTTCTGAAGGGAACTCTATCTCTTTGTACCTTTCGACTCGGCCTAGTTCCACATCAGCTTGACTCAATTCAAAATCATAATAGGATTGGATGAAGTGATTCCGTTCAAATTTAAGGGCATCGACCGATATTGACATCACATCATCATGCTCAACCAGATCTGAATACTTTTCTGCGAGCTCTGCAGCCACTTTGGCCTCTTCACCTCTCTTCTTCTTCTCTAGCTTAAGCTCAGCTTTGACCTCCTTCACATGAGCCGATTAATATTTAAACTCCTTCATACGAGCAGATTGAGCTTTAAACTTCACTGTAAGAGCCCCAAACTCCTAGCTCCTCTTTTCCAGACACTTTTTTACCCCCTTCAGCAGCATTGAGAGCTACTAGGACAAACATACAAAAACAAAGTCAGCACAATTTTTTTAATCTGAATACAAAGACAAGTAAGGATTTCAAGAATGTACCGCGAAAGTATGTTCGTAAAACTCCGCATCGAGCTGCTCCGGATCCGTTCCAGCCATTAGGTAGCATTTTAGCTCTAGCTTTGTCATTTTAGCTGTGGCATGAGGTTTACTTCGTAAACTACCCTCTTCCTCGTGCCTTTTTCTTTTCAGGGAGGCCTTCTCGACCTCAGCATGAGCAACCGTACTCACTTCAAGTTGCTCAGCCACATTGCTAGAAATAGACTTTACGCTCTCCTCTGCCATGGCTACCGCCCCAGTGACTGAAGTACCCCGCTGAACTGGCCTCACGGGCCGCCGAGTATTCCGTTTGGTACTTTAAGATTCAGGAGGTGGAACACTAAGTACATCAGCAATAGTCAAGATAGTTTTTTCCTCAGCCATAGCTTGTTTCTCCTGAGCTCGTTAAACTCTAGGTACTGTAGAATCTGCCATTTTATCTCTACGGATACCCAACTAACTAAGTACCTATTTTAGCTCACCCGAATCTCGAGCAACGCAGTTGAATAGGCTGGTCTTATCCGACGTAGATAAGGGCTTGGGCTCTGTCAAAATAAAGAACACAACATTAAGTAACAGATCGAAGATAAGTTATAGGCTATTTGAAAATTGGTCAACATTACTTACTCGGATTATAATATTTATGGTTCAGTTCGAGCGCCGGTTCATCTGGAATCTGCATACAGTTACCCTCTACCCATACAAGGTGGTCATTCCATAGTCTACCCGCAGATTCGAAATTAAATTTTTTTAGCCTAGCTGAATCACTATACAGGTAACTACTACTTCGACCTTCGACATATTTCTATGTATAAAACTTCATCATATCTTCAGCTTCAAACTATTTTGCAGTCCCTTCCTTCCTCCATTTTTCATTCATTACCTCACATACCCTGATTATTTCATAAATATTCTCATTTAACTGGACAGGACAATACTGTAACACATTCATAACCCCTTTCTGAAAGAAGGTTAGAGGAATTCTAAAGCCATATACGACCTGATTCAAAAAATACAAAAACCCATCCCTCGGGTCTGATAGCCCAAAACTATTATAATATGAGAGATTAACCCCCTCCCCAATCCCTCTATCCTTCTTCCAATTTGCCAAGCATGGGACTTGGTAGTATATAACCTCCTCCCCTTTACCTGGGATATAAGCCCTAAACCATACACCTTGCTCCTCCACATAACTTCCCTATTCTCCATGCAATTTCTTTTTATATTTCAAGTATTCTTTCCCTACATGTACCCCATCTGGGTATATCGCAATACCTTTCTCCTTCTCTAATATGTTCTCTCTTTCTATCACCTCCTCAATCTTACTAGGTTCCCCACTCTCTATGCTTCTCTCTACACTGTTTGTAGTTTCCTCTATCACACTACACTTGCCCCCCCTCCCTGACGACGATATTTCCTCAAAACTGGACGATACTATAAATTTACTGGTAAGAATACAAGGTTTAGATTGCATGTCAAACCTACAATATACAATTTTTTGTTTGTTATTTTCTCTACATTACATACAGACAAAACAAACCCACCATCTACCCAGTCAGCACGTCTATTTTACAAATTCCCGAAACAAAATGCATAAATCAATAATTTCAAATTTCCTCCTTTTTCTTCAAACACAAATTTATTCACATACCTAAACTTATATCCTCCAATTTTATTCAAACATCCCACAACCCCCTACATTATCAAATCACTACATATCCAACAGGTTACTATACATATCAAACAGATTACTACAAATATCATCGAGATTACTAAACAAATCAAGTGGACAGAGTTTTATACTACCAACCTGTACTTGGCGAACAACAATCCTCTACTTTACTCGGATGAATTTTTGAGAATAAACGCTCCCGTCACTTCCCCGATAGTTTTCTTTCGACTGATTACGATTCCCTTCTCAAATCACACTCAGTTCTCAAACGTTTCCTCTCCTTGGATATAAGATTAACACCACTTTTTTCTCTCTCAAAAACTATAGATAATTTATGAGGGAAAGATAAGTGAGTTTTTATACTCTCTATCGGTTTGTGAAATGATGGCTCTTTCAGACACGCGTCAGTCACCCCTACTGCCTTTATAGGCACGTCTTTTCGGCTAAAAGCATCATCATGACTTCTGTGATAACGTCTGCCATTATACAATTCTGTACCTCTTCCTCAAATACAGTGCAAACGACCAATCACCTTACTTTTATACGCTACCAAGATCATACAACTTTCTTAAAATGGATTCATATTCAAAATTCGAAGTTATCAATACAGTTGTTAAAATCCTACAGCTGTCCCCCACAATATCCGTACACAAAGAGTAAAATAGAATACTTTATTTTTATTTATTTTGATCGAGACATCACATTACTTCATTCTCTCAAAGATCCTCCATCTTGTATTTATTTAAACCCAACCACAAAATACTCAAAAACATATTACTTATTACAAGCTCCCAGGCTTTGAGCTTACCGAGCTCTCCAATCACATCTAAAGCAACCTCGATGGAATGCCTCCCCATACAAAATTATTTCCATTTTCTGCCCTTGCATCCTCTTCAATGATCTTGTCATACGCGAGCTGTCAGACAGTCAGTTCCCGCACCGTGGCACTCAACAATGACCTTCGACACACGTCGTACCAGAAAAAATGATCGTACACTACACGCTTACCTTTGTCATCTAGTCTGATCTGATTCAATGGCCATGTCGGATGTACAATATCATAAGGCAATTGATGAAAATATCGTTCACGAAGTTCAGCAACCTTGATATAAAATGACCATCTGCAGCTTACTGCGTACGCTGAGAAAGAGTGTTCACCATGCTTGAACAGACAACCTCCAGAACGATGCAAATCACAACAACAAGGAATCACTACTTATAGCCACAAGGAAAATTTGTGCTAATTCTGATTACCCCACTGAGTTTGCTGAGAGAAATATTTTTGCGAACATTTTCGGGACAGCAGAATAACAACATCAAATGCAGAATATCGTGATAGATCATGCTTTCCATAATATGAAATATTTCCTCAGATTTTATACGAGCAAATATAAAAATGGCAGCATAGAAGATCACATAAATCTAGCAGTAGTACCTACAACTCACTGCCCACCCTTCCTCACAGTTTGAAATACTCTGTCATCCAGTTTGAGTACATAGATCGTAGAAAACAATATATAGTCACTTCCTGATGAGTCATCTTGCAGACATTATCTACTTCCTATCAATACATTTTCAAACTCCTCTCTTTTCAGCCTCAGCTATACCTACCGTTTAATCTCATACATACAAAACTCCTTCCCGCTCGATCATATCCCATGATGCCTAACTCCTACAAACAGCAAACTTCACAAACAAGTTAGTGACAAAGAATCATGAAAAATAGAGAAGTTATTTCAATAAGTTTAAAATTTTCTTTACAGGATACTTTACAGATAACAAAATATTCCCAATAATTACAACAGATTACCTCACAACATTACAGTTTGAATTGTTTTTAAGAATTAGCAAAAAAGATGATAAAAAACTGAAGCAAATTCTAAACCCTGATCCCATGCTGCAAGATCCAGAAAACAGTCAGAACTAGAAATTACATATGAAAGATCTTCTTTATGGCCAAAATCTATGGTCCGTGGAAGAAAATGATCCTCTGCATCCTCCCACCTCTTCCACCATAACCTCCACCTCCTCGCATGCTAGAGACAGACGAAAGACTTCATTTCTTCAACAAGACCCACTCATTAAAAGGGTACTGACGAGACTCTATCAGGCGAATCCCTGCCGCTTCATCTACAGTTGTCGCAACCTCCTCCATTAGCAATCGAAGACCATTTTGGTTCTCTGTCTCAGATGTCATCAGATAGTGGAAATACACCATCTGATAATGATCATCCCCCGCCTCCATCACTTCTTTATATGACATATAATGGTATGTGGGAGATACAGGAATTGGCATTGGCAGATGCAATGGTTGGTATCCAAAATACCTGATACACAGTTCTTTTTATCTTCCTACGAATCCTAGACTCCCAAGCCTGAGTCCTTGTCGGCACCATGTTCTCCAACACAAACAAATTTCTAAGTTATAGTAAGACAGTTGACAGCAGTGGAACACAGAAGAAGATTCAGGAAGAAGACTTAGTTCATCATGCACAAATTAGAACCCTCTTTATACTACGGTCAGCATTAAAGGTGACTCCCCAAATTCCCAATGTTAGCAAGATTCCCCATGAAATAACATTGACTAAAACCATTGATTCAAGGAAACCCAAAAGGCACAAACAAGATACTTATGTATATACATTGGAAATGCGTCTCAGATATTAACTACATCATTTAATGATACTTCTCAACCAATACCACTCGCCTACGATGTTTATCGTACTGTTGGCTGAGAGGGGACGGTTGTAGTGACTTATTCCGTATCTCAGATTCATGGATCATCTTTGACCAACATTTGAACTCTCAACCTCACCAACAGAGCATGTGGCACAGACAGAAACAAGGCAGCAACATCAGGAAGCACATGCAACATGAGTTTCTCAACCAGCACCACTCATCCATAATGCTACTCGTGCTCTTGGTTGAGAGTCGTCTTGTAATAGCTTATTTCGTATCTCGTACTCAAGCTTCACCCTCGACCTCATCAACATATGAGAAACACTACCAATGACATATGCAATATTCATCAGCTCGAGTCATCGCTTTCGAGCTACACATCAACAGTTTGATATACAATCATCAATAGAGCCGTTATACAACAACAGAGATCAGGACGTTACACAATCTGGTCAAAGAGTATCTTACATATACTTTGTAGCGTCCATCATTAAGAATCTTAATGATTGTCAAACAGTCATATTATAAGACCTATAAATAGAACCAGAGAAAGATTACGGACATGCAATTTTATACAGAAGAATCATTACTCCAAAAATCCATATACTCAGAGTGCTCATTGTAATAAGTTAGCAACTTCAATAAGGTCATCTTCTCTTTCTCAAAATCCTCAAGAGAGGTCGTGGTTTTTAACTTATTCAAAGGTTTTTCCATGCTAAATAATCTTGTTGATTATTGTTTACTGTTCTTGAGCGCTCTAGACACATTTGGGGTAAATGTTAAGTCTGAAACCCAGAATTAAGCTATTACAGTACCAATGGTGTAGTCTCACATTACTTAAAATCCTGCCAACTGAATGATCATTAAGTTAAGATTTTACTCTTCATGTCACCGAGGTTTCTTCTTAGGAATAAAAATCACACACTGCTAGAGATTTGCAGTGGTTAAGTGGAAATAATATTGGTGCTAGACATAATGAAAGTAATTAATGAAAAAACAAAAATTGGATAGCAACCTCTGGATGCAAGGAATCTACAATACAAGAAAAAGATGGATACAAAATTACCCAACAAAATACTCACTAATACCATCATACAGATATAGATTTCAACTTAACAATGATTATTTATTGAATACTTTGAACGCAAAATATCCCCTTTACCCCCAATTTAAACCACTTATTTAGAACCAAAACCAGCTTCTGTCGTATGCCATTTTGTAGGTTGTCAGCAGTCAAAGTACATGCAGTCACATCAAGCCCGTTAAAAAATAATTATTAAAAGTCATAGATAATTCCTCAAGATACAAGTAGCATAAACGAAATGCACGCAAATAAAAGCTTTTTCTCCCCACTTTATTTTTATGCAGTCCAAAACCTCTCTATCTCTCATACAAAATCATCAAATCTCTCCCCCCACTATGTGTTATGTCTTCCAAATTGTTGAAGAACTATGTAGAGGATGTTTGCCCTGCAAAACATCTTTCTTTCTTTTTCATAAAGTTAGGGTCATCCGAGAAATTGCAAATGGAAGGTAGTTGCTTTTCTACATTGATGGATCTATCTTTGATACCAACGTTTCATGGGGTAATTCTAAATATCTTTGATAAACACACGAGTGGTATTTGCTTTAAATTTGGAGACAGAGTCCGCTAATTCAGGTTATTGAATGTTTCTCTTGTTCTAGGTCTTAGTGAGAGAATATCATCCGGACTAGCAATTTCAAGATCGGCATTATGTTTTGAAGTTTAGATGAAAGTATTTTGATAAGAAATAAACCATTTGTAGGAATGGCATTACAGAATTTCATAGGTATGTGATTTCTCACGAGAATCAAGGTATACTTTCATATTCTGTAACAAATTATCATTTATTTACTGTGATGTGTCGTGGTTTATTTACTATTACTTGTTTAATTGTCAAATTTTCTCTAACAATATTTTGCCATTTATAATTTATCACATGTTCTGCAGCAAATTGTCATTATTTACTATGATTTGTTGTGGTTTGCTTTCTATTACTTGTTTAATTGTCATATGCTCTCTAACATTTTGTCATTTATAATTTATCACATGTTTTACAACAAATTGTCATTTATTTACTGTGATATGCCATGGTTTGCTTACTATTACTTGTTTAATTGTCAGATGTTTTCTAACATTTATTTATTTATTATACCATATGACTTGAAGAAGTTGAATCTACTCTACATTCTTGAGACTTTTCTTTTTCTAATAACGTTGGGGAAACTATGTTGATTTAGCTGCTGATATTAAAGAGTTCGAGAACTTTTTTTGGGTTCGTGTTGTTAATGATTTTCTAGTTCAGAGTGTAGAACATTATATATAGGATCCATTAAAGTTTAAATTTGTCTTTAAACTGGCAAGATGTATGTAGGTACTGATGGTATGGTCAAGAGGCACTTGTTTCCGTGGTGTTGTGGTTGGAGGCTTAAAAAGATCCCTAATGAAAATGATATTGCGGATAAGATCAATACAGATAATTTATACCCATTGTTGATGAAGCCATAAACATCATGTGTTATTGGGATGCATACTGAAACATCCAATTTTGGAGTTTGTTTCATTTAGTGTCTAGAGTAGGCGTCAACATTATTTTATGGTTATCCGGCGATAGTGAATGCACGTGGAGCGACTACAGCTGGTCTGACTGACTCTGAACAGGTAAGTGGGTTTCTAACTCTTTGTTCAAAAAAATCAAGCCTATCTATTTTACAGAGTATGAAAAAGCAATAAGAAAGTCTCCTTAAAGAAAACAGAAGTTATATTCGAATAACTTTTAATGTTGTTCGAATATTTTGCAATAGATAGAATTGTAATTGAATAAAATTATTCTTGTTCGAATAACTTTCAACAATTGCATTTATATTCGAATAGATTTATTGTTGTTCGAATAACTTTCAACAGTTGAATCCCTGTTCGAATATATTGATTGTTGTTCAAATAACTTTTAACAACTACATCTCTGTTCGAATAGAGTAACTGTTGTTCGAATAACTTTCATCAGATAGATTCTTGTTCGAATAGATTAATTTCTATTAGAACAGAGCCCGTGTTTTCTGTTTTCTACTTAAGACATACTTACCTTTTTCAAATGCTCACTTCTTGAAAACCTATTCTTTTGAGGGCTTGTCTTTTTGAGTGAAGAAAGATCTATTTTTGAGAGATTCAAGAGAGAATCGAATCGCTTAACTCTTAAATCAATCAATTGATTAAAAAACCTTAGTCATGCATTGAAGAACTAAATTGAAGAACATGAGCAATTCAAGATTAGGAGCTTCGACGTGAGATTGGAACAAGGCGTTGCGAGGATGAGGAATCTGCAAAAAGATTCATTGGAAGAAAGATAACCATGGGAAGTGCTTATCGAGTCTGTAAGTGATTAAATTCTTGTAGTCTTTTTTTAATAGTAGATTATTAAGCTATCGGGTGATTCGATAGCGACCTGTGAGTTTTTTTCCTGAGAAAGGTTTCCTACAGGGTTAAAAATCTTTGCCTTGTCTTTAATTTCCATTGCTTGCTTGACATTAGATAATCGTATCGACTTGAACTAGGTTAAGCCTTGACCATTAATTCAATGGATTTATGATCTTTTGATTTAGACCTAAAATAATCGAAATTTGTTAGTCTCAGGCGACTAGTTATTTCAATTGGTATCGGAGCGGTCACGTTTTGAGGTTTAACAACCTAAGCGTGGATCCCGAATAGTTCGCTTGAGAATAATGAGTTCCGAGAAATTTGGAGGTCCTATAAATTGCCCTCCAGCCTTTGATGGCAAAGAATACCCATACTGGAAAGTCCGAATGATTGCATACTTACAATCAATCGGAGAAAATGTATTGATTGCTGTTGAGGATGGATAGGCACCCCCTACTATGATACAAGGTCAACCAGGGAGTGCTATTGAGGTCCCTAAACCTAAGAACCAATGGACAAGAGAAGAAAAATGATATTGTTGGTTATAATTCTAAAGGCCTCAATGCGATTTTTACGGCTGTGAGTCAAAGTGAGTTTCGACATTTCTCTGCATGTACCACTTCTAAAGAAGTTTGGGACATCCTAGTTTGAACTCATGAAGGCGATGATACAGTCAAAGAAAGTAAGCTTCAAATGTTTTAACCCTATGTTATTTGAGTCATGACTAAGATTTGTCATATATACATTTACCTTAGTGTAGGGACATCACCTGGAAGTAACTTCTTAACTATCAGAAACTGGTATTTCCAGTAGGCTTTTTGATAATCAAGTTGAGAAAGACCAAGTTGCGCTAGGAAAAGATGTGTCTGGAGAATAGTGTTTGAGACAACCTAGACCGCTTTGTCATTTAACACAATAGAAACATTACTGGATTTTTCTAATTCTATATTGGAAATATCAATTCCATCGTATAATTTGATTAATTGTAGTTTTGTACTATTTAAAGAAAATAAAGAAGATTTAGTTTGGTAATGTTTATCTGTTTGGTTCCCACTTGGCGAGAAATTATGCCGAGGTCTTATTATTATTATTATTATTATTTCATTTTGGCCTTGTTTGTCTAGGTTTTTTGCCTATATGGAACTGACTCATATATTGAACAATACGAGGACTCTTCAAGATTGGAAGGGAATTTCAAGATGCACTCGCTCCTCTTGTAAGAATCTCGACTTGGTCTCTCCAAGTATTACCTTTGTACGTGCTTCTGACATCAGATATTGCTTGGAAGTTTTGTCAAATTGTCCAGATGCAAGAATTCACTGGTCGATCTGCTCCTGTTATTACTTAGATAGATAGATGTAAGGAATAGTGGTTTGGTTCGATATTTAGTCTTCTACCTCCTGCTTGTTCTTGTGACCTTCGTGGTGTGAAGTTATATACTTCGATAATTGACAATCTGGACTAATAATTTATTCTGTTTTCAGGATATTATTCAATATTAAAAATCTCATTATGCATATCCAGAATTTCAAGTATACACCAAATGAATTTCTGTTTTAGATCCATTAGTTTATGTCAGCTTTATTTCTAGGGAAACATAAATTACTTGAAGTATTCGGTTTTTTTCTTTTTTTATAAGCTAGTATTCCAAATTTACATAGCCCGTCTTTTTAACATTGATTTCCTATCTGCTCATTCCCAACCAAGTACTATTTTTGCTTTGCAAACCTGGGTGAATCATAATTTATCACCATTAGCCTTGCAAAAATACCTAGGGCATGTAAGTTAAGATAAATCCCAGTCCAACAAATTACTTTCATTCCCTCTCTAAGAGTCTTCTGGATCTGGTTCATCTTCTCCAACTTGTAGGCTATGTCAATGTTTTTCAGTTTCCTATATTTAAAGGTTTACTATTTGATGTCAATGTTTCTTATTTAGGCAACTAATCATAAATTCAACTACAATTGTTACATTATAATATATCAAATTTTTCCAGGTGCTAAAAAATAATTATATCACAATATATCAAAATACAAAATGAGTCCCAATGATACAATGAGTTTACTAATTCAATACACCATTAATGTCTAATAATTTATTGAGCATAACGGTCTAGCATTCGCGTTAGCGCGTGCTTCAGTGCTCGTATTAACAGTAAAGCAGCAACAACCCCCACCTCTTGTTGGGCAGATATCCATAAGCATTAGTAATATATAGCAATGTTTTTCCTTTTCGGGTGTAATTTGTTTTGGAAGGCACCCTTATGGAATTCTCAAAGAACAGAGTGAAGCCTAGGCCAATGGCTTTTGAAGTAATTTTCAGTTGACGCACCTCGGTTAGTACCTCACTGACTGTGTCATTGCCGCAAGAGCATTAGCTACATAGAGAACGACCCTAGGGATGCTAAACATTCATTCCTCCATGTGTAGTTAGCATAAAATAACATATGGGCAACCCCGACCACGGATTCCAGGGTTAAAAAATACAAGGAACAGGGTTGCCGGTGGACCATTTCCCAAACCCAGGACTGTCAGTTTCAACTTCTTCTTAAGTGATTGTAAGTTTCACCTAAGATGTACTCAAATATTTTCCACAACCCGATGATTAATTCCACAGGGTTTAGCCAACAAACTAAAGTCAAGTAAAATGATATGAAGGATATACTAGTTTTGTGAGAGAATGAGAGATTAACACAAGTAACTATTGAACCCTCACGTATTTATGCCAAAGGACATCTCCACGCTTACAAAAACGATATGTCTTTCTGAAAACCATGTCTCTCCTTCTATTGTTGCGCGGTACACAGAATTCTTTGCCTCTAAATTAGTGACCCAAAAATTGGGGTAATCTATCATTAAGGAACACTAGCAGTCGGGCACGCGCTGTCGCACGTGCCTTAAAATGTTGTTTAAAGTACATTGTTTACAGGAGTTTAGTCATGGAGGACACCACTATATGTTGTGTCTTGTAATTTTGCTTAAATCACAATATTTAAAAGAGTTTGTAGAGGGAGGTAGCACATTCTTATGTAGAATTCATAATGCTCCATCAAATAATATTAGTGCATCACATTATGGTAGAGAGCGGATAAGGTAAATGGAGTGTTAGTGTTGTTGTCCTTGATTGTCAATATTTTTATCAAAGATATGCGATACGCACGCTTGGAAGTCTGGTAATTAAGGACTTTTATGTAGGCCATTCAACTGAATAATTCTTAGGTAGTTCCTTCTACATGGTGGTACAATTAATGTGTTCTCTATGAACCAAAGCAGAGGCCAACGTACGACCTTGTATGTCAAAGCTAAAAATAAATCATAATTTTTAGCAATTTGACTATAGTTGTTCATCTCTATTTGATAATTATGAACAACTTTCATAGATGTGGTTGGCTGGTAAAGTTTTTTTCTTTAAAACATGACTTCTCAATGTCAACAAGGCCTCTTATTTTTTCATTGATTTTACCTCCTCCATTAATAGAAAAATGCATACTTACCCAGAAGAGTGAATAAACAAATATTGCCCATAAGGGAAAACATATTTTCTTTCTAGACAAAAGTAATGAATCTAAATAGGTTACAATGATGACTGCAGTGGACTTGGCAAACTATTTTTAATAGACATTATACTTTTATCTCATGAAAAACCAACACCTCTTAAGGAGATGATGGAGTCTAGTATATACACACTATCTCCTTAAGACAGATTCGCCCCTGCCACAGTGTTTTGCAGGAATATAGGCCCCTGTCTCCCAGGATACAACGATCAGTCGCAAAAAGAAGAAAACACTTCTATCTTTCTGCCAAACGAACTTTGATTGCGTCTGTTTTCTCTTTGTAAAAAGACTAAAGAAAACTCTGAAAAACTGATGATAATAAATGAAAACGAAATTGGGTTATATAGAGCATAGGTGACTCTTCACCAAGAGTCACATCTCAAGTTAATGCCTCTTCACCAAGAGTTACACCTCAAGTTAGTGCCTCTTCACCAAGAGTCGCACCTTAAGGTGCGTCTGTTGGAGACACCCCAAACCCAAAAAACGACTAAGTATTTAAAGGAATCCCCATGAGCCCATGGCCCAAGGCCAAGGCCCAATCATAGACTTATAATAATAAACGGGTTTCTTAGGTCGAGCAAGCCCATGGGTATCCCATGCACCCAAGCTAGCTTGTACACATGGGCCGCACATGTCACACATGCGCGTGTGACCCACGAACTCTCACACTCATTACAACAAAGTAAGTGTTTGATTTACTTATATAGGAGAGTTGTGATTCTCTCATATCCAATGTGGGACTAAAACCACTTAGTTCCACCATTCAAACTTAAAAGAAAAACAAATCATATTGTATTTTCCAACACATACATACAAGGTTCATATGGCCAAAGAGAAGGATTATGAACATAATTAAATAAAAACAAAAAAGTAAAAGAAGTATAAAGTGAAAACGAAGCAATTCTTAATAGCTATACAACCTTTAAGCAAACGAAAGAATACCTAAACAATTCCATGAGGAAAAAAACTTAAATTGAAGGAATGAATATCAAGTCTATTCTACTTGGATAAGACTGAGGATTGTAATCACAAAACCATGTCCAAAGACCCGTTCGTAACCCAATATTCCAACACATTTATACTGTACATTATCCAAAAATCGTTGAAGTCCCTTATCATCGTGAGTACCAATTTTCTGAAATACCCAACAGATCTGTACAACACAAAAGACCATCAATGGCTTAGATGTTGTATTTAAGAACTTGTCTATCTAGATCAAGTGTGTATAACTCTGGGTGCCTAAGTATCCACCGTAACTTTGAATTTTGCCAGTAGAACGCTATGCCATCCTAAGGTACTCCTAACTGGAGGGATCTTATCAACGTCAATGACTGATATACATCATATATCATTATGCAAAAAAAAGTATAACTATATATTGGGAGCCACAAAAAGGATTGGGCCGAGTTTTATTGCAATCAGATCAAATATGCCCTTAATAACTACTGCTAGAAATTCACCCTTTAGTATTATACAATGTCATTTGAAAGCATTCTTTCTCTGCCAGGAGCCTCTTGATGTGATTTAGTTTCAGTCACATCTTCCTTGTGTTCAACATTTTCTGAAGGGCGAGGTGTTCTCCTCTGAGACCATCTTCGCCTCCTCTCTTTGCTTTCTTGGGCAACCCTACAAAGTGAAACATTTTTAAACAGATACTTAATAATAGGTACCAAGTCCTACTGCCAAAAAAAGATGCTATATCTCTTTATGGGAATGTAATGGAAAATCACGTTCAAAAGCATACTAAGAACCAACACAATTTCATTCTCAAAAAAAGAAAGAATGAATCAGTATCGTATACATAAAAGCTTTGTCATTGTTAATTGATATCAAGAATCAGCTACAGAGCTAGAAGGTAAGTCTATTTAGATGCCACATATATGATCCTACACGGACGAGAACACAGTCAAATGTGAACTTTGGTGTTTTTTTTGTATATAATATAAAAGATTTCTAATTACAGTTCAATAAGGTTTTTTTAAGTAATATGCAAAGAAGTTTTTGATGCAAGCATAATCCACAATACGATTGAGAAGCCTGTATTAGTAGAGAATCTGAAGAACACAAATTTGATGGGAAAAATAAGTTTCAATTGCTTAAAAAAATGAGTTTAACCTAGATCTAACCTTGCCTAGTCTTGCTCTTCATAGAAGGTTTCAAACCCTAGTTACAAATCTCTCAAATCTAAAGGAAACTCTAAACAATGATCTACGTCTAGATAATTAACTCTAGCCTAGGCTTGCCATTTTATAGAAGTTACAAGTCCTAGTTACAATCCAACTCGAAATCCAACTCTAAAAGGTATTTATTTAAAACTCTTAAACTAGAACTGGAATTACGATAGTCGTTCGAACGGTTCGTTCGAACGACCGAACACCTCCCCTGGAACTTTGGCCCAAGGGTTCAAGTCGTTCGAACAACTCTCAACCTTGTTCGAATGACTTAGGTAAAAACTCTAGTTTCTCCTAGATACTCCTGGATCAAAAAAATATTGCGGAAGCCGATTATGAATCACAATATAACCTAAACATAACTTTTATTGATCTCTCTTAATTTATCTCCCTACAATCTCTCATAAATATCACAAACTCTCTCTAGATCTCTACTAACACCGCCACCTTACCCTTTCTTTTATAGAGAAAATGGTTTCTAAATCCCTTGCCTCCTAACTTCCACTTACAAAAAACTCTCCATGATCTTTGGAGTTCCTAATTTAATTGGGACTCTAGTTAAAACAAATAAAAACTAACATAATTAACTATAAAAGAAGGTGGTCGCAATAGACTGGAAACAACCGAACGTGGCCATCCACGACGGTCACGTTACCTATCAACTCTTCCATCCTTTGAGAAATTCCCATGAATTTAGGGAGAAGGATAGTCATCAATCTGCCCAACATGCTCGAATTATCAAGTCCACAATATCCTAAATCTATTGGACTGCATCATGGTCCCTCAGTCTCTCAATAATCAATGTCATGTGTTTTCTCATGTGTTTTCTGGCATTTGGATAATCGCGGTGCATGTAACTCATCTTACCACACCTAAAACATCGAACCCCACTGTTATTCCCCATAAGTTCTATCCATGTTGTCGTTGTAGATGTAGGAGTTGTTGGAACTGACGTTGTAACGTAGCAAGGATCACCATCTTAAACTTGCTCTATGCACGTTTTGCCATCTCAATTGCCTTAGAGACAGAATAGATGTAGACCATGGTCAACTCATCTCGAATTTTCCTAGAGAGTCGAGATTTGAAGAGACTCACTTTCTGCGCATCTATCTCTGTAGTAGCTACCTTGGATGTAAACAGATAAAAATCATTCGCGTATTTGCCCATATTTTTCAATTTATGTCGCAACCCTTGTAATCGGGTAAAGTTGTATTTCTCGTAAGATCGTAGAACAAGACAGTAAACCAACTCTTTCCGCATAGAAGCCTAATCTGTAATGCAAGCTTGGCTAGAATGTCAATGCATTTTCTAAATATTGTCCCACTAGTTAAGTGCATATTTCGTGAGCTTTGTCTCTAGAAGAATTAAGGATTTGAGATCTCTGCATCGCTTGGACTTCAGTATCCGATCGACCTAGTTTAACAAATCCATAAAACCATCGGCATTTATTTTTCTGTCAATTCAAGAATGTTCAATTTGACATCTTATCTCACTAATCGAATAACAGTAAGAAGAGTTGTTGCAATCTGATCACCTTGATTAGTTTCTTGATAACGCCATCACCCAATACCAGAATTACTGTAAAAACCATCGTTGTGGGCACATGGGGCAAGTTATTTAGGTGAACTCCGTGACCCTATCCCCGTCTCTCATAAGATGGTATGCAACGATCTTCAAAGCACATGTTATTATCCCCATGATCACCACTGCCTCCCCAATACCCTTGGTCTTCTCTACCCATTTCACCCATACCAATAATCGAATGTCGTGGCAGTAATGGCGGTCCATGTGCTCTTGGTAGGTGATATGACACCGTTGCTATTGAATGTGGATGGTTAGGGGATCATAAGTCACCCCAAAATACTAATCTCCCCCTGAGGTATCCCGCTTTGTGGTTACATCGTTTAAACCGGTAGTTGTATCGTCGGTTGAATCGGTGGTTGGCGTGGCTGTTGGTCGCTGGTTTCCTCAATCGAGTCGTAGACTTCGACTGAAGATTCTGCCATTCACCACATTTAGGGACACAAATGACTGATTCTAACTCTGATTTCTGTAATACACCTACTATGAATAATGTTCTGGCCACAAGTATTAACAGGACCATTGTGTTCAGAACTGGAGATATAGGTGAGTTGGTTGGCCACAGTATCAACAGGACCAATGTTTGTTTTTCTGGAACTTAAATCTTATGATCTTTAATCTATGGTAATAACATTAGGAAATAGAGTGTATTAGAAAAGTTTTCTTAAGAAAAAAAGAAGAAATTATTTGGAAATGGGAAACTTTTTCTTCCATGTTAAACCATAAACAACGAAAAAATAATTTATTTTCCGTGATATTGCTCAGAAACCAAATGCTACGAAATGGTTTTGAAGGAATTTGTTTACAATTTTCACAAACTAGATACAAATACTTTCACAAACGGGAGTTCGATTTCAGGGAACTCGTTTCATTTTTCATAAACCAAATACATATAATTGACAAATAGGATTGTTTTTCATTTTACCATTTCTTTACAAAAAAAATTCAATTTTTTTTTTCAAAAAATGTATTTCCAAAAGATAGAGAGTTTTGACTAGTTTAGTACCACCTATATATCCAATAGCTAAAACATTGCTCCTATTAATACTTGTGGCACAGAACATTGTTCAAGAATTGGTACATCACTTAGATAATACAGTTTGAAGTCTCACCAACAGTGAAATTGGTAAACTTCTAACAGGCCTTCAACCTTATGATAACCACCATCTTCAAATTCTCAGTGAGCCTTGACGTCCCATGTTTTTACCAAACATCTACTACATGCATAAGTTGTAACCTACTCACCTATATCTCCAATCTAAAATGCATTGCTCATGTTACCTAACAATGAACACTAAAGATATAGTGATCTGTAAAGTGATTAATCGACCTACCAACAATCTTCAACAGACACATAAATAGGGCTGGCAATTTAACCCGCCCCGCCCCGCCTTTAATGAGGCGGGTTTGGTATGACTAAAACGGGTATGGGGCGGGTTTGGTAAAAAAAATACCCATTTATTAATTGGGGCGGGTCTGGTTTTAGCCTTAAATAAACGGGGCCTCGTCACCCGACCCAATTATATATGATATGTCATGAATACCCTTATGAGTTATGAGAATATGAGTAACCTAATTCACTTAATCACTTCTTTCCTCCTCTCTTACTTACTTCAAGTTCAGCCTCCACAACCTCTACAAATTCATTTCAACCTTTATGATCAGACATCAGTCTGTACCAATTACCAAATTCATTTCAACCTTCATTTCCATTTGAATCATTTCAACCTTCATTATCCAATGTTTGCATTCTCTTATGTATGTTTCATGTTTGTTAGTTTTTCTTGTGTGTGTGTGAGTACTATGCACCTGATTTAGTTTAGTTTTTTTTTTGTACAAGTGATTTCTATTTTTTTTGTAAAATTTCATAAATGAGACGGGTTTGGGGATTCCCAGTTAGGATAAACGGGTGTTAAATGGGTGATGGGGGGGGGTATGGTAATTTGGCGGGTATGGGGATGGTGTTACTCCACCCGCCCCAAACCCGACCCATTACCACCCCTACACATAAAGTCACAATACGCACAAGTCAATACATTCAGAACTATAATTTTTGACTCTTTGTTTATGTTATGTCAATCGGAACTATCACTACAGTCAAATCCAAATACGTATAAAAAAAATTCCTCTAGGAAAAGCATTCAAAAATCTGCCAAGAACCACATCTAAGTAGGTTCTCCCCTACATATGCACTCCACAAACTCACCGTCATAAGTAGTTACTCATAACAATATGAGAGGCAAGGCTTGGATATTGCACATCTATGCATTATTCGTGTCAAGGTCAAAGAATCTAAAAATTACCTTCATCATTATATACATATTAAAGTTAATTAGTGGATGTGTGCTAAAAGGTTTACCCATATTGTTTTAGGTTAAATCTGTGATGCATTAAGAGATAAACTAATTCGCTATTTTTCTTCCTTCACTTCACCAATTCCTCTTTTCGTTGGGGAATTACAATAACAATACATTACCGCAAATAAGTAATCGATATCACAAACCAATATAGTAATTATATGAAGTACTAACTACTAAAAGATAGGCTTGGGAGTAAAAATAGACCTAAATAAAATACATAAATGATTCATACCTGGTCTTATGTTCTTTCTCAAACTTTCCTTACCTCTTCATCTTGCTCAAGACTTTGTAATTGGATAGATACAGAGACGCAAAAAAAATAACTATAAGGATTCAAATGGTAACAAAGTAAATTACAAAGAACTAAGAGGGAGGCTTTTATTTGTGATGACCTAATAATTACCTGCTTCACTGTTACCTCCTCTGGAACATCTGAATCATCGTCTGTCATTGTTTACGAGTTTTTGATTTCAGACGCAAAAAAAAAAACTAAACAATGAAATTAAAATTTATGTTTACATCAGGTAGCCAGTACCATAGCAACCATCTTAAAGGGGAAACATACTGTAATTTATAATTTAACAAATAGTTCTATTCATATACCTTGTGTGTTGTTGTGGTTACAACATCACAGTACTTAAATGAATTCGCAACCACAGAGGCAACAACTAGTCCGCTTATGTGAGCCATATCCATCATGAGAAAAGCTCCTACAACATCAGCTATCTTCCAAAGAAAGATAAGATCAAATGTTAAGCGTGCATACAAAAATTTACCTGTAAGGATAAAACTATTAAAAGAATCATAATGTTTGATAATATCCTTGACTATCTGATATCTGCTGATATGTCTGTTGGTTCAACAGACTGAAATATGTGATATTTCAAAAACTATCGACAATAAGGATCAGAAATTCGGATATATCTAATAATATATAGAAATTTTCACTTTTTAATTTAATTTAGAATATTACATATTAATAGGCTATCTCTAACCCGAAATGTTTAGAAACTATAGATGATCAATTACCTTATAGTTAGAGTTAGCTTCAAAATTTGATAGTGAGATTTCACATCCTGTACTATATGGCATAACCTGCAAAATAATATCCAAAGTTCATATCATTAATTAAAGAGTGCAATGCCCGAAAAGTTTCTCAGAAGCACTAATAACATTTTGATATAGATGCTCATAAAATACAAAGCAAGATCTAAAATATCAAACGTAACGTATATATACATGGGACAGCCGATAATTTAATATTTTCTCAAGTTTATCAGAATATCATCCTAAATATTGACTGGCTCAACAAATTAACTTAATATACCATGTCATTTAGATACATTGGTGTATATCACATATATCAGTCCGATTCTGATATAAACAATAAATATACCTTAAATCATCTGTAAACCAAACCCTTATCAAACAATTGAGAGAAAACCCACCAAACACTCCCCATAAAGTTAATATTCATCGTCTTATAATCGTTCTTAAAATCGTTCCACCGCCCCAACCTCGTAACCATGGACTCCCACTCTGCAACATACCTCGTAACAATACTCATACACTCCTCATTATAATTATCAATACCCAGTTGAATCACTTATTCCCTCGTCTTAATCCCCAACTTCTTATCGATCTCGAACTCAATCGGAAGACCATGACAATCCCACCCGAACCTTCTTGTTACATGGTAACCAATCATGGTTTGGTACCTTGTAATGATGTCCTTGATTGTTCAGTTAGAAGGTGACCGTAGTGAGGGAAACCTGTTGCGAAGGGTGATCCGTCATAGAAGATGAACTCGGGGAGGTTCTCTGTAAGTTTAAGCTGGGTTTCGAAAGCTTTTGTTTCTTCCTAGAAGGTTAGGATGTTTTGCTCTTGCTTGGGGAAGGAGAAATCTTTGCCTTCGATGACCTCCTCCATTGTTCGATTCCAAGAGGAGATCGAGATAAAGAGATAGTGAAATTAGGGATTTAGGGTTGAGGTTTCGGAGTGAATCGGTGATGGTTTGGGTTATAGTTTATCTAAAATGACCCTGATTTTGTATTTAGGCTTCCCAAAACACCCCTAATTTTGTATATACGAAAAGTTATGCGCTGAACTTCCATTTATACCCCTTCTTAAAATCCAATGCTTCTCCAGAGAAATACTTCTGAATAGGCCTAAATCCAATGCTTCTTCACATAAATACTTCTGAACAGGCCTAAATCCAATGCTTCTCCACATAAATACTTCTGAACGGGGCTAAATCCAATGCTTCTCCACAGAAGTATCCTTTCTGGACTTTTAGTCATTGAATATCTATGCTATTAGTCATTAGCAGGTCTACGTCAAGCTCGACGATATAAAGACATATGAGGAGCTAAATAATATAATGTGATCAAGAGGTTGATTGTCCTAACACTAATACAAAATATTATCTTCAAACTTTCTATGTTAGAATATACATGTTTCAGGTTAGTGTTGGATCTGTATGCTAGGAATTTGGTTATGAAATGATAATTTGTTAGCGTAAATGTAATGATGAAACCGATGAGGCAAACAAGAACACTCAAAGCTTTCAACTTCGATTCGAAACACCATCTACCAAGAGAATGACCTTAGGGCATCAAAGATGGAAATAATTTCCTTCTGCATAAAAGATAGCCTACAAAATAGAGACCTTGGGCATGAAAGCAGAAAGAGATTGCCACCAAGAGATAGATTAATTGGACTTTCGATGATCTTAGACATCAATCGATGCCTCAAACAACATACTCATAACGACAAATTAAGCCATAAACAACTACTAAGTCAAGCACACAAATCAAACGCCCTAATTATGAAATTGAGAATTGCAGCCGAATCGTTGAGAAATCGAAGAGCCTTTATATTGATATGTTAGCTCTAGTCAAGGATACTGCAAATCTTCTGCATACAGCAGATGGGTGATTTGAATGCTTCCCCTTTTAAAGTGCATAGCCAATTTTCCCTTTATCAATACACTTGGAAAGAACTTTTGCAAGAATAAATGGCAATGGAGTATGCAACACCACAAAGAAGTAAGGATTTATCTACATGTCGAACAATAAGAGAGGTCCATCGGTAATCAGAAGTTCAGAACCAATTTTTCTCAAAACAAATTTGAGAAAACTCCAATCCAGCAATTATTTGGGAACGTAGTTTTCCTGCATGTTCCATCTTTCGCTGGTTTTCTCCGCCTTTACTAGTTTAAGCTGTCAGTTAGGCTATAAATATGTGTCAGTAATCAATATCCTGAAAATGTTCTAAACGTCATCTTGGGCCGGTTGTCAATAATTTATGTGTTTCTATACAGGATCTGCTACCCAGTGGTCAAGAAATAGCCGTGAAGAAACTATCACTTGATTCAAGACAGGGACTAAGAGAATTCACTAATGAGGTGAAATTGTTACTGAAAGTTCAGCATAAAAATTTGGTCACATTGTTGGGATGTTGCGTGGAAGGAACGAAAAAGATGTTAGTTTATGAATATCTACCCAACAAAAGACTGGACAATTTCATATTTGGTATGTAATTCATTTTAGATTTAAATGTGGGTGCTACTCCACCATTAGGTATCTTCTAGAAATACCGTTATCAAACTAGAAAAAAAACTTTACTAAGTGGTGTGGCGCAATTGTTCAGATAAGAACAAGTCTACCTTATTGGATTGGTCAAAACGTCATGTGATAATTACGGGTTTGGCAAGATGTCTTTTATATCTGCACGAAGAGGGTCCAGAACGAATAATTCATAGAGACATCAAAGCTAGTAACATATTGCTTGATGATCAGTTGAGACCAAAGATCTCGGACTTTGGCCTGGCAAGGCTCTTTCCTGGCAAAGACACCCATCTTAATACATTTAAGATTTCTGGTACTCAGTAAGAAATTTCCTTGTGTACTTATATATCTTCTTTCTTTGAGTGTAGCCCTATAGGCATTACCACTATGCAACATTCAGATATGGTCCTAGATTTTGACTCGCTACTAGGTGATCCATCTTGTTTCTGCAACGATTATCAGACAATGCCCCTTTAGTAAATGAAGTTGAAATTAAACAACATTTCTTTTCTGAAATTGTGATTTTACAGTGGTTACATGGCCCCTGAGTATGCTATGCACGGATAATTATCAGTGAAGAGCGACGTATTTAGCTTCGGAGTGTTGGTCCTAGAGATAGTGAGCGGGAGAAAGAATTATGACCGACAGCTTGGTGCAGAAAAAGCAAACCTCCTCAGCTATGTAAGTAATAAAACTGTTATTTTAGTTGTGAATGATAAATTTCCCGCATTACACTTGAATTACAGTAACTTAAGTAGGCCATTTTTTGGCTCGACTTAGAAACATTTGGACAATATCTTCTCTTTTCTCCTGTTTGTTCCACTGTCCTAGTGTGAGTCTTGCTTTATTCTTGAGGCGTTGTTTCTGGTATTACATGTTGGGGGAGGATTCGCCTACACCCCCTTTCTTGCTACACACCCGCTACACTCTCCTCTCACCACTCATCTCTCCAACTCAGCTGCCCACTCAACATCTCTTTCTCTCCCACTCAGCTCTCTATTTGGCGACTAAAAAAAAAAAAAAAAAGTCTCTCTCCACTCAACTCTCTCTCTCTCGCTTGCATCACTCCGACAACTCGTCGCTCTCTCTCTCTCAATCTCGAACTCACTCATCGTGTCTCGGTCTCCACTGAGCTCAACAACTCACTCTCTCTGTCAACTCAGTCTCTTTGTGGATTTCATCCCAAACAACAGAACCTATCCGTCATAATCAAGTATAAAATTTCGCCCCAGTTACAAGCTTTAAGATGTAAGTTGAAACCTCCGTCATAAATTGTCGAATGGTTAGAATTCGATAATTTATTGTCGAATCCTCTAACTAAATTGTCGAATAGTTAGAATTCGACAATTTCTTGTCGAATCCTCTGATAATTCAATAATTTATTGTCGAATCCTTTAACTATTCAATAATTTATTGTCGAATCCTCTAACTATTCGACAATTTATTGTCGACACCTCTAACAATTCGGCAATTATTGTCGAATCCTCTAATTATTCAATAATTTATTGTCGAATCCTCTAACAATTTGACAAATTATTAAAAATTTGAGTTTCATTTTTGTTTCCTTGAGTTTCCCTCATCCAATGTAGAACTAAAAATACTTAGTTCCATCATTCAAACAAAAAGAAAACCAAATACCCTTTGTATTTTCCAACAATAAAGACTACTAACATATATATTCGACGAAGTTCATGTTTTGGCAACATATTCCAACATTTCATGTTTCGACAAATTAATTGTACTCGACACGCGAGCGAGTGAGCGAGCGAGGGAGCGAGGGAGGGAGGGAGGGAGCGAGCGAGCGAGGGAGTGGGCGGGTGGGCGGCGAGCGGCAGGCGAGCGAGGGAGTGAGTGATTGAGGGAGTGAGCGAGCGACGAGTGAGTGAGTGAGTGAGTGAGCGACGAGTTGTCGGAGATGATCGAGTGAGAGAGAGAAAAAGTGACTGAGTGAGTGAGTAAGTTTCGGCGAGTGAGTGAGTGAGTGAGTGAGTTGAGTGGAGAGAGAGAGTGAGTTTTTTTTTTTTTTGGTTGAGTGGGCAGCTGAATTGGTAAAATGAGAGGTAGCAAAATGAGAGTTCCACACTGTCTGCAAAATTGGTCTCTGGGCAGTTGCAATGGAGTTAAAAATATGCATGTTGCAATTTGACTTCTCTCGTAGTTACAGACTTCAAATTTTATTTTTTTGTCTTTTGCAAAGTTAACGAATTAAACTGTTCCTTTGAATTTTCCTCTCAATGACGCTAACCGTATCATCTCAAAATTTTCTCTGTGTAGGCATGGAATCTCTTTGAATAGGGGTACACATTGGAATTAATGGACTTGACTCTAGTCAAGTTTAACCGCGATGAAGCCTTTATATGCATTCAACTAGGGTTGCTTTGCTGCCAAGCAATTGTTGCAGATAGACCTAATATGAACTCTATTCATCTCATGCTCTTGAGCGACTCCTTCAACCTGCCCAAGCCTGGAAAGCCAGCAATGCAGGGCCGTGGAGGACGTTGGACCACCACTTCTTCCACTGATCAGACTAATACACAAACAAGTAGCACTTGCAGTGTTGCTACAAAAGATTCCGACACAGTTTATTCTATGAACTCCGTCTCTGTGACTTTGATCAATGAAGGGAGATAACACATGCATTATACAGCTAGTTTTGCTGGCATTTAGATTTATAACCATGTCGTTTATTCATTGTAAATTTGTTACTTATTAGTCTCATCGGCAAAACTGGCATTACTGTTCAATAATAGTCATTCTCAATATCATCTTAACGAGGCTAAAAATCCAATGCTTCTCCACATAAATACTTCTGAACAGCCTAAACCCAATGCTTCTTCACAGAAATACTTCTGAACATGCCTAAATCCAATGCTTCTCCACATAAATACTTCTGAACAGGCCTAAATTCAATGCTTCTCCACAGAAATACTTCTGAACGGGGCTAAATCCAATGCTTCTCCACAGAAATATCCTTTATGGACTTTTAGTTATTGAATATCAATACTATTAGTATTAGCAGGTCTACGTCAAGCTCGGCTATATAAAGACATAAGAGGAGCTAAATAATATAATGTGATCAAGAGGTTGATTGTCCTAACACAAATACTAAATGTTATCTTCAAACTCTCCATGTTAGAATATACATGTTTCAGGTTAGTGTTGGATCTGTATGCTAGGAATTTGGTTATGAAATGATAACTTGTTAGTGTGAATGTAATGATGAAACCGATGAGGCAAACAAGAACACTCAAAGCTTTCAACTTCGATTTGAAACACCACCTACCAAGAGAATGACCTTAGGGCATCAAAGATGGAAATAATTTCCTTCTGCATGAAAGATAGCCTACAAAATAGAGATCTTGGGCATGAAAGCAGAAAGAGATTGCCACCAACAGTTTGATTAATTGGATTTTCGATGATCTTAGGGCATCAAAGATGAAAATAATTTCCTTCTGCATGAAAGATAACCTACAAAATAGAGACCTTGGGAATGAAAGCAGAAAGAGATTGCCACCAACAGATTGATTAATTGGATTTTTGATGATCTTCGGCATCAATCGATGCCTCAAACAACATACTCATAACGACAAATTAAGCCATAAACAACTACTAAGTCTAATAGAGATTACAGGAACATAGTAATAGCAAATTTTAGAGAGATAAACCCAAATTGATGAAGTTAAGAACCCTAATTTGAGTACCTGTGATTGAGTTCGTCGAAGTAGCGATCGTTACAAATATTCGCCTAAAACTAATGTGCTATATAACCCACAAATCAGGTCTTAAACCCCCAAATCAGAAAAGCAATGTGCTATAACCCACAAATCAGGTTTTAAACTCCCAAATCATAGTAAATCCAGCACACAAATCAAACGCCTTAATTATAAAATTGAGAATCGTAGCAGAATCGCTGAGAAATCGAAGATGAAGATTGAAATTTTGGTGATAAAAGACCTAAATCGAGATCTTTGGCTTACAATTTAATTATAAAATTGTGAATCGCAGCCGAATCGTTGAAAAATTGAAGATGAAGATTGAAATTTTGGTGCTCGAAGACCTAAATAAAAATCTTTGCCTTACGATTGGGAGTTTTAGGTTTACAGAAATACTCCAAGATTTGAAGTTAGAATTCCCAAAATGTCCCTAATTTTGTAGTGGAGAAAAGGTATGTAGTGAGCTTCCATCTATATCCCTTTTTTCATCACCTAATTACGATTGGGATGCCTATTTTGGATGGAATTTGGTACATACGAAATAGAAGAATTTTAGTATTAAATAAATTTCAAGAGTAGACTAAATAACTCTCATGATCTAACGGTTGTGCTATAAACTAAAACATATATTTTCCTCAACATGTGTAGGGTAGGGTGATCAATAACCGAGATTGATTCTCATGGTATAGCTATTCCTTTAGTATTATAGATGTAAACAATGTAAGACTTATTATGACCCAAATGAGTAAGGGTCTTTTAGTAATTATGGGTTTTAAATTATGATGATCCAAGTCCTAATATGAAACTAATTATTTTGGCTAATAAGGTTAGGGTTTCCTACAACTCTCTACTTTAATAGAAAGTAGTTCTAATTAAAATAGGAAACTAGGTCCTCTCTGTACCTATATAAGTATGTCTAGCCCATTAACTAAAGAGATATTCTGAGTTAGTCCCACTTAAAAACTGGATATTTGCCTTTAGTCCCCAAGGTGTTGAAAAATGTATTTTTGGTCCCCAAATAGCCTTTAACCATAGGTCAACCCTAGTTAAAAGTCTATTTTTGCTCTGAAGTACCTAATTTACCCTCAAGCGGGTTATACATGCAGGCAACTTGTTACCTGTTATCTGAAATCACGTGAGGTTAGATTAGGTACTTCACGGCAAAAATAGACTTCAACTAGGGTTGACCGGCCATTTGGAGAACAAAATTATATTTTTCAAAAACTTGAGGACTAAAAAAAATATCCAGTTTGTAGGTGGGACTAAACTCAAAATATCCATTAACTAAAGTATTATCTCAAAGGAAAAGTTAAGGAAGAGAAAACCTAGTTGTCACCGCTCACCGCCGCCGACGAACTCAAATGACATACTTCAATCAATCAAGTTATGAGTCAATGTATATGATTATGTTTTCGTATTATCGTTTATTGTGATTATCTTATTAGGTTCTAGATCCCTATTAGATCTCTAACATTTATAGATCTTGTCATATTTTACATGTGGTATCAAAGCTATGATTGGACTTTTATGATTTTCGATTATGATTCGTTTTTGTTACGTTTTGTTGTTATGCGATCTTTTAACAAATTAATTTTTTTGCAAATTTTCCCCCGGGCATTGATCGTTAGATCAGGATTAGGTTTGTTGAATATATATACAATATTAAGGTGTGTGTTTAGATCTGACTTGTAACAAAGTAATAATTATTTGTTGATGAGATGTTTTTGCAATCACGTGAATATAAGATGTATTTATTATATATAATTGTGTGTCTCTTAAAGTCTATGGTTTTGTTGTGGTCCAACTATCAATATGAGTAGGGTTGGTTTTGTTTGTCACCATCTATTGGTCATTTATTAAGGTGGACCTAGGTTATTTAAATATTCAGCTGTCTAATACTTTGTTGTATGAGCACTTAACATGCCGGTATATGTTCGTATTATTCTAATTTCTTATTTTTGATCTAAGGCTTAAATAATATGTTTGAACCATAATATATCGGCTTGAAATTCGTTACCAAGGTCGGTTGGAAGTCACCAAAGTGACCTAACTATTATAATGCATGAATATCAAACCGAGTATGTAATATGATTTATTTATCTCAAAATATTATGAATTCGCCCAAAAGCGGATTGACTTTTGCGAGACTAATAAATTGAATTAGGGTAATTGATATATATTTTAGTTTGTGTTTGGAACTAATAACCCAAAGGTGAAGGACCTTACATAATTTGGCATACTTTTTTAATTAGCCCTATTATATTAATGTTATAACTATTTGAGTGCACATTATATATATTGCAATTTAGACCCAAATGTTGATTTGTGATAATATTATTAGTTTATCATCGAATATAATTTGGTTTTAATTTATTATATTCTAACTCATGTTTAATTTATTTATAACTTGTAGCATTAATATTTTGTGAAATTTTAATTATTTTATAGTGTCAAACCCTGTTTTGCTACATTCGCATGTTTTTTCTGTTCCAATTTTCAATTGAACTAATGTTTCAGACTGGAGTAAACAAATTTAGTTTTACTTAGGTGTTCTGGATCTTGATTTAGCACTCTTGGCTGAGAAACCCGCTGATCTTTCTAATGAGAGTAGTGGGGATGAGAAGACTTTCCATAAAGCTTGGGAAAGATCAAATAGGTTAAGCCTTATGTTTATGTGGATGACCATAGCGACTAATATCAAGTCTTCACTTCCTAAATCTAAAAACGTGAAAGAATTTTTAACATCTGTGCCAGAACATTTTAAAACTGTTTATAAGTCATTAGCTAAGACTTTAATAGCTAAATTTACTAGAATGAAATATGATGGTGTACGAGGCATGCATGAACATGTCTTAAAAATGACAAATCTAGCTACTAAACTTAAAATGTTAGGGATTGAAGTGAATGATTCATTTATTGTTCAATCTATTTTGAACTCTGTGCCTTCTCAGTTTGGTCTATTTAAAATTTATTGCAATATTATTAAAGATAAGTAGAATGTGAATGAATTGGCCAACATGATTGTTTAAGAAGAAGCAAGGCTTAAGCAACAAGGAAATTATTTAGTTCATTTTACAGCACAAGAAGCTATAAAGAATTGGAAAAAGCCTGATAAGAAACGATGATCACTCAAGGTAAGAGGGCCTTCTAATGTTACTAAGGCTCCTAAGACAGAATGCGACAATGAACACAATAGATGCTACTTCCGTAAAAAGATGGGGCATTTTCATAAAGATTGTCAAAAACGTAAGACTTGGTTCAAAAAGAAAGGTAATCATTTAGCCTTTGTATGTTTTGAATCAAATCTTACTGAAGTTCCTTCTAATACTTGGTAGATTGACTCGGGTGCTATTATTCATGTTTCCAATACGATGCAGGAATTCTTTACGACCCAGAACGCAAAACCAAATGAAAAATTTATATTCATGGGAAATAGAGTTAAAGCTTCTATTGAAGCTGTGGGGACCTCTCGTTTATTCTTAAACACTGGACATCATTTAGATTTATCGCTTACCTTCTATGTTCCTTCAGTTTCTCACAATTTTCTTTCTTTATCTCTTTTAGACCTTCATGGGTATTCTTTTTTACTTTGGGAATGATTCTTTCAATTTATTCAAGAATTTTTCTTTTATTGGTTCTGATGTTTTATGCGATGGCCTATATAAATTAAATCTTGATAAAATATTCACCAAACTTCTAGAGAAACTTGGTATTCGTGTTCAATACACAATGTCAGAAACGCCACAGCAGAATAGTGTAGCTGAAAGGAGTAATCGTACTTTAATAGAAATGGTTAGGAGTATGATAAGTAATTCAAATTTACCCGTATCTTTGTTGATTAAAGCTTTAAATATCATTGTATATTTATTAAATAGGGTCCCTAGTAAGGCAATTCTGAAAACTCCATTCGAGCTTTGGACTGGAAGAAAACCTAGTTTAAAACATCTTCATGTTTGGGGATGTGCAGCGGAGGCAAGAATTTATAATCCACATAAAAAGAAATTGGACCTTAAAACTATCAATGGGTACTTTATTGGTTATCCTGATAAATACAAAGGGTATAAGATTTATTATCGTACCAATAGTACGGGAATTGTTGAGACCGGTAATGCAAGATTCCTTGAAAATAGTAAAATTAGTGGGAGTAGTGAATCACGAAATATGGTTATTGAGGAAGTTAGGGTGCAAGTCCCATTATCCATAACTTATAATCCTGTCGTTGTTCCTATGGTTGTTGATCAAATTGATGATACCGAGCAATAACTGGGCAATCAACCACTCCATAATGAGATTGTCACCAATGAACCGATAATAGAGGCACCACAATAAATAGCACCACGCCGATCCCAACATGAAAATAGATCTGCTATTTCAGATGACTATGTGGTATACTTACAAGTATCTAAATTTGACATAGGGACTATTAAGGATCCGGTTTCAATTTCACAAGCCATGGATAATAATAATTATACTAAATTGATTGATTCTATGAAATAAAAGTTAAAATCAATGGAACAAAATAAAGTTTGGGATCTTGTTGAATTGCCAAAAGGATACAATAAAGTTGGTTGCAAATGAGTCTTTAAGACCAAGCGCGACAGTAATGGAAATATCGAACGATATAAAGCCCGACTTGTGACCAAAAGTTTCACTCAGAGAGAAGGCATTGATTACAATGAGTCATTTTTACCTGTATCAAAGAAGGACTCACTTAGAATTATTATGGCATTGATGGCTCATTATGATTTAGAGTTATACCATATAGATGTGAAAACTACTTTTCTAAATGGGAGTTTAGATGAAGAAGTTTATATGAATCAACCTTAAGGTTTTTGCGAAGAGAGGAAAGAAAATATGGTTTGTAAGCTTAAGAAATATACGGTATTAAACAAGCTTCCCGCCAATTGTACATTAAGTTTTACGATACCATTGCTCATTTTGGCTTTAAGAAAAACATTGTTGATCGATGTATATACCTCAAGGTCAGTGGGAGCAAGTTTATATTTTTGGTTTTGTATGTTGATGATATCTTACTTGCTAGTAATGATCTTGGTCTGCTTTACAAGACCAAGAATTTTCTCTCTAAGAACTTTGAAATGACAGATTTAGGTGAGGTATCTTACGTTATTGAAATCAAAATCTATCGAGACCGAGCACGAGGATTGTTAGGGCTGTCTTAGAAATCATATATCAATAAAGTTGTAGAGAGATTTAGTATGGAGAATTGTTCATTTAGTGATGCACCAATTAAAAAAGGTGATAAATTTAGTCTTATGTAATGCCCAAAGACTGAATGAGAACGTAAACAGATGGAAAAGATTTTGTACGCGTCATCCGTGGGGAGTCTAATGTATGCGCAGACTTGTACTAAACTGGATATAAGCTTTATTGTTGGTATATATTGGGTAGATATCAAATCAATCCAGGGATAGACCATTGAAAAGTTGCTAAAAAAGTTATGAGGCACTTGCAAGGAACAAAAAATTACATACTTACATTTTGGAGGTCTAATCATTTAGAAGTGATCAGTTACTCAGACTCAGATTTTTTTGGATGCCCTGATAGTAGGAAGTTAACTTTTATGGTTATGTCTTCTTATTGGCTGGAGGGGAATTTCATGGAAAAGTGCAAAACAAGATAGTATTTCTTCATCTACTATGGAGGCTGAGTTTGTGGAATGCTATGAAGCCACAAATCATGGTTTATGGTTAAGAAATTTTATCTCAGGGCTTGGAGTTGTCGACTTTATTTCCAAGCCATTGAGAATTTATTATGATAATACTGCAGCAGTATTTTTCTCCAAGAATGATAAATATTCTTATGGTGTTAAACACATGAAGATAAAATATTTATCAGTCAATGAGTCTCTTCAGAAACAATGAGTGTTTATAGATCACATAAGCACAATGCTTATGGTTACGGATCTATTGACTAAATGATTACCGCCAAAGACACTTATTTAAGGAACATGTTCAGACTATGGGTCATGAGCGGATTCCATGATGTTTTTCTTTATAGTTATGATTTTTTTTAGTTTGATTGTTTTTTTAGGCATCTTATTAAGATTATTATAATATATTTATGATATTTTACTGTTTATCATTATGTGTACACATGTATGTGATTAGATGAATGATAACAGGAAAGTCTTTTGACAATACATTATTGATAGACCTTTTATAGGCCTATTTGTTCTCGCCTATAAACCTTACTTATGAACCAAGTTAAATAGTGCATTATTGTTGTAGTACATGGAAGGAAATGTGTCACAAAATTGCAAAAGACCGCCATGACTCGCTTCAGTAAATTGTTTAATTTTGGTATTATGATGACCAATAAAGATAGTATGACTTGGATATATTTTAAATCGCGTGCGTGTGAGTTATTTAATCGTTGAACCCATTTTGAGTCAAAAAATTTGCAAACTTAAGTTTTATCGAGTATGATTTTCAAACCTACTTCATATGGGCCAAGTGGGAGAATATAAGACTTATTATGACCCACTTGAGTAAAGGTCTTTTAGTAATTATGGGTTTCTAATTATGATGATCTAAGTCATAATAGGAAACTAATCCTTTTGGTTAATGAGGTTAGGGTTTCCTACAACTCTCTACTTTGATGAAAAGTAGTTTTAATTGAAATAAGAAACTAGGTCATCTCTCTACATATATAAATATGCCTAGCCCATTAACTAAAATATTATCTCAAAAGAAAGGTTAAGGGAGAGAAAACCTAGTTATCAACGATCGCTGCCGCCGGCAAACTCAATGGACATACCTCAATCAATCAAGCTATGGATTAATATATGTAATTATGTTTTCGTATTATCGTTTATTGTGATTATCGTATTAGATCCTAGATCTTTATTAGATCTCTGACGTTTATAGATCTTGTCATATTTTACAATCAAATCCCCTTATACTTTACCCATTATATCTTAGTCTTTAAAGAGATCATGTGCACAAAAAATGGTACTGCCACAATGCCCCCATAAGAGCGTCTCCAAAAGTGCCTCATTGACTTGGTTGAAAAAAGCCAAATCCAAGTCAGTGAGGCTCTATTTCTTCCAACAGTACCTGATTTGGATTTTTTAACAGGCGCCCAACACTAGGTGCCTGTTTCATTTTTTTTTTTCATCAGGTGCCTAAGACTTGGGCGCCCGATTTGAATATTTTAAAAAAATTAATTTAAATTTTTGTAAAGAAAAACAATTGGGCACCCAAACCTTAGGAGCCCGATTAGAAAACAAACGAGCGCCCAACACTTGGGCGCTCAATCGCGACGTAAAAAAACGAAGTTGAGTCTTGGATTTCAAGATTCAACCTTGCCTTTTAAGACTCAAATCCAAGTCAATGAGGTACTTTTGGAGGTCAAAAATCCTATGTGGCACCTTAGATTCTAAGGTAGTGAGGCACTTTAGGAGATGCTCTAAGAACTTTGCTCTTGATTATGTCTTGTTCAACATTACGCCATCTATTAAATTTGTTAATTCATCTCGCCTATTACTTTCAACAAAACTTGCAAACATCATTGAATACATATCAAGACCATCTTGAACTCTTTCTACAGTATGCTAATAAAGAATTTAAGCATTACAATAACATAAATGATTAAATCACAAAACCCATAATCCCTAATCTTGAACCATCTCGAATGTAGATGAGCAATGATAACTTTGTAAAGGCTTTTGCCCATTCTTTATATTCTAGAAAGTGATTAAGTGGGTTCCAAGACTCACAATCCGTACGAACGTCTAACGTAGATAGACCATTCCAACAAACTCCACAGTGATGTTCACAAAGGAAATGACTCTCAAGGTATACTGGAATCTTTAAAAGTTTTCAAGGAAATTTAATTAGGGTAAATTTGACATATACCCTGATGCATTATGGCATATTTGGCTTACACCCCTAGGTTTGCAAAATATTTGACATACACCCCACATTTGTAATTTGACTGCAGTCAACTGCAGTTGACCAACATTTGAATTATGGAAATTTTATTCATTGCCGAAAGTACCCTTAAGAGGAACACGTGATCTTTTGTTCAAACTTACAAAAATAATAATAAATATAACGTGTCAATCATCCATTGGTTAAAAGTGGAATAATCTAACGTTCTTTCAAGATGTGAGCATCTTGAATTGTTTTTGAATTTATTTCAAAATTGTAGTTTTATCTTTAAAAAAAATCGGGAACCCAGGAAAGTCATCCGACTAATGAAATCATCACGACAAAGGCGAGTATAATTAACTTGAGCAAGTTTGAAGATTCATATTCATGTATTATGTGATTCGGGACATGGTTGTCTCCGGGGTTATGTAAACTACAAGGATTCATTGTTATAGTACTAGCTTTTGGTCATGGGTATGCCTTAGCCGTAGCTAGGTTCATTAGGTCTCTATTTAATTGACCCTGAGTAACCAATCTCCAAAATTAGCCTTGGGTACCTGAAACATCCATTTTGGAGTTTGCTTCATTTAGTGTCTAGAGTAGGTGTCAGCACTATCTCGTGGTTATCCGACGTCAGTGAGTGCACATGGAGAGACTACAGCTGGACTAACACTGAATAGGTAAGTGGGTTTCTAACTCCTTGTTCTAAATATCAAGCCCTATATATTTTTATAGAGTATGGAAAATGTAATAAGTATGTCCATTTTAAGATAACAAAACTTCTATTCGAATATATTTATTTTCTATTCGAATAGATTTTATTGTATTCGAATAAAATGCCTCAGGCTATTTTTTATTCGAATAGATTTCTTTGTTATTCTAATAGATTGGTTAAGCATATTTTTTATTCTAATAGATTTATTTGTTATTTGAATAGATTGGCTCAGTCTGATTTTTATTCAAATACATTTATTTTTATTCGAACAGAGAACGTGATTTCTGTTTTCTAATTAAAGACAACTTTCCTTTTTTTAGAACTCAATTCTTTGAAAACCTATTTTTCTAGAGCTTGAGTTTTTAGAGTAAGGAGAGATTATTCTTGAGAGATTCAAGAGAGAATTAAAATACTCAAATCTTGAATCAATCATCATTGATCAAGAAACCCTAATCATAGATTAAAAAACTTGAGGGTTTCAAGATTGGAACCTTCGACGAGAGATTGGAGCGAGAAGTTGCGAGAACTTGAAATTTATTGCAAAGAGCTTGATTGGAAGAAAGGTAACCATGAGATGTACTTATCGAGTCTGTAAGTAGTTAAACTCTTGTAATTTTTTTCAATAATAGATTGCTTAGCTGTCAAGTGATTCGACAGTGACCTAAGGGTTTTTCTCCTGAGAAAGGTTTCCCACAGGGTTAAAAAAATTTGCCATTGTCTTTATATTTCCAACTGCTTGCTTGACATCAGATAATTGAATCAACTTGATTTAGGTCGAGCTTAGACCATTAATTCAAAGGAATTAGGGCTTATCGATTTAGACCTAAAACAATTGAAATTGGTTAGTCTCTAGCGTCTAGGAATTTCAATTGGTATCAGAGCGGTCATGCTTTGAGGTTTAACACCTAAGTGTGGGATCCTGGATATTTTTCCTTGCAAGAATGTGTGTTGAGATTTTAAAGGTCTTATAAAGCCTTACCTTCTTTGAGGCAAGACTACCCATACTGGAAAGTCCCAATGGTTTCATACTTATAATCAAATCGGAGAGATGTAATGGATTTGCTATTGAGGATGGCTGGACACACCCTACTGTGATATAGGCCCATCAAGGAGTGTTTATTGAGGTCCCTAAACCTATGAACCAATGGTCCAAAGAAGAAAAAGGATATTGGTTGGTTATAATTCTCTAAGGCTCAATGCTATCTTATGGCTGTTGGCCAAATGAGTTTCGACATATCTCTTGCGTGTCCCCACTTCCTAAAGAAGCTTGGTACATCCTAGTTCGAACATCAATTAAGGAGATATTATAGGTTTAAAAAAAGTAAGCTTCAAATGCGTACTTCGCCACTTGAGAATATCATAATGACTGAAACGCACTCCTTTGTATTTTATTTGCGAGACTAAGTGATTTTGTACACACTGGTGTCAACATTATGAGCATGTACTCTGATGCCAATTTTTCACAAAGTTCTAAGATCTATTTCCTAAGAAGCTGTAAGCCCAGACATGATGTTATCGAGAAGCACAATATCTTAAAATTAAACCCGTACATTGGCTGGAAAATTGCAAACGTTTAAACTTTAATGAAATGAAAACCCAAGAAAACAAGAGTATTGTTTTCAAGTCTTTTACATCCACTCCTCATCTTCAAAGGGTTCCAAAGAGTTTGATCACTCATATATCGCCTATATGATGAAGGTTCGTATATAGATTCATCAATTAGCTCTTATTATTCAACAATTTGCAAAAAATTTGATAAAACGTCATTTCCTAAACAAGGAAATCGATGAACTAGTAAACCACGGCTCATGATCGGGTCAAATCTTATAATCGGCAGAGACCAATCATGATGTCCGACCTAGTCCCAATTTTAATGTTATAATGTCACAAGTTTAGTCCCTTTGATGCCCATAGCTGTCCTAATAAGAAATTATAGAATAAATTATAAGCTATGGAATTCAGTGTTGACTTGGGATGACAGGGATGATGACACATGATTAACAATGCGAGTAATCCCCAAGTAGTTTAATAATAGGCCATATTGTACATATCATGACGATCTGAATTGGGCAATAATAAACTTTGAACCGTTTTTTAATTAATAGAAAATTATATAAAATTCGAGAATGCAAGACACAATGAGTTTGAAGCCCCGCCTCTTTGCGGACTTGTATGCCAGACTCTCAGCTAAGGTGTATGAACTCGTTATAGTTAACAAAGTCTGGAAAGACCGATTAATACACTTTTTCGTGCAACTTCAGAACAAAACCTGGCAGTACATCATGGAGATAGGAGGGGTACTTTTGAATGGAAATAAGGCCTTCATGAATAAAGTTGTATTTTTAGAAAAAAAAGTAATGCTGCAAAAAAGAAATGAAATCACTGGAACTAACTTCATTCGGCCAAGCTTTTATGTAAATTTCATCCTTAGCAGAAACTGTGAGAAGTTTTGTCATGGGCCAAAAAACATTGCTAAAAATGTTCTGCATGGAAAGACGGAGCTGCAAAAAAAGGGGTCTAAGGATAGTACGAACTCTGCCTAATGCAAAGACTCCTCAAATCACAAAGGTCTTGTGAAAGCAACTGCTTCTACTTCGGTGCCCAAACTAACATGTTATACATACGCATAATACAATCCAAACGGTCCCTCTTCCTCTCAAATTTATTATTATAGTATATTGTTAATCAGACAAACAATACGATGACGAAGCTATATTTTGCTGAAATCTACGAAACACCAAATTGGGAAAAATAAAGCTTCACTTGCCCAAAAAATAAAGTATATTCACAATGATCACTCCAATCTCTAGGCTTCTCTCAGACTCTTTCAGATCTAACATAAGAAAAAAGATCAACCTAAGTCCCACCGTTATATAGTGGGAACTCAAATTAACAAATAGAACTCATCTCTGAGCAAAACATTCCTGAAATCACACAACCGCCAAAGTCGTTCGGAAAACGACTTTATGCCTATGGTCCAAACCCTAGAAAAGTTATCCGGTCGTTCGAAACGAAACCCAACTCGTTTGAATGCAACTATGGCTCCTTGGGCCAGAATTCCAAAGGACATGACAACTCGTCGAATGACACTCAACTTTGTGGGAACAAAATTGCTTTCTGGGTCAAAATTCCAGAGGACATGACAACTCGTTTGACGACACCAACTTCCATTTGAAACGATTTTGATAAATCTTCATAATTTAGATCCTCCTGGATCCATGGCTTCCCCCTAGGACCTTAACTCCTGCTCATTGTGCTGGAACTGGAATGTAGGAATGCGGCGCTACCCATTCCTTGTTGTACACATTTCGACTTACTAGTAGCCTGACCACTCTTCCCAACTCAAAGCGACTCCATACCATCACATTCCCTTGCCTGGCAGTAACTTTCGGCAAATACACTACGCTCTTCGATCATAATATCCTATAATCTATCCGGACGTAACAAAAAGGCTGTTCTGCATAGACCAATACATAGGAGCGGAAATCGTTGGGAATTGGGTCGAGATAACCTATCAGCCTTTGTTGTCCACTCTCTCTTATTCTACATAATCAAGTGGGAATTGTTGGAGATACAACATCCCCCGTCATCCGCGACTTGGCTGTAGCTTAACTGTGTAGGCAAAAAACTCTTGAAATGGTCTAATGAATTAGTATGTACCATAACCTCCTGCTTGCTATCTTCCCCAGTCAGTTTGTTGCTTAAAAATGTTATCATTAGGACACCCTTAAGCCGACGTACCCCTCCTGAACGGTCCCACCATACAACACCTTGCCGCTCGCATTAACCACTCTGCTTCACCTTGAGTCCGCCATCTAACAACGTTTACAAGTCATGCTCCTGACAAGCATTGATATGGAACTCATTTCCCTCATTCACAAGACGATCTTCGAGCTGTACATAATGCCATCGCATCTCATCCCAAGATAAGGCTACCCAAGTGACCTAAACCATCCATGGAAACCACCTCACAACGTCCACCGCCTCGTCATAAACTTCCCTCGTCAAAAATCAAAACGTAAGTAACACTACTTCTAACTTCGTGATCATCACCTCTGCATTTTTTTTTCTATCTACACCTCCAACCCTATGTTAGGATGTGTTTTTTTTAGCCGTCAACCTATCTCTTCACCATTGTTCTCAAATCAAAATTTTCTGACTACCCAGATCCATAATGGCCTGACTAACCTCTGTTTTACCTTAATACTGACCTGGCAAAGCTCCTCCCAACTCTCTTCCTCGGTAGCCAAGTCCCTGAGACATAATGTAAGCTTATAATTCCGTTTATCTAATATCTGGGAGGTCACAACTCTTTGCTATGTATAGCTTTCGTTCTTGTTCTTCGTCTCCTTCGCCTAAGCTCCGTGTGAATTTTCCACAATAATCGAACTATGCCCCCACACGCTTACAAATGATCACAATGATACTCCTTGAACGCATAACCCCTCTCCCTGGGCCTCTCCCTTACTCGTTTTTCTACTTCTTGTACCACCCGCGACTTTTATCTTGTCATCCTTTCTCTGTCACTCTTGTTGATCCTTGCCTTTAATGCAATTGCTTAATGGTAGCGTCCTCGATATTCCTACTTTGAATTTAATCTTCCTTCGAATGGCCCCGACAAACCTCCCGTAATTTCATAAACACCTCATACTCATCCACATAATGACCAAAACCAAGCTGGTTATGAAATTTGCCGTCGTGTACTCCTATACGGATTAAGTTCAAACTGTTGGTGTAAATATGCCATTTATACCATCTCTTTTTTCTTATACCCATCGATAAATTAATTCGCACTAATACCTTGAATTCTTTCCAACACAATTTCTTCTTACCATCGTGAGTTTCTGGATAAGATTTCGCACCACAGTTAAGTGCATTTACTGTGTGAATTTTAAAGTAACAAGCATATTTGTTGAGCATTGAAGTATTCATAAACTAAAAAATAGGTCTCAACCAATCTACCCAGTTCTTCCCAAACGTTTCGGCATCGATCGAACCGTCGATACCAGATTTCAACTTAAATTGATGCGAAGATAAATTAATAGTATCGATTACTTCACCATACGCGATCCAAGAAACTCCATATCGTATTGTCAGCCTTACTAGAATCACTAATCGATCTCGTAAATCTCGTCCGTCCATCCACTCCATACCCCTTTCTTCTTCGACGTCACCCGTGTTGTTCCATAACTAAGCCGTCGCAAGGTTTTGGTGAGCACAATTTGGCAGCCAACTGCAACTTCCCCTATAGTATAAGTTAAGTCAGAAACTGTCATTTTCTAAATTCGTGAGTCGCGTCGTCGGAATCGCACCATCTCCAATCGCTTCCTTCTTTTTCGATTAGGTTTGCGAGGGATCTTCAGCAGACTCACTACTTCTCTTCGTTGATTGAGACGGTCCGACGTGTAGCGACCATACCACAATCACCCCTTGAGAATTGAAACTGTAAACTGTACCACTTAATCCAACAAACGATTAGAAGCTCTCTTTAGCTGAAGATACGAAAACAACCAAAATTGGGAAAAATAAAGCATTCACTTACTTATAAAAATTGCAGTAATTATAATGAATCACCCCAAAAAACTAGGCGTCAATCACTCATAACTCTTTCACCGATCTAGTATAAGAAAAACAGATAACCTAAGTCCCCTTTATATAAGAGAACTCGAAATTACAAAATAGAAATGCATCACGAGGCAAAACATGTCGAGAATCAACAACACCGCCAGAGATGTTCGAACTCACAGTAATCATTCGACGACTTTACGACTAAATTGGTCCACCGCCTAGAAAGTGTTTCATGGTCGTTCAAACCAAACCCAACTCGTTCGAACGTAATATAGCTCGGGGCCAAAGTTCCAGAGGGCCTAAACACTTCTTCGAACGACACTCAACTTTGTTCGCACGAAATATGGGTATGGGCCACTTCCAGAGGACATGAAACTCGTTTCGAACGACCTCAACTTCTTCGAACAACTTTAGAAAATTTCAAATAAGTCTAGATCCTCGATCATGGTCGAAAGGGGCAATATTGCGGTCTTACGGTATATTTGTTGGAACCCTATCGCCCATATGCCTCACCTTTCAATGATATTAGATATAATTTCTAATTGTTTTCTAATCAGTAAAAGTGAGAATGTGCTAGATGGTTTGCACAGGAAACTACAAGCCGAAGAAACTTTCAAAGCTTTGGGTACGAAAGCTGGATTTTTGCATCTCTATAATGAACACTGTTGCACTAACGGTTTGAAGTTTTCCAAGTCAGTTCAATGGATTGGATAGTGGGTGTTCCTTCATATTACTTTGAATGGGTCCCAGTTGATTCACCTAGAAGAATCATGGACTGTGAGTTACGTTTGTGATGGGAATACATCTCCTGTGGTTGGAATCGGGAAAGGCCAAAGAACTTGTACTACCTCTAGCAATTGATAATATTCGCTGGTTAAGGGTCTGAAGGCAATCTTCTTAGTGCCATCAACTATGTGATACGGATCATACTATTAACTTTTTTCATAGGTTGATCTGAGGTGTTGAACTCTCTAGATAAGTTCTTCAAGAAATAGGACAAGTCTTAACCTTCATAGCAAGGATCTTCCGTACACTTTTGGGGGAGGCCATCAATTGCGTGTTATACGATTAATTAGAGTCTATCTAATTCTACTTACTATTAAACGAGATGCCTTATGAACTGTAGTTTGGAAAGAAGTTGAATGTCACTACGTCCGGTTTTGGGAGTAATGCTTCATCGGTGTTTAGAGATCGTGTAGAATCTTAGAATTGACCTCTCAGTAGTGATGAGGTATTTTATTGGGCTACTCAACAAATCGTAGAGCTTTTCACGTTAAATTTCGTACCAAAAAGAGGGGGTCTGTATGTGGTTGTGGATGATACTTGCATCATTGGTTCTGTAATGTGAGAGAAGATTGATAGTATAAACTGAAAATCCCGAACTGCAAACTTGATATTCTTGCATCGACCCTGCTCATCCACTTCCAGCTCCACCACCCCTCCCCCCCAAGTGTGCAGCAACCCAGAGGCATCAAGTTCTTAAGGATCATCACCAATGCCGATATCCTCGGGGTGCTACTGCTCAGGTTTTTTAGACTCTAAGGCCAACACCAGGAGATTGTGCAACTGTGTGGTTGTTATGTTTCTGTGATTTCAAACCAACCATTGTAGAAAAAGCTCTTTCATAGACTAAGTAATTGGCTACATGCAATGCAGATAAGCTTCACCGTTTTCGACATCAGATGTTTAAGGATTTGATTCCACGTCCTTTCCCGTACAAATATCATAGGACTAAATGGGTGTAGTATCATATTCTCCAGATTCGACCAGATAACCACACCTATTGTAGAATCACACTCAACATTCTGTAGTCTAAGATAGCTTAAACACCTATAGTCGAAGATAGCTCCAACACTACTCTGTAGTCGAAGATATCTCGACACTCTATTGGTCGAAGAAAGCTCACATTCTAAAATATTCCCTAAGTCCTCGACTTACCAAAGTAACGTTTAAGCGCCGTCAAGAAGGAATCTATTAAGATCTGCAAATTTGCCCACTACCCCCCAATAGAAACTTTTTTTGCCTTCTTTTTGTAAACTTCCCTGCCTGTATCTACTATAACTACGCGAGAAAAGGTTCTAAAAGACCGCAAGTCGTACTTTCCCAATCCTAAATACTACAAATACTCAAAGACTTGTAATACTAGCATCTACTAGATTTTACTTAAATCCCTCCCTCGCGGTCGAGGTTTTTTCTCAGTTTTTATAACGGAGTTTTTTTCCACGTAACTATTGGTTGTTTAGTTCTTTATTGACGCAATCTTTACAACAAGGACATCACCATTAGCTCTGAATCTGCACAGTGCCGTCCCTTGACCTTTAAAACACATGGCCGTGAAAAAACTCCGAGACTGAAGTCAGCGCATCCCCCCTCAAGTGCTACAAAATGGAAAGAGATTAACTCAGAAAAGCCCAGGATCGCGCAGGAGTCACACATATCAGAAAGATATGGAAGATTCCAAAGAACACAAAATCGAATCACAACTCATCAGGTGTCCCCGGGGGGCCACTGGCTCGAGTGAACATCGATCAATAGCAGTTGAACACGATGAACAACCGAGAGAGGACGACCACAATGCTCGATCCGATCTGGAAATATAAATAGAGCCTCTCGACATTTCTTTTTCACTTCTTCAGCCTCGACATCACCAAGAGAGTCGACGTAAATTCACAAACCCCTCGCCTATTGAGTCCCGTCAGAGATCAATTGTTACCATAGGGGCATGGTGATTTATGCTAAAATTGTAACCCTACCTCTTCCCCGCCACAGTAATTCGTCACTTTAGATGACCTTACAACATAATTCAAGCAATCAACTCGACTCCCAGGGCCCGAACGATCTACGCTTGATAGATCGAAACAAACCCCATCTCCCATATCTAAAAAATATGTCCATCCATATAATTTCCTATGCCCTCAATTCATCCAATATTGCAATGCCTCAATGATTCCCTTCACACATGTCTCGACATTTCAACGCCGCATTTGGGTTATACTCCCAAACTCTACATATTTTTGTGTCGCTTATTCACATGAGCCTAAAAGAGGAACCACTTCCGAATGTTTTATACTATACGAGAAGCCTTCATCGCCACCTTCCGTTAATTGAAAATCGTTTTTATCTACTACAGTCATGCTAGGGAGCGTGAAATCACCGTTTACTTCTTTGTTTTAACTCGACAAGGCGCTAAAGAAACCTGGTGAAATTTTTATAAACATTTTCTAACAGGAACAGGAAGATTAGAAATTTAACCCCAAAAATCATGGTTCCAGCATTCACCTCCGCCTTGTCCATCACTCAAAAGTTTGCGAAGAGCTTACTCTAATAACCCTGTACAGGCACTAAATTATTGAAAGTGTGTTATAATTACATATCGATCTAGAACGCTCGAATAAAGATACTATGAACAACTCCTCTATTTTTACATTCTCTAAGAAGGCATCTTCGACCCCGCCCAGTGAGCATCACTACTTGAAGCCCAAAGCAATGCGGCAAAAACGCTTATACAGTGTAAGAAAGTAGGGAAGCCCTATATACCTGTCTCAATTCTGCCACCAATGAAACAACTTTCTTCCGCTGATCATTGTCGCCGATACTTGTAACGCGGTTACCGCCGCGCTACCAGCAATTACAAACTTCCGAACAGACTTTGTGTCAGTACAAATGTGCAGATTCATGAAATTGTAAAGTTTGTTACTCCCTCATACTTTCTTTCATCGTATCCCTTAGTTGAAAGACCCCACATTATGTCCGCGACATTTCGAAATTTCTCGAAAACATGCAAAACCAAAGAAGTTGGGCACAATCAGTCTAGGTGAAAAGCTTTCCATTTAATATATGAAATCGAGAATTGAAAAAGGGCCGAAACGAAAACAAAACGATCGGTATTACGTCTTGCTGCAAAATGACCTCCTCAGATAATCGGCAGAAACTTGTTCCAAGTACAAGCAAATCAAAACGTTTTTAACCAATAACATTCGAGGACTGCGACACTAATCATGTTTATACCCTCATGATGACCCTCATGTTATTATGCTCAAAAGTCGGACCAGGATTTACTTTCATATAACATCTCATCGCTACTGGAAGTGCCACATATGCTTATCCGCAAAGCGATCGAAGTCTGGGCCCTTGCAGATTCAGTAAATCTCTTCGACAACAATATCCAGGCTTCAATGGGTTCGAAAGAATCAGCCACAGGAGAAATCACTATGCTAGCCTCAAGCAGGTCCAGACACCACATACGTCAAATTTCTTGTCATTGATACAGATTCCATATTTGGCATTTTGGTACGCAGTTGTTACATTCTATCTATCAAGAAGTGACCCTCAACTTATCACTTAGTGCTAGGTTTTTTTCTCACGGATCAGGGAGTCTATGAAATCAAGGGCAGCCAGGCAAGTCGATGATTGTAAAAATACATAGTTCCAACCTCATACAGCTAAACGTCTCAAGCATAGTAACTCAGCTGAACACCACCCACATTTGAGCACATATGTTGAAATGGGTGATATGTTGAACTCGCTGTACACGGCGCACCACTTTTAATTGTATCCAGCTGTCAATCGACGAAAAATGAGACCATGATACAACTAATTAAAAAAAACATCGACATCTTCGCCTGGACTTTTTCAAGAAATGCCGGGAATCAATCATTAATGCTTGCCACCACCACAACCTACCTTCCAACAGTACAACAATCATCCAAAAACGTAAAATTTAGCTCACCCGACTTCTCGATGCCGTCAACGAAGAAATTATAAACTCATTCTGTCGGCTTTATATTCGTGAAGCTACATAGCCGAAGTGTGTTTCTGATATCTAGTCGAACCTAAGAAAAAACGACAAAATTCTAGTTTTGCGTCCGACTTCACACAAACCCGAACAACTTCACACCCAAAGATATTTTTCCCGCTACCACTAATTCCGCAACTCTGTTCCACTCATTCGCAGATACCACTTCTCAATGATGGAGGCAGCTTCGGATACACCATTTCTATTTGCGAGAAGATCAAGAACAAAAACTTCATAACCGAAAAGAATTCACTAAATGTTTACACATTAATGGCTTTTTGGGTTTAAAAAATGCTTGCGCTACACCTTCCCAGGGATAGGTCCACCCAAGTTTTCGATCACTCGACAAAATCTACAAAAGCCTAAAAAGGGAAGATCATTGACAAACCTTCAAAACTATCTTCGATATTTTTCCCACGTACCAGATACACTCAACCGAGAGAATGTCATTCGGTTTTGCATCTGAAAATTCCTATTCCTGGGCCATCTAGTCCCAAAAGAGACTCAAATTGATCCTGCTCAAATCAAATCACTCCATGGCACTGCCCTCATCCTCGACAAGAAAAGATTTCAAAAATTAGCCTAAAACCGATCACCGTTCTTCACCTATTCATCTCACGTCATCGATCGATTGCAACTTCTTTACCTTCTTCTTCGTGGCAACCCACCCTTCTTTTGTAAGAAATAACACAAAGAGTTATTTAGACTCCTGACTGTGAAATGACATTCAAGATCTTAAACGATACTTTGGGTGGCGTCCACCTATAATGAGGTACCTCCAATTGATGGCGAACATCACCATGTCCTTTTTTTATCCACAACGAAGACTTCCATTCACCTAATCTTATTCTGGAAAATGTATTCATTGAAAACCTAATTTACTTTATCAGTAAAACTCGTAATGCCTCTGACAAAACTATATACCACCACTGAAAGCATGCTCCACCTTTGTTTACAGCTCTCAAAAACTTCGTCCATACTTTTGTCAGCTCATCCCAATCAAATTCATTACAAAAACCCCCTAAAACTCGTACTCCTAAAAGGAAAAAATCTCGAACAGTTCCAACATGGTCCTGTATTCGCTGGGATATGACATTTATTTAAACCAGAAATATCCATCAAGGGATAAGCAAGGGGCCGACTTTTTGGTAGATTTTCCTATCAAAGACCCTGATTGGAAGAACTCAAAAAATCTTCACCGGCGAATTAATTGCAGAGCCCGCGCATGGTCCCCGAGTTCTGGTTGGCGACTTTTTTACAAGACGATCAGCAGGACCACAAGGACCGGACTTAGTATAATCCTTGTCACGCCGTCCAATCCTCGCATAGAGCAAGTCTATTAAATTAAATTTTATGCTACTAAAAATGAAACAGAGTACGAAGGAATCGTGCCCGGTCCTAGATTCGTGCATTCCTCTTCATAGGCTTGCGGACTTAGCAGTATAATGTCCGACTCCTCACTCGTCGCCAATCATTACAACAAAACTGTCAAGAACAACAGGCAAATGGTTTATTACGCCTCCCTGGTCAAAGAAAATAATAACAAATTCAAGCATGCACCATTCGTATTTACCTCGACAAGAAATCGTCATGTCGACGCATTAGCCTACAGTGCCTGCCATGTTGGGAGCGGAAAACAGATCTTTGACATCGAGTCCTGCACATTCTACCTCGATATCCTTATCAACACTCTGCATAACCATTACTGACGATGATACCCTAAAGCCGGAGGAAAACATTTTATGCTTACTCACCTCCTCTCCACACATCCTCCCTATAACAAAGAAGAACTTGATCCCTGTTAACCAATTGTCCCCGATTCACAGTTTAAAATGAAATATTATGCGACTCACTGAAGATGACCACATATCGATGCAATCTCCCAAAAATATCTCATATATCAAAATTAGAGAGCTCACGAAGGTATCTGTGGTACACATTTTTCCGGCACGGATCACTAGCCCAACGTGCATTCACACCAGGACTCTATTGGCCCAAGATGAGGCAAGACCGCCAAGCCTTTTTGTTCATAAATACTACAAATGCCAAATCTACGCTCAGGACATCAAGAGCCCGCCCTGACTTGCCTTTAGCAATGTCCCTTTGGCCATTTTAAAATATAGGAATCGATTCATTGGCCCATTCCTCCACTCGGAACGAATGTTCAATTTGTTGAATCGATTACTTCACCAAGTAGGTTGAAGCAATTCCTCGATGCCATAGCTAATGATCATGAAGTCATCAAGTTCCTTTTTGAGCACATCATACCCCGATTTGGTTATCCACAAAGGATAGCTCTGATAATGGCCAATAGTTCGATCAGCGCTAAAGTCCTTTGCTTTCGTTCATAATACCATATTTCAAGTTAATAACTTCTACACCATATTATCCTCAAGGGACCAGACAACTAAGCCATCAGCAGGTATCAAATCCGGCATACGCAAGTACCTCGACGATAAAAAAGTACTATGGGGTCAACGAACACTCATTGTCTTATGGGCTTATACCGCCCCACTCCTCGATCTCAACAGGTTGGCGCAGAACCATTCATGATGGCCTTCGGTACGGAAGAAGTCATACCCTCAGACCTCGATCCCTCAAGTCCTCGACGCAAAATTCCAGATGAAGATAAGGAACTCGGTCTCCTTTAACAGCCAATTGGATCGAGGAAACCGAGTAAGGCCATGCAAATTTGGGACGATACCCTAATACATTCGAAAGGCATACCATAAGAAAGTTTGATAACGGAATTCCTGTATTAGAGACCTTGTCCTGACGATGATACAAGTCTACTACTCGTCCTAGAATTCTAGAAATTTATCAAAACTGAGATGGACCGACATTGTATGCAAACAAAACAGATAGTGGACTAATTGGTCTCATGACTAACGATGAATTCAGCTTGAATACCCATGGAACACAACTAACTAAAAGTCTTTTGTACAGATGATACCTTGTTAATCTTTTCCTCGACTCACATACACTGTGGTTTTAACATACTTCTTTACTATTCAATTTGTTCGTGATCTATACTTTCACGTTTCCCGTATAGATCATCAAAACGATCTCTTCTACTTGCGCTGTTGATCTCGATCTATATTCTCAATAGTATTTAGATAAACATCTCTTTTTACTTCGATTTTCTAGATCAATACTTTTCACGTATAGAGTTTGCACAAACATGTCTTCACTTCGATTTTATCTTGATCTTACTTCTCAAGTATATATATATAAACGATCTTTTTCTACTTTGATCTGTCCGTATCTATACTTTTCACAGTATTTATCGACAGACGATTTATCTTTACTACTTTGTTTTCCTCTCATCAATACTTACCAGTAATGCCTGAGACAAACTAATTCCTTACTATCTTGATTTGTTTTAAGGTCCATATTCTGTTGTTAGCAGTGCTCAAAATTAGTAGATCAAAAAAAGTTAAGGAGATTATAAAGATATCAAAACACTTATCCGGGATATGATCGAGTCTATGGCCTGCACACTATCTCGCTTAAGACAGATTCTCCCCTGCCACAATGCTTTGCAATATTATAATCGGCCCTTGTCTCCCAAGATACCAACGATCAGTCGCGAGAGAAAAAGTATTTCTATGCTCTCTGCAACAAACCTGATTGGTCTCTTTTTCTCTTTTGAAATGACTCCAATAAAACTTAAAAAAGCTGACTCATCAAAAATTAAAACAAAGTTGGGTTTATATATATATAGGTGACTCTTCCCCAAGGGTTCCACCTCATTTTAGTCACTTCTCACCAAAAGGTTACACCTCAATTTAGTGCATATTTCAACCAAAGGGTCCACATCTCACTTCTGCCTCTTCACCAAGGTCCACATCTCAAGTTAGTGCCTCTTCACCAAAATGTCCACCCCCCCCTCACTTTACGACTCTTCAAACCAATGCTCACACCTTAAGCTACGACTCTTCACTAAGTGTCACACCGTTAAGAATACACCTCATGATGTGTCTGTTTGTAGACCACTCCAATTACGCATATTACAAACTCTATAATTAAACTCTTATTATATCTAAGTTGTGCCCCTACATACCCAATGTGGTACAAAATAAACTACTTAGATATCAACCATTTCAACTAAGGCTAAAACTACAAGTGTTTTTTCCACACTGCTTACAGCAAGTATCCTAACACCTATCAAACAACTTCACGCTACCACTATCCAATTACATGATGTTTTACTTCGGCTCTTGACTTGGCGAACAATCTCTTATGAGCTCTTGTTCTTCGCAAAATCGTAAATCCAGATACCTATCTCCGAATATACTCGGGGATCCCTTACTTGCCATTTATGGCCATCGTTCCCTTTCACGCACCAATAAGCTGCTTTACTTAGCTCGCGCACATACTAATAACTTATCACATCTCCTACTTAAACTATTTCACATTCAACATAGGTTATTTTGAGAGTCGAGAATATTTAAACAAACACCCAAATCCTTCGCACACACCATTTTAAATGTGTTCGGTCCCACTGACCATTGTTACAATACTTCACTTCACAACACAGTCTTTAACAAGATTATTCTTTCCCGACGGAGATTTTTTCCTTTCCTTCATTTAAGGTGCTCGTCACCTGCACATCTGATACTTCCCCAGTCTACGACCTTTGACTCCATCATACTTCTTGTCGACCACCTCAGTTACTCTTGCACACAGGCGTCTGGGGGACATCATCATCCTGACTGGCGTCACATGGAAGCCCACCCAACTGTTTACAAGACCCTTGTAGTATTTTTTTTACGTTTCTTCTGCTTCTTTCCTCCAGTTTTCTAAATAATGCACCCCTCACTTCCTTGCACTTTTACAATTTTTCTGTCATTCATCCGAGGTTGTTCCTTCTCGACAGTTTGCTCTCTCCCTCTCCATTGGCTCTAAAGCGCGCATCGCAACTTTTTCTCTCACCTCCTTCTCATACGCGGCTTTCTGCACACCAGATCTTCTTTCTTTTCTTTCTCTAACACTTTTTTGTCTAGCATGCAGCCTTCTTCATCGCCTGTTTGCTTCCAACCTTGTACCTTTCATAGTCCGCATCAGATTGGCATTTCCACATTTCAATTCTTTTCTCTATATTTTTTTTAAGCAACCACCGGTTTCACCAACTCCCACTACCCGCACACGACCCATACTTTATTCCCATCACCGTCTTAATCTGTATGAAAGCAGATATGAGTATTTGATTGACCAACAAACGTTTCATTCGAGCATAGCATAAATTTCTCACCTTCGCCAATTCCTCTGTCCCTGCCTAAACAGGTATCCAAGCTATCAATCCCCACCATGCCCTCCCAGACCATATCTTTTCTTCAACCATCTTGCCCTGACCGCATAATTCTCCATATTCTTCTCAACTCCGTGTCAACATTTTTGCCAACAATTTATTCTTCGATGTCCCACCCGTACCCATCTTCTTCGGCGCAACTGCTCGACCCCCGTGAAGGACCTACAATCCCGACCGCTGGTGTTTGGATCACTTTTGCCACCCTCAGGTTGTCGACTGTCAATATTTTATTTTCGGATTTAGCAGCGAGGTGCGTCCATGTTTACCTTCTTTTTCTTCCTAGTTTTTGACAAACAATAGCTCCCCCAGCATCGATCTCCGTATCTGTGTTTGTCCTGTTAAGCGAGGATTTGTTTCAAAAGCAAACTCACTCTGTAACGCTCTTGTTCTTCACCGACATTTTTTCCCCAATAACAGTTCACCTACGAACCTATCGTTCTCTACCTTTTCAACCCCCTGCTTCTTGAAAATGCGTAGTCAACGATCTTGGTCAATAGTTAAGTTATCGATCCGCCAAAATGTCCCTTCTCATTACCTTAATATCAATTTTTGTTAGGAATTCAGGGTATCTAACCGAATCGCCTCAACACCCCAATAACGCATAACAAAAATGCCAATAGAAATTTACGAGCAAGAATACAATAATTACCCTGAAGGAGGAATGGAAAAACCCTTGGCGGATCAACAACCACGCCCCAAGAACAATTCCAATAATCAAAGATCAAAGTTACAAAATCTCACCACGCTACTCCAAGCCTTATGGTCTCTTTTTTCAAACCCTAGCCCTCAAGGTTAACCTCACCACAAGATTAGCTAACAACTAACCATAGACCCCCTTATAAACATGGGAAGTCTTACATAAGATTAGGCTCAAAGTACGGAATCACAGACACAAACAACGACCCTTACGGAAAACTTCCCTACAATCTGTCTTCTGAAGTGTATTTGAACAGACCTATGTTTCTATTCGAACAACGACATCTATATTCGAATAAACATGAATGAATTCGAACAAATTAATTTCTGAGATTTTCTATTCGAATAATACAAAATTCTATTAGAACATAATATTTCCATATTTAAATCGACTCACAGTCTATTCGAACACATTCTTATCTGCCATCATCTTTTCGACAGACTAAGAGTCCTATTCCGACAGAAGCTCTGTTCAGACCTTTTCTCTTCACCCGCTTTGATCCTAGCTCGTCCCACGCGCTCCGATGAACCTCAAGCTTGATTCGAGTTTATACCATAACAATTTTCCCTACTTTGTTTTCTTCCCGCCATCCTTCAGTTCTGTCAAACAGAAGAAAAATCACATAGTTCTAACAAAAGCTAACTCGAGTTTTACATCAAACTTAGTCATTTGACGTTACCTAACCACAAACCTAGATGAACGTTATCTTTTTAAGACCTCCCCAGGGTATTTCTTGTCGAATCATAATTCCCAGACACCATAACGTTCATTAGTATAGTCGACCTCCGATTGACACCAGTCGTAAAATATCGGCCTCTTCAAGAACCTAATCAGTATTGGTACCACTTTTAATTTCGGCTTTCGTCCTCATGTGTATACACACACAAATCATCTTAGTTATTATATCCTCCCTCTGGCCTAATTCACCAGTTTTCTTGCACCCCATACCCCTAAACAGTTTCATCTACATTCAGATTCAAATCGAACCTGGGGCTACCTCGAAGAAATGCATTAATTTTTTAGATCCGCCCAAGGGGCCACTTCAAGCCCTTTCTTTATTTGTTCTCGATTACAATAATGTCGTCTAAAGGTTTTCTGGTGCGATCATTTCGTATTGATACTCCGCCTAATCTCACATCCCAGGATACCATAATTTCTTTTGCAACTGATAATTTCTTTGGTTCTCTGGACCCTCCTGGTAATATACATCTTTGGCCCTTTCCCACTTATCTCCGCCCGCCTCCCACCTCTTCTGCCCATCCCCACTCCCTTTCTCGATCACTCGCCCTGAGGCTCCATGATCCAACCAACTCCATCGCTGTCCTCCTCAGATTCTTCGATCCAGGGCACTACCCTAAAAGGTGTCACATCCCCTGTATTGTACTACTCGCCCTACTCTATTTCCCCCCCCCCCCCAATTGTTGCCACAATTTCTCACGCCATCATCAAGGGTTCTACAATTCGAGTTTCGCATATTATCTTTTATCATAGTTACAGTTGGTTCAGCCTTTTAAAATCTTTCAAATTAATTCTATTTTTTACCACGTTAGTATCTATCATCATAATGTGATCATATATACATTCTATTTCATATATTCAAATCATATCATTATCGAGATTCTTCTCCAATCACAATTCACTTTACCATCTTTTCCTATCCTTTGTATATTTTCAATTCCGAGGTCTATATTCCTCCATATTTACCTTCTATTACAACCATTACTCTTGCTCTATGATTTGTATTTATCAATAATATTCCTAACATGTTTTAGTTCTCTACTTACCGTTAACTCTAATTTTACAAATATTTCAATATCTTTTTCGAAGATGTTTAAACTTTTTTCTCCGCGCCAAAACCCCATTCTTTCAAATCATTACGATTCCTCTTCACCGGCACAACGAACTGGCAATATCTTAACCCTCTCTCTGCATATCTCCTCCCCTCACCACCATCTCCTCCACGTACCCTAATTTAGTACCCTTCCCTCCTTTACTCCTCCTCCTATCCATTTTTCTCCTTTTTTGGCAACCAAAATTTTCGTAACCAGAGTCAATCGGCAACCACATTTCCAAACTCAAAATTAATAGCCCTAACGAAACAATCCTCAACCCATGAAACAAGTTTAACCTTTCTATACATAAACATATCTCCTTGATTTCCAATCACTACACATTATCTATAATCTATAACCAATGCATCAACCTACGAAATAATGTTGGGAAATCACTAAACCTTGTTTTCGGGCAGCTTCTGTATCCCTCTTCTTTGCTCGCTTAGCCTTTCGTCAACACACTAATCCCTCCTTCGCAATCGTATATAACCCATTCTATTCAGCAACGAGCCACAACAATTCACTTCCCTCACAAAAATGGTTTACAAAAGCTGTGAACATTTGCCATACCCCCGTGACTTCTTTTATAGCCCCACATGACTGTCCGTCGAACAACTTGACGACCGTCCAGTTCCTCAAAAGTAATGCTCATTCATTTTTTTCTTGACTTCTTTGACTCTTAATTTTCTCCCCATTAAATAAACCTCTACCTTTGTACTTCATCCTTTCAATCTCTGGCAGTGACGTGGGATATTTGTTCGGTTATATGTCACATTCCTATCCATCATTGCACAATTATCTTCTTTAATAGCTGATTTACATCATTTTCTTTATGATGTGTCCATACTATCACCTATGGGAACACCTTGCCATATTCATTTTACATTGTAACTGTGTTCCCCTAGGTTCAATACCTACTCCTAGGACCAATCCTACTTTATGGGATCATATTAGACGTACATTGACCTAAATCATTTCTTCGAACGAAATTCCTTTTCAACACAATCTTATTTTCCCTACAGTTGACAAGTACTTCAACATTCGACGAAATAATAAACATCCTTCAAGCAACAACACCCTTTATTGCTACTCCTTTCAGTCCAAATCAACCTCACCTCATTTATTATGCTTTGGACTCTACATAGTGAGAGTCAAATCATTACCCTCGACTGCAATCGTGGCCCCATACATCCACTACTTCGACTTTATACACATGGTATATTCGACTAAAATTATATCACAATGTTTATCATATTAGTACGCATGACAAAAAAACAAGAAATTAATTAATTAAAATAAACACTTAGTTATTTATTTATTTCAAACATGCTTCTTACATTCGACTATCTCTCCTTCTATTACATTCATTTCTCAAATACTGAAATATTTTATTATACACCCATTTTTTTCTGATATAATAACTTACTTCGACATATAAACTCTTTTGGATGTTTGCCTTTTACGAGAATCTGACTTAGACCCTTTCATGGTCCCACGACGATCCTGACTCATGAATTTAAACTGAAAGCCCTTTCTAGTCTCCCCCCCCCCCCCCCCCCCCCCCCCTCGAAGCTCAATGAATCTCCAAGTCACTGAACTTCAAGAGATGCTCAGCAGGAAAAAGACAGTAAAAAAATTGGCAAGACACTCACACGTTCGACAAGATCTTTAGAGACGCCCACCCAGCTGCAAATCTTTAATCCGCAACACCGGCAGTTACCCTTCACCCACCACCTGATAACATACATTACCTTCATAACCGTTTAACATTACTCATCGTTTCCGCCTACAGGTACCCTCTCGTCTCTATTTAATCAATCTTTCTCCCCCCCCCCCATGCTCTAAATGCGACCACATAATAATTTTCTCACCTCTCGGTCTGTGCCAAATTTTGGTTAGCAAGCTCACTGTCTTTAGCTACCCCTAACCGCATCATCTACCCATGAGTGTTGAGCCGAGCATCACCTCCACAAAACACCAACCATCCCACCTTCCAAACCTCCATTTTATACCCAACTTCCTCCCCCTCATTCAAAGAACCACATTAATTACGCCTCGAAAACCACCTTGACTAGATTAGTGACCTTGTACCCGGTAGCGTTAAGGCAGATGCTTGAACTTATGTGAATATTGAAAAGCCCGCTTTCTTCCCTGGGGTCTCCAATTTTTCTTCTCTATAACAACTACAAGTCTCTCTGTCGAGAAGGGGGCGATTGTAGTATCAGATTCTCCAGATTCAACCGAATAAGAGCCGATAACCGCTAGTCAAAAATGGCGCAGTGCAACCACGTTAGTGAGTCGAAAGATAGCTCAACAACCTGAGTCCAAAGTGGACTCACGGGGCCCCTACTCTAATTTAATATAGCGTTAGTACTCTGTGGTCAAGATAACTCATATTCTAGAA